>CM077092.1:167480871-168080871 GCA_039513925.1 Platanthera zijinensis
GGTTCAAAACACTAGGTCAGGGGGGATTCAGGGATGAATGATGCTTGAAGGTGGGTGGCGATTGAAAGTGAGTCTAAAAGCTTAATGATGAGATCAACTATTATAGCTGAGTGAATACAGACGGAATCATCATCGGGCAAAGGACTTGGGCTTCCACGATGGATCAACCGGCCCTTGTCAGCTAGTGAAAGCCTGACAGCGGAATCATCATCGGAGCAGAGGACTAGCTTCTTCCACGAGAGATCAACCGGCCTTGTCAGCTAGTGAGAGCCTGATAGTGGAATCATCATCGGAGCAAAGGACTTGGGCTTCTACGAGAGATCAACCGTCCTTGTCAGCTAGTGAAAATCTGACAGCAGAATCATCATCGAGCAAAGGACTTGGGCTTCCACGAGAGATCAACCGGCCTTGTCAGCTAGTGAGAGCCTGACAGCGGCATCATCATCGGAGCAAAGGACTTGGGCTTCCACGAGAGATCAACCGGCCTTGTCAGCTAGTGGGAGCCTGACAGCGGAATCATCATCGGAGCAAAGGACTTGGCTTCCACGAGATCAACCGGCCTTGTCAGCTAGTGAGAGCCTGACAGTGGAATCAACATCGGAGCAAAGGAAGAAACGAGCCACCCTCCGAGGCACTCTCGACCCTGCCAGCTGGTGTGAGCCTGGTATGAGGAGATTCTCTCGGGGGTGGAGATGGACATATCACCTAAGCTTTTTCAATTCCAACATCCTCTAACGAGGAAAAAAGATGGGTTACATGACCCCTCCGACTCAGCTGGTCGGGACTGGACTCATTACATCATAAAGAAATACAAGACTCCGCCGAGGTGTGGCTTCTTTAGAGGGCCTGGGCCTGATGACCGTCGTCCATTTCCTTCTCCTCGACACTTCCATCCTGCTCACGCTCTCCATGATCTTCTCACATCTCCTCCGCCTTGGCCAACCAATAGATGGTGTTGGACAGCCGTGACGTAGCACTGCCTCGCCTCTCGGAGCTCCCTTGATCCTGATCTGAGTCCCCTCTAGTTGAACTTAAGCACTGGTGAAGGGAAGACGGCACACAACGGAAGGCACAGATGAGATGATGTAGGGATGTCCGGAATCGGAGATCTCTACGAAATAAATCACTCCTCGCCCAATATCGTCTTAGAAAGAACTATCGCACCTACACAGCACCTATCGCCCACAATATTTCCTCATCACAAACGCAACGCAATAAAATAACAAGGAGGATTGTCGACTCAAAAATAGCGATTGAAATTTGAGTCGGATCGTTCCCCAAATAACATAAAGATTTCCAACCTTTTTGGGAGCAAAACCAAGGCTATAGGCCAAGATCCGCTCCGGCAAATAGGATCCACCCGATCCGGAAATAAAAAGCCTAGCAACGGCGATTTCGAAATGAAAAGTTCAGCGATTGATTTAACAAAGCGGACAAAACGATTTGCGATCCACCACAACTAATTAGAAGAAATCACACAAGGAGGGATGAGATATTTTACCCAACCGGAGAACGTTCACACAAGATAATTGTGGGAGATTCACTCTCTCCACGGATCCACCGACGTCACATCGAAGGGTTGCAACCTTCTTCCAAGGAGTCGCACCGAAGGAAGCCGTGCCGGAGTCGCACCGAACGGATGGAGGAGGCAAGGGGCGGCGGCTTCACACCACCACAAGGAGGCCGGCGTTTTCACACCACCAAGGAGGGGGGCGGCGGCTTGGCTCAAGCTTGGCCGAAATTCTCAAGAGAGGATTTAGGTTTTCAATATTTCACTAATGATCTCATAACAAGGCCTCCTTAAATAGGAGTTACAAACAAGCCTTAACCATTCATGATGGAGATGTAATCTCATCCATCCAAATGGTTAAATGCACACCAAATAAAATATTGCCCAAATGCAAAAAATAAAAAGTGCAATATTGAATATAAAATTATCACTTCAAACTTGGATAATTTTATATTCCTAAAATAGAAATAATAAAGCATGAAAAGGGAAATGTTTTAATGCGGTGCGGCGAATGTTGCGCGCCGCGGGCGGAGGTTTAACGTAGCCATCCGCTAGCATCATCGCGACGCCTCACGTCCTTTAGTTGAATCGCCTCAGCAACCGGGTCAACCTCATCAACGTCAGCATCGTCTCCAAGTAGAGGTGGAGGGGTGCGCCATCAATCCTCCCCCGCTCAAAATCACGCATCTCTGTTGCGTGGTCCAAGAGGTAGCGGCGAAGAAGATCGGCATCCAAACTTTGCAGCTCCAACTCGAGCACCCCAAGAGTCATCCGAAGGGTGGAGGTCACTCCAACGGATGAGGAAGCGGCGGGTGTCGCCATCAGCAGTGGTAACATGCTCAGCAGCAAGTATCATCTCTGGAGTGGAAAATGTCCGTGGGAACCTAGGGAACATATTAGCAGTAGGCAAGAAAGAAGGCAATGTACCATCCGATGATATACCTGTGGGGACCGTAAGAGAGAGATCATCCGTTCTACCACTCCCCAACCCATGAGAATTTAAAGTGGGAGAAGAAGACGACAAAGAAATCAACTCTTGTGGTGGCGACACAAATATCGTTAAATCCGAAACGTTAAAAAATGGGGGAGATACCCCAATCAGCAGGCAAGTCCAAAATGAAAGCATTGTCACCTAACTTCTTAATAATCCGAAAAGGGCCGGCGCGCTTTGGTGCTAACTTTTTAACGGTGCCAGTTGGCAAGCGTTTGGGAACTAAACGGACTAAAACCAGATCGCCAATTTTAAAGTTTGATACTCTCCTATGTAAATTAGCGTGCGCCTGATAAGAGTCGTATTGTGACGTCAAAGTGGCCCGTATACGTGCATGTAGATCATGGATGTGTTGGGCAAAGGATTGTGCAAATTGACTTGCTTTGTACGTTGGAGGCAACGGCACCAAGTCAAGCGGCACAGGAGCTTTATAACCATGGACAATCTCATTCGGAGATATACCCGTAGACCTATTTTTGGAATTATTGTAGGCTAATTGGGCGTGGGGTAAGAGAGATCCCAAGTGCCTAAATGATCGCTCACGAGGCATCTTAACAAATTCCCTAAACTCCGATTAACTACTTCCGTCTGCCCATCCGTTTGGGGATGATAGGCAGAGGAAAACAATAACTTTGTTCCCATTAATATCCATAACGTTTTCCAAAAATAACTAGTGAATTTTACGTCTCTATCCGAAACTATGGTCTTTGGCACTCCGCGGTGACTAACGACTTCTTTAAAATATAGTTTAAGCGACATGAGACGCATCGTTTGTTCTACTGCACGGGATGAAATAAGCCATCTTGGAAAATCTATCCACAACTACAAAAACGGAATCATGACGGCGTTGGGTAGGGGGAAGGCCTAATACAAAGTCCATACTAACATCCACCCAAGGCATGGAGGGAATAGGCAAGGGTGTATATAATCCTACATTGGTTTTACCACCCTTAGAAACCTGACACGTTCGGCAGCTACTCACGACTCTTCCTACCATAGTCTTAAGTTTGGCCAATAAAACTTTCCTCGACTAACGTAATCGTCTTATCCCTACCGAAGTGACCACTCAACCCTCCACTATGTAATTCCCAAATGATATGTAGACGTAACGATGACTGCGGAATACATAGCTTTCCGTTCCTAAACAGGTAACCGTCCTTAATGACGTATGCAGATATCGTCGTGGGGAACTATCCTGGGCTGATAAATAGACGTCTTGGAAGTCAGGACATGTAGCATACTCATCCTTAACCCGCTCAAATCCTATAACATGTACTTCCATAGAAGTGAGTAAAAGCGTAAGACGACTAAGGGCGTCAGCGACTCGGTTATCAGCTCCTTTAAGATGTTTGAGGTTAAATGTATAACCTTGTAGGAATGCTACCCACTTAGCGTGTCTTGGGCTGATTTTATGCTGTCCGTTATGAAACACAAGGCCTCATGATCGGAGAGGATCACGAACTCCTTGAGAGGAGATAGTGCCTCCAATGGTGTATACATCGGACTACAGCATAGAACTCCCTATCGTAATTGGAATAATTTAACTTGGGGCCCGACAACTTCTCGCTGAAATAACTAACGGGATGGCCCTCCTGGCTCAGGACACCTCCAATCCCTACTCCAGACACATCACATGTGAGCTCAAAGACTTAGAAAAGTCAGGTAGACGTAAGACAGGTGCCTCAGTCATAAGCTCCTTTATTCGTTCAAAAGAATAGGTGGCGGACTTCGTCCATGCAAACTCTCCCTTCTTCATACAGTCGGTGATAGGCGCCATAATACTACTGAAGTCTCGTATGAAACGACGATAAAACGTGGCTAACCCATGAAACTACGTACCTCACGTAGGGTGGTTGGCACGGGCCAGTCCTTAATGACCTGAACCTTGACCTGATCAACTCGAATACCCTGTGAACCGACTATATAACCTAAGAACTCTACCTCTGAGGCATTGAAAGTGCATTTCTTAAGATTGAGAAATAAGGTCTCTTTCCACAGGGTGGAAAGGATCACTCTCATGTGGGAGATGTGCTCGTAGTAGATGTGCTATAAATCAGTATATCGTCAAAGTAGACGACGACGAACTTCCCCATGAATGGCTGAAAGACATGTGTCATCATCCGGGAGAAGGTACTAGGGGCATTGGATAACCCAAAGGGCATCACAAGCCATTCGTACAGTCCATCCTTCGACTTAAATGTTGTCTTCCACTCATCGCCCTCTCGTATCCTAATCTGGTGATAGCCACTCCGAAGATCTAATTTGGAGAATACGGTGGCCCCAGACAAGACATCCAACAAATCATCTAGGCGGGGAATGGGAAACCTATACTTGATGGTGATCTTGTTGATAGCCCGGCTATCAACGCACATCCTCCACGTACCATCCTTCTTGGGGCAAGAAGGGCTGGCACCGCGCATGGGCTCATACTAGTCCTAATGAAACCTTTCTCTAGCAAGCCCTCTATCTGGGAGTGCAACTCCAGGTGAGCTGCGGGGTGGAGTCAATAATGGGGCTGATTTGGCAAGGAAGACCCCGGGATGAGGTCTATCGCATGCTGAATATTTCTAAGCGGGGGAAACGCGGACGGTAGCTCATCCGGGTACACGTCCCTATACTCTTCCAATAGTACCCGTAACTCACTAGGTAACTCATCCAAAACGCTAGAATCGGGCTTCGCACTTAGGAGGACTAGCGCATACATAATTCCATCAAGGAACGGATCTCTCTCAAACTCTTTCTTACCAACTAGATTCAATGCTTTCCGTTCTACCGGGATAGTGGTGTCCTTAGCCAAGACTACGGGCTCCTTTGGGATGGTCGGTCTCAAGGTGACGGTTTTGCCATTAAATTTGAATTCATATGTGTTGGCTCTACCAAAATGAGTAACATCACGGTCATATAGCCAAGGGCGGCCTAACAACACATGACAAGCGTCCATCGGAAGGACATCACACCACACCTCATCAACGTAGGATTTGAATGAGAGTGGGACCAGGCATCGCTTGGTAACGGGTACGGAGATCTTGTTGATCCAAGCGACCTTATATGGGGTCGGGTGTGGTTCCGTGGTCAAGGACATACGTGCTATGGCGTTCTCAGATACAACGTTCACACAGCTACCACTATCAACAATCAGCTTGCAGAGTTTCTCGCCACTCTTAAAAATCAGGGAAAATATGCTCGTCCTTTTCCATTCATCTAATGGTCGAGGGGTGGCCAAGATACAACGCATCACCATAAGGGGGTGATCGTCCTCTAAGTCACTTGGGACCCCTTCCGGGTCGCTCTCCTCAGCAGCCTCATAAACATAATCCGCAAGATCGGTCGTCGACTCTAAAAGGGCTATGGCTTTAGTCTTCGTTGGGCATTCGAAGGCATAATGACCTTGAATGCCGCAAGAATAGCATGTGGCGTTTGTCTTGCTAACCTTTCCGATTGGAATGCGTTCACTCGCGGGGTTCTTGGTGTTCCTAGCCGTGATCACGACAGACTTGGACTCGGCCGACCGGTACTTCCCCTTATCTTGATAGGTGGAGGAAGATGCTCCGGTAGAGGATTTTCCTTTCGCATGAGAATAACGGGAGTGAGCCTTAGAGGCTAAGTGTTTTTCAATGTCGAGGGCGGCATTGAATGTGGTGTTCAAATCAGTGTGGCCATAACGCAAGAGCTTCCGCTGAATATCGGGTTGAAGCCCCTTACGAAACCTAGAAAGGGTGACTTCGGGGATCTCCCTCAGGTTACAACGCACCAACCGGTCCTTTAATTCTCCCATGTACTCTGATACAGAATTGGAGCCTTGTCGCAGGGAGGCGAGCTCGTCAAACATTTGTGTCCGATGGTACGCGGGGACGTACTGATCGGTCAGCAAATTCTTCATGACGGTCCATCCAATAATCGGGTCTCCGTCCCCAGTCCCTAGTCTACGCTCTTCATTCAGCCAATAAGTTTTGGCGCGACCGTTAGCTTCATCCTGGCAACTTGGACCTTTTGGGGGTCCGTAAGATGGTGCCAATCATAATAGCATTCCATGTCCACTATCCATGTGAGGAAATTCTGTGGATCTCCCATACCATCGAAAGTGGGGGCATCAATTTTGATGGCCCTTGTAATATCAAACTCTCGCCTGTGGCGATTGCCTCGAGGGGGCACTCGTGGGGAGTCGCCATCCAAATCCGAATCGGAAATATGTTGGCGCCGGTGGGGCAACTCAACATTAGCGGGAGGTGGGGGTGGCCTAGCTTGATTTTGTAAAATCTGTGCTAAGGTGGCCCTAAGTTCCGTCATATCGTTACGAAGACCTGCTATCGCTTCAGCGTTACGAATTTCGTGCTCGTTCTCAGCCATCCTAGACGTAGACGGTGCCGAATACTCCGTGCCTAGCCTAGTGCGCATGCAAGACCCAGAAAATTATGAAAGATAATTTTTCCTAGGGCTGTAGCTAGAATGAAAATAATTTTTTTTTGACAAGCGTGATGTGAGAAACACGTAGATCGTTAAAATTTTTTTTTTTTTGAAATTTTGCTGAAAAGTGAAGATTTCAGCCCGCTATTTGCAGACCAACTTGACAGAATTACGATGTTCTAATTTGCAGCCAGACTTAACGCGGCCGAATCAATAAATTTTCTGTTTTAAAGTTGCTGGAAATAAGTGCAGGAAGCTACAGTTTTTTTTTCAGATTTTTTTGACAAGTTTAAAATTTCGACGGATTTACTAAACGCAGACCAATCCGAAATTTCAGATCTTAGAAAATTCAGATCAACCAACGACGAACGCAGAGAGGATGTTTACAATGTGGAAGTTGAAACGACCGCCTCTGATACCAAATTGATGTAGGGATGTCCGGAATCGGAGATCTCTTCGGAAATAATTCACTCCTCGCCCAATATCGTCTTAGAACTATCGCACCTACACAGCACCTATCGCCCACAATATTTCCTCGTCACAAACGCAGCGCAATAAAATAACAAGGAGGATTGGTCGACACGAAAATAGCGATCGAAATTTGAGTCGGATCGTTCCCCAAATTAACATAAAGATTGCCAACCTTTTTGGGAGCAAAACCAAGGCTATAGACCAAGATCCGCTCCGGCAAATAGGATCCACCCGATCCGGAAATAAAAAGCCTAGCAACGGCGATTTCGAAATGAAAAGTGCAGTGATTGATTTAACAAAGCGGACAAAATGATTTGCGATCCACCACAACTAATTAGAAGAAATCACACAAGGAGGGATGAGATATTTTACCCAACCGAGAACGTTCACACAAGATAATTGTGGGAGATTCACTCTCTCCACGGATCCACCGGCGTCACACCAAAGGGTTGCAACCTTCTTCCAAGGAGTCGCACCGAAGGAAGCCGCGCCGGAGTCGCACCGAACGGATGGAGGAGGCAAGGGGCGGCGGCTTCACACCACCACAAGGAGGCCGGCGGTTTCACACCACCAAGGAGGGGGGGGGGCGGCGGCTTGGCTCAAGCTTGGCCGAAATTCTCAAGAGAGGATTTAGGTTTTCAATATTTCACTAATGATCTCATAACAAGGCCTCCTTAAATAGGAGTTACAAACAAGCTTTAACCATTCATGATGGAGATGTAATCTCATCCATCCAAATGGTTAAATGCACACCAAATAAAATATTGTCCAAATGCAAAAAATAAAAAGTGCAATATTGAATATAAAATTATCACTTCAAACTTGGATAATTTTATATTCCTAAAATAGAAATAATAAAGCATGAAAAGGGAAATGTTTTAATGCGGTGCGGCGAATGTTGCGCGCCGCGGGCAGAGGTTGTAACGTAGCCTTCCGCTAGCATCATCGTGACGCCTCACGTCCTTTAGTTGAATCGCCTCAGCAACCGGGTCAACCTCATCAACGTCAGCATCGTCTCCAAGTAGAGGTGGAGGGGGTGCGCCATCATGAGAGGCCTCCCGAAGATGGCGTTGTAACTGCTTGGGGCATCAACAATGACGAACCTGCAATTTCTTGAGGTCCCCCCTAACTTCACCTGGAGTCCGACTCCACCTTCAACTTCCTTCCTCTCCCCTGAAAATCCAAACAGGGGTCCGTCTGAGGCCAGCACCCTCCTTGGCTCTACCTTCATTCTGTCAAACGCTTTCTTGAAAACGACGTT
This sequence comes from Platanthera zijinensis, assembly GCA_039513925.1. NCBI lineage: Eukaryota > Viridiplantae > Streptophyta > Magnoliopsida > Asparagales > Orchidaceae > Platanthera > Platanthera zijinensis. Next base: position 167,489,509 of record CM077092.1, read on the forward strand.
GACAGAGCTTCCGTTGTCAACTAAGATTCGGGAGACGGTAAAGCCTTCGATGGCTGCCTGGATTACCAGGGCATCGCAGAAGGGATCCTCATGCTCTGGCATGTCTTTCGATGAGAAGGTGATCTTTTCTTCCAGGGGCGGGGCCTGGGACGTCGAGGCGACGCTCCGGCGGTACATGACGTGGAGACTTGCCTTTCGAGCGGCTTCGATCCCCACCCCCCCTTGGATCACAGCTATACCACCTCGGGGTCCTACATCGACCCGGTCCTCGCATACATCATCACCCCCTCCTTGTGGTAGAACTTCAATCCGCTCCGGCGGCGGTTGCTGGGCTGGACCCCTCGCCCCCCTTACCTCCAGGAACTCGGGGCAGGTGGCTGTTGCGTGCCCCTCCACCTGGTGGAAGTCACAGTACAGTAGTGCCCTTTCTCCCCTCTTTCGGCGGCTGGGCGATCTCTCCTGTTGCCTCTTCCTCCTTCACCTATTGCCAAGGCCTGCTGGGGTGGGGGCAGGAGCTGCCTAGGGGCTTGCCTCTGGAAGTTGTACTTCCCTTGGACCCCGTGGAAGTTCTCTCCACCTGGGACGAGAGCTCTTCCTGGACCTTGGGCAGGTCTTCCCTGCTGCCTCCAGCCTGGTTCCGGACCCTCCTGTCCCTGGAACCCCTGAGCTCTCTGCTCCTCCCTCCTTCTTCCTTCATGATGCCTTGGGCCACCTTGCTCCTTTGACTCTGTCTCTGTTAGCTTCGCCAACTTCTTGACGAATGCTGGGTTGGCCGCCTCCATGGCTATCTCCTCTGCCGCCCTTTCCATCAGCTCCTCGAAGGAAAGAGGAGCCTTCCGAGTCAAGCTCATCTTGAAGAAGCCCTCCTTCAGCCCAACGGTGAAGGCCATCTAGAGGGCATACCCTGGCACTTCTTGGATGTCAAGGACCTCCTCCTGGAACCTGTCAACGTAACGGGCCAGCGACTCCTCGGTCCTACGAAGGGTCCGGGGTTGGGGTGCTCGCCGAGATCATCACCACCTCCCTGATCTCCAGCCATGACTCTCTCCTGAGATCTTCTGTGCTTGTCACTCTCCACGCTCACCGCACCAAAACTGTTGAGGCCAAAAATGACCGAAGCCAAAATTTACTTCTGTGGAGTTCGACCCTTGGGAAAGGGGTGACCTCACACCTACTATGCTCAGAAGAACGTCACAGACTGAAAACTTAGGAAGCTATGAACTGACCCTCGGCTCTAGTGTGGAGGTCCCACCTCACACCCGAAGACCTTTGAGGTCTCCCCCTCCCTAGCCAATGCTTGAGCTAGGTGCCTTGGAGAAGAAAGCCAAAGAGATTTTTGTGGCTAAGGAATGAATGAATGCTCTCCAAGGCACCCTCAAGGGTCTATTTATAGCTTTTCCTAGTCCTAGGGGTAAAATGACCAAAATACCCCTAAGACAACTAAGCCTCTAGCCAATAGAAAAACTCCACATCGGGGGTAGAGAGGTAATCCCCCCTAGGGCATAACGGTAAAAACATGGTCTGGAGAGAGGTCCAAGGGTGGGAGGAGCCACACCCCTTATCTCCCTAGGAGCTGTCCCGCCGAGACCCTAGGAGCTGTCCTGCCGAGACCCTGGGAGCTATCCTGCCGAGACCCTGACAGTTGTCCCACCGAGACCCTTGGTACTGTCCCGCCGAGACCCTGGGAGCTGTCCCGCCGAGACCCTGGGAGCTGTCCCGCCGAGACCCTGGGAGCTGTCCCGCCGAGACCCTAGAAACTGTCCCGCCGAGACCCCTGGGAGCTATCCCGCCGAGACCCCTGGGACCTGTCCCGCCGAGACCCTGGGAGCTATCCCGCCGAGACCCTGGGAGCTGTCCCGCCGAGACCCTGGAGCTGTCCCGCCGAGACCCTGGGAGCTGTCCCGCCGAGATCCTGACAGCTGTCACGCCGAGACCCTGGGAGCTGTCCCGCCGAGACCCTGGGAGCTGTCCCGCCGAGACCCTGGGATCTGTCCCGCTGAGACCCTGGGAGCTGTCCCGCCGAGACCCTGGGAGCTGTCCCGCCGAGACCCTGGGAGCTGTCCCGCCGAGACCTTGGGAACTGTCCCGCCGAGACCTCGGAGCTGTCCCGCCGAGACCCTGGGAGCTGTCCCGCCGAGACCCTGGGAGCTGTCCCGCCGAGACCCTGACAGCTGTCCCGCCGAGACCCTGGGAGCTGTCCCGCCGAGACCCTGGGAGCTATCCCGCCGAGACCCTGGGAGCTGTCCCGCCGAGACCCTGGGAGCTGTCCCGCCGAGACCCTGGAGCTGTCCCGCCGAGACCCTGGGAACTGTCCCACCGAGACCCTGGGAGCTGTCCCGCCGAGACCCTGGGAGCTGTCCCGTCGAGACCCTGGGAGCTGTCCCGCCGAGACCCTGGGAACTGTCCCGCCGAGACCCCGGAGCTGTCCCGCCGAGACCCTGGGAGCTGTCCCGCCAAGACCCTGGGAGCTGTCCCGCCGAGACCCTGACAGCTGTCCCGCCGAGACCCTGGGAGCTGTCCCGCCGAGACCCTGGGAGCTGTCCCGCCGAGACCCTGGGAGCTGTCCCACCGAGACCCTGGGAGCTGTCCCGCCGAGACCATGAGAGCCTCCCGCTACACCCGTACCCTAAAGAGGGGCCGGGGCGAGTGCCGGCCTCCCGCCGTACTCTCCCCCTGAAGAGTACTCCAAGCACTAGCCTGCTAAGCTCTTTTTTTCCTCCCCTACTAATATATTTCCAAGGCAAGGCCAAAATTGGCCACCAAGAGTGCCAAGACGTCCAAAAAGCTTAAAACTATATAGGGGCGAATACGGGGTTGTACAGATATGATGAATATTTTATTAATGTATTCCATTTTTGGATGAAGTACAAAGATTGTAAAAGAACTACTCAAAATAGTGGCTTGGTGCTCAAAGCAAGTGCAACTAGTTATGATAGCTCCAAAGATAAGAACCCACGTGTAGGGGGTGTAACTTACTATGGAAGGTTAACAGAAATTTTTGAGATTCGCTATAGTAGTTATTTTAAATTCATCTTATTTAAGTGTGATTGGGTTGACCTCCCAAGTTTGAAAAAAACTAGACGAATTTGGTTTCACTCTTGTGAACTTCAACAATTTGTTGTATAAATAAAATAAAATGATAGAAGAGTCTTTTATATTATCCGATCATGCAGAGCAAGTTTGTTACATTAAAGATCCTATAGAACCATATTGGGAAGTTGTTATGAAGTTGAAAACTTGAGATTCATTTATTGTTGAACCTCAAGTTGAACCACTAAGTCAACAACATTTGGATGAAAAAATATATGTATGTGATGATGATACAAATTAGGTTAGGGAAGGAGTTGATGGTGATGTTGATGATGATATTCTTTTAGATGTTGACAATGAAATGGCTAATGAAGAGTAATATTGTATGTTATCATAATTTTTAGCTTGAAAAATTACAATATTTGGTCATTTTAAATAATTTTTAATGAATTAATATTCATTTTATAATCTTATTCTAGGTATGGGGAAGAAAAATACTCGAGGACAAACTAAGAATAACAAGTTGCAACTATCTCAATCTATTTTCGCGCATTCACTCTCCCAACCTAATATAAAACCTTCACAATTATCCCAACCCATCACCACTCTACATTTAGTTTCCTAAGCTACTACTATAACATCCCTCAGACAAGTAGACCCCCTTGGATTGGTTTTATCATGACTAGATCATGACAAAACCCTAGGAAGACTAAGTGGATCTAGGTATGTAGGGGGGATCACTATGGTCTGCAAATGGTAGATTTCTAAATACTAGGTTTGGATGATCAAGGGGTTTCACCATGACTCCAAGATCTAACCACAACCTCACCAACCCATGGGAAGGTTCATTGAAGCCATAAGGGTCCATTGGACTCAACTCTGGGTGGCAAAGTTGACCTAGGATCATCCTAATCCTAAATTGGGCAAGGTGCCCTAACTAAGGGAAATGTGCCCTAATGAGCCCAACCAACCCTACCAAGGTCTTCCTAGACCTAAAATGGGGTCAATGGGTCATCAAAGATCCATTGGGGTCAACCCTAGAGCCTGAGTTGGCCCAAGTCAACCCTAGCCCTAAAGTGGTCAAAGTGCCCTAACTAAGGGGCAAGTGACCTTAAGTGTGTAAAGTTAACCCTACACAACCCTTCCTAGACTTTAGGGGAAGCCAAGGGGTCACCAACGACCCCTTGGGGTCAACCCAAATGGTCATGTTGACCAAAGTCAACTCTAGCCCTAACTTGGTCAAAGTACCCTTCCTAAGGGTCAAGTGACCCCCAAAGTGCCAATATAACCCTACCCAGCCCTACCTAGACCCTATGGTAGGCCAATAGGTCACCAAGGACCCATTGGGGTCATTTCAAAAGGTCAAAATGACCAAGGTCAACCCAAGTTTAGTTTAGGTCAACTTAGCCCAAATGGGCTAACCCAAGCTCAAGCCTTTTCCATTTGGGCTAACCACCTCCAATTATGTGATAATATGATTTTTTGGGCTGCAAATAGGCTCAAGGGATGACCAAGCCAGCCTTGATGACTAGGAGAGAGAGAGAGCTCCACCTCACCCTGTAATGGAGGAGAGAGAAAAGAGAAGGGAGAAGGCCATTCATGCATAGGGAGGCCAAGGGCCACCTTTGGTGGCTGGATTCAACTCCACTGGTGAAGAGGAGAAGTTTCCAGCCATTTCCTGGCCACCCAAGCCTGATTCACCCCCCCCCCCCACCATGGCCGAGAATGGCCTTTAATGGCCATTCAGAACACTCCCTTCCTCTTCCTCATCTGGTGGTTTTAAAAGCTTCACTGGACTCAGGGGAGTCGTTTACATAATTTACCTGAAGAAGACAAGGCGTCCTACTGTGTAGGTGCAGAAACCCGGCCGGCGGCACCACCACCATGGCAACCCGGAGATCGGCTCATCTTCAGACCACCAATAAGGTCCTCCCCTCCTCCTCTCTCTGTGGGTAGATCGTGGCTAATTAGGGATGAAAATCAGGCTCAATTGAGCCCGATCGGGAAGGAAGAATTTCACGATTTTTCCATGAAAATCAACCTATCGGGATCGCCGGAATCCGCCCCTCCGGCGGCTGTGCCGCCGCCTGGCGATAGCCACCACCTCGACGGAGGTGGTGGTGGCGGTGGCTGGCCAGGGAGGTGGCTGGGTGGCCGGCGGCAGCAACTTGAAGATTTCCAAGGAAAACGAAATCCTGTCCGTTGGCTCGCTGGATACGATGACCAGATGCCATCCATCTTGCGCCAAGATTCGTGCTGATTTATATTTAAACCATAGGATAAATATTCAATTCATTTCATTCCTCTCACAGAATATATATTTAATTTTTTTATTTATTAAAAATACCTAGAGACCTCTAGTGAAAAAATGGTAAAAATTGAAGTTGTAGCCTTAGGGGTGTACTTAAATTCAAAATTAGTTTTAACCAATTTGGATGTCTAGTTTGACCAGGGCACTCATTATAGTGGAGTCTATACCTAGGGTTACACAAAGACTAAAATGAGTTCCCCCACTTCATCCCTTGTCCAAATGATATGAAATTTAGACAGAGAGACACCCTAACCTATACCTAAGTCCTGTCGAAAAATAGGAATTTTTGGGGATACTGTTTCTATACTTTTTGGAAAAATTAAATAAATCATGTATAATTTAATTTGGTGTCTTAAGCACCTCAAAAACACCTCAAATTTTGGAGGGAGATCTTGGGGAGTATTATTAGGCTTTGGTAAAAATTTCATCCCTTTGAGGTTTGGTTTGATAGGTAATTGTGTAGCCAAGGGTTGACCCCTTTTAGGTAAAATTAGGGCTAAGTGCCCTAAGTGCTCTTGAGTTGCCCAACCTCATTCAAAAGGGATGGAACTTGGCACACAGCCTTTTTAGCACTTAAAATACCCCCTCCACTGATATTGGGTGGAATTTGAAGGGTGTAGCCCTAGGACACTAGGGTAGGTCCTATGTGTGCAAACTTAGGGTTTGGAGGTCAAGGAGTCAAATGACCTTGAAATGACTTGAAACTTGGTGGAGAGGACTTTAGGTCAATCAAGGTTCTCTAGTTAAAATATTATGAGATTTAGAGGCTGTTAGACTCCCCAAAACCCTAATTTAGGGCACAACCCTTATACATGTTAGATAGGCCATCAAAACTTAATGAAAAGCTATGTAATTTGGGTAGTGTAGTCGTAGGTTAATATTAGCCTTTGGTAATTTTATAGGAAATTTTGGAACAATAATTTTAGTACCTCCTTTATAATACATGGATTTGTGCTTGATAGTCATTTTTTTATTATGATCTCACCGTTCATTGGAAAGTTATGAAAATTGGGCAGAGGGTATTTTAGATCATTATGCTCATATCTGAATTTTGTTATAATTTTTAGATGTATATTTTTAGTACTTACCTCACAAGCATATAAATATGCAATTATGTTCAAAAATAGATTCAGAGCCCAATGATTGTTAGAAAATTGTGAAATTATGCAATAGTGTACTTAGGTCAATATGCTCAAGGGGAAATTTTATCATAATTTTTAGATGAATATTTTCAGTAGTTGTTTCATTAATTTATGAAAGAGGATTGTTGTTATAAATTAAAATTTAGTGTTCATTATTTGCTGGAAAGTTTGGAAACTTGGTCATGAGTGTTTTTAGGGCATTTTAGTCATGCTTGAATTTTCTTATAATTTTTGGAAGCCTAATTGCAGCACTTGTTTCTTTAATTGTTAACTATGCGTTTATATTTGAAATTTTGGATCCGAGGCCTAAACCTTGCAAAAAAATTGGGAGGCTTGAATTTACTGTCAATTTGCTACCTAGTATTTATCAAAATTTTGTGGAGCATTTTGCATGACTGTAAAGGCGACTTCATATTCAAAATTAGAGCATTTGGATTTTTAGGGAAAATAAATAAAATATCAGATAAATTAGGAAAATTCCAAGTTTCTAGATTTAGGCTATAGATGTCATGATAGACCTCCATTAATTACCTTAGGGTGTTTGGATGAGAATTTAGAGTACCTCCTATCATGTACATCATAAAGCACAAGGTGGTCTGCATGTAGTAAATTTGCAGAATATCTGATAATAATTGATTTGGGCATATGGTTTTGGGTTAGCGGCTTGCTGGTCTGGGTTAAGTGAAATGGAGTATATCAATGGAAGTTGATGAGTAGATTGTTGGGTTAGATTAGGAGGGGCTCGGGATCGACGAAAGATCGTCTTTCCTGTGGAGGGAGAGAGAAGGTTAAAACACACTAGGATTATATCCAGAGTAACATTAAAGGGATCGGGAATCGGGTATTAACCAATAATAATAAGTGTCTTGCGAAAAGGAGCTTTGGGCTTCAGTCTATCGTAGTTCCTAGTGCCCTCGAGAACCCTTCACGGGGTTTTCCTTGGGCAGTCCTGGGCTAACCTAAACTGTAGGCAAAATAAACTGCAAGAGTAACTAGCATAACTAGGGATTCACTTTCACTCACCTCGATGTCTCGGATGTTAGGTTGGGTCACACACGCAGTAGGCTTGGTAGTTTTGACGATGGGCAGGTTGGCCCGGCAAGCTTTTGCTCGGTTGTTGGTTGTGACGGACGGGATAGTCCGGGGAGCTTAGGCTCGGTTGTTGATTGTGATGGACGGGATGGTTGATAATACGTTTTGTAGCCTAAACTATTATCGTATTTTCTATTTTATATTGTACAAATTATGTCTATTATTAGTTTATTTTTATCCTTTTTATGTAAATTTTATTGCCACTAACTTTTTCCTGTCTTTTTGAAGGTTTCCAGAAAAATTGCCAAAATGACCTGACACGCCCCCCTGTCACGCCCTCCCTGGGCGTGACCTAGGGCGTGTCACCCGATCCTGAGGGCTCCTGCTGGATGGGACAGAAAACGGTCAAAACCGCTATCACGCCCCCTGACACGCCCTCCCCGGGCGTGTCTCCAGGCGTGACCATGGGCGTGTCGCTCTCTGCCGCAAAGCCTGCCGCCGCATTAAATGTCGTTCCGCCACAGCACGCAAATAGTACCGTCACGCCCCCCATCACGGGCGTGACCTGGGGCGTGACATCAACTTTTCGACGACTGACGGATTTCCGACCAATGATTTGGACATGACGTGCCTGTCACGCCCCCCTGTCACGGGCGTGACCTAGGGCGTGACCACCGACGTACCGAAGCAATCATCGCTCCCGCCAGAATCCAGAGCCCGAGGTCAACATAGTACTGTCACGCCCTCTGACACACCCCCCTAGGGCGTGTCGGAGGGCGTGACCAACCCGAGAAAATTTTCTATAAATTGAGCCCCCCCCTCTCCATTTCAGAAAGCTTTGGTTGAGAGGGGGAGGTGCTGCCCCTTTGGTTCTTGAGTTTTTTATGCTCTCTCTCTCTCTCTTCCTTTGTAATTTTTGCTTAATCATGGTTTAATAGTTAGTTGCTTTAGCTTTCTTTGTAATCTTTGCTCTTGCTTAGTGCTAATTGTAGGGCTAGAATAGGATTTAATTTTCATGCACTTGTAATTTCAATTTCAATAGTATAACTTTCCTTTTTTCATTAATAAAAGTGTTCTTCCTTTACTTGTGTTCCTTTATATGCTTTTCTACTCATCTACCCTCCTCCACTCCATTATGATTAACTAATCCTCCCTGTACTCGATCTTGATGATCCGAGGTTAGAGCGATTATGTTATGATGTTTTAATTAATCTTTTCTTTTTAGGTTAGGGCCTTGAATTACTCTTGATTAATCATGGGTTGGAGGTATATTTTCGATATATACTCTCCGCCGTTTGCTTTCATTCTGGGCTAGCCGAGAGGCCGAAAGAATGAAGTGAGCATTCAAGAGTAAAGGGAGTTGTACGCACCCCTCGAGAGAGGCAGATGTCCAAATCTCCCGGATTGGAGTAAAATCCAATAGTGGGGTTCACCGCGTAAAGCGAGTTTTAGGCCTCCGATTTAGACGGGAGTCGGTCGGACCTTCCTAAACTCAGTTGGGCACGACTTCGAGAGAAGCGTGTTCAAGCTTTAGGAACCTCCACGGTCAAGGACCTTTATCCTATTAAGTCAGATTTTTATCGCATTTTCTTAATCGTCTTTAGCCGAGGTGAATCTTGATTGGGTGCATTTTCATTTCATATTTTCTACCTTTCGTAGTAATCGCCTATCTTGTGCTCTTTAATTAACTGCAGTAGTTTCCTTTCTAGCATAGTTCTTTGCTTAACAGCTTAACTTAATTGCGGTAGTTCTCTTTCTAGTATAGCTTTAATTCCTCCCTTGCACTTAAATTTTCTAAAACCCTAGTTTTTCCGTCGATAAGATAATAGCGTTCGTGTGAGTAAGCTTAGCCAACAGTTCCCGGATTTCAATACGACACTTGTGTCCCCTTGCTACAATTCGATAGGTATACTTGCCTCATCGGGTTGCTAGTTCGGTTGCGTTTATTTTCTTCGAACCCTAGCGCGCAACAAGTTTTTGGCGTCGTTGCCGGGGAACCTACTTCCGTTGATATTTTGAAAACACGAACCTATTAATTTTATCTCTTCTCTTTCTCATCCTCTTTCTTTAAAATTTTAAAAATCAAAAAATTTTATCACCGCTCTTAATAGTAACCAACCTCACAATTTTTCTACGCTACCTAATTCTCTCGAAAAGGGCAAAGGGCTTTAAGCGCCACTGTATTGTCTAGTACCTTGCGAACCCTTCACAGGGTAGTCCTTGGGAAGTTCGGGAGTTAATCTATAAAAAAAATCTATTTCAAAAAGAAAAAAAATTTCTAATCTTTTTTTTTCTAGTTTATCCTTTTTCTCTTCCTCTTCTTCTTTTCTATTCTTTTAGTGCATGACCCGCGGGAGTCCGTCGGTTATTTTGGACTTGGACCACGAAATTGAGCGTACTCTTCGGAGAAGATCGCGATTTCAAGGTCCTACTATCCATGTGCCGGTTGAGGACTCCGAGTCATTTGCTACTTTAAGAATGGAAGAACCCAACGTAGATGAGGCCATGCAAAGGACTATGTCCTATTATGCACGATCGAACCTCGAGGGAACAGAATCAAGTATAGTCCGCCCTGCTATAGCAAATAATAACTTCGAACTAAAGCCTAGCATAATTCAAATGGTGCAGCAATATGTGCAATTTGACGGACTTCAAGATGAAGATCCGAATGCACATATAGCTAGCTTTCTTGAAATTTGCGACACCTTCAAGATAAATGGTGTCACAAATGATGCGATCAGGCTGAGACTCTTCCCCTTCTCTCACTATTAGAAAAATGGCTTTTAGCCACGGTTTCTTTTGCCACGGGGAAAAATCGTGGCTAATAGTGAGTATTAGCCACGGTTTTTTTCCGTGGCTAATACTGGACTTTTAGCCACGGTTTGCCTGAACCGTGGCTAAAAGTCTAGTATTAGCCACGGTTTGCCTGAACCGTGGCAAAAAGTCGTGACATCGTTTAGTCCCACACCGCCAAAACAAAATGAGATTTTTGGGTTTATAAGGAATTTATTTCAATTAGCCTTTGAAATAAATATGGCAGTGGTGGCGGCGGCCGGGCGGCGGCGGCGGCCGGGCGGCGGCGGCGGCGGCGGCGGCGGCGGCGGCGGCGGGCGGCGGCGGCGGCGGCCGGGCGGCGGCGGCCGGGCGGCGGCGGCCAGGCGGCGGCGGCGGCGGCCGCCTGAATTTTTTATGTTATGAGTGGCCTTTTAACCACGCCAATTAAACCGTGGCTAAAAGTCCACTATTAGCCACGGCAATGAACCGTGGCTAAAAGTCCAGTATTAGCCACGATTTTGGACTTTTAGCCACGGTTTGGACTTTTAGCCACGCTCGTATTGCCCACGCCCATTTTCCGTGGGCAGACCGTGGCTAAAAGTTTTTAGCCACGGTTTTGGACTTTTAGCCACGGCAATCTGCCGTGGCTAAAAGTCAGTTTTCTAGTAGTGTCTCTAAGAACTAAAGCTAAGCAGTGGCTGAACACACTTCCGAAAAATAGCATAACCACTTGGAATGAATTAACTGAAAAAATTTTGGCGAAGTATTTTCCGCCAGCTAAAACTGCAAAACTTAGGAACGACATCTCTGCCTTCGGACAAATAGACTCTGAAACCCTATACGAAACCTGGGAGAGATTTAAAGAATTATTAAGACGATGCCCACATCACGCGCTGCCTGTATGGTTACAAGTGCAGACGTTTTTTAACGGGCTAAATCAAAGCACGAAGCAAATGATAGACGCAACTTCTGGCGGTACTTTAAATCATAAGACCCCGGAAGCCGCTCTTGAGCTTTTTGAGGACATGGCCATGAACACTTATCAGTGGAATGTGCCTAGGTCCCGCCCGAACAAGCCTGCAGGTATTTATGAAGTGGACAACGTCTCCCAGCTCGCTCTGTAAGTAGAAATCCTAAGCAAAAAGATAACGGAGATGACTGCTGCCTCCGCCCCTCAGGTATGGGAATCTGCAACCCCTACTCCAGAACATTTAGATTATGTTAATAATATGCCTAGAACTACTTTTAATAATTTTTCTGCTGCGATTTTTCATCCGCCTGGTTTTAATTTTCTGAATAGTTATAACCCTACTTTAAGAAATCATCCGAACTTTTCATGGAGTAATCCATCGAATGCGATGTGCCCACCCCCGCAAAATGATTTTTTGCACCACCACCACCACCACCACTTCTTCTAAATTACCCAAAACCTCCAAGCTTGGAGGAATTACTTTCTAAATACATCACCACAAATGACGCTACCATAAGAACTTTAACCGGAAGCGTAAAAAGTCTAGAAAATCAGGTAGGACAGCTCGCGAAAATAATTTCTGAGCGACCCGCAGGGTCTCTTCCTTCCAATACCGAACCCAACCCGAGAGAGCAAGCGAAAGCTATAACTCTTCGGAGTGGGAAGCAAGTCTCCGGTATGGTAAGTGAAGAGCCCGAGGCAAGCTCCGCTCCCGCCTCTAAAAATCAAAGCTCCGCTCCCATTTTTAAAAATCAAAGCTCCGCTCCCGTTTTAAAAATTCTGCCATCCGCTGAAGAAGTAATCACCCCTATTTTAGAAAATAATCTCACTCCACCAACCATCTTCAAAAATAATTCAACTCCTTCATACCCCTCTGAACTTAATAGACAACGTCAAGATGATCAGTACTCTCGCTTCTTAGAAATCTTCAAACAAATTCACATTAATCTTCCCTTCCACGAGGCTATTTCGCAGATGCCGAAAAACGCCAAATATCTTAAAGACCTCCTCACAAACAAGAAGAAGTTAGAGAATCTTTCGCACGTCACGCTAAACGCCGAGTGCTCCGCCGTTTTAACAAATGGTTTGCCGAAGAAAATTAGTGACCCAGGTAGTTTCTCTATCCCGTGTGTCTTCAGTGATCTTTTTGTTAAACACGCGTTAGCCAACTTAGGCGCGAGTATAAACCTGATGCCCTTTTCGTTGTTCAAAAAGTTAGGGATTGGTAGCCTTAACCCCACGCGTATGAGTATCCAGCTAGCCGATAGATCCGTCAAGTACCCGTTAGGAATAGTGGAGGACGTTCTAGTGAAAGTCGACAAGTTCATCTTCCCGGTGGACTTTGTCATTTTGGACATCGAAGAAGACGTCGAGGTTCCCCTGATCCTTGGCCGACCCTTCCTTGCCACCTCCGAGCCATCATTGACGTAAGCAATGGTAAGCTCTTTCTTCGAGTAGGCGACGACGAAGTCACATTTTCTATCACCCCTTCGATGAAGAACACCTTAGCGAACGATGACTCATGTTTTTTCGTAGACGCCGTGAGTGATGATTCTTCCTACTGCCTCTCCGACTTTGAAAAAGAATTTTCTACTTTTTGCTCCTCTTCTCTTACAACTGAATCACTGCAAGGAAGTGATGAATCTTCTTATTGTCTTTCTGAGTTTGAAAAAGAATTTTCTGATTTTTGTTCTTCCTCTTTTCTTCCCACTGAATCACTACAGGAAGCCGTCTTGGCTGCTAGCCCCACCCCTTATTACGTTCCTTATAAAAAAGTTTATGAAGATATTATTTTTGAAAAAGAAAGAATCTCAAAATCCTCTTATGAAGAACCCCCTACCCTAGAACTTAAAGAACTTCCCGAACACCTTAAGTATGCTTTCTTAGAAAAAGACTCCAAGTTACCAGTTATCGTTTCGGCCTACCTCACGGATACGCAGAACGATAAACTTCTTCTAGTTCTATGTAAGCATCGCCGGGCTATTGCTTGGCAAATTTCTGATATCAAGGGCATAAGCCCATCTTACTGTACCCATAAAATTTTAATGGAAGATAATTCGCGTAACTCTATCCAACCTCAGCGCCGTATAAACCCAAACATGAAAGAAGTAGTTAAGGGCGAGGTTATGAAACTATTAGACGCAGGAATTATCTACCCTATATCGGACAGTAAGTGGGTTAGCCCCGTTCAGGTAGTTCCAAAGAAGGGAGGGATAACCGTAGTTAGTAATGAGAATAATGAATTAATCCCGATGCGGACGGTGACGGGTTGGCGTATGTGCATAGATTACCGTAAGTTAAATGACGCCACCCACAAGGACCACTTTCCTTTACTGTTTATCGACCAGATTTTAGAACGTCTCTCCGGCCATAGCTTTTATTGTTTTCTCGATGGCCTCTCGGGGTACTTTCAAATACCCATCTCTCCCGAGGACCAAGAGAAAACTACGTTTACTTGTCCCTTCGGCACCTTCGCGTACCGAAGAATGCCGTTTGGATTATGCAATGCGCCAGCTACATTCCAGCGATGTATGCTCGCAATATTTGACAAGTACGTAGAAAGCATTATGGAGGTATTCATGGACGATTTCTCCGTGTTCGGCGATTCCTTCGATAGATGTTTAGAAAACCTCGAAAAAGTCTTAGAACGATGCGAAGAAACTAACCTTGCCCTAAATTGGGAAAAATGCCATTTTATGGTGAGGGAAGGGTTAGTTTTGGGTCATAAAATTTCTGCTAAAGGTATCGTGGTAGACGTTGCCAAGATAGAAGTTATTGAGAAGTTGCCGCCACCTACAAACATAAAAGCTATAAGTAGTTTCCTAGGCCACGCTGGTTTCCATCGTCGTTTTATAAAGGACTTCTCCAAGATCAGTAAGCCCCTCACCCATCTCTTAGAAAAAGACGCTCCATTCATTTTTGATGACTCTTGTATTTCTGCCTTTGAATTAATTAAAGAAAAGTTAATTAACGCACCGATTATGATAGCTCCGGTGTGGGACCTTCCATTCGAGATTATGTGCGATGCGTGTAGTTTTGCAGTGGGAGCCGTATTAGGTCAACGCATATCTAAAAACTTCCACCCCATCTATTACGCTAGTAAAACCCTCACATCTGCACAAGAAAATTACACCACAACCGAGAAGGAGCTCTTAGCTGTAGTATTTGCGTTTGATAAATTCCACCCTTACATTACTCTTTCAAAAATCATTGTTTTTACGGACCACTCGGCCCTCAAGTACCTTCTTGCCAAAACGGATGCCAAGCCTCGCTTGATTCGCTGGGTCTTACTCCTCCAGGAGTTTGACTTAGAGATCCGTGATAAGCGAGGAGCCGAGAACTTGGCCGCCTACCATTTATCAAGATTAGATAACCCCTTTATAGAAAAATTAAATGAAAAATCTTTTAATGACTATTTTCCTGATGAGAAGCTGCTTTTAGTTAATACATCTACTTCTCCTTGGTTCGCGCACATCGCCAACTATCTAGTGGCCCGGGTGCTCCCAAGAGAGTTCTCCTCTCAGCAAAAGAAGAAATTCTTTTCTGAGCTGAAGAACTACTTTTGGGAAGACCCGCATCTTTTCAAAATTTGTGCGGATCAAGTGATAAGGAGATGTGTTTCTTTTGATGAAGGAATTGATATTCTAAAACATTTGCATGATGGTCCGACAGGTGGGCACTATCAAGCTGCTCGCACCGCTCATAAGGTGCTTTGTGCGGGCTTTTACTGGCCTAGCCTGTTTAAGGACGCCTTTGTGAGCAGGTGTGATAGTTGCCAACGGTCGGGCAACATTTCTAATAAAAATGAAATGCCGCAAAATTATTTCTTAGAGTGCGAAATTTTCGACCTCTGGGGAATTGATTTTGTTGGCCCCCTTCATTCTAGCTTCAGAAACAAATATATTTTAGTTGCTGTTGATTATGTTTCACGATGGGCTGAGGCCCAAGCTCTTCCTACGAACGACTCCCGAGTTGTAGTCACGTTTCTAAAAAGATTATTTTCTAGATTCGGTACGCCACGCGCAATCGTTAGCGATAGGGGTTCCCATTTCTGTAACGCACAATTTTCAAAAATCCTTACTAAATACGACGTTACGCATAAACTGTCCACTGCCTACCACCCCCAAACTAACGGTCAAGTCGAAGTAGTTAATAGAGAAATAAAAAGAATATTAGAAAAGACTGTTTCAACTTCTAGAAAAGACTGGTCAACCAAACTTGACGATGCTCTATGGGCCTACCGAACAGCGTACAAAACCGCCCTCGGATGTACGCCGTATCGGCTGGTCTATGGAAAATCGTGCCATCTGCCCATAGAGTTAGAACACCACGCCTTTTGGGCCTTAAAATTTTTAAACTTCGATCCCCACTCAGTCGGTGACCTTCGAAAATTTCAACTAAATGAACTCGACGAGTGGCGCTCTTATGCTTATGAAAATAATAAACTTTATAAAGAGCGGACGAAGCGTTTACACGATAAACACTTAAGGCACCCTAAAAACTTTAAGCCGGGCGACCAAGTCCTTTTATATAATTCTCGTTTGCGTTTATTTCCGGGCAAATTAAAATCTCGCTGGTCTGGCCCGTTTTCTGTTTTAGAAGTATTTCCTTATGGAACTGTTTTAATTTCTGACCCTGATAAGGGTAATTTCAAAGTGAATGGTCAGCGTCATAAACTGTATTTCTCTGGTGATGATGATGTCAGTCCAAACATTATTAAGTTTCTGCTTCACGAACTCTAATCTTGAGCTTTTATTTTTTTTGCTAAAAACAATTTTATTTCGGAACAACAATATTTTTGGACAAAATTATTTTTTGATGCGTCGAGCTCAACGACGCTTTAACCAAAGGGCGCTCTTGGGAGGCAACCCAAGTTATCTTTTTCTGTTTTCTTTATTTTACAATCTTTGTCTCGGACGGCTCCGACAAGCTGAAGCTTCTGCGATCGCCTGCTCCAACATTGCTGAATCTATCACGAAGTCCAAAGAAGACATTCGGAGGAGCGGCATCACTCAGCTTTCGCAGCAAATAAATCCGGGGAAGTACCTGTATTTCAATTCTGTCTTTCAATTCTATACTTTATTTTTCTCTCCTTCTCCAATCCCCTTCTTTAGCCATTGAGGACAATGTCTGTTTTAAGCTTGGGGGAGGACTTCCTCCTTCACTTTTGCTTAGTGTAAATATTTTTCATTTTGTATATATTGTAAATATTTTCAAAGTAAAAAAAAATGAATATCTTAAAATTACAAAAAAAAAGAGAGAAAAAAAATCGAAATAAAAAAATATATATGTGTTTTTGAATAGTTTAGACATTTTGGTATTTCAATAGTACCCCTAGTTTTTAGTTTTGTTTTACTCAAAATCTCCTATAAACAACTTAGTTAATTATAATATTTCTAATCGTTCTTTTTAATTATGTTTCACAAGTAAAATGTTGGTCATGCTATGTTTCTAATTCGCGGTAGCATGTTAAGGTGAAATATTTTTCTAAAACTCGCATTTCTATTATGGTTTTTTGTTTTTTATTTCCTTTACTTTCTCAAAAATTCATCATCCACTATTTTCTTTTTTGTTTTTGAATAATTTTTGTAAAGTCAACTTTTGAATAACGTAGTAGATGTGAACGATCCAAGTCACCTATTATTTCTATTTTCAAGTTAATTTCATCAATCTTCTTTTATTATCTAGGACTCGCTTTTTAAAATTTTTCAAACCTTTGTTTTAAATAAATTCAAAAGTGTGAAAATGATTTAGGCCGTTTTTGTTTTCGTTTGAGCTTTCCTGCCAACCTAAAAACTTTTACCACTAGTTAGCCGTTTTTGAGCCTATTTTCCGATTTCATTTGATAGCTCCTCCCTTCATTTTAGTTTCACCAAAGCCAAAATTTCCAACCTATCGAATCACACTAGCCTTTTTGAGTTTCATAAATTATTTTGACGATTTTGATAGGATATTTTGTGATTTTTGTGGGAGAAAGATTTTTGAAAAAAAAGTATGCTCAAAAGTGATGTTCATTTCTGTTTGGTCAATTCAAAGGGAAAATAAAAATATTTATGGCCTTTGTTTTGAAAAAAAAATGGAAGAAAAAAAAATGTGTATATATTTTTATGAAAGTTTTTGAAACTCTTTGCTTTGGTTTAGTGTGATTTTAGAACCTTCACGTTTATCTTTGAATTCCACTCCTGATCATTTTCCTAAACCAAACGTTTCTGTCCTAATTAAGTCCTTTTGATTCACGCTTTTTGATTTTTATTTAACAACTAAGAAAAAAAACAGTAAATCAGTTTTAGTTTTGGATTTAAACCTAGATTTTTGTTAATTAAATTGATATAATTATAATGCGTTGCTTGGATCTAGTAACAACTCAATGCGTGTTTTTCATTTTTGTTGCTTTGCTTAAGTTTATTTAAAAAATCTCGTTAAAATTTTGGATGATTTGTTTTTATTAAGTAAAGTTTATAAAAGTTTTACCATACCTAAATAATTGTTTTAGACTTTCATTTCACCTTTTCCCTACTTAGAATTTCGCATAGTACTTGTGTAGGCATAATTAGAACTTTTTGATTAGTCATTTTTATAAATATCTAGTTTTTATATTTTTGCTTGGGGACAAGCAAAGCTTAAGCTTGGGGGAATTTGATAATACGTTTTGTAGCCTAAACTATTATCGTATTTTCTATTTTATATTGTACAAATTATGTCTATTATTAGTTTATTTTTATCCTTTTTATGTAAATTTTATTGCCACTAACTTTTTCCAGTCTTTTTGCAGGTTTCCAGAAAAATTGCCAAAATGACCTGACACGCCCCCCTGTCACGCCCTCCCTGGGCGTGACCTAGGGCGTGTCACCCGATCCCGAGGGCTCCTGCTGGATGGGACAGAAAATGGTCAAAACCGCTGTCACGCCCCCTGACACGCCCTCCCCGGGCGTGTCTCCAGGCGTGACCATGGGCGTGTCGCTCTCTGCCGCAAAGCCTGCCGCCGCATTAAATGCCGTTCCGCCACAGCATGCAAATAGTACCGTCACGCCCCCCGTCACGGGCGTGACCTGGGGCGTGACATCAACTTTTCGATGACTGACGGATTTCCGACCAATGATTTGGACATGACGTGCCTGTCACGCCCCCCTGTCACGGGCGTGACCTAGGGCGTGACCACCGACGTACCGAAGCAATCATCGCTCCCGCCAGAATCCAGAGCCCGAGGTCAACATAGTACTGTCACGCCCCCTGACATGCCCCCCCTAGGGCATGTCGGAGGGCGTGACCAACCCGAGAAAATTTTCTATAAATTGAGCCCCCCCTCAACATTTCAGAAAGCTTTGGTTGAGAGGGGGAGGTGCTGCCCCTTTGGTTCTTGAGTTTTTTTTGCTCTCTCTCTCTCTCTCTTCCTTTGTAATTTTTGCTTAATCATGGTTTAATAGTTAGTTGCTTTAGCTTTCTTTGTAATCTTTGCTCTTGCTTAGTGCTAATTGTAGGGCAAGAATAGGATTTAATTTTCATGCACTTGTAATTTCAATTTCAATAGTATAACTTGCCTTTTTTTCATTAATAAAAGTGTTCTTCCTTTACTTGTGTTCCTTTATATGCTTTTCTACTCATCTCCCCTCCTCCACTCCATTATGATTAACTAATCCTCCTTGTACTCGATCTTGATGATCCGAGGTTAGAGCGATTATGTTATGATGTTTTAATTAATCTTTTCTTTTTAGGTTAGGGCCTTGAATTACTCTTGATTAATCATGGGTTGGAGGTATATTTTCGATATATACTCTCTACCTTTGCTTTCATTCTGGGCTAGCCGAGAGGCCGAAAGAATGAAGTGAGCATTCAAGAGTAAAGGGAGTTGTACGCACCCCTCGAGAGAGGCAGACGTCCAAATCTTCCGGATTGGAGTAAAATCCAATAGTGGGGTTCACCGCGTAAAGCGAGTTTTAGGCCTCCGATTTAGACGAGAGTCGGTCGGACCTTCCTAAACTCAGTTGGGCACGACTTCGAGAGAAGCGTGTTCAAGCTTTAGGAACCTCCACGGTCAAGGACCTTTATCCTATTAAGTTCAGATTTTTATCGCATTTTCTTAATCGTCTTTAGCCGAGGTGAATCTTGATTGGGTGCATTTCCATTTCATATTTTCTACCTTTCGTAGTAATCGCCTATCTTGTGCTCTTTAATTAACTGCAGTAGTTTCCTTTCTAGCATAGTTCTTTGCTTAACAGCTTAACTTAATTGCGGTAGTTCTCTTTCTAGTATAGCTTTAATTCCTCCCTTGCACTTAAATTTTCTAAAACCCTAGTTTTTCCGTCGATAAGATAATAGCGTTCGTGTGAGTAAGCTTAGCCAACAGTTCTCGGATTTCAATACGACACTTGTGTCCCCTTGCTACAATTCGATAGGTATACTTGCCTCATCGGGTTGCTAGTTCGGTTGCGTTTATTTTCTTCGAACCCTAGCGCGCAACAATGGTCCGGGGAGCTTTGACTCGGTAGCTGATACATAAGGTTTCATGTGCATAAAATATAAGGTGGTGGGTCTTCGGTATTGGAGGGTCTATGCACCGACGCCAATATGTTGACTCGGCACGTGTGATTTTTCACTTCGCCAAGTTAAGTCTGGTGGACTTGCCGACAAAGAGTATGTAGGAGCTCCGCTTAGTGCACCAGCATCGAGGCGTACGATAGGTCTGACTAGTAGTTCAATTACCCGTTTAGAGGTGGGCGAGGCCCAACCCACCACTTCTGTTTGCCACTACGGAGGTATCCTTGGAGGTTAGGCTCTACAAAGGGGGAACTAAAGGTCTGTGTGCACATAATCGGGTGGATGTGTTGCATTTGCATGACTCACATCATGGCATACTTGCATGTCATATCATAATCATTGCATATAACCCCTGACACGTATTGTATAAAGTGGTATGAGACGCTTTATACAATTGGCCTTGCAAAACGACCACTTGATTTATAAGCTCGCGTGAGCGTGCTTATAAGTTATGGTTTTTATTCTATGAATATATACAATTGCTTGCTTGAAACCGACACCCTATTGTATAAATTGGTATGAGACTTTTTATACGATAGGAGCTTTGCAGAAGATCCCTTAGCTTATGTGTTTTCATATAAGTTAAGGTTACTTATTTCTTGTTCAGTTTTTCATACTATTATTACTGCCTCATATAATTATAGAACTGCTAGATTAGTTCTGCCGTCACCTGCTTTTTGTTCATTCTCCACCCTCACTACCTCTCCTTTCCTTCTCCCCGCTTGGTACCTAGGAGCCATGGGGGGAGGGGTAGGGGATGATAAGGCTTAGTCTTTTAGACTAATGGTTTTCGAACCACATCATTTTAGGGGATCGTGGATCCCAGCATGGAGGAGCAGCCCGGGAGGTCGGCACGCTTGGAGATGGGACAGTCTAGCACCGGAGTTCAGACAGCTGGGAATGTGAGTCCCTATCATTAGTAGTTGTTTTAGTTTATCTTCCGCGATGAGAGATATGTAGTGAGGACATTGATTTATTGGGTGTGAGACCCATTTTCAGTACTTCCTTTATTATTATTACTGTGTACTCTCCCTTCGTTGAGAAAATTTATATATATATGATCTCTGTGGACATGTGTTAGAGTTTTTTTTCATTTATTTTCTTGCTACTTTTTTTGTGATCGATTTGGCCGGCAGGATCGGCATTTTATAGTGACGACCTTCCCGGGCATGAAGGTGTCACCGCAAAGTGGCGGTTCTGGTCCTAAGACCCCGTGGTTTAAAAAGAAAAAAGGGGTGGAGGGGGGGGGGGGGGGTCTTACAAGTGGTATCAGAGGAGACCTCGATCGAAGAGTAGCAATCCACAAACCCTGGGTCACCCCCGCGCGAGTTTAGTTTGGGGACAAACTAAGTAGCGGATGCAGTTGTGTGCCCATATGGAGGATCACATGTAACTTGTCCACTTTTAATTAGGTTTAAGTTGATTACTTATATTGATTTTTGTTACGCAGCCTCCAGCATAGCCTACAACACAGGGCGGAGTCCAGCAGACTCCGAATGTTGCACCACCTCCACCGGTCCCCACTCTGTTTCTACAGTCAGAGATGGGGCAGACTTTGACAACCTTATTGGAGGCTTTCATGGCCCAGCAGGTTCCGGCTCCACAGCCAAACCCGGAGGCTAATTGGTTGAGCATCTTTCGAGGACTTTCTCCCCCATCTTACTTGGGGACAGAATCGGCCGTTCGGACGAAGGAGTTGCTGGACATCATATATGAGATGCTGACCGAGATACGGTGCCCATGGGAGGAGAGGGTGCCTTTGGTGGTTTCTTGCTTGGAGTCCTATGCCAAGAGATGGTGGAATACATTGCTGGACACAACGTTTGCTGATAGAGAGGTTATAGACATTGCTTGGTAGGAGTTTAGGGCTACACTGTTGGAGCACTTCGTTCCACAATCGACAATAGATGAGCTGGAGGACCGGTTCCTGTAGCTAAGATAGGGAAATAAGATAGTGGTGGAGTACCACCGGGAGTTTAATCATTTAGCCCGGTTTGTGGATTCTTATCAGTTGGATGAGACAGGATACACCAAGAGCTTCTATAAGGGCCTGTGAGAGGATCTGCTGTTCGTATCCGACGGACCTATTCCTCGGATATTGGATATGGCAAAGAGGATTGAGGCAGATTGGCACACTACTCGAGGCCGGAAGCGGCAAACTGAGGATCAGGGCCGGGGAGCCAAAAATGATCAGCGATGGGGCCACATTACTGAAGGGAGAGATGAGAGAAGGGCTGAGGACCAGCCTCGTCAGGAGGTGAGACGGGAACCGAGGGAGCTGGTGGTAATGGCTCCTCCACCTCTCCAGATGCGGGAGATGTAGAGACCTGGGGGTATGGCATATCCCCCGCCTGAGTGCTACTATTGTCATCAGGTGGGGCATATCCGGAGAAACTGCCCCATAAGGGGGGCACCATTACTAGCACCATCGGCTGCCCCGCCTGCTCTGCAATTTGGAGGCCGAGGATGTGGCCGAGGACGTGGATAATAGGGTGGAGACCGCAGGCAGGAGAGGGAGCAAGTGTATTCCTTGGATTTGGCTCAATCACTGAACCCAGAGCAAGTGATCACAGGTATGCCAGTAAACTTTAAGTTATTTCTTTCCTAAAATCTAGACTCTTGGATATAGAATTGGTATACTAGGAAGGAAAAACCATTACTAGATTTCTAAGATATTTAACTACCCCAAACATAGTCTTCATCAGCGGCAAGCCCGCCTATACGTTGTTTAATACGGGTGCTTTACACTTGTTCGTGTCAGATGCCTTTGTGGAAGGACTAAAAGGCATGGAGCGATTCACTAGCTTGATGATGAGGGTGTGACTACCAGACGGATAAGAGCTATTCACCTCTTCGCACTGCAACATGGAGGCAGAGATCTGCGGAAAGGCATTCGAAGCACCAACGACAATCCTAAGGATGCCAGTCTTCGATCTGATCCTAGGCATGACATGGTTATATTGGAACCATGCCCAGATTGATTGCCTGTCGAAGAGGATTACCTTGAGGCACAGGGACTCCTTCGTTGTCATCGAAGGTATTAGATCTACCTCCCACCTCTTTTTATCATCCATACAGGCCGTCAAGGCCCACCTACAGGGAGAAGAGGTCTATGAAGTGCTGTTTGAGATGGCTGAAGCCAAAGATTCCATCTCTAGTATTCCAGTGGTGCGGGATTTTGCTGACGTATTCCCAGAAAAGCTGTCATGGCTACCCCTGCATCGGTAAAAGAACATCCAGATACAGCTCGTGCCGGGAGCTAAGCCGGTGTCGAAGGCTCCCTACCGAATGGCTCCCAAGGATCTGGTGGAGTTTAGGAGTCAGTTGAAGGAACTGGTGGAGGCTGGGTTTATTAGACCGAGTTCCTCGTCTTGGGGAGCTCCGGTACTATTCCTTAAGAAGAAGGACGGGATACTCAGACTCTGCATCGACTATCGTGCTCTGAATAGACTGACAGCCCGTAATACCTATCCACTACCAAGGATAGATGAGCTGTTTTACCAGTTAGAGGGAGCCCACTGGTTCTCAAAGTTGGATCTGAGATTGGTTTACTACCAGCTGCACATTCAGGAGGAGGATATCCCGAAGACAGCTTTCAGCAGTAGATACAGACTATATGAGTTTATCGTGATGCCCTTCGGGCTCACAAATGCGCCCTCAGCCTTCATGAGCTTGATGAACCGAGTGTTCGAGCCATACCTCGACCGGTTTGTCATAGTATTTATAGATGACATCCTCATCTATTCAAGGATGAAGGAGGAGCATACCCAACATCTGCCTTTGACGCTGGGAAAGCTTAGGGAGCATCAGTTATATGCTAAGTTCAGTAAATGCCAGTTTTGGCTGACACAGATGGCCTTTCTAGGCCACATTATCAGTGGATCCGGGTTGGCAGTGGACCCGACTAAGATTCAGGCAGTTCGGGATTGGCCTCCATTGAAGACGACCACAGATATTCGAAGTTTCCTGTGATTGGTTGGATACTACCGGAAGTTTGTGCAAGGGTTTTCTCAGATAGCCCTCCCACTTACTTCGTTGATGAAGAAGGACAACCCATTTTTCTGGACCCCGCTATGCGAGATGGATTTCTAGGAGCTGAAGGATCGACTCACCTTGGCCCCCATCCTTGCCCTTCCTTCGGGGAAAGAAGTATTCCAGGTCTACACCGACGCTTCCTACCAGGGCATATGTGCAGTGCTGATGCAGAAAGGCCACATGATTGCTTATGCTTCCCACCAGCTGAAGAAGCATGAGCAGAACTACCCTATTCATGACTTGGAGATGGGAGCGATCGTGATTGCTCTAAAGGTCTGGAGGCACTACCTCTACGGTGTCCACATAGACATATACTCTGATCACAAAAATTTGAAGTACGTGGACAAGCAGAAGGAGCTGAATATCAGGTAGAGGCGATGGGTGGAGTTTCTAGCAGACTACCAGTACGAGATGCACTACCACCCAGGGAAGACGAACGTGATAGACGATGCGTTGAGTCGGAGAGCCGCCACCTCCGGAGTGGAGCCCCAGATTATGTCCATGGATCTGATACAAAGATTAGAAGATATGCACATTATACTGGTGTTGTCTTATGACCCCGAGCTTTATGAGGAGTATTTAGCCGCGATGAGCGCCATAGATGACATTCAAGACCGAGTCAGAGATGGGCAGAGGAAGGACACTAAGTTGGAGCCGATATTCCGGGCCTTGGAGGCAGGCACTGCTAGAGATTCAACACTGAGGGATGGCCTGGTGTGCTTCAAAAGATGGGTTTATATACCAGAGGGAGGCCAGGTCCGGGAGGATATCATGATGGAGGCCCACTACAACCGGTATTCGGTACACCCGAGAGTTACGAAGATGACTATGGATCTGAAGAAGACCATGTACTGGCCAGACATGAAGAAGGACATCACCTACTTTGTGACCCACTGCGAGACATGCCAGCTGGTGAAGGCGGGGTGCAGGAACCCTGCAGGATTGTTGCAACCACTCCCAGTGCCAGAGTGTAAGTTCTATGGTATCGCGATGGACTTCATACATGGGCTTCCCCGATCGCGGACGGGGAACGATTCGATCTTGGTGATCGTCGAGCGGCTGACGAAGCTAGCCTGATTTATCCCAATCAGAAAGGATGACTCGGTTAGTGTGCTAGTTCAGAAGTTTGTGGAGTAGTTCGTCCGTTATAATGGCGTACCCAAGACCATTATATCAGATTGGGATGGACTGTTTACGTCCAGGGAGTGGAGATCAGTGCAGATTTACTCGGGCACTCGGCTGATATTGAGTATAACTTTTCATCCCCAGACTGATGGGCAGACGGAACGCACCAATTGGACTTTGGAAGATCTACTGCGACTATGCATTCTGTATTGCAGTGAGCCTTGGGAAAAACTATTTCCACGGGTCGAGTTCTCAAATAATAACAGCTACCAGTGCAGCATAGGGATGGATCCTTATGAGGCCCTATACGGACGAAGGTATAGGACTCTGCAGTCATGGATATAGGATGAGGATTCGAAGGCTTTGGGATCGGAGTTTGTCGAGGATACGAAGGATCAAGTGAGGCTAATACGGGATCAGATGCTGGAGGTGCAGAGCAAGCATGCCAAGTATTACGACGCGAGGCATCGTCAGGTGGAGTTCCAGGTTGGAGACCAGGTATTCTTGAAGATTCGACCGATTCATGGAGTTTTATGGGTGTGTGGTCGGAAGAAGAAGCTCAACCGGAGATATATGGGGCCTTATAGGATCCTGTAGCAGATCGGTCCCTTAGTATACAGGCTAGAGCTACCACCGGAGCTGGAGGGTCTGCACGATGTGTTCCACGTATCCTCCCTTAGGAGGGCTCTACTACGCTCGGAGCAGCAGATTACGGTCACGGATGGGCTGGTAGCATCTGATCGGTCAGTTCACCTAGAGCCGGTCCGGATTGACGATAAGGGGATACGAGTATTGCGCCGCAAGATGATTCCATTGGTCAAGGTCTTGTGGAGGAATCACGGTCAGGAGGAGCACAACTGGGAGCCGCAGGATCTAGTGCAACAAAAGTATCCAGAGCTTTTTCAGTTAGGTATCCCTCATAACCTCTCGGGAAGTTACAATTTACTTTTTATACTTGAAACCCGTAGGCCTAACTCGAATTTCGAGGACGAAATTTTTTGTTTATGTATTGGGATTTGTAACATCCCTCAGACAACTAGATTCCCTTGGAGTGGTTTTGTCATGACTAGGTCATGACAAAACCCTAGGAAGCCAAAGAAGACAAAGTGGACCTAGGAATGTAGGGGTGATCACTATGATCTACAAATGGTAGATTTCTATATACTAGGTTGAGATGATCAAGGGGCTTCACCATGACTCCAAGACCTCACCACAACCTCACCAACCCATGGGAAGGTCCATTGAAGCCCTAAGGGTCCATTGGTGTCCACTCTGGGTGGCCAAGTTGACCTAGGATCATCCTAGTGCTAAATTGGGCAAGGTGCCCTAACTAAGGGAAATGTGCCCTAATGAGCCCAACCAACCCTACCAATGTCTTCCTAGACCTAAAGTGGGGTCAATGGGTCACCAAAGATCCATTGGGGCCAACCCTAGAGCCTGAGTTGACCCAAGTCAACCCTAGCCCTAAAGTGGTCAAAGTACCCTAACTAAGGGGCAAGTGACCTTCAGCGTGTAAAGTTAACCCTACACAACCATTCCTAGACTTTAGGGGAAGCCAAGGGGTCACCAAGGACTTCTTGGGGTCCACCCAAATGGTCATGTTGACCAAAGTCAACTCTAGCCCTAACTTTGTCAAAGTGCCCTTCCTAAGGGTCAAGTGACCCTCAAAGTGCCAATATAACCCTACCCAGCCCTACCTAGACCCTAGGGGAGGCCAATGGGTCACCAAGGACCCATGGGGGTCAACCCAAAAGGTCAAATTGACCAAGGTCAACCCAAGTCTAGTTTTGGTCAACTTAGCCCAAATGGGCTAACCCAAGCTCAAGCCTTTTGCATTTGGGTTAACCCCCTCCAATTATGTTATAATATGATTTATTTGGCTGCAAATAGGCTCAAGGGATGACCAAGTCAGCCTTGATGGCTAGGAGAGAGAGAGAGCTCCACCTCACCCTTTAATGAAGGAGAGAGAAAAGAGAAGGGAGAAGGCCATTCATGCATAGGGAGGCCAAGGGCCACCTTTGGTGGATGGATTCAACTCCTCTGGGGAAGAAGAGAAGTTTCCAGCCATTTCTTGGCCACCCCAAGCTAGATTCACCCCCCACCACTATGGCCGAGAATGGCCTTTAATGGCCATAAATGGACATTCAGCGTACACCCTTCCTCTTCCTCATCTAGTGGTTTTAAAAGCTTCACTGGACTCAGGGGAGTCATTTACACAATTTACTTGAAGAAGACAAGGCATCCCACTATGTAGTTACAGAAATCCGGCCGGCGGCACCACCACCATGGCAACCAGGAGATCGGCTCGTCTCCAGACCACCAATAAGGTCCTCCCCTCCTCCTCTCTCTATGGGTAGATCGTAGGGCTTTTTAGGGATGCAAATCGGGCTAAATTGAACCCGATTGGAAGGAAGATTTCCCGATTTTTCCATGAAAATTGACCTATCGGGATCGCCGGAATCTGCCCCTCCGACGGCTGTGCCGCCGCCTGGCGATAACCACCTCGACGGAGGTGGTGGTGGTTGGCCAGGGAGGTGGCTAGGTGGCCAGAGGCAGCGACTTGAAGATGGCCCAGGAAAATGAAATCCTGGCCGTTGGCGCGCTGGAGAAGATGACCAGATGCCGTCAATCATGCGCCAAGATTCGTGCTGATTTATATTTAAACCATAGGATAAATATTCAATTCATTTCATTCCTATCACAGAATATGTATTTAATATTTTTATTTATTAAAAATACCTAGAGACCTCTAGTGAAAAATGATAAATATCAAAGTTGTATACCTAGAGGTGTACTTAAATTTAAAATTGGTTTGAACTAATTTTGATGTTTGGTTTGACTAGGGCACTCATTATAGTGGGGTCTATACCTAGGGTTAGATAGAGACTAAAATGAGTGCCCCTACTTCATACCTTGTCCAAATGATCTGAAATTTGGACAGAGAGTCTCCCTAACCCGTACCTAGGTCCTGTCGAAAAATAGGAATTTTTTGGGATACTTTTTCTATAGTTTTTTGCAAAATTAAATAAATCATTTATAATTTAATTAGGTGTCTTAAACACCTTAAAAACCCCTCAAATTTTTGAGGGAGATCTTGGGGAGTTTTATTAGGCTCAAATAAAAATTTCATCCCTTTTGGATTTGGTTTGATAGGGTAATTGCGAAGCCAAGGGTTGACCCCTTTTAGGTCAAATTAGGGCTAAGTGCCCTAAGTGTTCTTGAGTTGGCCAACCTCATTCAAAAGTGGTGAAACTTGGCACACAACCTTTTTATCACTTAAAATACCCCCTCCACTGATATTGGGTGGAAATTGAAGTGTTGAGGCCTAGGACACTAGGGTAGGTCCTATGTTTGCAAACTTAGGATTTGGAGGTCAAGGGGTCAAATGACCTTGAAATGACTCGAAACTTGGTGGAGAGGAATTTAGGGTAGTCAAGGTTCTCTGGTTAAAATATTATGAGATTTAGAGGCTGTTAGACTCCCCAAAACCCTAACCCTAGTTTAAGGCACAACCCTTATACATGTTAGATAGACCATCAAAACTTAATGAAAAGATATGAAATTTGGGTAGTGTAGTCGTAGAGTTAATATTAGCCTCTGGTAATTTTATAGGAAATTTTAGAACAATAATTTTAGTACCTCCTTTATAATACATGGATTTGTGCTTGATAGTCATTTTTTTATTATGATCTCACTATTCATTGTAAAGCTATTTTAGTTTAGCTCAATTATTATTAGAAAATTGTGAAACTTGTGCAAAAGTGTACTTAGGTCAATATGCTCATGAGGAAATTTTATCATAATTTTTACATGAATATTTTCAGTAGTTGTTTCATTAATTTATGAAAGAGGATTATTGTTCTAAATTAAAATTTAGTGTTCATTATTCACTGGAAAGTTTGGAAACTTTGTCAGGAGTGTTTTTAGGGCATATTAGTCATGCTTGAATTTTCTTATAATTTTTGGAAGCCTAATTACATCACTTGTTTCTTTAATTGTTAACTATGTGTTTATATTTGAAATTTTGGATCAGAGGCCTAAACCTTGCAAAAAAATTGGGAGGCTTGAATTTACTGTCAATTAGCTGCTTAGAATTTATCATAATTTTGTGGAGCATTTTGCATGACTGTAAATGCCACTTCATATTCAAAACTAGGTCATTTGAATTTTTAGGTAAAATAAATAAAATAATAGATAAATTAGGAAAATTCCAAGTTTCTGGATTTAGGCAATAGATGTCATGATAGATGATGCGTGTAAATACGGCAAGCGCACCGTTCGCATAAGTAATAATGTTTGGGAATGGATCCCCGAGTGTCGGTCTCTTGAGGAATGCAATTGGCGTGGAACGACGAACAATCCGAAATTATTGCTAATAGAGTTTGTAAAATGAAAGAAGAAACAAAAGGGGCTTTGTGATTTGTGTTCTTACAAACAAAGAAATTAAAGGTAACTATGCGGGTCGCATTCACTGCTTCACAAGGCGAGATGGGTGTATCGGCCGCTATGCCGTACTTCGGTAGGGCGAGTGGACGGTGAGCCAGTGGGTGAGGTGTTTAGTGTGGAGTGCAATCACATGAAACGACGGAAGTGAGATGGGGCAAGGCGCATCACAACACAAATCCCACAAACAAGTTTAAACAACAAAAATCCAATAACAAATAACTAGGAATTCGAAGTTTATAACAAGCTTGAGTCATTCATACACTACAAGAAGGGTAGAGGTAGAGTAAACCAAAAGAGTGAAGATCCACCGCGGTTGTTGGCCGGAGGTGCGGGTTGTCAATCCGCTTCCACGCACAGTCCGAGGAGGCTTCCGGTACCGTCGAGCTGTCACCTCGAGGGCCTTTGAGTCCGTTCTCTAGGTCATCTTCATCATCTTCTTCTTCGGTAGAAAGCTCGGAGAAGAGGTCATTAATGGCCGGAGGGGTCACCGGAGGATGCGGAATGCTTTAGATGTGCCGGAAATCACCTCCCAATGGTAGGGATGAAGGTGGAGGTGGATGGAGCGTCTGGAATGCGGAAGGGCGAAGTGGCGGCTGAGTTCGATCCCGGTCCCTTTCCCTAATTCGCGGAACTGGCGTATATATAGAAACAGGAATAAATAGCGCGCACGACCACAAGCGCACGACCAGTGGTCGTGCGCGAACAATGTCAGCGCCCGTGCGGCAACAACCTGTAGAACCTGCATCAGGAAATTTAAGTATGCGCACGATCAGCAGCGCACGATCAGTGATCGTGCGCGGCAAGGGTGGTGATCGTGCGATATGGGACAGAAAAATGGATAAAGATAGCATGACTGCGCACGACTGGCAGTGCTCGAACAGTGATCGTGCGCGGTATAGCTGATGATCGTGCGATATGGAGGGACAGGACAATAAAATGAGAGCTCAGACTGCGTACGACCAGTGGTCGTGCGCCAAAGAGGTCGATGGTCGTGCGTGGGTAAAAACGCACGACCATTGACTCCTTTGCTACAAAAAGTGAAAGCCCTATCCCGGACGCCCACACAATCCCAGAACCTGCAGGAAAACTGGACGGGATGTCGACATGGCAGTCACAGATAGAAATAAAAATGCATCACACGATGAGAATAAATACACGCACAGAAATAGGCTAAAAGAGTGCACATGATGTGGAATGTCGTAGCGAACCAAAAGGAGTGCTAATGACGCTAAATGGCAGTGCAAATACATGCAAATGAGCCTAGATGAGTCCGGAATTCGGTATGAAATAGGGACTCATCACACCCCCAGACTTAACTGTTTGCGCATCCCGAGCAAACACAATCTAAGCAAGCCGGGAAAATAATCTAGCTGACATAGAGATTGAAATACGGGGTACCATGCGAAGTCGCATGCTCGCGTGCATAAAAAATACAATAGAAGAAATTCCTAATTATGCAAAATAGTTTATATTTTTCACAATGCGTAAAGGCATTTTATTACTACTAAAAAATAGAATCACGATGAATCAACCGGTCACGCGTAGGAAGAAAGTAGGCTGGCCACTAAGGTGAGCTTTGCCCAAGATCGGGGCTCAGGATCACCTCCAAAGGAATCCACCAATATCGGGGACCATACGCTTGCCCGTTCACACTCTCTCCACGGCACTAGTTAAACTCAAGCGCAAATCCGTAGGACTTAAGGTAATTACGGGGCTTGGGTTACGGTGAGGTAAACAATGATAAAAAGAATGGCTTTGCACCTAACCCAAGTGAGCTAGCCAAAAAGAATCCCTCAAAAACCCCACAATATAAACGAGTACACCACACCCCCAGACTTAATTTTTACAACATGGGTGTGTGCACCGCCTACTCCAAATCCAAGTCATCTCAAATAAATATTTCAATTAGACTTTTACGTTTCACTTTTCTTTTTCACATAAATATTTTTTTTTCTTTTCAAAACATTTTCTTTATTTTCACAATCTCAGTAGAAATATGCCTTGGAGCACATCCACATATTCACAAATAATAACACCACTTCACATCCCAACATGAAGAGAGAAACTCTAAGCTCGACTTGGGTGTGCAGCTAGGATAGGCTATAAAGCTTTGGTGAAGTAATGGTGGAGCTGAATCAAAAGAAGGGTAGGCACAACGGGGCTAGCGAGGGTATGACGTTCGGAACGGTACAAAGCTCAACCGGGCCAAAATGATGGCCTACATCACGCTCACGCTAGACTAACCATGCACCAATGCTTCGAGAGTAGCTTGGGGCAAGTTCTTAGCCACCGAGAAAGATCATCCTTCCTCCCGACTCGAGCAAAACGAGTTTAGTGGCGGCTACACACATTCCTAAACTACCGTTTGATTCACACCGGATTCACAATTTTTGAGTAGAATAAAAAGAATTTACGCAAATAGAAAATTACAAAACTATAAGCATAAAGAAAAATTAAATCTACACGAATTTCTACACAAGACGAGAGCAGTTGACTAGAAACACAGCAAGGTCAACATTTTACTCTGTCTCCCAATCTAACAAAGACACGAGTTTGACTCGCAACACACAAAAGCTAAGCGCGTGCTCAAGTGGGTACAGTGGTGCGTGATAGGATTCTACAATAATGAACATAAAATAAACTACTGATATGCTAATAGTGTGTTCGTGGTGTGCATAAGCGGCTCTCCCCCCAGACTTGAATGAAAACACAAGCATAAATGCTAATGGACATCCAAAATAAAAAGTAAGCTGAGGAGAGAGTCTACCCATGCTCCAAAGAATGAGCATACCAGAAGGCGGAGGTTGCTGCATCGCACAAAAGAATGTTGAACCTGCAAATTAGGTAGAGCCGCAAAAAAGACAAATAACCGAGAATATAATATAAAAGCAAAAATAAAAAGCACAAAAAGAAGGGACCAAAAAGAGGTCCAAGCTTGGGTTGTCTCCCGAATAGCCCTTTTGTTTACCGTCCTTAAGGTGGACTAAATACCTGTATTAGCAGTTTATAAAATGTTCTTGCAGTAAAAGAAGAGTTGCAGGAAAATAAGTAAGCACAAGCATAAGTGATAATCAAGAAAAGGGGCGGAGCAATCTGCTAAACGCGGACTTGTGATAAATCTCTCCGGTGGGGCGCGAGGGAACAACAGAGTGCCTTTTTGCATTGGGAGAAAGGACTTTCCCTTTACTCTGAATGTGCACCTCCTCACGCCATAGGGCGGCATAACGCTCATCGCGTATATGCTTAGCCTTTTTCAGCTTCTCCACCGTAGGAGATTTCCAAATGTTGCGGTCCATGGGGGGTTCCAATTTTTCGGTTGACGGCTTCATTTCCGGTACCAAAACGGCAACCGGATCAGCCCAAGCTACTGATCGCTTAGCAGAGTTTGAAACAATATTACAAAATTCACTGTCCAGGGATTTCTCCCGAATAAAACTAGTTTTGCTATGTTCAAAAATCGACGCGACAGGAGAAGGGAAGGTGGCCCTTGCATCAGTGCACTTGGTCTCTTCCTTGAACTCCTTCTCATCATTCTTGATCACCTCCTCGGAAGGTACTTCCCTAATCATCTCCTTCATCTGAGCATCACTCACCAAGGCAAATTCCAATCCAATCTGAATATCTGCAGCACTATGAAAATTGTCGTTATGGAGAAGAGGGTCATATGCAGAAGCGACATCCAAGGTTGAAGCAACAACCGACCAAGTTGCGCATCCTTTGGAGAAATCAAGAGATGCGCCGCTAGCCTTCAGGAATGGAACCCCCAATATAGGAATCAAATTATTTTCCTTGGGTCCCAATACCTGGAAATCAGTGGTTATGCACTTCCCATTAACCTCAATTTCAACTTCTTGCACACCTCCCTCGGTGTCAACAAAATTACCATTAGCTAAAACTAGCGACTTCCGGATTGCTGGCTTAATATGCAGGTTCATCCTCACAATATCCTGCATGGCGAGGATATTGCTAGATGCTCCGGAATCGCACAAGACGGTAGTTTCAACATTATTAATTTTACACTCCACAACGAGCTCATGAGTCTTATCTTTATTTTCTTCCCCAAGGCTTTTTCCTTGCTCATAGGGGTTTTTTTCGGTGTTGCTCGGCAAAGTGCCCTGAGTTTGCTCAGAGACCATTTGGGCCAGTTGGCCCAATTGTGCCTCTAGCTTACGCATTGAGGCAGCTTGATTCGTCATGTTGGTCTGGGAGACCTCAACGAATTTTTCGAACATTTCCGCTAAAGAGTTTGTTTTTGTCGTAGGGGGCCCTTGTGTGTAATTCGGTTGAGGCGGCCGCGGTTGGCTTCTGGAGGCATACGCATCATTTTGATGCTGCCCCGGCTGCCATCGTTGGCCTGGCACGTTTTGATTCCAAGAAAAATTTGGATGATTTCTCACCCCCGGATTATACGTGTTCCCATAAGGTGCTCCCCTATTTTGGTTCGCAATATAATTAACTGATTCATCAAAAAAGGTAGTTTCATCACGTACCTCGCCTGCTTGACATTCAAAGCTGTGGTTGTCGGAACCTCCACAACCCTGGCATGAGATTGCCATAACTGGGGCAGTAGTAGCGGCGGGCCTGGATGCTTCCATAGCAAAAACTCCACTCGTACCTCGTGGAAAATTCCTTCCTGCAGTCCAATATGCGCTGTGGGTGGCAGTATCCTGCAAAATTCTCAATGCATCATCAGGCGCAAGATTCATTATAGTCCCTCCAGAGGCAGCATCAATCATAGCCCTGTGCTATGGTTCAATAGAAAAATAAAAGCTTTCGACAAGATTCTAAGTTTGGAATCCGTGGTTTGGACACTTCCTCAGCAACTCGTTGAAGCGTTCCCAAACCTCAACTAGGCTTTCTTGATCATTTTGCCGAAAGTTGGCAATTGCACGTCGCATGCTCACTATCCGGTCCACCAGATGGAACTTAGTTAAAAATTTTGTTGTCAACGCCTCCCAGGTGGTGGCTGCTCCAGGCGGAAGAGAGTGGAGCCAAGTCTTCGCTTTGTCCCTGAGGGAAAAGGGGAAAAGGCGGAGCTTGACTGTATCGTCGGGGATTCCAGCATAGCGGAACGTGGCACAGATTTTGGAATATTCAGCCAAGTGAAGATGGGCGTCTTCAGTGGCCATTCCAGAGAAGTGTGCGGTGTTCCGGATTATGTTCAGGATAGCAGGTTTGATCTCAAACTGCTGGTTGGTGATCGCCGGTCCGAAATCGGGGTAAATTCTCCCAACAGTCGGTGTGGTGTAGTCCCTCATGGTGCGGACCTGGGGCGGGTTTACTTCATTCTCATCGCCGTTTCGTTCACCATGAAGGATTCCTCCGACACGATTCCCGACATCAATGTTCAGATGGTCCCCCATTGGGACTAGATTGGTGGCAGCGGCACGCCTTTGTGCACGAAGAGTTCGTTCGATCTCGGGGTCGTAAGCTGCGAGATCTCTAGCAGCGCGTCCTTGCATTCACTGCGGAAACTACACAAAGAAACAGCGGTCAAAAAAAACAACTAACTCTATAACAACACTTTCGTACGTCGTGGTCGTTCTACAGTTGCATTCCCCGGCAACGGCGCCAAAAACTTGATGCGTGTAAATACGGCAAGCGCACCGGTCGCATAAGTAATAAAGTTTGGGAATGGATCCCTGAGTGTCGGTCTCTTGAGGAATGCAATTGGCGTGGAACGACGAACAATCCGAAATTATTGCTAATAGAGTTTGTAAAATGAAAGAAGAAACAAAAGGGGCTTTGTGATTTGTGTTCTTACAAACAAAGAAATTAAAGCTAACTATGCGGGTCGCATTCACTGCTTCACAAGGCAAGATGGGTGTATCGGCCGCTATGCCGTACTTCGGTAGGGCGAGTGGACGGTGAGCCAGTGGGTGAGGTGTTTAGTGTGGAGTGCAATCACATGAAACGATGGAAGTGAGATGGGGCAAGGCGCATCACAACACAAATCCCACAAACAAGTTTAAACAACAAAAATCCAATTACAAATAACTAGGAATTCGAAGTTTATAACAAGCTTGAGTCATTCATACACTACAAGAAGGGTAGAGGAAGAGTAAACCAAAAGAGTGAAGATCCACCGCGGTTGTTGGCTGGAGGTGCGGGTTGTCAATCCGCTTCCACGCGCAGTCCGAGGAGGCTTCCGGTACCGTCGAGCTGTCACCTCAAGGGCCTTTAAGTCCGTTCTCTAGGTCGTCTTCATCATCTTCTTCTTCGGTAGAAAGCTCGGAGAAGAGGTCATTAATGGCCGGAGGGGTCACCGGAGGATGCGGAATGGTTTAGATGTGCCGGAAATCACCTCCCGATGGTAGGCATGAAGGTGGAGGTGGATGGAGCATCTGGAATGCGGAAGGGCGAAGTGGCGGCTGAGTTCGATCCCGGTCCCTTTCCCTAATTCGCGGAACAGGCGTATATATAGAAATATGAATAAATAGCGCGCACGACCACCGGCGCACGACCAGTGGTCGTACGCGAACAATGTCAGCGCCCGTGCGGCAACAACTTGTAGAACCTGCATCAGGAAATTTAAGTATGCGCACGATCAGCAGTGCACGATCAGTGACCGTGCGCGGCACGGGTGGTGATCGTGCGATATGGGACAGAAAAATGGAAAAAGATAGCATGACTGCGCACGACCGGCAGCGCACGAATAGTGATCGTGCGCGGTATAGCTGATGATCGTGCGATATGGCGGGATAGGACAATAAAACGAGAGCTCAGACTGCGCACGACTTGTGGTCGTGCGCCAAAGAGGTCGATGGTCGTGCGTGGGTAAAAACGCACGACCATTGACTCCTTTGCTACAAAAAGTGAAAGCCCTATCCCGGACGCCCACACGATCCCAGAACCTGCAGGAAAACTGGACGGGATGTCGACATGGCAGTAACAGATAGAAATAAAAATGCATCACACGATGAGAATAAATACACGCACAGAAATAGGCTAAAAGAGTGCACATGACGTGGAATGTCGTAGCGAACCAAAATGAGTGCTAATGGCTCTAAATGGCAGTGCAAATACATGAAAATGAGCCTAGATGAGTCCGGAATTCGGTATGAAATAGGGACTCATCAATAGACCTCCATTAATTACCTTAGGGTGTTTGGATGAGAATTTAGAGTACCTCCTATCATGTACATCATAAAGCATAAAGTGGTCTACATGTAGTAAATCTGCAAAAGATCTGATAGTAATTGATTTGGGCATATGGTTTTGGGTTATTGGCTTGCTGGTCTAGGTTAAGTGAAATGGAGTATATCAATAGAAGTTGGGATGAGTAGATTGTTGGGTTAGATTAGGAGGTGCTCGGGATCGACGAAAGATCGCCTTTCCTATGGAGGGAGAGAGAAGGTCAAAACACAGTAGGATTAGATCCAGAGTAATATTAAAGGGATCGGGAATCGGGTATTAACCAATAATAGTAAGTGTCTTACGAAAAGGAGCATTGGGCTTTAGCCCATCGTAGTTCCTAGTTCCCTCGAGAACCCTTCACAGGGTTTGCCTTGGGCAGTCCTAGGCTAACCTAAACTATAGGCAAAATAAACTGCAAGAGTAACTAGCATAACTAGGGATTCACTTTCACTCACCTCGATGTCTTGGGATGTTAGGTTGGGTCACACAAGTAGTAGGCTCGATGGTTTTGATGATGGGCAGGTTGGCCCGACGAGCTTTGGCTCGGTTGTTGGTTGTGACGGATGGGATAGTTCGGGGAGCTTAGGCTCGATAGTTGATTGTGATGGATAGGATGGTCCGGGGAGCTTTGGCTCGATAACTGATACAAAAGGTTGCATATGCATAAAGTATAAGGTGGTGGGTCTTCGGTATTGGAGGGTCGATGCACCGAAGCCAATACGTTGATTCGGCAAATGTGATTTAGCACTTCGCCAAGTTAAGTCCGGTGGACTTGCCGACAAAGAGTACGCAGGAGCTCCGCTTAGTGCACCAGTGTCGAGGTGTACGATAGGTCTGACTGGTAGTGGAATTACCAGTTAAGAGGTAGGCGAGGCCCAACCCACAGCTTCCGTTGCCACTACGGAGGTATCCTGGGAGGTTCGGCTCCAGAAAGGGGGAAATAAGGTCTGTGTGCAAAGAGTTGAGTGGGTGTGTTGCTTTTGCATGATTCACCTCATAGCATATTTGCTTATCATAGCATCATCAGTGCATATAAACCCTGACATATATTGTACAAGCAGTAGTGCACGGGGGACCCCGTGCGGGCAACATTCATCGTGGGTGCGACATTCGTCGTGGGTGGGACATTTGTCGTGGGTGCGACATTCGTAGTGGGGGCGACATTCGTCATGGGGATGACATTCGTCGTGGGGGCGACATTTGGCATGGGGGCGACAATCGTCGTGGGGGCGACATTCATCGTGGGGGCGACATTCGACATTGGGGATACATTTGGCGGGGGAGACATTCGTCGTGGGGGCGACATTGGTAGTGGGCGACATTCGTCAGATGGACAACAAATGTCATGGGCGGTGACATCGGTCGTGGGCGGGGACATTGGTTTGAGGGCGACATCGATCGTGGGCGACGACATTAGTAATGGGAGGCAACATTGGTAGTGGGCGGCGACATCGGCTGTGGGTGGCGACATCGGTTGTGGGCGGGGACTTTGGTCGTGAACAGGGACATCAATCGTGGAGGGGACAACGGTCGTGGGCAAGAACATTGGTGGTTTTTGGACATTGGTCGTAAGTGGCGACATTCAGGAGCTGTGACGATATTGTAAATGTATATAACTAACTCTAACAGATATTTGGCGGGGGTAGTGACATTCATTGGGGGATAATATTGTAGTCAATGACCGTCTTCAATTATTAACACGCACCCGGGTTGACTTTTGAGTTTGCTCAATGGTTGTTGTTGAAGTCAAAGGTCTCCCTCTTTTACGTTAGACTGGCCCACACAGTTTGACAATGATGATGACGCCTCCGTTTGATTTTGGTCTGCTATCAATCCTATTTGAGATGCTACCTAATCAAATTATGAAAAAGATATTAGAATTTTACTTCGTTTTTTAATTTTTGTTTTTTGGTTCATGGCCCAGAAATCCCCCAAAATACCAAGATTCTCCAAAAATCCATAAATCCACAAAAATCCCCTAACATCCAAAACACTGCATGAAAAAAAGTAAAATTCAATCATAGGTTCATAACTATTTATTGAATTTGTGAGTTTGAAGAACCAGTTGCTATCTGTTTGCCTATCTTTTTGGATTCCTTTCTACTTGGATCTAGGGATCTTGCTTAAGACAGCTCAGATGCACCTCTTGAAGCTGTTCTCCGTTGATCGGAAGGGCATTCTACATGGTAAATAAGATAATTTTATCCCTGATTTATCCCAAATTTATTATGTGTTTGTTTGAGTTGGTGCAGTGTCACTCATGTTCTTTCGGAGCTTGAAATCTGTATCCATAGAGTAAAGGTCTCAACGACACCAGATGGAAGAGGCATGTATCTCTTCTTTTTAACTGATGGCATGCGAATGTAGAATCACCAACTGTATGATATACTTTATTTGTATATCACTTTAGCTGTTTTCTAGCGAGTGATGTAATAGTCTCTGAAATTATAAAGGTGTCCACTTTTTTTAAAAAAAATATCTGGGCCATAATATTTTGCTTGTTGCATGAATTCTCATCTTGTCATAATAGCACCACCAACATCTTTTCAATCATAGGTTTAAAAAATTTAATAATCCCTATACAAAAATAATAATTTTTCTATCTAACAACAATATATTAGTGTACATATAATCTAAAACTCCATCACAAACAATCATCGGCGTATTAAAACACATGAAAATGCGAGAAATTCTAATCCATCTTGATTTACTACCATATTGTAATCTAAAAAACACTTATTTTGAACAACTTATATATCTAATACTTGCTTTGATTTGGCAGGATATATGCGTTTGAAAGATGAGAATCTTTAGTGGTATATTTCAAATTCAAACTATATAATAAAACCAACATTGATTACAAAATGCACTCTCATCACTAAAATCTGAAAGAGTCGCAACCACTCAGTAGTTTGGTCAAGTAGGATTTGAAAGAGGATGCAATGCCCTGATGCAATGCTAGAAGTGAGCACATATTGTGTTCATATTTTTCATGATTTGAAAGTGGATGTAATGCCTTGATGCAATGCTAGAAATGAGCGCATAATCTGTTCAGATTTTTCACAAAGAAATCACGCGCACCTGTGACGATATGCTATGAATTGGTTGGGCATGAGACTGATTAAATCCTGCAATACTCAATGAAAATCATTAGTTAGTAAACTACACTAAATAATGAATCAATTGAAGAGGAAAAGTTCTTGTAGATATGGGGCAGTTACCTAAAATCAAAGCACATTGAGGACCATATTATCGTTTGGTGATGCATAGCAGTCACAAAATGAGGACTGGGGTGGATGAAACTCAAAATCCTGCAAGGAGAACAAAGATAGTTAGAAAATGGGAAATAGAAGAGAAAACTTGCAAGGATAAAAGCAGCATATCTTGTTGGTTAGCTGAAGGGTTATGCGAATTAGTAGATAAGAAAACCTGAAGGAAGGACTTTAGATGGAGAATCAATCATCTGTGAGAACGCCACTTGGATTGAAGGCATTGGCGGTAAGGAACAAAAGGTCACTTGGATTGAATACGCAAATGACCTTTTGTTTTGATTTTTTTTAGAAATATCAGTGAATCAGCTATAATTTGTATCCAAATGTTACACCATAGCTGATATTCTCTTTGCTTATAGTAAAACTAATCACTGTTTTTGGAAATACCAAAGTAATTCAACAGAACTCCAAAATGGAAGTAACAACAACACAGGGTTGTTATCTCAAATCCAACTTTCCAATCGGGAAAAAAGACAAAAGCAGTAATGTCAACCTCCTAATCTTACTGACAGCACTTCAAAATACCTCTCGTAATCATCGACAAAGAAGAACAACCCAAAGGAAAACAAAATCTAACAGCAGCTGTTTATCTTCTCCTCTATTGCAGCTCTCACACACAACAAACAGAAGAAACAAATCACAAATCACAAATTGATTTCAATCTTAGCATTCAACATCATTTGACTACTCCTAAATAGGAAATCACAATGAAAATCACAATATTCACTTCATCACCAAAAACTGAAAGAAATTACATCATATTTGTACCTATCGAAGAGAACCGTCTGAATTTTCAAAAGAACGGCCATGGTAGAGAAGAAACTGCCGGAGGAAGAAATCGTGGCAGTGAAGTAGAGTTTGGAGACCGCTCGACGTGCGGGATCGCGAGATTGTGGGAAAAAAAATCGTGCGGGAGCTTCTTCTAGTGCATCGCCAAAGTCGGGAGAGGGGCAGCTGAACCCTAGTTGTGCGCCTGTCGAAGGAGCTTCTCCTGCAGAGAACAACCTCTCATCGATGCTTGAATCGAGGCTTGCAATGCTAGAAGGAGAAAAAAAAAGCTCGAGTGCTTAGAAGCGGAGCGGGATCTGGAGAGGTAGGGCGAGAGGGAGTGCGGGCATGACGGGGGAGAATCGCAAATGAGAAATGCCAAAATCCCGAATGAGAAATGCCGAAATCGCGAATGAGGAAAGATTTAGGGCTTTCACAAAGACAAAAATACGCAAATGACCTTTGGTTTTGATTTTTTTTGAAAAAACAGTGAATCAGCTATGTAATTTAATTTGCAGAGAAGGGTATAATTGGTATCCAAATGTTACACCATAGCAGATATCCTCTTTGCTTATAGTATAAAGATAAAGTGGTATTGGATGCTTTATACAATAGGCCATGCAAAACGACCCCTTGGTTTATAAGCTCGCGTGAGCATGCTTATAAGTTAAGATTTTTATTCTATGGATATTTACAATTGCTTTCTTGAAAACCGACACCCTATCGTATAAATTGGTA
This sequence comes from Platanthera zijinensis, assembly GCA_039513925.1. Classification (NCBI taxonomy): domain Eukaryota; kingdom Viridiplantae; phylum Streptophyta; class Magnoliopsida; order Asparagales; family Orchidaceae; genus Platanthera; species Platanthera zijinensis. The sequence goes on from CM077092.1 coordinate 167,530,825, forward strand.
TGAGACTTTTTATAGTATAGGAGCCTTGCAGAAGATCCCTTAGCTTAGGTGTTTTCATATAAGTTAAGGTTACTTATTTCTTGTTTAGTTTTTCATACTTTTATTTCTGCCACATATACTTATAGAACTGCTAGATTAGTTCCGCCGTCACCTGCTTTTTGTTCATTCTCCACCCTCACTACCTCTCCTTTCCTTCTCCCCTATCGGTACCTAGGAGCCATGGGTGGAGGGGTAGGGGATGATATGACTTATTCTTTTAGACTAATGGTTTTTGAACCACGTCATTTTAGGGTACTGTGGAGCCCAGCATGAAGGAGAAGCCCCAGAGGTCGGCACGCTAAAAGATGGGACAGTCTAGAACCGGAGTTCAGATAGTTGGGACTGTGAGTCCCGATCGCTAGTAGTTATTTTATTTTAGCTTCCACGATGAGAGATATGTATTGAGGACATTGATGTATTGGGCGTGAGACTCATTTTCAGTACATCCTTTATTCTTATTACTGTGGACTCTCCTTTCGTGGAGAATATTTATATATATGTGATCTCTGTGGACATGTGTTAGAGTTTTTGTTTCATTTACTCTCTTGCTACTTTTTCTGTGATCAATTTGGCTGGTAGGATCGGCGTTTTGAAGTGATGACCTTCCCGGGCGTGAAGGTGTCAACGCAAAGCAGCGGTTCTGGGCCTAAGACCCCGTTGTTTAAAAAGAAAAAAAGGGGTCTTACAACTGCACAACCTAAACCAATCTCCCAACCCATTGTGACATCATATTCACTTAACAATGCAGGTATTTTGAATCATTTTTTTTTACATGTGCACTATAATAACTTAAATTAGTTATTGACATTTTTTAATGCAGATTTTTCAAACTCTGGTCAAAGTATTAATAAAAAGAGAGGTCAAGGCCATGCACATGACACACCAACATGGGGGACACGTGAGTGATTTCATGTTGATTTTTATTGATTTGGGTACCCTATAGGTAAGAGCGAGCAACCATTTGCTAGCTAACTTGGAGTATTAGCCAGAAATGGGTTTAAACTACCAGTCACATATTCGTGATGGACAGATACACCTAATGACATGCTTGACGCGATATGGAGAGTGGTATAGGTATATTACTTTATTATTTCATTACATTAATGAACACCACACTTAAAATAAACTCAATTTTATTTCATTGAATAATTGTTGGAGAATACGGATGTCCCTCCAGATTATCAAAGTAGGTGCTTGCATTGAGTATGATTGTGGCGGGGGAATTGAAATATCATGTTAAACATGATAATTATGATATATATATGACTGATGAGGACCACCTTGCCATTATCCCAGATCTTGTTGTTGTTGATAAATAGAGAACTCTTGTCCAATATTGGGGACAAGAAGCTGTTAAAGTTGTATCAAAATGAAACTCAATCAATCGTGAACATCTTGGAGGATACCATAAAATGGGGAGGTCCTCATTTCACTTTTTTCGGTCAAAGGTAAAATCTATAACATCTTTGTATAACACATAATATGAGATGACCAATATTATATTTTTGTTATTGTTTTAGACTGAGAAACACGGTAACGATCAGGTAGATAAAATTAATGTTTTTATAAGAACACGAACATATAAAAAAGGGTAGAATCGATTTTGAAGCTCATGAGTCCATTGTATGTTCAAATTTCATTCTCCCATAACTAATTTCAAAATAAAGTTAAAATATGTGCATCATTTCTTATTTTTCATACCTCTATACCACAGGAAGATGTGAACATTCTTCTTGAAAAGGTACCTGAAGAGGAGTGCACTATAGAATATAGAGATTCTTGCTTCACTCAGATAATGGGAGAGGATGGTTATGGATGTTTGTGTACATGGGGCTTAATGAGAAAAAGATCTTAATTTACAACCTAGTCTTGAAGTAGTAAAACCAAACTGTTCTCAACTTCAAGAGGAAATGCGATTGCAGTTTGAAATTCAAATTGCCCAAATTAAGGCAAAAATGGAGGCACAAATGGAAGAAAAGATGGCATGCCGACTACAAGAGATGCGAGCTCATTTAGATTGCGTTGGCTTCCCAATAACACTAATAAGACCAACTTCTATAAACTAGGTGGATCCTTCGATACCTTTTAGCACTGGCCAAGAAAGTAGTTTTTTTTACTCATTTATTAACATATTTTACATATCTGTAATGTATAAATTTTTTTCAGGCTGGGGATGCAAATAGCGCCCAAGAAGATGCAGAATTTTAATCGATGATGCACTGCCAAAATTAAAAGCTTTAATGTTGATCCACTAATATGGGAAAAATCATAACAGCTCAATGTTTTTTTCTTATTGACGCATATTTTTAATTTCCTTATAGAACTACTTTTTTTTATTTATTTCCATGGTGTTTTGAGATTGATTTTGGTGAGCTTATTATCAAACCTTTGTAGAAGTATAGTTTTATAAACTTGCCTTCATTTTGGCACTAAATCAATAGAAGGATTGTCTATGACTTTAATATCACCGTCTCCTTCACATTCACTTAATCATTATAATTGTTGTTCAGAGTTATCAATAATAGAATTTTTTTCCCACTTTATATGTAAATGTATCTAATTCAACAAGCAATTAGAAAGATGAATGCTTCACTGAATGGTGTTTTTCTCTTATATTACGTGTGCGCACTAATGCTTGTGTATATTTAAAAAATAATCATGTTGATTCACTGGGTGCAGGAAGTTGTAGAAAAGAACAAACACCTGAAGCTTCTTATCGACCAATTTGGAACCTAATTGATGATATTTCCATGTGGTAAAGCCCTCCTTATATGTAAATATTGATTCAATAACTGTGTATTGTTGTGGTTGGTTCATTAAATTATTTAGAATGATGTTCTGTTTGATTTGTTTATTCTTGCATAAATAGGGGTACTCAAATATATAATAAATATTACCTCCTCTCTAAGTTGGATAAATTATAGGTTATACCCACCTCACTTTTAAAATTACAAAAGCATCCCTGATGGGAGAAGTAGTTCATCCATTTACATTAGCAAATTTTTTTATGCTTGTGATTATGTTTATAAAGTTTTGTTATTTTTGATTGAATTAGGTAATATTATTATGACATTAGATGATATAATTAGTGTGTGACCTTATTTTTCAAGTGAGTCTCATTCCAGGCAGCTTTTAGTCATGAAAACTTTATCTAGAATCACATATACCCCCTCTATTAGAAGAAATATGTGTAGAGCTGTCTACTTGTTTTGAGGTATTTGATGAATTTAGGAGACATGGCGTGAATTTTTGTATAGTATTGGTCTCTGAAGTTACTGTGGATGATACTTCCTGAGGGGTTGTTGTATTTCCCAGATCTCAGTAGATGCTACTTTATGTTGCAAGCACAAAATAGTATATTGGTATATATATCTACCTTTGTGGAAAGATATGTTTTTCATATGAGTGCAAAAGTGAAACTCATGTCTTTATAGTCTTTGTTCTTAGTGTTGTACTTCTGCATTTGGTTTATCTAACTTTGATAGGAGACTCAAATTATCATAGTTTCTTTTCTAAGTTATCTTCTTTTACTTAGATATTAGATATCATCCATATAGTCTCATCACCATGATGTTTCGGTAGTAGTTATTCACATCGTTACTTATTTACACTCGCTAGTGTTAGATTTCAGAATATATAGATCAAACTTTGGCTCTTCCCCCTCTTATTCGTCTTTGGTAAAACCTTAAATGCCTAAAAATTACCTTAAAGCACTGGAAAAAACAAAGTTTTAGTAATAGTTTAGATGAAGTTGTTAGTGCTGAATAGTAAGTCTCTAGCGTTGAACAAATTTATTATCAATCTAACATCATAATATGATCTTGGATTCATAATCCAAAAATAGCATGGATACAGTTGAATCATTTTCTAGATCTATGGATTAATCTCCAAGAAAATATATAAATTTTACAGATAATAATGTATAAAGTTCATTAGGTGTGGTCGGGCATTCAAGAACGTTGTTACTAATTTTATGCATACCTCAAATCACATATGTCGATCTTTTATTATATTAGCTTTAATATTTCCACTGCAAATATAATTTCAGCCCTGTGAATTTGCAAAAAAAAGCAATCAGCATAGGATATACGTTTGGCTTGACAATGAATAAAACTAGATTGAGTTACTTGGTTGAAGTTAACTGCACCCTATTCAAAATAATCGTGTTTATGATCGCGGACATTGCACCACACATACCTACAATTAATTATTTTTAATTTGCTTGTCCAAATTTTACTTGGGATTAATATTTCTACGTTCAGATTGGCGTATTCGTAGTTTGTTGCACAAATAAGTTTGCAGAGGTGGTAGTGGGGAGTGTAAGCAGGGGTGAAGAGTATGTGAAGTGGGCAACTTGGTACTGACCATTTCATGCGCTCATGTTCTTTTCCCCAGAGATAATCAACTTGTATTTCAGAGCATTCTATCCCACCAAACTAGGTGGTGATTCTACCATGGAACTGGGCAAAAAAATCTCCACTCTAGGGACCCTTAGAACATGTGTTTTTTTGTTTATTTCCATGGTGTTTTGAGATAGATTTTTGTGAACTTCTGGGAACTGGGCCCATGATACTGGCCTGAACTGCTGGCTTGATCCATTATAAGGAGGTGATGGATTTTGAACTTCTTATAGAACTGAACCAACTAGCTATTGGAAAAGGATTATACCAAGAGATCAAGAAAATATAGCTCATCCTTATTTCCATGTTTATTGAGAGTCTGCAATGGAAAATTCAATAAGGTTGGCTTAAATATAATATTTACAACACATCTTATAGTTTTGATGATTATAAAATTGAAGATTTGGATCAATAATAATTGTTACTAGCTCGCCAAATTGGATTATTTTTTGGTTCAAATTTCCACTTCTCATAACCTTGTTGCATTTCAAATTTTATTGGGAGCTACTTTCGATCTCTAAGTTATGAAATTATATATATTCTATAAGTAGCAGATTACAATTGTGTTAGATAGTTAAACAATACTCTTTTTCCAATTTCATTTACTAGTTTCACAAAAACTTTTTTTACATGCTTGCATTGTGGTGTTATTCTCTATGATATTAAAGATGAGATCCTATTAATCCGTTGGTTTAGGACTTGTTGGTAATTGATGCACATGTAAGAGATTGATGAAAGATAGAGAGAGGACAAGATCAAAAGTGTATAGATGTAAAAAACTCTTATCTTATTAAGTCAACCTTAATACTCTTTTATAGAGTTTACAATAACTGCTGATAGATAGTTTTGGCTATATATGGCTATCCACTTGCATAAGATAAACATGTGTTGGGAATATTGCCCTTCAATGTTCCTTGGATTTGAAGAGGCATCACCATCAATAAAAAGAGCATAGATGTATTTGATGTATGTTCAAGTTCATGCATGCAGGTAGTTCTTTGTGACATTGATTGGGCATGTGTTCTTAGTGACAGTATCAGGTGGACACAAGGAAGAATGATGGAAAGACATAAATTTGTCTAAGTCCACAGGCTTTGAGTGAAGCCAGTTCACTCAACGCTAGATGTCAAGGAAGAATGCTGGAAAGATAGAAATGTGTCTAAGTCCATAAGAATTGAGTGAAGCAAGTTCACTCAACACTAGATATAAAAAGTGTTGAGTAAAGCACGGACATTCAAAGCCCAACAGTTTGCAAAGTAGGTATGTGGCTATTTGCATAGGCATTGAGTGAAGACAGTTCACTCAACGTCATACAACAAGAAGCGTTGAGTAAAGACAAGACTGTCAAAGCTTCAGTATTGGCATGGAAGAATTCTAGTTAAGTCCATAGGTGTCGAGTGAGGACAAATCATTCAATGCTAGAGAAAGAAGCGCCGAGTAAAGATCGTGTAGTCAAAGTCTCAAAATATGTAGACAGAAAATCTGTCTAAATCCAGAAGCGTTGAGTGAAGGCAGTTCACTCAATGCCAACTCAACAGAGAAATCAGCTAAGTACAGAAGTGTTGAGTGAATGCAATTCACTCAATGACTCATCGAGAAGACAGGAAAAGGTAGAAAGCGTTGAGTGAAGGCAGCTCACTCAACGCATTCATAAAGATGGAAATCAGCTAAGTACAAAAGCATTGAGTGAATCCAATTCACTCAACACCTAGGCAAGATGGCAGGTTTCAGAGAAGCGGCTAAGTCCAAATGCGTTGAGTGATGAAGGCTCACTCAATGCACTCAACGCCAATCAGTAGAAAGTTTGTCTAAGGACAGATGTGTTGAGTGAAGGCCGTTCACTCAACGTACTCAATGCCTAATGGTACAAAAATAGTGGCTAAGTCCAATTGCGTTGAGTGATGAAGGTTCAGTCAACGCCTGACAGTGCAGGTAATTTGGCTAAGTGTTTTTCCACTGAGTGATGACCGTTCACTCAATGCACTCAATGTATGTGATGAAATGCTTGAATTTGGCTAAGACCACAGATGCTGACGTCAGTAAAATTCAAAATCATTGCGAGAAGTCTTTAGTACGCGACAAACGGCGACACAGGCCTACTGTACGACATTTTCTGTAAAAGAAAAGTTGCAGCCAGCAACTACAGCTGGTCCCACGGGTCATAGAGCTATTGGACGGTGGAAGATAAAGGTATTCTAATCAGCACGGAGATGATAACTTTTAGAGGTTTAACTTTTCGTAAAAAAGAGGAACTTCATCTTCTTCCTCTCGACATTGTTGCAGAGCAAGAAAAACAAGTTCAAAGTGCTGATCTAAAAGTTCAAGCAAGTTAGTTGTTGCGATTATCACATACAACATCAAGTTTAGAGAAACTCTATGAGAAAGAAAAAGCAGTCAAGGGCCAAACTGAAAGTTATTACTTCATGGTTAGCAAATCACCTAGAGGGGGGGTGAATAGGTCTTTGAAATTTCTTTAGTGTTTTTGTTGTTTATAAACTAAGTGATTTAGAACTTGTCCTTAGTACCTGCAATAAAAAGAAGGAACAAGAAACACAGAACAATACACAAGTATTTATAGTGGTTCCCATATTGGGTGCATCTACTTTCCCTCCCACCTTTCTAACTTATGTTAGACAAGGCACAAAATCCACCAAAATGCTCCTCATAGCTTACACCTCAGGACCTCAGCCTCACACTCAGGTTCTCCGTAGAACCCTACCACAGAACCATAAAGGTTCCTACCTCAGATCCCTACAGTGCTCATATAACTCAGTGGTCCTTAAACCACCTACCTCAGCCTTATCTCTAAGGCCCACAGCTCAGGCTTTTCAGCCCTACAACTTCAGGCGCAAGGCCCTACTCTCAGAGTGCTGTAGCACTCCTATAACATAGTAATCTTCCAGGTAACTACCTCAGTGCCCTTCTATACACCTACAGCTTAGCCTCCTCCAAGGCCTACAACATAGTGACACACTTATCACCTACAACTCAGTGACCCAACAGTCACCTGCCTCAGGCACTAGGACCTACACTCAGGATGGGAGGACAACCCAACCTCAGATCCACACTTGGATCCTACCTCAGAGAGTAGTACTATCCTACCTCAGGCAATTAATCCCTACAGCACAGATCCACACTTGGATCCTACCACAGTACCCCAACAGGGCACCTACCTTAGTGACTAATTAGTCACCTACCACTCAGGCATAAAGTGCCCTACACTCAGATTGAGATAAACTGGATCCTACAAGAAAGTAATGAGGAAGATTGAAATACTGAATCAGAGATAAATCTCGGAGTCTACCTTGCTGGACAGAGCAGATATCCGTCCAACCTTCTTACTATAGAAGGAATTAGCCTTCTTCTACAACTAACACATTTTTGCTACACTAATGAACAACTATCTGCTGTTAAAGGCTATCATCCATTCACACATCTATCACTTATCACTGATTGGATGAATCAGCCATCTTGTTCTTCATAGAACAATCTTGCTGAACTGGAAGAAGCTTCAGCTATCTTTCTCTTTGCCTTCTAACTTGCACTGCTGGACTTTACTTTCATGCTAGTCGGAGAAGATGAAGTCTAGCCGCCCATTTTTCGTTTTCTACATCCGTTTTTGTTAACCCTAATGTTCTTTTCTTCTCTTCCTTTTATATCTATTGATTTGAATCAATGACACAATTTGAATGTGGGCCAACCAAGGATAGTGAGCGCCACCTTCCCTAGAAGAGGACAAATAGTAGCTTTCAGCACTACTGCAGCTTTCCCGTAACAGCATGAAGTACTTGGACTAAGCTCAATGATCGTCGAGCTGAGATCGACAAACTCTGTGCTAAGCTTGACGAACTTCAGAATATTCAACTTTACATTTACCTCGACGAAATTTGAGCTCTACTCGACGAACTCTGAATCTTCAAATGTTAACTTGAGCTCGACGAAAGGCGGGCTTAACTCGACGAACTTTGAATCTTCAAACTTTAACTTGAGCTCAATGAATGGTGAGCTCAGCTCGGTTAACTCCACTTTCTGGACTTATAAAATTTCTGTTGGCTTTGTCTCAACGGTTCCTTCTCAGCTGTCTCAGCGGTTTCTTTTTAACATCTGAGACAAGCTTCTGTCTCAGTGCTTTCTTCTCAGCGGTTTCAACGCTTTCTTCTTCTCAGTTATGACAGTCTTCTTTCTCAGTTGTTTCTTCTCAGCGGTCTCAACTGTCTCAGTGGTTTTTCCTTTGTCAATTTGTCTGACTTTAGGTCGACGAATTTTTAATTGCGTTCGATGATCGGTGGGCTGAGCTCGACGAATTCTGAACCTCAAGCTTTTGAATTTATCTCAATGAGTGGAGTGCTGAGCTTGACGATCTGTGTGCTGAGCTCGATGAACTATGTGCTAAGCTCAATGAACTGCGAGCTGAGCTCAATGAATTATGAAGCTCAAGCTTCTGAGTTTTAGCTCAAGGAATGTTGAGCTGAGTTCGACGATCTGTGAGCTGAGCTCGACGAATTGCGAGCTGAGCTCGATGAATTCTGAGACCCATACTCTGAACTGATCTTGACAAAAATTTTATTCTTCAACATATTCTTCTTATTGACCTATCAAATCATGGACTACTTGTCTACACTTGTTCCTTGGAACATCCCGACTTGGTCACTTAGGCTACTTCCTGCCCTTCCAGCATCTTCACTTTGTGACCACCTGTCACATCACTTAGACAACCTGTCTAGACTTGTTCCTTAGAACATCCTGCACATGATGAGCTTAAACAACATCAAATATAATTATGCTCTTAGTGTTGATGGAGATGACTCTTCAAATCCAATCTAGGGAACATTGTTGGCAATGGAACCAACAATCTCCCCCTATTTGAAGAATGCAGAACACCCAGTAATACTAAGAGGCATTACCAAAATAGGCAGAATAATTTCATGCAGCTGCAGATTATAATCTGCTACACCTTCTAGCTTATGCTACATTAATTCAATGTGCTCCATTAATTGTATTGACTCAATAGGTTAAGTCAATGCATCCTCATACTACATGAGCAATTGCTCAAGTAATATGAACTCTCCTTTATACACATTAATATTTAAATGGTGCACCACTAGAGACACTTACCTCAAAGTATGCACTGACACAATCATGACTCAACAAGTGGTCAGTCATTGCATTTCTCATACTACTATAATCTTTTCAAGTTATATGGACCTACTCAACATGAGCTAGTCATGTCAAATATTGCTTATATATCTCCCTTTTATGTATTGCCACACATATCTCCCCCTTTCTGTCTCCTTCAATAAACATATCTATTGAGGGAGTAGAAAATATCTTGGGAGATATTATCTCTTGATCCTAGACAAAGTCTGATGTTGATACTGCTAAAGAAATCATCCTAGTGATCAGTCTACTAGATTAGGAGTTATACTTCTGTGTTGATACATTGATACAACACAACACTGCAGCATTTGAGCTTGATGCATGCATAGTTCCACTTGCTGATACTGTATCTATAGAATCAACGTCCACTTTTGTTGATATCATTGATGCACCACATCACTGTAGCCCTTTGACTCTTAAGTGAACCTGGGATCCACTTGAGCTGACTGCTAGCTTTTCCTCTTCTCCTGCAGTAACACTATTTTCTTAGACTCAGATAGGATTATGACTAAGTCATACATAATTTACCCCTTGGTCTATGCCTTGTCCTTAAGACAAACTGATCAGCAGTTGTGACAGCTGATCTACTACATCAACTACTTGCTCCTTCTCATTAAGAGGTTGATCCTGTTCCAGCATGTGCTGGACATGCTCCCCCTTAATAGGAGCATTTACTGTCATCATTTATGCAGGTGCAGAGCTTGCTACCCCTCAACAGGAGCATCCCTGTCACTCCCTCTGCTGGACACTTGAGTCCATCTGAGTCTTAATACCACTTAATGGTCTTTATAGTCTTGGTGCCACATAGAGAACTTATTTACCTATAAGAAAAGTAAATCCTGCAACACAACTATAACATGGAGCAATTGAAGCTATACCAAGTTCAACATACCAAATCTCAATCTAGAGGGTGTTGAACTTGACTTCATCTAGTGACATGATTAACATGCCAACAACTTGTTAGTTAGGGGAAACTCAGGATTGAGTTCTTCATTATGCTCCCAAACTCATTGATACTTAATCTACACATGCATAGTTCTGCTATGACAGTCAGGATTCCTAGCAACTTAGATTATACTAGTATAAAATCAATATATAAAAGAAATTCTACTTATCTGGAGGTTATGGTTCTGGAGTTGTGGCTGGATTCTCATCAGTTAATCACAGCAGCTCCCTTGCACCATGATCACTTCTTGCTGAGCAAGATCTTCTCCTTGTCTTTAGCACCTAGATTTGCCTCTGGCATCAGCTTTATTTTCAAGCCACAATGACCCTTTTTGCATTGGTAGCACAAACATCTTTCTCCTCCTAGACTTGTGTACTTTATCCTTCTTTGGGAATGCACAAAACATCCTTATCCTTGAGGTATGAACCATAGGATAACTTCCCTGTTCCTATCCAAGTTTTAGAACACCTTCTTTCCAAGTACCACATGGGGGATGGGCACTTAGACTAACCTGCAAAACAGAATTAACTTACCTTAGGACCCCAATAGGTATTGGGTCCTAGGTTCCTGTTAGAATGAAATCTTACTTTCCTACCTGCAGTATTTCTGACAGATTGGCTTACTCTTACTCTAGACACAGAAGGATTGTGCCAGTAATCTACAGCATAGTGGCCCACTTTGTCACAACACCAGCACTCATGGACATTATATCTCCTTTACTATTTAGGGCAAGCATTTACCTTGACTGCTCCTTGAATAGTGGGAAGATGTGCTGCTGTATGTCTCTGATTTCTTCCAGTAGCCATTTGATTTAAGGTAAGTCTTTCAGCTGACGATTTTGGTCTTTTCTGAGAGCCACCAGTTGCATGTCACTTTTCAGCTAACATGCATCTGATTACATCAAAAACTGCCATTTCAGCCTTGCCAGAAGACTCACCTTGAGTCATTACTTTTGTTGGATGACTCAGATTTCCTGCAACAACAATATCCTTGAGTTTTGGGGCTGTAGCACCAAAAACAAATGGTCAAGGATGGGCCATTTGAATTCCTCATGGGCAGCCTTAAAGTCCTTCACATGGCTGTATCTTCCACCTTGGCTATGGGCACATTTGTCCATACCAGTGGATCTGCTATTCTCCCAGTGACCATAACAACTTTCATGGTCATACTTGTTAGAAGGCAACAAGACCTTCTGAAAAGAGATTGGAGGCAATAAGGCTAGATGCACAACTGGTGCCTTCCCCTATCCTTTTGGATTGGGAGGTCTAGCATGTCCCTTAAATCCTAACCGTTTCTTACCCTTTTGGGTAAAGACCGTGTCAATTAAGGGAAGCACAATGCTTGGCTTAGAAAACTTGGCCACCAGCAATTTCTCATTTTGGAGATCATCTTTAAGTTTCTGGATAAGTTTCTCATTTGAGACTCTTACCATAGACTCCATATCAATAATCCCTTTGAGCTTGGCTGATTGTGCAGCCATATTATTGAGATCCTTTCTTGGCCCTCACACTTGCTCATAAGACTGAGAAGCTCTTTTGCCTGTCTCTTGGCAAGGAGCTCGCACTTCTGGAATGCTTCAAGAAGTTCTCCATACTTGTCAATTATAGAATTAAAATCATCCTCAGACTTTGAATCCCCTTCATCTCTTGATGATTGAGCTTCAGAATCTGAGCTAGCCTCATGACCTAAAATAAAAGGAAGAGATTTAGAATTTACCTGAGCCTATCCAGGATGATCATGGCTACTCTCCTCATATGTCATTGTCATTAATCCATGGCATTGAACATCTTATTCTTCATCTTCATCCACCTCTGATTCACTTTCTGAATGTGACAGAGGGGCCCTGATTCCTGTCCTAGCAGCAAGATATTCTTCAGGTTCTTCTTCAGCAACAACCATTAGCCCAATGTAGGCTTCTTATTCTTCACTATCTGACCCAGAGGAGGAGTCTGACCAAGTCTTTTCCTTCTTGTCCATAAGAGACTTCTCTTTCTTCTTCCCCTTGTGGTGCTTCTTTTCCCTTCCTCTTTCCTCTTTAATGGGCTGTCAGCAACTATGTACCCAGGTTTGCTGTAGCAGAAACAAATGACTTTAGAAAAAGTTTGTTTTCTAGAGTTAGGAGCATACTTGTCCTCCTTAGAGGATCTCCTTTTATGCTGTGAGGAAGAGGAAGGCCTGATGTTCCTCCTATGCTCCTTCTTCATGAATTTCTGAAACTTCCTAGTGAAGGCAGAAAAGTCCTCATCAGACATATTACTATCTGAGGTGCTGATCTTTGTGCTCTCAGAATCTTACTCAGTAATTCTCCTGAGTGGAGAGTTCTTCCTTCTGCTCCTGGTTAAGGCATCAGCTTTGAAGGCCATAGACTTCTCCTTGGCCTGTGACTTACCACTCTTCTCTTCTTCCTTTCTTGTAGCAAGTTGCATCTAATATGATAGTAGCTTTCCAAACATGGTTGGAGGATGAGTTTCAGAAAACTTGGTCATTTCCCTAATGGGACAAATCTTTGTGTCCCAATCGTTTGTGAGGGACCTGAGAAATTTGTCATTCAGCTCAAATGTGCTGAAGACCCTTCCATATGTTCTCAGATCATTTACAATTCTGAAAAATCTTTCAAAGCTCTCAACAATGCCCTCAGACATTCCTTTTCTGAAGGCCTCATACTCCTGGTTGAGCATGGATTTTCTGTCATCCCTCACCTATTTTGAACCATCCATTAACACAACTAGGGTGTCCCATATCTCCTTGGAGGTCTTGCAGTGCACCAGATTCTTGAAGGTTGAATCATCTACTGCACTGGCAATAATGTTTTGAGCTCTCTTGTCCATGGAGGAAATAAGGAGATCATCTTTGATCATTTCTTCATAAGATTTAGGTGCCTGGATGTTGGCATCCAGAACTGAGTTCTTCATAGGGATGAATGGTCCCTCTTTAACTGTGATGTATATCCTAGGGTCAGCAACTTCCAGGAATAGTCTGACCCATTCCTTCAAGATTCTAAAGCCCTCCTTTCTGCAGATTGGTAATTTCATGGCTGCTAGCTCCTTATAGTTTACACCAGACCCAATAAATATATCTTATAGCTAACCTTGGAGGTATACTCAGATTATTAGATCCATTTTGAGTGAACTCCCTCTGATACCACATGAAAGTTATTACTTCAAGGTTAGCTAGTCACCTAGAGGTGGGGGTGAATAGGTCTTTGAAATTTCTTTAGTATTTTTGTTGTTTATAAATTAGGTGATCTAGAGCTTTTCCTTAGTACCTGCAATAAAAAGAAGGAAAAAGTAACACAGCACAACACATAAGTATTTATAGTGGTTCTCCAATTGGGTACATTCACTTTCCCTCCCACCTTTCTAACTTATGTTAGACAAGGCACAAACTCCACCAAAATGCTCCTCAGAGCTTACACCTCAGGCCCTCAGCCTTACACGCAAATTCTCTTAAGAACCCTACCTCAAAACCACAAAGGTTCCTATCATGGAGCCCTGCAGTGCTCCTACAACTAAGTGGTCATCAAACCACCTACCTCAGCCTTATCTCTAAGGCCTACTGTAACACCCCTATCCGTCACATAGCATATAGCAGGAGGTGCGGCTAGGGCCCGATGCCATATACCACAGACATACCAGCGAGTTAATAGATGAAACCATTCAACCAATACACACGTTCTATATACAACCCCGTATCCGGCCAAGTGGGACCCTCCCCAGGTAGCTGGCTCGGGATGTGCTACGAGCGACATTTTGATGTAACCCCGTGCAGGGAGGTGCGAGCTCTCGTACAAGCGTATGGGGGTTTTATGCTCCATATTATAATGATACATGTTAATTATACATATGTTAATTATATATATATATTAATAATAACTTTTATTATATATATATATCTATATATGTATTCTGGAGATGGGGAGAAAATAGGAAAAGAAAAACAAAAAGAGGAGGAAGAGGGAGGGGGGCATGCGGGTACAACAAGATAAAAAAGAGAAAAACAAAAAAAAGGAGGATGGGATTTCTTTTTTCTCCCAGCTAGGGCTCAGCCAAAAGGAGCACAGTTGCTCCTCCCTCCACCTCTCCCCCATCGCCGACCCAGCAAAGTGCAAGGTTCGGCCTCCACATCACCCATCGCCGCCGCCCATGGTCAGATCCGACCATTTGGAGCATAAATCGGCCAGGTAGGGCTGAGTTTGGGCATTTGGAGCCGGGATCGGCCTCATGGGGGGCAAGTTCAGCCGTTCGGAGATAAGTCGGCCAGGAGCTTCTCTCCCGGCGCCGGTCGGAGCTCGAGTCATACACCAAGTCGGAAATGGAGGTCTCATTTATCCCACCGCCGGCAAGGGGCTCGGTCCCCATGAAGAAGTGGAGCAAGAGAGGAGGATCTGCTTCCTCTTCCAACAAGGGTTCGGCCACCAGAATAAGAGGAAGTGAGAATTCATCACTCCTAGTAAGGTCGGTCAGGAGCTCCTCTCCCGTCACCGCCGACAAGCATGCGTCAAGGGTAACGATGTTTCTACTCGGGCAGGTGAAGCCCTCGATTTACATATTTGCATGGAGGCCCCTCTCCACCAATGGGTGGAGGAAAGTAGCTCTCCGACGGGTTGACATGTACGTCCACACTATTTACTGCATTAGCATCCGGAAGTGTGAGTACGGGTTTAGGCATACTGTGTGAAGCCCATCCGGACGTATGAGCCGGATTGGTGATTTTCTGGGGTTCCCGGAGAAGACTCCGAGGAAGTTGTATATTCTTTATTTAGCGGAAAGTACCGGGTTTAAGCCCAAGTTTGTGCCGGCCCTTGAAGGCCTATTTTGTTTATGTTGCCGGCCTGCATGCCAAGGTATGGAATGTATATTCTTGTAATTTGAAATGCCTGCGATGCTTTTGCTGGCCCTAGAAGGCTTGTGTTACGTTGGTGGCGGCCCAAAGGGGCTATGGAAAAATAGAACTGTTAGGCGAGGTTATGCTACTAGTAGGGAAGTTGAATGGCGTTGTGCATAGACCCGAGGTGTCATCTTTAGTTAAGAGGGAGTGGATTTTGGGATCCTCCCTAGAGGTGGCCCTCCAAAGGTGCCTAATTAGCTCAGTATTTGGCTTGGGAGGGGAAGAGTTCGTTAGTCTTCCGGGTGTGTGGTGGGACCTCCACTATTAGACCTTGGGTCTGTCCCTTACATTCCTAGTCTACTGCCTAGATTGTTCGCTTGAGTGTAGTAGGTGCGAGGTCACCCCTCTTTTGGGATCTCAAACTCCACAGAGACCGGTTTCCTGTTTCAACATCCTACACAGAGCATCTAGCGGAAGCAATTATTAAGTTGTGAAAGCAAGAACCCAGCCACAAGCACGAATGTCCACTAACAACCCATTAGGAATGAACTACAAAATACACAAAAGTACTAGCCTTACGACCTTACAATTGTTCACCAAATTTAAACAATGTCTTACAAACTTCGGCTCGCAGGCCGGCCACACATGATTTAAATAGGAAAACAAACAAGGCTTTCGAGGGCCGGCTCAGCAACTTGGGCTATAGCCCGCTATTTGCCGCTCGGCTCTGTAGTACCTACAAGCACAAATCACCGCAACAGTGGCAAATAAGAATAACGGTCAGCTAAAGCCGACCAAATTATAATGATTCCGCCCCCAAACTCGGGGTGGCAAAGCTCATTCCCTGCATTTGTTAGCATAATAAGCAATATATTGAATAAACACAACATCACAAGTGCAGGATCACACGACCACACACCCCGTGCTCTCAGAACACTAAGTCGGTGAACCCGGTCAAAACCGCGGTCTAACCACCATCCCTTGGACAACAAATCTCGTGAGCATTTAGTCTTTCTGACCTAAGCCTAAAACTCGCACGATTATGCCAGTGTCCAATCCCTTTTTCAGGTATCTGTCACCAAACCATATAGCCCAGGTCCGGTTCCACAAGCCCGTTGCTCATGCCGCACTGTCAAACGTAAGACAAGCGCGTGGGTCAAACTTTGCCGGATCCCAAATTCGTTCATACAATCACATAACCCAGTTATGTTCAAAGCTGGCTCCCAGGCCACCAAGATGGCAGAAATGCGTTTCCGCCCAGTTTTCTGGGTGCGCCTTGGGGTTAAATCCTCAAGGATACCTGCTGCAATCTACCACGTAGAAACCAGAAAATAACCAAAGGCACATAGTCTTCTCCGGCTAAACATGCATAGTAAAACATCACCGATCCAAACCAACATGTCCGGGTAGGCTTCACACACCATGCCTATGTCTGTTTCTCGATTTCAGAGTCAAAATGCAAACAAGGGGGACTTTACATATCTACCCCAAGGAGCACCGCAAACTCGCCGCACACTCGCTGGAGTGGGTTTTCCCTATGCAAAAGAAGAAGAGCTTCACATGCTCAAGTAGAGAATCGTTACCCTAGCATTCCTCTTCGGCGCCATGGAAATCTATACGGATGAAAAGCACCGCGATGATCTCTCCTCCGTAGATCTGGACTTGGTCTGTGATTTGGCACTCCGAATCTCCTCCAGCGACCGGATCTTCCCCCCTTCTTCCTCCTTTCTCTCCCTTCTCTCTAGAACTTAGAAAGAGAGTGGCCAATGAAAAGTGAGGGTTTAAACCCCCAATACCGGCCTTAACCCTAGGATAGAGAGGCCTGAACCGTTAGATCCCAAAATAAGGAAACGAACGGCCACGATTCGCCCTGAAAAAAACTTCCTGGGCCGAACACGGCTTTCGACACACCCGTGTGCAAGGCCGTGTAACTCATTCACCGTCAAAACCGTCGCATCCCGAAAAGAACATGGGCACTCGATACGCCCGTGTCAGGATTGACATGCCCGTGTCATCCAGTACACGCCCGTGTAGCTGGGCGTGTTCCTCCATCGACACAGGTCCAAAATGTCCCGAGAAGGACACAGCCATGTGACACGCCCGTGTCACATGCTGTGTGTTAGACACGCCCGAGTCCCAGGCCGTGTAACTCCCTCAGCACAATCCGGCAAACTGCCTGAGTAGGACATGACCACTGACACGCCTGTGTGTCAGGCCGTGTTCCCTCACTCAATGCTCGTTGAGTGAAAATCGTTGAGTGCTCGGCGAGACGTCGAACACGCGCCTGACACAGCCCTAGGACACGCCCGTGTCCCAGCCCGTGTGACTTTTACTAAGGCCCAAACACGCCTAAAAATGCTGCCCGTTTCTCTTTTGATTTTCGGGGCATTACAACTCTCTCCCTCATAAAATAATTTCGTCCATGAAATTACCAAAGGAAAAGATACAGAAAACCAAAAGCGGTACCTGAGTGGAATAACTCCGGGTACTCCTCAAGCATGGTCTGCTCCCGTTCCGAAGAGAGCTCCTCACGACCGCAATTGTCCCAACAGACTTTGACCATCCTGATATCCTTATTACGAAGTTGCTTGATTTCAGAGTCCTCAATACGAACGAGTTTGACCCTTATCGTAAACCCTTCGTCCACCGGTACTTGATCAACTGCGATCACCTGCGAAGGCTCTTGTATCGCCTTCCGCAACACTGATATGTGGAATACGTCGTGTAGACCACTCAACTCCACCGATAGCCTTAGATGATAAGCCACTTCACCGATCCGCTCCAGAATCTCAAATGGTCCAAGGTATCTCGGGCTCAGCTTCTTTAAGCGTCGTACCCGTGAAACACCCTTGAACATCTTTATCTTCAAATACACCCAATCGCCAACCGCGAACTCCACGTTACGATGCTTCGCATTGTAGTATTTAGCTTGTCTATCCAGAGCGATCAGCAAACGCTCCCGAATGGTTCGCACCAAAGAAGTGGTGTTTTTCACCTCTTGCTTTTTGTACAACCTCGCCTCACCCGTTTCCAATAACGACAACGGCGTGCGACATTTTCTACCATATTGGGCCTCGAAGGGCTCCATTTGTATGCTCTCTTGGTAGCTGTTGTTGTACGCAAACTCCACCAAATACAGATGATCTTCCCACTGCTTTTCGAAGTTCAGGACGCACATGCGAAGCATGTCCTCCATCGTCCTGTTGACCCTCTCGGTCTGCACATCCGTCTGTGGATGAAAGGCTGTGCTGAACTTCAACTTAGTTTCCAACATTTGCTGCACCAAACTCTAGTCATTGGACGTACAACGCCCATCTCTATCGCTCACGAAGCTGCGGGGCACACCGTGCAATCTAATAATGTTATCCACGTAAAGCTTTGCCAGTTTCTCCACTGAATCGTCCTTCCTATGCGGAATTAAGTGCGACACTTTTGTCAACCGATGTACGATCACCCAGATGGCGTCGTTTCCCTTCTGCGACCTTGGCAAACCATGCACAAAGTCCATCAAAATGTCGTCGAACTTCCACTCTGGAATAGGCAAAGACTTCAAGAAACCCCCTGGCTTTTGGCACTCTGCCTTCACTAAGGCACAAGTCTGACACTTCACCATATATAGTGTCACATCCTTCTTGAGTCCTGGCCACCAGAACAACTTCTTCAGATCTCGGTACATCTTCGTGCTCCCTGGGTGAATTGAGTACTTGGTATGATGAGCCTCGTACATCAACTCCACCCGTAAATTACCCACGTTCGGGACGCACAAACGATTGTACTTCCTTAGCAGTCCATCTTGAACTGTAAATTGGGAATTTGACCCATCCGAAGCTGCATCCATGATTTCCTTCATGCTGCTATCCAAATCCATAGCCTGCCGAATCCGATAAGCCAGATCGTACTGAGCTTCCGTCCAGTTCAATAATGCTTCGGCATTAGTCTGCTTGTCAACACAACAGATCTCTAATGCCTCCAACTCCCGAATCAACCGCTCATCATGAATCGACAACCAGTTGGCTTGGGCGGGAGCCCTGCGACTCAACGCATCCGCAACTCCATTGCCTTTCCCGGGCACGTAATGAATTTTGAATGTATAGTCCCCCAGGAACTCCATCCATCTTCGCTGCCTCAAATTCAGATCCTTCTGGTCTAACAGGTATTTTAGGCTCTTGTGGTCGGTATAAATATCGACCTTTACGTCGTACAAATAGTGCCTCCACAGCTTTAACGCAAAAATCACGGCCGCTAACTCCAAGTCGTGTACCGGATAATTTCTCTCGTGCCTTTCAGACGAAGGGCGCCATTTGTATGCTATCTTAGTAGCTGTTGTTGTATGCAAACTCCACCAAATACAGATGATCTTCCCACTGTTTTCCAAAGTCCAGGACGCACATGCGAAGCATGTCCTCCATCGTCCTGTTGACCCTCTCGGTCTGCCCATCCGTCTGTGGATGAAAGGCTGTGCTGAACTTCAACTTAGTTTCCAGCATTTGCTGCACCAACCTCCAGACATTGGACGTACAATGCCCATCTCTATCGCTCACGATGATGCGGGACACATCGTGCAGTCTAACAATGTTATCTACGTAAAGCTTTGCCAGTTTCTCCACCGAATCGTCCTTCCTATACAGAATGAAGTGCGACACTTTTGTCAACCGATCTACGATCATCCAGATGGCGTCGTTTCCCTTCTGCGACCTTGGCAAACCATGCACAAAGTCCATCGAAATGTCGTCGAACTTCCACTCTGGAATAGGCAAAGACTTCAAGAAACCCCCTGGCTTTTGGCACTCTGCCTTCACTACGGCGCAAGTCTGACACTTCGCCACATATAGTGCCATATCCTTCTTGAGTCCTGGCCACCAGAACAACTTCTTCAGATCTCGGTACATCTTCGTGCTCCCTGGCTGAATTGAGTACTTGGTATGATGAGCCTCGTACAGCAACTCCACCCGTAAATTACCCACATTCGGGACGCACAAACGATTGTACTTCCTTAGCAGTCCATCTTCAACTGTAAATTGGGAATTTGACCCATCCGAAGCTGTATCCATGATTTCCTTCATGCTGCTATCCAAATCCATAGCCTGCCGAATCCGATAAGACAGATCGTACTGAGCTTCCGTCCAGTTCAATAATGCTTCGACATTAGTCTGCTTGTCAACACAACAGATATCTAATGCCTCCAACTCCCGAATCAACCGCTCATCATGAATCGACAACCAGTTGGCTTGGGCGGGAGCCCTGCGACTCAACGCATCCGCAACTCCATTGCCTTTCCCGAGCACGTAATGAATTTTGAATGTATAGTCACCCAGGAACTCCATCCATCTCCGCTGCCTCAAATTCAGATCCTTTTGATCTAACAGGTATTTCAGGCTCTTGTGGTCGGTATAAATATCGACCTTTGTACCGTACAAATAGTTCCTCCACAGCTTTAGCGCAAAAATCACGGCCGCTAACTCTAAGTCGTGTACCAGATAATTCCTCTTATGCACTTTCAGCTGACGCGAGCCATACGCAATAACACTTCCATGCTGCAGTAGCACACATCCCAATCTACTGCCCGAAGCATTGCTGTAGATCTCAAAGCCTTCGGTCCCACTTGGCGAACTTAGCACTAGCACCGTGGTCAACCGACTCTGCAACTCTTCAAAAGCTTGTGCGCACTCGCGCGCCCAAACATACTTCTGATCTTTCCTGGTCAACGTCGTGAGAGGTAACGCTATCCGCGAGAAGTTCTCTACGAAGCGCCTGTAATAGCCGGCAAGCCCCAGAAAACTCCGGACTTCCACTACCGAAGACAACACAGGCCACTCCCGTATCGCAACTATCTTCACCGGATCCACTACAATCCCTTCTCTGATGACTATGTGACCAAGGAACGCCACTGAGGATAACCAAAACTCGCATTTGGAGAACTTTGCGTATAGTTTGTTCCTCCTCTGCGTCTCCAAAACCAAATGCAGATGCTTGAAGTGATCTTCTTCGCACTGCAAGTACACCAATATGTCGTCGATAAAGAAGATCACAAAATGGCGTAAGACCTCCCTGAACGCTATGTTCATCAGATCCATGAACACTGATGGTGCATTAGTCAGCCCAAACGGCATGACCGTAAACTCGAAATGCCCATACCTTGTGCTGAATGCTGTCTTTGGGATATCACTCTCCCTTATCCTCAGTTGATAGTAGCCGGACTTAAGATCCAATTTTGAGTATACCGATGACCCAACTAACAGATTGAAAAGATCATCAATCCTTGGGATCAGGTACTTGTTCTTTTCCATCAATTTGTTCAGCTCTCTATAGTCGATACAGAGCCGCAAACTTCCGTCCTTCTTAACAAAAAGGACCGGTGCGCTCCAAGACGACGAACTTGGACGCACATAGCCCTGCTCTAACAACTCCTCTAGTTGAACCTTTAGCTCTACCATCTCCTTAGGCGCCAACCTATAAAGAGAGCGTGACACAGGTTTGGCACCTGACACTAACTCAAAGGTGAAATCGATCTACCGGTGAGGTGGGGCTCCGGGAAGATTTTCCGGGAACAAGTCAGGGTACTCGTACACTACTAGGATACTACCCAATGTGGGCTTCGGCTTTACAACCTCCAGTAATGTGAAGAACAGCTCTGCGCCTGCACGAACTGCCTTGACCACCTGAAGAGAAGACATTAGAGTCTTGCTCGACACCTTCAATCCCGCAAACGTTATCTCCCGCCCAACACCCAGCTTGACTTCCTTACAAATGCAATCTATGTATGCCTTCTGCTCCGAAAGGCAGTCCATACTGAAAATGACGCCAAACTCTACTAGCGGCAGTAACGACGCTAGCAAGTCGAACTCCTGACTTCCAATACGAATCTTTACGACACATACTCTGTCCGCACGCATAGACCACCCATTCGGCAGCAACACGTCCAATTTGTGTTTCGCCATCGAAGAAGGGACTCCGATGCGCAATATGAAACCTTCAGACAAAAAGGAGTGTGAAGCTCCCGTATCGAATAATGCCCTTGCCGGACTATCACAAATCAGAACAAAGCCTATACAAACAGTAATAAGCTAACAAGCACTAGGTAACAGTATTTAAAGCTAACTTGCTTTAAATTTAAACTGTACCTGTCACCACATCTGCTTGTTTGATGGCCTCCTGCTGGACCAGATTGTAGACTCTTGGTTGAGTCATAGCATAATGGGATGCGGTTGACTCCACCGCCTTGCCCTTTTTCTCGTAAGTTTCTCCCTTCCTCCTCTCGGACTTTGCACGTCCGCTCCAATAGTCACGGGCAAAATGCCCCGTCTTACCACAAGTAAAGCAAGCGCCCGGGGTTTGGTTGGTTGCCCCCGAAGCACTTGAGTAAGGGGCTGGACCCAACGTCCTAGCCTTCTTATTCCACCTGCGAAAATCAGATTTTGAAGACGGCACCTTGAACTATGACTTTTTAGCACCGACGTCTCCAACTTCTCCTGACATAGCTTTCTTTGCCTGCACATTCTTCATGTCTTTCTCCAAAGACAGGGCCATATTGACCAAGGTCAGGAAACCCTGCGTCATCGGCCCCGAGAGTAGTAGTCTCAAATCATCCCTTAGACCTTCGTAGAATCGGTTTGTCTTTCGCTCCTCATCAACGAAGGTAGTGCTTGCATACCGACCTAAGCGAGTAAACTCATGGAGATATTCATCCACGCTACTCTCACCTTAATACCAGCTTCTGGAACTCATTTTCTATAACAATTCTTTGAGTCGAGGGGAGGTATCGAGCCAAGAATAGCCTCGAAAATTCCTCTATCGAGACGTCTGTAAGATGTCTACCCCTCAGATGGTGTAACTCCAAGCCTTCCCAACATAATCTCGTGTCACCATCCAACAAGAACATGGAAATAGTGGTCTTCTGCCACTCTTACATCTCTATAGCTATCATTACTCTCTTAACTCTAGAGAGCTAATCCTCCGCTTGGGTTGGGGTTCCCGTCCCCGAGAACACTGGAGGATTGAAGCCCATAACGTGCTTAAGCTGTTTATCCATTGCTCTCCTAGGCAACACTGGCTCCACTATAACCTGCTCCACTCTCCTTGGCTCCGCTGCTTGGAGCGGTACTTGCTCCACAGCAAGGGCAGGCTGCTGCACCTTTCTCGCTGGCTGTGCGTTAATCATCGCAAACACTACCTCAGCTTCCAATCGTATGGTATCAACCGAAGGAGGTGTTGCCGGCGCATCATTTGGTGCGTTAGTCGCCTCAGAAACTGGATGTTCTGATGGCCCCACAAAACTCCTGGTCACCTATAGTCGTACAAAACACCGATAAGCGACCAAACAATATTGAAAAAAGAAATTATAGGAATACGCAGGTTCCTCAAACATGTCTATTTTCATTCCTAAGTGGACATTCATGGGTTCTTTTCATGTTATAACGATGACGGACACACATGTGCTCACCACTCCTTACAGTAAATTCGTCCACGAATTCATTTAAGTCTGACCGAAACCGGTAGCCTGATACCAAATTGTAACACCCCTATCCGTCACATAGCATATAGCAGTAGGTACGGCCGGGGCCCGACGCCATATACCACAGACAGACCGACGAGTTACTAGATGAAACCATTCAACCAATACACATGTCCTACACAGAGCATCTAGCGGAAGCAATTATTAAGTTGTGAAAGAAAGAACCCAGCCACAAGCACGAATGTCCACTAACAACCCAGTAGGAATGTACTACAAAATACACAAAAGTACTGGCCTTATGGACTTACAATAGTTCACCAAATTTAAACAGTGTATTACAAACTTCGGCTCGTAAGCCAGCCACACATGATTTAAACAGGAAAACAAACAAGGCCATCGAGGGTCGGCTCAGTAACTTGGGCTTTGGCCCGCTATTTGCCGCTCGGCTCCGCAACGCCTGCAAGCACAAATCACCGCAACGGTGGCAAACAAGAATAACGGTCAGCTAAAACCGACCAAATTATAACGATTTTGCCCCCAAACTCTGGGCGACAAAGCTCCTTCCCTGCACTTGTTAGCATAACAAGCAATATAGTGAATAAACACAACATCACAGGTGCAAGCTCACACGACCACACACCCTGTGCTCTTAGGGCACTAACTCGGTGAACCCGGTCAAAGCCGCGGTCTCACCACCATCCCTTGGATGGCAAATCTCATGAGCATTTAGTCTTTCCGACCTAAGCCTAAGACTCGCACGACTATGCTAGTGGCCAGTCCCTTTTTCAGGTATCTGTCACCAAACCACATAGCCCGGGTCCGGTTCCACAAGCCCGTTGCTCACGCCGCACTGTCAAACTTAAGACAAGCGTGCGGGTCAAAGTTCGCCGGATCCCAAATTCGTTCATAATATCAAATAACCCAGTTATGTTCAAAGCTGGCTCCCAGGCCGCCAAGATTGCAGAAATGCATTTCCGCCCAGTTTTCCGGGTACGCCTTGGGGTTAATCCCTAGGATCCCTACTGCAATCTACCACATAGAAACCCGAAAACAACCAAAGGCACGGAGTCTTCTCCGGCTAAACATGCATAGTAAAACATCATCGATCCGGACCAACATGTCCGAGTAGGCTTCTGTAACGCCCTGAAACTCAAAAGAGTGACAGGTGGTGTTTTGAGCCAAATCTTGGATTTGATAGAGGTGACACGGCCTGGGACACGGGCGTGTCCCAGGGCGTGTCGTGCTCGGGTTCGGCAATGGTCGCATGGTCAGCGAAATTGCAGCCAACGATCGTCGGGGCAGTGAACATGGCCTAGGATACGGGCGTGTCCCAGGGCGTGTTAGGAACTCAAAGCCTTTCACTCAACGATCGTTGAGTGAGGATTCACGGCCTGATCCCAGGCATGTTCGGGTCCGACACAGGCATGTCAAATTCGACATGGGCATGTCAAATACCCGTGTCCTCCTTGGGCCGTTTGGCGCAGTGTTCTAAGGCAGCTACACAGACTGGGACACGGGCGTGTCCCAGGGCTTGTCTAGCACATGACATGTGACATAGGCGTGTCACATTGCCATGTCGAGCTCTGGACGTTCTGGTCCTGTGTCGATGGAGGCACACGCCCAGCTACACGGGCGTGTACTGGCTGACACGGGCATGTCAAGTCTGATACGGGCGTGTCGAGGGCCCGTGTTCTTTTTGGGACGTGACAGTTTTGACGACGAATGGGTGGCACAGCCTTGGACACGGTCGTGTCGCAAGCCGTGTTCGACCCAGATCTTGGATTTCAAGTCCGTATCACAGCCGTGCGTTTCCTTATTTTGAGATCCGACGGCTGGGGGTTGTTTCCCCAGTGATATACCTGGGTTTAGGGCTTAGAAAAAACCATTTCTCTTGGGTTACTCTCTTTCTAGGATCTAGAGAGAGGAGAGAGCAAGGAGGAAGAAGGAAGGCTAGATCCGGTCACCGGCGGAGCTTCAGAGCTCCAAATCGCAAGCCGACTTCGGATCTATGGAGGCAAGGAGATTGCGGTGCTTTTCATCCGCGTATATTTCCATGGCGCCAAGGAAAAATGCTAGGGTAATGATATTCATCTTGAGCATGTGAAGCTCTTCTTCCTTTGCATGGGAAAACCCGCTCCCGCGAGTGTGTGGTGAGTTTGCGGTATTTCTTGGGGTAGATATGCAAAGTCCACCTTGTTAGAGTCCGGAATCATAGTACAGACATTGGCATGGTGTGTGAAGCCTACCCGGACATGTTGGTCTGGATTAGTGATATTTTGCTATGCATATTGTGCCGGAGAAGACTCCGTGTGTTTTGTTTGTTTTCGGGTTGTTATGCTTTAGAATGCATCAGGGAATCTTGGGGATTTACCCCAAGGTGCACCCGGAAATCTGGGCGGAAACGCATTTCTGCCATTTCGGTGGCCTGGGAGCCAGCCGGGTATATAGCGGGGCTATGTACCGTGTTTTATCGATAGTTAGGACTGGGGGAAGCTTGGCCCGCATCAAAGGCCAAATGGCCATGACGGGGTGAGCAACGGGCTGGTGGAACCCTACCCGCTCCATCTGTTTCGGTTAAAGATACCTAAAGTTAACGTGACACTTACCGATGATTTGGAGATCGAGACTAGGCTATGGCTGAAAAGACTAAATGCTCATGAGGTTTGCCGCCCTGGGGGTGGTGGTGGAGTCAAGGATCAGACTGGGTTTGGACTGGCTTCGCCGAGTAAGTTCCCTGAGAGTACGGGGTGTACGGCCGTGTGTGCGTGCACCGATGATGTGATGTTTATTCATTATGTTGCTTGTTTTGCTAACAAGTGCAGGGAAGAAGATTTGCCAGCCCGGTTTGGGGGCAGAATCGTTATAATTTGGTCAGCTTTAGCTGACCGTTATTCTTGTTTGCCACCATTGCGGTGAATTGTACTTGCAGGTGCTGCGAAGCCGAGCGGTAAATAGCGGGCTAAAGCCCAGGTTGCTGAGCCGGCCCTCGAAGTCCTAATTTTTGAGTGTTTTCTTGTATTCTCATGTGTGACCGGCCTACCTACCGAGATTTGGAGGACCCTTTTTTTTAGAAAACTATTGTAAGGCCATAAGGCCAGTACTTGTGTATTGTACATTCCTGTTGGTTTGAGTAGTGGACATTCATGCTCGTGGCTGGGTTCTTTATTTCTTGCAACTTAATAAATTTCTTCCGCTAGATGCTCTGTGTAAGACATTGTGATTGGTTGATTTATTTCATCTAGTAACCCACCGGTCTGTCCGTGGTATATGGCGTCGGGCCCTGGCCAGACCTACTGCTATATGCTATGTGACGGATAGGGGTGTTACAATTTAGTATCAGACTACCAGTTTTGGTCAGGCTTAAATGAATTCATGGACGAATTCACTTTAAGGGGTGGTGAGCGCATATGTGTGCATCATCGTTATAACATGAAAAGAACCCATGAATGCCCACTTAGGAATGAAAATACACATGTTTGAGGAACCTGCGTGTTCCTATAATTGCATTTTGCAATGTTGTTTGGTCGCTTATCGGTGTTTTGTACTACTATAGGTGTCCGGGAGTGGCACGTGGTAGCCTGAACGCACACTTTCATAGAGTGGCACGTGGTAGCCTGAACGCACACTTTCTGAGAAAAGTACTGCACCAAGCGATGTTCCTGAGACTCCTACTTCTTTTGAATCCATAAGAAGGGTAGTTAAAGCGGTGTTCGCTGTGACCAATGCACAACATGGAAGAAATGTGCAACCCTCTGTCCCTGAGATGACCCCATCACCGGGTGGTGTGATGGAGCAAATGGCATGTAGAGGCCCTTTAGGGAAGCAGATGAACATGATTGTGTTGCAGGGAGCGCACTCAGTCGACGAATATTTGCAGACATTCCTTATGATAAGGCGCTACCCAGGCTTTGAGAGGGAAAGCGATCACTTTATAGTCGATAGATTTTATAATGGTATGCACAGTGAGTTGCGTATCCTACTGCTAGGACCAAAGCTATTGGGATTCCGAGCCATGGTGGAGTCGGCAAGAAATTTGGAAGTAGTGTTGGGGAAAACTCATCAAATACCAGTGAATAGGGTACCAAACCCTGCAGATCCTATAAGGACTGCCTACTGCAGAACGCTGAGAAAAGAGGCTAGATCATCTACTAGCAAGGCTACTTACAATTGCCATTCTTGTGGCAAGAAAGTGCACTTTGCCCGAGATTGTCAGGGGGGGTTATCCGAAGATAATGAGAGCTATGGAAGGAGCAGTTGAGGACTCTAGTGCAAAGGAGACGGTGTTCAAAATGCACACCTCAAAATCTGGGTACCGTAGGTGGTACAAAAAAGCTAGGATGTCGGACCTAGTCCCTTCCTCTAGCGCATCCGGAGCGACTACAGGCCAAACCCCGGGTGCATGCTTTAAATGTGGAAAGCTGGGACGCTATGCTCGGTATTGACGGAGTGGATGCCCAATGTCCGAGAAGAAGTCGGGGCAACATCTGAGGAGAAGGGCAAGGTGGTGGAGCCCACCGCATCACTGTATACTCCAGCCCAACCAAGAGTGGACATCCTTGGCCAGCAGGAGGTCTTGTGGCCGACCGTCGGGATGTCAGGTATGGTTTAATTGATAGCAATTTAACTTCTTATACCTGTTACCTTATGCGTGCTAGCTTAGGACTGGAAGTTCTAGGCTTTTTTTTGGATTTTTGGTCACCTGACGAGTGCATAGTTTCGATACGGGAACTTCGCACTTCTTTTGTTCGAAGGATTTGTATTGCACATCGGAGTATCTCCTTTGATGGTAAAGGACAATTTGGGTGTGTTGTTGCCTAATGGTTGTTCTATGCGAGCAGAGAGAGAGTTTGTGTCATAAAGAGGTTACAGTTTGGGAGTCAGGAGTTCGAGGTGCAAACGTCGTTACTGCCACCATGGGAGGCTTCGAAGCCTAAGCCTACATTTGATAGTATTTTGGGTGTATCCAAATATCCTGATGTGTTTCCCTGACGGTCTCCCTGGATCCCCACCATAGCGAGAGATCGATTTCACGATTGAGTTAGTGCAAGGTGCCAAATTCGCGTCACGCTCTCCTTATAGGTTGGTACCTAAGGAAATGGCGGAGCTAAAGGTTCAACTCGACCAGTTGTTGGAACAAGGGTATGTGCATCCAAGCTCGTCACCTTGGAGTGCACCGGTCCTTTTTGTTAAGAAGAAGGACGGGAGCTTGCGGCTGTGTATCGACTACATAGAGTTGAACAAGCTAATAGAAAATAACAAATACCCGATCCCAAGGATTGATGATCTTTTGATTAGTTAGTCGGGTCATCGGTATATTAAAAATTTGATCTTAAGTCCGGTTACCATCAGCTAAGGATAAGGGAAAGAGATGTACCAAAGACAGCGTTCGACGCAAGGTATGGGCATTTCGAGTTTACAGTCAAGCCGTTCGGGCTGACTAATGCGTCGTCAGTGTTCATGGATTTGATGAACAGATTGTTCAGGGAGTACCTAAACCATTTTGTGGTTGTATTCATCGATGACGTATCAGTGTACTCACAGAGCAAAGAGGATCACTTTAAGCATCTGCTTTTGGTGTTGGAAACGCTAAAGAGGAACCAACTCTATGCGTAGTTCTCCAAATGCGAGTTTTGGGTTATCCTAGGTAGCGTCCCTCGGTCATAAAGTTTGTAGAGTGGGTGTTGCAGTGGATCCAACGAAGATAGTTATGTTAAGCGAGTGGCTTGTGTTGCGTTCGGAAGCGGAAGACCAGAGTTCTCTGGGGCTGACAGACTACTACAGGCACTTCGTAGAGAACTTATCGCAGATAGAGTTACCCCCTCACAACTTTGATGAGGAAAGAGCAGAAGTTGTTTGGACTCCTGCATGCGCACAAGCTTTCAAGGAGCTGGAGAGACGGTTGACCACGACGCTTATTCTATGTTCGCCAAGTGGGACCGAAGGCTTCGAGATTTATAGTGATGCCTCAGGCAGTGGTTTGGGATGCGTGCTTCTGCAGCATGGAAGTGTTATAGCGTATGGCTCGAGTCAGCTGAAAGTACGTGAAAGGAATTATCCAGTCCACGACATGGAGTTGGCGGCCGTGATTTTTGCGCTAAAGCTGTGGAAGCACTACTTGTACGGCATAAAGACCGATATTTATACCGACCACAAAAGCCTTAAGTACCTGTTGGATCAGAAGGATCTGAACATGAGGCAATGGAGATGGATGGAGTTCCTGGGGGACTATACGCTCAAAATTCAGTATGTACCCGGGAAAGGCAATGCAGTTGCGGATGCGTTGAGTCGCAGGGCTCCCACCCAACCCAACTAGTTGTCGGTTCAAGATGAGAGATTAATACGGGAGTTGGAGGCATTAGAGATCGGTTGTAGGGACAAGCAGACTAGCGCCAAATCGTTATTGAACTGGACGGAAGTTTAGTATGGCCTAGCTGATCGGATTCGACGGGCTATGGAGTTGGATGGAAGCATGAAGGAGCTCATGGATGCATCATTGGATGGGTCAAATTCCCAGTTTTCAGTTGAAGATGGGCTACTAAGGAAGGACAATCGTTTGTGCATCCCAAACGTGGATAAGTTAAAGGTGGAGTTGGTGTACGATCATACAAAGTACTCAATTCACATAGGGAGCACGAAGATGTACCGAGATCTAAAGAAGATATTCTGGTGGCTAGGGCTCAAAAAGGTTGTGGCACTGCCTGTGACTAAATGTAAGACTTGCGCCTTAGTAAAGCAGAGTGCCAAAAGCCAGGGGGATTCTTGAAATCCTTACCTATTCCGGAGTGGGAGTTCAACAACATATCATTGGACTTTGTGCATGGCTCGCCAAGGTCGAAGTAGGGAAACGACTCCCTCTGGGTGATCGTAGACCGGTTAACAAAAGTGTCGCGTTTCATTCCGCATAAGAAGGATGATCCGGTGGAGAAACTGGCGAAGATGTTTGTGGATAATATAGTCAGACTGCACGGTGTGCCCCGCAGCATCGTGGGAGATCGAGATGGGCATTTTACATCCAATGATTGGAGGTTAGTGCAGCGAATGCTGGGGACTAAGTTGAAGTTCAGCAAAGCCTTTAATCCGCAAACGGATGGGCAGACCGAGAGGGGCAACAGGATGTTGAAAGATATGTTTCACATGTGCGTTCTGGACTTCGGGAAGTAGTGGGGACGCTATCTGTATTTGGTGGAGTTTGCGTACCACAATAGCTACCAAACGAGTATCCAAATGGCACCCTTCGAGGCCTTTTATGGTAGAAAATGTCGCACACCGTTTTCGTGGCTGGAAACGGGTGAGGCAAGGTTGTACAAAAAGCAAGAGGTGGAAAATGC
Source organism: Platanthera zijinensis (assembly GCA_039513925.1). NCBI lineage: Eukaryota > Viridiplantae > Streptophyta > Magnoliopsida > Asparagales > Orchidaceae > Platanthera > Platanthera zijinensis. The sequence continues at coordinate 167,561,974 of CM077092.1, forward strand.
TACTTCATTGGTGTGAACCATTCGAGAGCATTTGCTGATTACTCAGGTTAGGCAAGAAAAATACTTCAATGTCAAGCCTTGGAACGTGGAACTCGTGGTTGGCGTTTGGGTGTACTTGAAGTTAAAGCCGTTCAAGCGTCTTTCACGGGTACGACGCTTGAAGAAGCTGAGCCCGATATACCTTGGACCATTTGAGATTCTGGGGCGGATCAGCGAAGTGGCTTATCACCTAAGGCTATCAGTGTAGTTGAGTGGTCTACACGATGTATTCTACAGGTCAGTGTTGCGGAAGGCGGTGAAAGAGCCTTCGCAGGTGATCGCAGTTGATCAAGTACTGGTGGAAAAAAGGGTTGACGACGAAGGTCAAGCCCGTTTATATCGAAGATTCTGAAGTCAAGCGACTTCGTAACAAGGAGATGAGGATGGTCAAGGTCTGATAGGACAATTGCGGTTGGGAGGAGCTCTCTTTGGAGCGGGAGCAGACCATGCTTGAGGAGTACCCAGAGTTATTTCACTCAAGTACCGCTTTTTGGTTTTCTGTTTTCTTTCCTTTGGTAATTTCGTGGACGAAATTCTTTTAAGAGAGAGAGAGAGAGTTATAACGCCCTGAAACTCAAAAGAGTGACAAGTGGTGTTTTGAGCAAAATCAGGGATTTGGTAGAGGTGACACGGCCTGGGATACGGGCGTGTCCCAGGGCGTGTCGTGCTCGGGTTCGACAATGGTCGCATGGTATACGAAATTTCAGTCAACGATCGTCGGGGCAGTGAACATGGCCTGGGACACGAGCGTGTCCCAGGGCGTGTCAGGCACTCAAAGCCTTTCACTCAACGATCGTTGAGTAAGGACGCACGATCTGATCCAGGCGTGTTCGGGTCCGACACGGGCGTGTCAAATTCGACACGGGCGTGTCGAATACCCGTGTTCTCCTCGGGCCGTTTGGCGCAGTGTGCTAAGGCAGCTACACGGCCTGGGACATGGGCGTGTCCCAGGGCGTGTCTAGCACACGACATGTTACATGGGCGTGTCACATGACCGTGTCATGCTCTGGACATTCTGGTCCTGTGTTGATGGAGGCACACGCCAAGCTACACGGGCGTGTACTGGCTGACACGGGCGTGTCAAGTCTTACACGGGCGTGTCAAGTCTTACACGGGCATGTCAAGTCTGACACGGGCGTGTCGAGTGCCCGTGTTCTTTTTGGGACGCGACGGTTTTGACGGCGAATGGGTGACACAACCTTAGACACGGTCATGTTGCAAGCCGTGTTCGGCCCAGATCTTGGATTTCAAGTCTTGATCGCAGCCGTCCGTTTCCTTATTTTGAGATCTGACGGCTGGGGGTAGTTTCCCCAGGGATATACCCGGGTTTAGGGCTTAGAAAATACCAGTTCTCTTGGGTTACTCTCTTTCTAAAATCTAGAGAGAGGAGAGAGCAAGGAGGAAGAAAGAAGGCTAGATACGGTCACCGGCGGAGCTTCGGAGCTCCAAATCGCGAGCCGACTTCGGATCTGCGGAGGCAAGGAGATTACGGTGCTTTTCATTCGCGTAGATTTCCATGGCGCCAAGGAAAAACGATAGGGTAACGATTTTCATCTTGAGCATGTGAAGCTCTTCTTCCTTTGCATTGAAAAACCTGCTCCCGCGAGTGTGCGGTGAGTTTGCGGTATTCCTTGGGGGTAGATATGTAATGTCCCCCTTGTTAGAGTCCGGAATCGTAGTACGGACATAGGCATGGTGTGTGAAGCCTACACGAACATGTTGGTCTGGATCGGTGATGTTTTGCTATGCATATTGTGCTGGAGAAGACTCCGTGCATTTTGTTTGTTTTCGAGTTGCTATGCGTTAGAATGCATCAGGGAATCTTGGGAATTCACCCCAAGGTGCACCCGGAAATCTGGGCAGAAACGCATTTCTGCCATTTCGGTCGCATGGGAGCCAGCTGGGTATATAGTGGGGCTATGTACCGTGTTTTGTCGATAGTTGGGACTGGGGGAAGCTTGGCCCGCGTCAAAGGCCAAATGGCCATGGCGGGGTGAGCAACGGGCTGGTGGAACCCTACCCGCTCCATCTGTTTCGGTTAAAGAGACCTAAAGTTAACGTGACACTTACTGATGATTTTGAGATCAAGTCTAGGCTACGGCTAAAAAGACTAAAGGCTCACGAGGTTTGCCTCCCTCGGGGTGGTGGTTGAGTCAAGGATCGGACTGGGTTCGGACTGGCTTCTCCGAGTAAGTGCCCTGAAAGCACGGGGTGTACGACCGTATGTGCATGCACCTATGATGTTATGTTTATTCATTATGTTGCTTGTTTTGCTAACAAGTGCAGGGAATAAGCTTTGCTCCCCCGATTTGGGGCGGAATCGTTATAATTTGGTCATCTTTAGCTGACCGTTATTCTTGTTTGCCACCGTTGCCGTGAATTGTACTTGCAGGTGCTGCGGAGCCGAGCGATAAATAGCAGGCTAAAGCCCAGGTTGATGAGCCGGCCCTCGAAGACCTTATTTTTGAGTGTTTTATTGTATTCTCATGTGTGACCGGCCTGCGTGCCGAGGTTTGGAAGACACTTATATTTGACAAAACTATTGTAAGGCCATAAGGCCAGTACTTGTGTATTGTACATTCCTATTGGTTTGAGTAATCAACATTCATGCTCGTGGTTGGGTTCTTTATTTCTTGCAACTTTATAAATTGCTTCTGTTAGATGATCTGTGTAGGACGTTGTGATTGGTTGATTGGTTTCATCTTATAACCCACTGGTCTGTCCATGGTATATAACGTCGGGCCCCGGCCGGACCTACTGCTATATGTTATGTGACAGATAGGGGTGTTACAGCTTCACAAACCATGCCTATGTTCGTTTCTCGATTTGGGACTCTAAATGCAAACAAGGGGGACTTTACATATCTACCCCAAGGAACACCGCAAACTCGTCGCACACTCGCGGGAGCGGGTTTTTCCTATGCAAAAGATGAAGAGCTTCACATGCTCAAGTAGAGAATCGTTACCCTAGCATTCCTCTTCAGCGCCATGGAAATCTACACAGATGAAAAACACCGCGATGATCTCGCCTCCATAGATCTGGACTCGGTTTGCAATTTGGCGTTCCGAATCTCCTCCGGTGACTGAATTCCAAACTTTGGAAATTTTGGATTTTGGGGTATTACAACCCTCCCCTCGTTAACAAAAATTCGTCAAGAAATTTAGGCACAACAAGGAAACCTAGCAATTAATAAAGATATACGATATATAACAAAATGTATGATCAACAAAAGACGCATGATTATACAGTTTAAACAAACAACTCGGGAAACTTTGCGTGCATGGTCTGCTCCCTCTCCCATGTTAGCTCTTCACGGCCACAATTGTCCCACCGGACTTTGACCATCCCGATTGTCTTTTTCTGCAACTATTTCTCGAATCTGTCTTTGATCCGAATAGGCCTAACCTTCGTCGTTAGCCCATAATCGACCGGTACACTATCATTCTCCACCACTTGAGCTGGATCCTTGACGGCTTTTCGAAGCATTGAGATGTGAAAAACATCATGCAAGCCACTCAGCTCTGCCGATAGAGCTAGTCGATAGGCAGCTTCCCCAATTCGCTCCGCCACTTCAAACGGACAAAGATATCTCTGACTTAGCTTTTTCAACCGCCGAATCCTGGACACGCCTTTGAATGGTTTGATCTTCAAATATACCCAATCACACACCGCGAACTACACGTTCCGGTGCTTGGCATTGTAGTACTTTGCTTGTCGATCCTGGGCTATCAGTAGCCTCTAAAGAATAGAGCGTATCGTCGAAGTAGCTTCTTCGACATCCTTGCGCGAATATACCTTTGATTCGCCTGCTTCCGCCCAAGCTAGCAGTGTACGACATTTCTGACCGTACAAAGATTCATATAGAGCCATACCGATGCTCGCTTGGTATCTATTATTGCAGGCAAACTCCGCCATATAGAGATTATCTTCCCATCTCTTACCAAAGTCCAGGGCGCACATTCGGAGCATATCTTAGATCGTCCTGATGGTCCGCTCAATTTGGCCATCCGTTTGGGGATGAAAGGTCGTACTGAATGATAATTTTGTGCCCAACAACTGATGGATTAGACTCCAATCATTCGACGTAAATCGCCCATCATGATCGTTGACGTTGCTCCGAGGAACACCGTGCAACCGGACAATCTGCTCCACATAGATCTTTGCCAAGGTTTCCACTGAATCGTCCCTCTTATTCGGTAGGAAGTGAGCCACTTTTGTCAACCGGTCTACAATCACCCAGATTTAATCATTCCTGCGTTGAGATCTCTGCAACTCGTGCATGAAAGCCATTGAGATATCATCAAACTTCCACTCTGGAATCGGTAATGACTTCAGTAAACCGCCAGACTTCTGGCATTCTGCTTTCACCAAAGCACAAGTTTGACATTAAGCCACATAACGAGCTATGTCTCTCTTTAAGCCTGGCCACCAGAATAGCTTCTTCTTGTCCTTATACATTTTTGTGCTCCCAAGGTGAAATGAGTACTTTGCAAAGTGAGCTTCGTACATCAACTCTTCTCTTAATTTACCCGCACTTGGGACGCACAATCGGCCATCTTTGCGTAACAAGCCATCATCCCAGGAGAATTGGCCATCTGACCCATCTTTTGCATAGTGCTGGAGACTCTCATCAAGCTCCATTGCTCGCCGAACCCTGTCCGCAAGGTCATACTATACCTCCATCCAGTTCAAGCATGCATTGGCTATGGAATTCTTGTCAACACAAGAATTCTCTAATGCTTCCAGCTCCTCGATCAGACGCTCATCATGCCTCTACAACCAACTTGCCCGTATCAGAGACCTGCGACTCAAGGCATCAGCGACCACATTTCCCTTCCCGGGAGTATAGTGAATATCAAAGGTGTAGTCCCCAAGGAACTCCATCCACCTTCGTTGTCGCATATTCAGCTCTTTCTAGTCCAACAGATACTTTAGGCTCTTATGATCTGTATAGATATCCACTTTTACGCCATATAGATAGTGCCGCCAAAATTTAAGCGCAAAGATCACCGCCGCCAACTCCAAGTCGTGGACGGGATAATTCCGCTCATGCACTTTTAACTGGCGTGAGCCGTAAGCAATCACTTTACCAAACTGCAAAAGAATACAGCCTAAGCCGCTCCCTAACGCATCACTATAGATCTCATAGCCGTCTGTACCACATGGCGATATCAACACAGGCGCCGTGGTCAAACGACTCTTCAGCTCTTCAAACGCTTGCGCGCACTCCGGCATCTAAACGAACTTCTGATCCTTTCTCGTCAATGTGGTAAGATGCAAAGCGATCCGGGAGAAGTTTTCAACAAACCGCCTGTAGTACCCTGCCAAACCAAGGAAGCTTCTAACTTTAGCCACTGAGGACAACACCGACCACTCCTGTATGGCTCTTATCTTTGACGAATCCACTGCTATGCCCTCTCCACTTACCACGTGGACAAGAAAAACCACTGACGATAGCCAGAACTCACACTTTGAGAACTTGGCATAAAGCTTGTTCCTCCGCAATGTATGCAACACCATCCACAAATGATTCGCATGATCAACTTCCGATTGAGAGTACACCAATATATCATCAATGAATACGATCACAAAGAGATCCAAGTACTCTCGGAACGTTCGGTGCATTAGCTCCATGAATTCCGAAGGCGTATTATATAGACCAAACAGCATTACCGTGAACTCATAATGACCGTAGCGTGTTCCAAATGCTGTCTTGGGAATGTCACCTTCCTGAATCCGCAATTGGTAATATCCCGATTTCAAATCAAACTTCGAATAGACGGTTGACCCCACTAGCTGTTCGAATAAGTCGTCTATCCGTGGAATCAGATACTTGTTTTTCTCCGTCAGCTTATTCAACTCACGATAGTCAATACATAACCGTAAACTATCGTCTTTCTTTTTCACAAACAGAATAGGCACGCACTAAGGTGACATACTTGGGCGTATGTATCCCTGTTCCAGCAACTCTTGCAGTTGGAACTTTAACTCCGCCATTTCTTTTGGCGCGACGCGATATGGAGAGCGGGCCACAGGTTTCGCACCTAGCATCAAATCGATAGAAAAGTCAATCTCCTACATGGGTGGTAACCCAGGAAGATTCTTAGGAAATACATCGGCAAACTCCGGTACAATCATAACCTCATGCACACTGGCCTTTGGCTCAACAGCCTGAACAAGCGTGAGGAATAACTCCGCGCCCTTCCTCACAGCATTGACGACTTGGAGAGCAGATATCAATATCCCGCCTACTCCTCGCATACCAGCAAACTTAGTCTCAAGCTCGGTATTCTGGCCCAGTGTGATCTCCTTTGAATTGCAATCAATAAAGGCACGCTGCTCCGAGAGCCAGTCCATGCCAAAGATCACGTCAAACTCCGATATCGGTAGCACTGATGCACTTAATCCAAAATCCCGACTTCCTATAAGCACAACCACATCGCAAACCCGATCTGTGAGCATCACACAACCATTAGGTGATAATATTTTTATACTACCTGTCGTCACACGACTTGGTACTCCAATTCACGACACAAAGTCCTTAGACAAAAAAGAATGTGAAGCACCCGTATCAAACAGGGCTCTCGCCGGGTTGTTCTGAATCAGGACAAAGACTTTAACACACACATCATGCACAAGTTACAAACAAATTATGCATTAAAACCAAAGCAAGAAATATCTTAAATCGTACCTGTGACGATGTCACTCTGCTTTATAGCCTCCTGCGATTATAAACTCTGGGTTGTGCCTGGGATGCAGAGGACTATACCACTGCTTTGTCCTTTTCAGCATAAGACGCACCCGTCTTATTTTCCCCCTTTGGCTGAGCAACCCTACAATCACGGGCTATATGCCCCACTTTACCACAGGTAAAAGCAGGTACGAGGCTCCTGCCTTGAAGTTGCTCCTGACGTCACAGTCACAGAAGTTTGCCCAGAAGGCTTGGACCTCTTGCCCCACTTTTTTTGGTAGTACAGCTTTCCAGGGCGGGGTGCTTTGAACTCTGGCTTTATTACAGCCAAGTCCTTTTTACCTTGCACCCTCTTCATATCTTTGTCCAGCGCACGCGCAGTATTAACGAAGGCTTGGAACCCTTGGGTCACCGAACTAGAGAGCAGGGACCTCAACTCGTCCCGCAAACCTTCATAGAACCGATTTGTTTTCCGTTGTTCATCCGCAAAGATCGACCCCGCATATCGTCCCAATCTGGTAAACTCATGCAAGTACGTATCAACGCTACTTTCTCCTTGTGTTAACCGTTGGAACTCGTTCTCTATAGCAATGCGTTATGCCACTGGCAAATGTTTTGCCAAGAACATTCGAGAGAATTCCTCCATCGACACTTGAGTCAACTGCCTGCTCGCTAAATGGTGTAACTCAACCTCGTCCCACCATAACCGAGCCTCACCTTCTAACATGATGGTAGCCAAGGTGACCTTCTGATTTTCCTCCTTCCCGATCGCCGTCAATATACGCTTGACGCCCGATAACCAATCCTCAGCCTGCGTTGGGGATCCCTCGCCCGTGAATGTAGGTGGATTGAAACTCATGAAGTGTTTTAACTGTCGTTTAGCTGCTCGAGGGTCCACAACCGCAACAGGTTCCGGCCTTACAACAACCCGTTCTAGCACCGCTGCCGGCTGTGCTTGCCCAACAGGCCGTGCTTGAAACATTGCGAAGTGGGACTCAGCAACTAAGCGGACAGTTTCTGCAGAAGTAGGAGGTGTAGGCACCTCAGCTGGTGTCATACTCTCATCAAATCGCTGGGGCTCAGATTGCCCCGCTCCACTACGAGTCACCTATAGGTGGACAAGACACACATTAGCGTTCTCTCACAAGCAAGAAGAACAATATCGAAACGTGCAGGTTCCTCAAACAAGTGTAGTTGCATTCCTTAGTGGACATTCCAGAGTTCATTAGTGTTAAAGCAGGTCGCACAGACACGGCTCGTCACCCCACAAAAGAATTCGACCACGAATTCGAAAGAGGAAGACCGAGACAAGCTGATACCAAAATGTAATGACTCCACCCGTTAAACAACATATAATAGAAGGTCCGGCCAGGGACCCACACTATATGCCACAAACAGACGACGAGGTCACAGGTTAATACCACAACACCATCGCATCCTCACTCAGAGCATGCTAGCTCAAGATTTTAACAACAACGATGAACTCATACCAAGAATGTCCACAATAAATATATAAACCACATTTATATATCAACTCATGAAAGAGTGTACATCAAATACACACAAGATGGCCTTAAGGCCTTTAGGTTCCTTTTTTAAAAGAGTGGATTACATACATCGGCGCGAAGGTCGGCCATACATGAACAAAATACAAGAGAAAGCAGCCTTCAAGGCTAGCAGCAGCAGCATCATCTGCAGGGACTTCAGCCCTTTCACTTCCCACTCGGCTCACCAGCACCTGCACAGGGACAACCCACCCAGAAGGTGGTAAACATGGCAACGGTCAGCATTCAGCTGACCAATTTTAACAATCCTACCCCTTTCTAGGGGCAGTGACATTCCTTCCATACAGACGTAGAAATGCATAGACAAATATCATATATATTGTGCTCACACGCACAAGCAATCCATCACCACCGTCAGCCATACGGCCCGACGATTCATGCACTCAGGGCAAATTTTTGGTGCACCGGCGAACCAGGGTCAACACCACCGTTTACATGGGATTGAGCATTTAGTCTTACTGGCGCGAAAGCCTAAGAATCTCATTATGCCACTAACGAAAGCTCAATGCCTTGACTCTCTCTTGTATAGTCTATATAACGCAGGTACGGATCAGCCACCCCCCATTGCTCAAGTCTCCTTGCCATCACCGAGTACGACATACTTACGGCTATAACAAAAGCCGTGGGTCGGTTTCACCTTTCCTGTTTGGCACGAAGCCTTATTAAGAGCATTCAGCTCACAATAGACATAACGTCCACCAAGGACTGGCTTAACAATGGCCACGCTGTCCACCAAGGACTGGCCTCATAATAGCCACACTGCCCACAAAGGACTGGCCGCAACACAAGCAATAAAATGGGATTTCCTGGAACTCCTCATTCCAGTACTTCCTGCTACTCCCCTTCACAAGCACAACCCTTCGACTCCACAAACCACACGTTAATACGCGGAGTGTTCTCTGGTGCGCAATAAGCAAAATCACCAATCCAGACCAACCTGTCCAGATGGGCTTCACACAACATGCCTATCCCATACTACACATTTCCGGGTCTAAATGCAGACTCACTTAGGGAAAACAACTATCAACCCACGAGGATCACTTACTCTTCCACCTTTTGGTGGAGCATCCCATGCTCATGCATAAAGGAGGACTTCATGATAATACGTTTTGTAGCCTAAACTATTATCGTATTTTCTATTTTATATTGTACAAATTATGTCTATTATTAGTTTATTTTTATCATTTTTATGTAAATATTATTGCCACTGACTTTTTCTTGTCTTTTTGCAGGTTTCCAGAAAATTGTCCAAAATGACCTGTCACGCCCCCCTGTCACGCCCTCCCTGGGCGTGACCTAGGGCGTGTCGCCCGATACCGAGGACTCCTGTTGGAAGGGACAGAAAAACGGTCAAAACCACTGTCACGCCCCCTGACACGCCCTCCCTGGGCGTGTCACCAAGCGTGACCATGGGCGTGTCGCCCTCTACCGCAAAGCCTGTCGCCGCATTAAATGCTGTTCCGCCACAGCACGCAAACAGTACTGTCACGCCCCATGACACGCCCCCCTTGGGCGTGTCGGAGGGCGTGACCAACCCGAGAAAAATTTCTATAAATTGAGACCCTCCTCTCCATTTCAGCAAGCTTTGGTTGAGTGGGGGAGGTGCTGCCCCTTTGGTTCTTGAGTTTTTTATGCTTTCTCTCTCTCTCTCTCTCTCCCCCCCTCTCTTTGTAATTTTTGTTTAACCCTAGTTTAATCTTAGCTTGTTTATGCTTTCTTTGTAATCTTTGCTCTTGCTTAGTGCTAATTGTAGGGCTAGAATTGGATTTCCATTTCATGCACTTGTAATTTTATTTTCAATAGTGTAGCTTGCCCCTTTTAATTAATAAAAGTGTTCTTGTTTAGCTTGTGTTTAGCTTGTGTTCTTGTTTAGCTTGTGTTGTTCTTATGCTTTACTACTCATCCCCCTTCCTCCATTCCATAATGATTAACTAATCCTCCTTGTACTCGATCTTGATGATCCGAGGTTAGAGCGATTATGTTATGATGTTTTAATTAATCTTTTCTTTTTAGGTCAGGGCCTTGAATTACTCTTGATTAATCACGGGTTGGAGGTATATTTTCGATATATACTCTCCGCCTTTGCTTTCATTCTGGGCTAGCCGAGAGGCCGAAAGAATGAAGTGAGCATTCAAGAGTAAAGGGAGTTGTACGCACCCCTCGATATAGGCAGACGTCCAAATCTCCCGGATTGGAGTAAAATCCAATAGTGGGGTTCACCGCGTAAAGCAAGTTTTAGGCCTCCGATTTAGACGAGAGTCGGCCGGACCTTCCTAAACTCAGCTGGGCACGACTTCGAGAGAAGCGTGTTCAAGCTTTAGGAACCTCCACGGTCAAGGACCTTTATCCTATTAAGTTTAGATTTTTATCACATTTTCTTAATCGTCTTTAGCCGAGGTGATTCTTGATTGAGTGCATTTCCATTTCATATTTTTCTACCCTTCGTAGTAATCGTCTTACTTAATAGCTTTACTTAATTACAGTGTTTCTATTTCTAGTATAGCTTTACTTTCTCCCCTGCACTTAGATTTTCTAAAACCCTAGTTTTTTCCGTCAATAAGATAATAGCGTTCGTGTGAGTAAGCATAGCCAACAGTTCCCGGATTTCAATACGACACTTGTGTCCCCTTGCTACAATTCGATAGGTATACTTGCCTCATCGGGTTGCTAGTTCGGTTGCGTTTATTTTCTTCAAACCCTAGCGCGCAACAAGTTTTTGGCGCCGTTGCCGGGGACCCAACTTCCGTTGATATTTTGAAAACACGAACCTATTAATTTTATCTCTTCTCTTTCTCATCCTCTTTCTTTAAAATTTTAAAAATCAAAAAATTTTAATCACCGCTCTTAATAGTAACCAACCTCACAATTTTTCTACGCCACCTAATTCTCTCGAAAAGGGCAAAGGTCTTTAAGCGCCACTGTCTTGTCTAGTACCTTGCGAACCCTTCATGGGGTAGTCCTTGGGATGTTCGGGAGTTAATCTATAAAAAAAAATCTATTTCAAAAAAAAAATTTCTAATCTTTTTTATAGTTTATCCTTTTTCTCTTCCTCTTCTTCTTTTCTGTTCTTTTAGTGCATGACCCGTGGGAGTCCGTCGGTTATTTTGGACTTGGACCACAAAATTGAGCGTACTCTTCGGAGAAGATCGCGATTTCAAGGTCCTACTATCCAAGTGTCGGTTGAGGACTCCGAGTCATTTGCTACTTTAAGAATGGAAGAACCCAATGTAGATGAGGCCGTGCAAAGGACTATGTCCTATTATGCACGACCGAACCTCGACGGAACAGAATCAAGTATAGTCCGCCCTGCTATAGCAAATAATAACTTCGAACTAAAGCCTAGCATAATTCAAATGGTGCAGCAATATGTGCAATTTGACGGACTTCAAGATGAAGATCCGAACGCACATATAGCTAGCTTTCTTGAAATTTGCAACACCTTCAAGATAAATGGTGTCACAAATGATGCGATCAGGCTGAGACTCTTCCCCTTCTCTCTAAAAACTAAAGCTAAGCAGTGGCTGAACACACTTCCGAAAAATAGCATAACCACTTGGAATGAATTAACTGAAAATTTTTTGGCGAAATATTTTCCGCCAGCTAAAACTGCAAAACTTAGGAACGACATCTCTGCCTTCGGACAAATAGACTCTGAAACCCTATACGAAACCTGGGAGAGATTTAAAGAATTATTAAGACGATGCCCACATCACGCGCTGCCTGTATGGTTACAAGTGCAGACGTTTTATAACGGGCTAAATCAAAGCACGAAGCAAATGATAGACGCAGCTTCTGGCGGTACTTTAAATCATAAGACCCCGGAAGCCGCTCTTGAGCTTTTTGAGGACATGGCCATGAACACTTATCAGTGGAATGTGCCTAGGTCCCGCCCGAACAAGCCTGCAGGTATCTATGAAGTGGAAAACGTCTCCCAGCTCGCTCTGCAAGTAGAAATCCTAAGCAAAAAGATAACGGAGATGACTGCTGCCTCCGCCCCTCAGGTATGGGAATCTGCAACCCCTACTCCAGAACATTTAGATTATGTTAATAATATGCCTAGAACTGCTTTTAATAATTTTTCTGCTGCGAATTTTCATCCGCCTGGTTTTAATTTTCCGAATAGTTATAACCCTGCTTTAAGAAATCATCCGAACTTTTCATGGAGTAATCCATCGAATGCGATGCGCCCACCCCCGCAAAATGATTTTTCTGCACCACCACCACCACCACCACTTCTTCAAAATTACCCAAAACCTCCAAGCTTGGAGGAATTACTTTCTAAATACATCACCACAAATGACGCTACCATAAGAACTTTAACCGGAAGCGTAAAAAGTTTAGAAAATCAGGTAGGACAGCTCGCGAAAATAATTTCTGAGCGACCCGCAGGGTCTCTTCCTTCCAATACCGAACCCAACCCGAGAGAGCAAGCGAAAGCTATAACTCTTCGGAGTGGGAAGCAAGTCTCCGGTATGGTAAGTGAAGAGCCCGAGGCAAGCTCCGCTCCCGCCTCTAAAAATCAAAGCTCCGCTCCCGTTTTAAAAATTCCGCCATCTGCTGAAGAAGTAATCACTCCTATTTTAGAAAATAATCTCACTCCACCACCCATCTTCAAAAATAATTCAACTCCTCCATACCCCTCTGAACTTAATAGACAACGTCAAGATGATCAGTACTCCCGCTTCTTAGAAATCTTCAAACAAATCCACATTAATCTACCCTTCCACGAGACTATTTCGTAGATGCCGAAATACGCCAAATATCTTAAAGACCTCCTCACAAATAAGAAGAAGTTAGAGAATCTTTCGCACGTCACGCTAAACGCCGAGTGCTCCGCCGTTTTAACAAACGGTTTGGCGAAGAAAATCAGTGACCCCGGTAGTTTCTCTATCCCGTGTGTCTTCGGTGATCTTTTTGTTAAACACGCGTTAGCCGACTTAGGCGCGAGTATAAACCTGATGCCCTTTTCGTTGTTCAAAAAGTTAGGGATTGGTAGCCTTAACCCCACACGTATGAGTATCCTGCTAGCCGATAGATCCGTCAAGTACCCATTAGGAATAGTGGAGGACGTTCTAGTGAAAGTCGACAAGTTCATCTTCCCGGTGGACTTTGTCATTTTGGACATCGAAGAAGACGTCGAGGTTCCCCTGATCCTTGGCCGACCCTTCCTTTCCACCTCCCGAGCCATCATTGATGTAAGCAATGGTAAGCTCTTTCTTCGAGTAGGCGACGACGAAGTCACATTTTCTATCACCCCTTCGATGAAGAACACCTTAGCGAACGATGACTCATGTTTTTTCGTAGACGCCGTGAGTGATGATTCTTCCTACTGCCTCTCCGACTTTGAAAAAGAATTTTCTACTTTTTGATCCTCTTCTCTTACAACGGAATCACTGCAAGGAAGTGATGAATCTTCTTATTGTCTTTCTGAGTTTGAAAAAGAATTTTCTGATTTTTGTTCTTCCTCTATTCTTCCCACTGAATCGCTACAAGAAGCCGTCTTGGCTGCTAGCCCCACCCCTTATTACGTTCCTTATAAAAAAGTTTATGAAGATATTATTTTTGAAAAAGAAAGAATCTCAAAATCCTCTTATGAAGAACCCCCTACCCTAGAACTTAAAGAACTTCCCGAACACCTTAAGTATGCTTTCTTAGAAAAAGACTCCAAGTTACCAGTTATCGTTTCAGCCTACCTCACGGATACGCAGAACGATAAACATCTTCTAGTTCTACGTAAGCATCGCCGGGCTATTGCTTGGCAAATTTCTGATATCAAGGGCATAAGCCCATCTTTCTGTACCCATAAAATTTTAATGGAAGATAATTCACGTAACTCTATCCAACCTCAGCGCCGTATAAACCCAAACATGAAAGAAGTAGTTAAGGGCGAGGTTATGAAACTATTAGACGCAGGAATTATCTACCCTATTTCAGACAGTAAGTGGGTTAGCCCCGTTTAGGTAGTTCCAAAGAAGGGAGGGATAACCGTAGTTAGTAACGAGAATAATGAATTAATCCCGACGCGGACGGTGACGGGTTGGCGTATGTGCATAGATTACCGTAAGTTAAATGATGCCACCCGCAAGGACCACTTTCCTTTACCGTTTATCGACCAGATTTTAGAACGTCTCTCAGGCCATAGCTTTTATTGTTTTCTCGATGGCCTCTCAGGGTACTTTCAAATACCCATCTCTCCCGAGGACCAAGAGAAAACTACGTTTACTTGTCCCTTCGGCACCTTCGCGTACCGAAGAATGCCGTTTGGATTATGCAATGCGCCAGCTACATTCCAGCGATGTATGCTCGCAATATTTGACAAGTACGTAGAAAGCATTATGGAGGTATTCATGGACGATTTCTCCGTGTTCGGCGATTCCTTCGATAGATGTTTAGAAAACCTCGAAAAAGTCTTAGAACGATGCGAAGAAACTAACCTTGCCCTAAATTGGGAAAAATGCCATTTTATGGTGAGGGAAGGGTTAGTTTTGGGCCATAAAATTTCTGCTAAAGGTATTGAGGTAGACGTTGCCAAGATAGAAGTTATTGAAAAGTTGCCGCCGCCTACAAACATAAAAGCTATAAGAAGTTTCCTAGGCCACGCTGGTTTTTATCGTCGTTTTATAAAGGACTTCTCCAAGATCACTAAGCCCCTCACCCATCTCTTAGAAAAAGACGCTCCATTCATTTTTGATGACTCTTGTATTTCTGCCTTTGAATTAATTAAAGAAAAGTTAATTAACGCACCGATTATGATAGCTCCGGTGTGGGACCTTCCTTTCGAGATTATGTGCGATGCGAGTAGTTTTGCGGTGGGGGGCGTATTAGGTCAACGTATATCTAAAAACTTCCACCCCATCTATTACGCTAGTAAAACCCTCACATCTGCACAAGAAAATTACACCACAACCGAGAAGGAGCTCTTAGCTGTAGTATTTGCGTTTGATAAATTCCGCCCTTACATTACACTTTCAAAAATCATTGTTTTTACGGACCACTCGGCCCTCAAGTACCTTCTTGCCAAAACGGATGCCAAGCCTCGCTTGATTCGCTGGGTCTTACTCCTCCAGGAGTTTGACTTAGAGATCCGTGATAAGCGAGGAGCCGAGAACTTGGCCGCCGACCATCTATCCAGATTAGATAACCCCTTTATAGAAAAATTAAATGAAAAATCTTTTAATGACTATTTTCCTGATGAGAAGCTGCTTTTAGTTAATACATCTACTTCTCCTTGGTTCGCGCACATCGCCAACTATCTAGTGGCCTGGGTGCTCCCAAAGGAGTTCTCCTCTCAGCAAAAGAAGAAATTCTTTTCTGAGCTGAAGAACTACTTTTGGGAAGACCCACATCTTTTCAAAATTTGTGCGGATCAAGTGATAAGGAGATGTGTTTCTTTTGATGAAGGAATTGATATTCTAAAACATTTGCATGAAGGTCCGATAGGTGGGCACTATCAAGCTGCTCGCACCGCTCATAAGGTGCTTTGCGCGGGTTTTTACTGGCCTAGCCTGTTTAAGGACGTGCAAGCCTTTGTGAGCAGGTGTGATAGTTGCCAACGGTCGGGCAACATCTCTAATAAAAATGAAATGCTGCAAAATTATTTCTTAGAGTGCGAAATTTTTGACCTCTGGGGAATTGATTTTGTTGGCCCCCTTCCTTCTAGCTTCGGAAACAAATATATTTTAGTTGCTGTTGATTATGTTTCACGATGGGCTGAGGCCCAAGCTCTTCCTACGAACGACTACCGAGTTGTAGTCACGTTTTAAAAAAATTATTTTCTAGATTCGGTATGCCTCGCGCAATCGTTAGCGATAGGGGTTCCCATTTCTGTAACGCACAATTTTCAAAAATCCTTACCAAATACGGCGTTACACATGAGCTTTCCACTGCATACCACCCCCAAACTAATGGTCAAGTTGAAGTAGTTAATAGAGAAATAAAAAGAATATTAGAAAAGACTGTTTCAACTTCTAGAAAAGACTGGTCAGCCAAACTTGACGATGCTCTATGGGCCTACCGAACAGCGTACAAAACCGCCCTTGGATGTACGCCGTATCGGCTGGTCTATGGAAAATCGTGCCATCTGCCCGTAGAGTAAGAACACCGCGCCTTTTGGGCCTTAAAATTTTTAAACTTCGATCCCCACTCAGTCGGTGACCTTCGAAAATTTCAACTAAATGAACTCGACGAGTGGCGCTCTTATGCTTATGAAAATAACAAACTTTATAAAGAGAGGACGAAGCGTTTACACGATAAACACTTAAGGCACCCTAAAAACTTTAAGCTGGGCGACCAAGTCCTTTTATATAATTCTCGTTTACGTTTATTTCCGGGCAAATTAAAATCTCGCTGGTCTGGCCCGTTTTCTGTTTTAGAAATATTTCCTTATGGAACTGTTTTAATTTCTCACCCTGATAAGGGAAATTTCAAAGTGAATGGTCAGCATCTTAAACTGTATTTCTCTGGTGATGATGATGTCAGTCCAAACATTATTAAGTTTCTGCTTCACGAACTGTAATCTGAAACTTTTAATTTTTTGCTAAAGACAATTTTATTTCGGGACAACAATATTTTTGGACAAAATTATTTTTTTGATGCGTCGAGCTCACCGACGCTTTAACCAAAGGGCGCTCTTGGGAGGCAACCCAAGTTATCTTTTTCTGTTTTCTTTATTTTACGATTTTTGCCTCGGACGGCTCTGACAAGCTGAAGCTTCTGCGATCGCCTGCTCCAACATTGCTGAATCCATCACAAAGTCCAAAGAAGACATTCGGAGGAGCGGCATCACTCAGCTTTCGCAGCAAATAAATCCGGGGAAGTACCTGTATTTCAATTCTGTCTTTCAATTCTGTACTTTATTTTTCTCTCCTTCTCCAATCCCCTTCTTTAGCCATTGAGGACAATGTCTGTTTTAAGCTTGGGGGAGGATGTCCTCCTTCATTTTTGCGTAGTGTAAATAATCTTCTTTTTGTATATATCGTAAATATTTCCAAAAAAAAATGAATATCTTAAAATTCCAAAAAAAAAAGAGAGAAAAAAATCCAAAATCCAAAAAAAAAGAATATTTCACAAAATTAAATTAAAAAAAAATATATGTGTTTTTGAATAGTTTAGACATTTTGGTATTTCAATAGTACCCCTAGTTTTCAGTTTTGTTTTACTCAAAATCTCCTATAAACAACTTAGTTAATTATAATATTTCTAATCGTTCTTTTTAATTATGTTTCACAAGTAAAATGTTGGCCATGCTGTGTTTCTAATTCGCGGTAGCATGTTAAGGTGAAATATTTTTCTAAAACTCGCATTTTTATTATGGTTTTTTGTTTTTTTATTTCCTTTACTTTCTCAAAAATTCATCATCCACTATTTTCTTTTTCGTTTTTGAATAATTTTTGTAAAGTCAACTTTTGAATAACGTAGTAGATGTGAACGATCCAAGTCACCTATTATTTCTATTTTCAAGTTAATTTCATCAATCTTCTTCTATTATCTAGGACTCGCTTTTTGAAATTTTTCAAACCTTTGTTTTAAAAAAATTCAAAAGCGTGAAAATGATTTAGGCCATTTTTGTTTTCGTTTGAGCTTTCCTGCCAACCTAAAAACTTTTACCACTAGTTAGCCGTTTTTGAGCCTTTTTCCAATTACATTTGATAGCTCCTCCCTTCATTTCAGTTTCACCAAAGCCAAAATTTCCAACCTATCGAATCACACTAGCCTTTTTGAGTTTCATAAATTAGTTTGACGATTTTGATAGGATATTTTGTGATTTTTGTGGGAGAAAGATTTTTGAAAAAAAAAGGTATGCTCAAAAGTGATGTTCATTTCTGTTTGGCCAATTCAAAAGGAAAATAAAAATATTTATGTCCTTTGTTTTGAAAAAAAAGGAAGAAAAAAAAGTGTATTTATCTTTTTATGAAAGTTTTTGAAACTCTTTGCTTTGGTTTAGTGTGTTTTTAAACCTTCACGTTTATCTTTGAATTCCACTCCTAATCATATTCCTAAGCCAAACGTTTCTGTCCTATTTAAGTCCTTTTGATTCACGCTTTTTGATTTTTATTTAACAACTAAGAAAAAAAAAAGTAAATCAGTTTTAGTTTTGGATTTAAACCTAGATTTTTGTTAATTAAATTGATATATTTATAATGCGTTGCTTGGATCTAGTAACAACTCAATGCATGTTTTTCATTTTCGTTGTTTTGCTTAAGTCCATTTAAAAAAAATCTCGTTAAAATTTTGGATGATTTGTTTATATTAAGTAAAGTTTATAAAAGTTTTACCATACCTACATAATTGTTTTAGACTTACATTTCACCTTTTCTCTACTAAGAATTTCGCATAGTACTTGTGTAGGCATAATTAGAACTTTTTGATTAGTCTTTTTTATAAATATCTAGTTTTTATATTTTTGCTTGGGGACAAGCAAAGTTTAAGCTCGGGGGAATTTTATAATACGTTTTGTAGCCTAAACTATTATCGTATTTTCTATTTTATATTGTACAAATTATGTCTATTATTAGTTTATTTTTATCATTTTTATGTAAATATTATTGCCACTGACTTTTTCTTGTCTTTTTGCAGGTTTCCAGAAAATTGGCCAAAATGACCTGTCACGCCCCCTGTCACGCCCTCCCTGGGCGTGACCTAGGGCGTGTCGCCCGATCCTGAGGACTCCTGCTGGAAGGGACAGAAAAACGGTCAAAACCGCTGTCACGCCCCCTGACACGCCCTCCCTGGGCGTGTCACCAGGCGTGACCATGGGCGTGTCGCCCTCTGCCGCAAAGCCTGCCGCCGCATTAAATGCCATTCCGCCACAGCACGCAAACAGTACTGTCACGCCCTATGTCACGCTCGTGACATGGACGTGACACCCTCCTTTTTCGGTGACTGACGGATTTCCGACCAATGATTTGGACATGACGTGCCTGTCACGCCCCCCTGTCACGGGCGTGACCTAGGGCGTGACCACCGACGTACCGAAGCAATCATCCCTCCCGCCAAAATCCAGAGCCCGAGGTCAACATAGTACTGTCACGCCCCCTGACACGCCCCCTCTAGGGCGTGTCGGAGGGCGTGACCAACCCGAGAAAAATTTCTATAAATTGAGACCCCCCTCTCCATTTCAGCAAGCTTTGGTTGAGTGGGGGAGGTGCTACCCCTTTGGTTCTTGAGTTTTTTATGCTTTCTCTCTCTCTCTCTCTCCCCCTCTCTTTGTAATTTTTGTTTAACCCTAGTTTAATCTTAGCTTGTTTATGCTTTCTTTGTAATCTTTGCTCTTGCTTAGTGCTAATTGTAGGGCTAGAATAGGATTTCCATTTCATGCACTTGTAATTTTATTTTCAATAGTGTACCTTGCCCCTTTTAATTAATAAAAGTGTTCTTGTTTAGCTTGTGTTTAGCTTGTGTTCTTATTTATCTTGTGTTGTTCTTATGCTTTACTACTCATCCCCCTTCCTCCATTCCATAATGATTAACTAATCCTCCTTGTACTCGATCTTGATGATCCGAGGTTAGAGCGATTATGTTATGATGTTTTAATTAATCTTTTCTTTTTAGGTCAGGGCCTTGAATTACTCTTGATTAATCACGGGTTGGAGGTATATTTTCGATATATACTCTCTGCCTTTGCTTTCATTCTGGGCTAGCCGAGAGGCCGAAAGAATGAAGTGAGCATTCAAGAGTAAAGGGAGTTGTACGCACCCCTCGAGAGAGGCAGACGTCCAAATCTCCCGGATTGGAGTAAAATCCAATAGTGGGGTTCACCGCGTAAAGTGAGTTTTAGGCCTCCGATTTAGACGAGAGTCGGTCGGACCTTCCTAAACTCAATTGGGCACGACTTCGAGAGAAGCGTGTTCAAGCTTTAGGAACCTCCACGGTCAAGGACCTTTATCCTATTAAGTTTAGATTTTTATCGCATTTTCTTAATCGTCTTTAGCCGAGGTGAATCTTGATCGAGTGCATTTCCATTTCATATTTTTCTACCCTTCGTAGTAATCGTCTTACTTAATAGCTTTACTTAATTACTGTGTTTCTCTTTCTAGTATAGCTTTACTTTCTCCCCCGCGCTTAGATTTTCCAAAACCCTAGTTTTTTCCGTCGATAAGATAATAGCGTTCGTGTGAGTAAGAATAGCCAACAGTTCCCGGATTTCAATACGACACTTGTGTCCCCATGCTACAATTCGATAGGTATACTTGCCTCATCGGGTTGCTAGTTCGGTTGCGTTTATTTTCTTTGAACCCTAGCGCGCAACACTTCACATGTCCAAGAAAGAATATCGTTACCCTTGACGATCTCCTGGGAGCCATAGAAATCTTAGTCGGTGGAAAGGGCCGCAGAGATCTTGCCTCCACAGATCTGGCCTCAGATCTCTAAACAGAACTCTAATGCTCCCGCAGTGTCTGGATCTTCTCCTCTTCCTCCTCCTTTCTCTCCTCTTTCACTAAGCTCTTAAGAGAGATAATAGCTAAGTGAAGAATGATATCTTCACTCAATCTTAGAGATAAAACCAACTGGGAATACCTGGGGCCATTGGATTAAGGATAAGGGAAATGAACGGCTATAAATTGGCTGAAAAGTCTAATTTTGCGGCTGACAAGGCCTGTGATACGCCCGTGTCACATGCCATATACTGTAAGCGGTACACGAACCGACTCATCCAGAAAAGGACACGGCCCTGTGACACGCCCGTGTCACAGGCCGCGTGTCCTAACACGGCTTTAGACACTCCCGTGGCTAGCTCATGTTTGACATGACACATAACCATGGCCACAACCTGAGAGGGACACACCCTCTGACACGCCCATGTGGCTGGGCGTGTGCTTCACTCAACGATTGTCTAGCTCATGACATTGAGTGTCGAGAGCATGGCGTTGAGTCCACACCGAGAAGGACATGGCTTGGGAAACGCCCGTGTCCCAGGCTGTGTGCCTCACTCAATGCCTTCTCGAGACCAAACCACACTAAACTCCTTCTCGAGAAGCCCGAGAAGGACACGCCCTGGGACACGCCCATGTCCCAGGCCGTGTCTAAGCCTGAATTCCAAACTTTGGAAATTCGGGATTTTGGGGTATTACAAATGGCTTCACTCAATGTTTTTACACTTAGTCATTTCTTCACCTGTCTGAAGGCGTTGAGTGAGCTAGCCTCACTCAACGCTTTCTGCTTTTTACTGCCTTCTTTATTGGGCGTTGAGTGAACTGGCTTCACTCAATGCTTCTGGACTTAGTCAATTTCTGTCTTTTTCTTAGGCTTTGACTGCAGCAGCAAGACTCAATGATTTTGCTTTGGCGTCGAGTGAGTTATGTATACTGGATGCTTTTGGACATTGTCAAATATTCAGCCCGCCAATACTTAGGCATTGAAAGATTCAACTATACTCGACGAGGGAGTTGAGTGAACTGTCATCACTCAATACCTGTCGACTTGGCCATAAAATATCTTTGCATACTGCATGTCTTTGACTGTCAACAACTAACTCAACATTTTATGGCATCTGGCGTTGAATGAATTAGCTTCACTCAACGCTTGTGGACTTAGGATATTTCCAGCGTATCCAGCATCTTCCTTTGCATCTGTCATTGAGTGAACTGGCTTCACTCAATGCCTGTGGACTTGGGAGATTTCCAGCCTATCCAACATCTTCTCTTGCATCTGGCGTTGAGTGAACTGGCTTCACTCAACGCCTGTGGACTTAGATAGATTTATGTCACTCCAAAACTTTACTTTGTGACCACCTGTCACATCACTTGGAATACCTATCTTATCAATGTTACAAGGACTAACCTACATGCATGAACTTAAGTATATATCAAATACAACTTTATGTATATCATTGACATGATTGACTTCTTCAAATCTAGGACATTGTGGGCAATGGGCCCAACAAGATCCACTGTTATGATCTTAGCATTAAGGCATACGGAGGCCTAGGCTTGGTAGTGTTGATTCCTACCTAGTAGTGGGAAGCTCATTCCAATGTGATCATCTGCCCACAACAGATGGCGCCTGAGAGGTTAGCAACCTGCTCGAAAAGTAGGATCTACAAGTTTGTGTCGACATAGCAGTGTGCATGTGTATGAGCATGGATGAGTCATCACATTGCATTCATGTCATTACATTGCACCGCATAATATCCATGTCATATAAGTTTAAATGGGCACTCTTATATGATGAGTTACTTTACTGTTAAGTCGATCCTTAACTTATATGTCTGTATGGGCATTCATATAAGTTGTGTTACTTTACTGTTGTAGGTTCATACTTGTATACTATTGTTGATAGTATAACTGCTAGTATAGATTAATATACTCACTTGTTTTATATGTTGAATACTCTGATATTGATTAGTCTTATACCACCTGCTTGTACTGCTACTTATATATATATATATATATTGTACCATTTTCCTTTCTCCGCTCGGTGCCTAAGAGTCGCCGGGGGAGCGGATGTGATAGCAACTTAGTCTTTATGACTAACGGTTGCTACATCTTACTTTTAGGATGAAACCCGGCAAATAGAGCAACAAGTTGTGCAGGAGGGCAACCAGGCCAAGGTGACAGGGCCTGATGTGACGATACCATTGCTATCTTCGGCTATGGATGTATGTTTTTGAGAGAATTTTATTGTAGCCCTTGGGAAAAGTTTTTATGTACCATGATATTATAGAAGCCAGCTGATACTTCTTATTATTGATGTACTTGTGGACTTTATACTTATGTGGATTTTGACTTTTGTTTGTTTTTTATGTTGGGTTGGCTTGGATGACATTGGTTTTAGCTGGCAGGATAGGCGTCTTGTTGTATCGGTCAACCCGTATGTTGGTGTTACGGCAAGGCGACTGTTTTGGGCATAAGACTCCCCTTGACCGCGTCTTGTGTTCCGGGAGGGGGTCTTACAAATGCTATTTGCTTGCAACTATCCTCAACTAAAAGAAGTCATTGAATAATGGTGCCACCCCCATTCGATTGGTCAGTTTATAGACAAACTGACATAGAGGAAGCAGTGGTGTGCCCATATATAATTCACACTAAGTATGTCCAGTTGTTACCCTACGTTTAGCAAACCTGACCTTAGGTTTATAACTTTATATGTATATTCCGGCGCGTGTAGAGCCAATAGCGGGC
This sequence comes from Platanthera zijinensis, assembly GCA_039513925.1. Taxonomy (NCBI): domain Eukaryota; kingdom Viridiplantae; phylum Streptophyta; class Magnoliopsida; order Asparagales; family Orchidaceae; genus Platanthera; species Platanthera zijinensis. The sequence continues at coordinate 167,585,388 of CM077092.1, forward strand.
ACTCCTGCCCATTCCGTCCCTACCCAGTTCCAGCAGTCTGAGTTGGGACAGACACTTACGACAATCTTAGACGCCTTCAGGCCTCAACAGGCCTCTGTGCAGCAACACGACCCAGGCTCCAACTGGTTGAGCACCTTTCGAGCCCTCTCCCCACCTGCTTAACTTGGGATGGAGTCATCTGTTCGTACTGAAGAGTGGCTTCACACTATGAAAGAGTTAATGGCTGGAATTTGATGTCCAACCAATATGGCTGTGACTTTAGCAATGTCAGTCTTGGAATTGCATGTGAAGAGGTGGTGGAAGTCCCTCTTGGGCTCCACTTTCCAAGGCCAAGTGTACACGAAGATTAGTTCAGATGAGTTTTCTGGAGCTTTCTTGGAGCATTTCATTCCCTCGATCGCTCAAGATGAACTTGAAGAAAGAATCCTACAGTTGAAGCAAGGATCTAAGTCCGTGATGGAATATCAAAGGGAGTTTCAGCACCTCAGTAGGTTCGCTGATGCCTATAAGTTGGATGACCGTGGTTATGTAAAGCGGTTCTACAAAGGCCTGCGAGATCCCCTAAGGCAAACCCTTTTGTTTATAGCGGACTCAAGTTTAGCTGAGATCATTGATATGGAGAAAAGGCTGTAGATGGATCACTTGGGAAGTGGTAAGAGACCAGCCGAGGGCGTATTGGAAGCATGCCTTAGTTAGAAAAGGAGGTTGGACAACAGAGGAAGAGGAAACAATAGAGGCGGAGGTCGCTTCCACCAGAATTATAGAATGGAGTGTCCGGCCCCGTAGCCAGCACTACCTCTACCGCAACAACTGTACCTGCATCCTAGTGAGCAGCACGAGCGAGTTTGCCTCCAGTACAATCAACCGAGCCATATCCAGCGCTTTTGCCCACAATTAGCTGGAGATGCTCCCCCTACTCTTCCACTGGAAGCCCCACGAGGACGGGTACATGTGCATGGTTGAGGACGAGGACCACGAGGAAGGAATCCTGGACTAACTCGAGAGCAGATTTTTGCTCTGGATATGGCGAAGGAGCGGAATCCTCATGATGTGATTGCAGGTATATCGTGATTTGGTTAATATGTTATAAGTATTTCTCTTCAATTGCCTACGATATGCTAGGAGGCTTGCTTTTAGTATTTATAATTGATACATAGGCACCATAATGGTTATTTTGAGAAACCTGCTCATACACTGTTTGCTACCAGTGCCACTCACTCGTTTGTTTCAGCGGACTTTGTTAAAGACTTCGAACGAGTGCAACACTTTGTTGGTATTACCGTGGTGATCTAAAAGTGATCAAACATGTGGCCTCACTGCCAACGCAATTTGAGCCTACGGGAACACACATTAGAGCTCTTGAGAAGTTGGAAAAGGTTTGTGTTGGCCTGCTCATATGTGATATGAGTGTAGGACCAAGCCTATGACCTTCAGGACGTGGTGGAATTTCATTCCGGAAGCAATATTATGAATATGGGTCATTAGGTAAGTGATCAGTAGATTCTAAGGGGAATTCGTCGAGTATGGCTAATTGATTACGTCAAATGGAATGAATTCGTCAAATATCATCGTGACTACTCAACGCCTCCATTTCAGATTCGTCGAGTATCATCGTAAGCTCTCAACGATTCATCGAGTATCGTCGCAAGGTTTCAACGATTCGTCGAGTATCGTCGGGATGACTAAATTCCTCTGTCTTGGATTCGTCGAATATTGTCATGTATTATTCGTCGAATTGGATCCCTATTCATCGAGTATCGACTTGGCACTTGGATTATTTTTCCTGACTCGATTCATCGAATATGTCCGTGTTATCTCGACGAATAATTCCCATTCATCGAATATCACAGGATACTCGACGAATTCTGTTACTACCGGTTTTATTTATTTTAAGTCCGGTTCGGCGGGTTTGCTGTCTCTGATTGGTTCGGTTCAACGTATATATAGGATATGTGCTATTGAACCGAACAGTAACTATTTAGTCCCGACCTAATCGAGTGAAGCTGACGACGATTCCTTCACGACAAAACTGTTCCCCATCCGTGACCGCCGATCTGCTACCATCGTCGGAAAAGGTTTCCTACGCATCAGATTCGTCACCGCCACCTATCCTAGAACGGATCTAGTAGTTGTTGGTGTTACCATTGTGATCTGGAAGTGATCAAACATGTAGCCTCACAGCCAACTCAGTATGACCCTATCATGGTCGCACATAAGATTGTGGAGAAATTGGCTGATTGGATCTGTATAGTTTTGCTCATATGATGAGTTGATTGAAAAAAAATTCTTAAAATATTCTAAGGCATTTGGCATTGAGTGTGTTAAGCTCACTCAACGCAATAGCACAGATGGCGTTGACAGAGTTAAGCTCACTCAACGCTTTGGCGCAAAAAGCATTGACAGAGTTAAGCTCACTCAATGCCAGGGCGCAGATGTCATACACCGTTCTACGAATGACGTTCGACGTTTTCGCCTTTGGTACAGAGTTCGTCGAGCTGAGTTCGATGAATGACATTCAACGTTCTGGCTTTTGGCGTAGAGTTCATCGAGTTGAGTTCGGCGAATGACGTTCGACGTTTTGGCCTTTGGCGCAGAGTTCGTCGAGCTGAGTTTGACGAAGGATATTCGACGTTCTGGCCTTTGGCGCTAAGTTCGTCAAGCTGAGTTCGACGAATGCCCGTTCTGAGTCAAATGTTGACTTGCTGAATTATGGAATGAAAGCTTTTGGTCTGCTGATAGCGATAGGAGCTGTTCTATTTATCTTCTGGAGTATAAATATGATGTTTTAGGGTTTACTGTTGACAATTCCTTTCTGTCAAAGAACACGGGCCGATACTGTGCGATAAGAAGATAACCCTAGAAACCCGGCGGAAGCATTCCGTCAAACCCGTCGTTGGTTCATGTTCCCGATCCCGGCGAGTGTCGCCGCAACCTCCCATTGAACAGACCTAGCAGTCTGTGGAGACGCTGAGTGTCCTCTCCCGACCTAGGGCTTGTGTGACAAGTTGCTACGGGTTCTCCCGATCGCGTGGATTACTGTAGAGGCACGGATATACTTTCTGCACTCAAGACTCCAGCCGCTGTGTGACCGGCCTGATTCTTTTGAAGCATCTAGGTTGAGTTGAGACTCAATCCCTCAAAGGTAATTTTATTACAACATGTTTTACTTCTTGATTCATGAATGTTGTCAGATCCGAACTCGTTTGGCTTTTTCTTGTTCTTATTTCCGCTGCGTGCATAAGTGTTGTGCCATCCCTAAAAACCCAACAGTGGTATCAGAGGGATGCTTCCGGCAATATTCATTGTTTCAGAAGTTGCTAAATCCATGGAGTGTAGATTTGGAGATTTAGAAGTGTTCTAAATACACAAACCTAGTCTTGGATCTTTCCAAGAACGCTTATGATTTCCTTGAGTTTACTCCTTAACAGTAACCATCACTTTGTTGGTTTGAGAAACTTAGCATGTGTTAGATTTTGAATCTCACATGAAGTGACGAGCTTGTCTACTGTGTAAGTGGAGTTGGTGTTGCACATGTCCTATGCATGTAAATCTGAAGATTATGAAGTGTCTTAGATGTTCAGATTTAGCCCGGCTCATCAAGTGTTGATGATCTTCTTGTGCACATCTGGGATGCATTTGGATTATGATTGCTGTATTTTAATTTGCTTGATGTGCACACTGGTTAATTGTTAACCATGATTAAAGAGTTAATCAAGAATTAAAAATCCCTTAAGTAATATTAAGTATTCGGATGCCTTTCGATGGATGACACTCTTCCTGCCTTGATCGATGAAGTGTGGGCTTGGCAAAGCAAGGTGCATTGATCTATCTTGTTAAGGGTGCGAGCGGATAATTGTGATATCCCACTATCGACATCGGGCCAAGCTTAACTGGGTGACCTCAAAGGTTGAGTTCCCAGAGGCATGGGGTTGGCATACACCATATGATGGATGCGAATAAAGAGTTATTCACCAGCCATGCTGGAATTGCATTGTGATGCAATTGGCAAGCGTTGCCTACCTAAATACCTGCATTGTGAGAGAAAAGTCAAAGCTGACTCATAGTGTTAGTGAAATATGGATCTTGTCCACTAAGAGAGTTACTCGCCAAACTCTTCGAATTGATATCGAGGGTTATCAGTTTGATAAAAATAGTGAGATATTTTGATTAAAGTCCCAATTGTAAAGATAAATTGCATTTTGAAATGTGGTACTAATTTGCTTTACTTGTATTCTTGTAGAATTTCCATGGCAAGTGGTTCACACTCCACCCTGTCCCTCAAAGCGATCCTTGAGAAGGAGAAGCTGTGAGGTACAAAGTATTTGGACTGGTTTGTGAACCTGAGAATTGTTCTCAGGCAAGAGCGCAAGCTCTATGGTTTGGAAGAGGTATCTCCTGATGAGCCTGTCGGGAATGCGTCCCGTGCTGATAAAGATGCTTATAAGAAGTATCTCGACGACTCATTAGACGTCGAATGTCTCTTGTTAGCGACCATGAACTCTGAGCTTCAGAAGCAACATGAGAACATGGGTTGCAAAGACATTGGCGAGCAGCTTCAGAAAATGTTTCAAGGGAAAGCTCGTCAAGAGAGATTTGATGTCACTAAGGCATTGTTCCAGTGAAACATTCGAGCTCGGGACCTAGTAGGGACTCACATACTCAAGATGATTGGGTATATTGAGAACCTTGAAAGGCTAGGGTTCCCTTTGGGCCAAGAGTTGGCCATAGACCTAATCCTGCAATCATAGCCGGACAGTTATGAGCAGTTTGTCATAAACTATAACATGAATGAAATAGACAAGACACTGCTCAAGCTCCTAGGCATATTAAGAACTGTCGATATCAACATTAAGAACCCAAAACCTGCTAGCCCTATATTTATGGTGTATATAGGCAAGGGCAAGGACAAGGGCTTCAAGAAGACAAAGGTAGGTCCTAAGTCTTGACTGGAGCCCAAGTCTTCAGCACTGAAAAAGAAAGGCTTGATGAAAGAGGGAAAGTGCCACCATTTTGTCAAGGTTGGTCACTAGAGGAGGAATTGTCCTTCTTATGTTGAGGGTCTGCGCAAGATGATGGGAGGTATGACTTCCGCTTCATGTATTTATGTTATAGAGATAAACGTTTCTGCTCCTCCATCCTAGGTATTGGATACCGGATGTGGTTCTCACATTTGTATAAATGTCTAGGAACTGGGAATGTGAAAATTGCTGAGTAAAGGAGAGGTGGACCTCCGTGTTAGCAATGGAGCAAGAGTTACTATTATTACTGTGAGAGTTTATCGTCTTGCTTTGCCCTGTGGGCTTGTAATAGAACTAGATAATTATTATTTTGTTCTTTCCATATCTAGAAACATTGTATCCATTTTATGTTCGGACATGATGGGTTTTTCTTTTATTATTAAGAATAATTGTTTTTCAATATTTAAGAATGATGTTTCTTATGGTGTAGCCCAAATGTTTAATGGTTTGTAGGTTTTGAACTTAGACCATCCGATCTATAATATTGAAAATACTAAAAGACTAAGAATAAATGACTTGAACCCTACGTATCTTTAGCATTGTCGTTTGGGCCATATAAATGAGAAATATATATCCAAGCTCCATAGAGATGGACTACTGGACTCATTTGATTATGAATCATTTGAGAGATGTGAATCTTGTTTGTTAGGGAAGATGACTAAAGTCCCTTTCACTGGCTTCACTGAGAGGGATGATGATCTCTTGGGTATTGTATATAGTGATGTATGTGGACCCATGAGTTCTATGGCTAGAGGTGGGTTTTTCTACTTTGTTATATTTTCTGATAATTTCTGAAGATACAGATACGTGTATCTTATGAAGTGCAAATCCAACACCTTTGAAACGTTCAAAGAGTTTAAAAACAAAGTAGAGAACTAGCTGGGTAAGAAGCTTAAAGCACTCTGATCTGATTGAGGTGGCGAATATCTAAGTCATGAGTTTCGTGATCATCTGAAAGAGTGTGGTATTATATCACAGCTCACTCCACCTAAAACACCACAGCATAATGGTGTGTCTGAGCAGAAGAATCGTACCTTATTAGACATGGTGCGGTCGATGATGAGTCATGCAGATATTCTTGTTTCCTTTTGGGGCTTTTCTCTAGAAACTGCTGCTTTAACACTAAATCGTGCTCCAACGAAAGCGATTCTTAAGACACCATATGTGATATGGACTGGGAAGCGTCCTAGTATGTCGTTCATAAAGGTTTGGGGTTGTGAGGCACACATAAGACGTCAAATGGATGATAAGCTGGAACCCAAATCAGATAAGTGTTATCTTGTGGGGTATCCTAGGGAAACCAAAGGATACTACTTCTACCTACTGTCTGATAGCAAAGTGTTTGTCGCAAGGACTGGAGTCTTTCTTGAGAAAGAGTTCTTAAGTAGAAAGATAGCCAGGCTAGAACTTGAAGATGTTTAGGAACCACAAATAGTAAAGAATCGATATTGGAATCTGAGTCAGACTACAATTTGTTGTAGCTGTAGAAACTGCTCAAGAAACAGAAGTTCCACGTAGATCTGATAGACCAAGGTGTGAGCCTGAGAGATATGGATTTCTCGTGTCTCAAATAGGTAATATGTTTCTTATAGATCATAGTGATGAGCCTGCAACCTACCATGAAGCTATGTGTGGACCGGACACTGAGAAGTCGCTTGAAGCCATGAAATCTGAGATGGACTTCATATATGAAAACCAAGTATGGAGTTTGGTGGAACCACCTGAATGGGTAAGACCCATAGGGTGCAAGTGATTCTTCAAGAGGAAGATTGACATGGATGGGAATGTACAGACATTCAAATGGCGACTGATGGCTAATGGTTTCAAGCAAATTCTTAGTATTGACTATGATGAGACCTTTTCCCCTGTTGGCATGGTTAAGTCCATTAGAATTTTGCTTGCTATTGTTGCGTATTATGACTACGAGATCTGGCAGATGGATGTCAAGACGACTTTCCTTAATGGGAACCTCCTTGAGGAAGTATATATGATACAACCCGAGGTTTTTGTATCTCCAGGTGAAGCCACTAAAATATGCAAGCTACAGAGATTTATTTATGGATTGAAAAAGGCTTCTTGAAGTTGGAATCTTCGTTTTGATGAAAAGATCAAAGAGTTTGGTTTTATCAAGAAGCGAGGATGAACCGGATGTTTATAAACGTATTAGTGGGAGCATAGTTATCTTCCTGATTTTGTATGTAGATGACATACTTTTGATCGGGAATGACAAACCAACCCTGCAAGTTGTTAAGGATTACCTTGGGGACTGATTTTCGATGAAGGACTTAGAGGAAGCAACTTATATACTTGGTATTAAGATCTATAGAGATTGAATAAAGAAGTTGTGGGGTTTGACCCAAAGTACGTACATTAACAAGGTGTTGAAATGGTTCATTATGCTTGAGTCCAAGAAAGGATTCTTGTCCATGTCTCATGGTGTGAGTATCTCTAAGGACCAGTGCCCTAAGTCTTGTGAAGATAAGGACCGCATGAAGTTGATTCCATATGCTTTGGCAACTAGGTCAATCATGCATGCAATGATATGTATTAGACCCAATGTCTCTTATTCCTTGAGAATGACTAGTAAGTATCAGTCTGATCCCGGTGAAGGTCACTGGATAGCCGTCAAGAATATCCTAAAGTACTTGAGAAGGACAAAGGATGCATTCTTGGTATTCGGCAGAGAGGAAGAGCTTGTTGTAAGTGGTTACACAGATGCTAGCTTCTAAACTAACAGGGACGATTCAAAGTCTCAGTCAGGTTTTGTGTTTTGCCTAAATGGAGGTGCTGTTAGCTGGAAGAGTTCCAAGCATGATACAGTTACCAATTCTATAACTTAGGACGAGTATATCATCGCTAAAAATGCAGCGAAGGAGGCGGTATGGATTAGGAAATTAGTCGGCGAGTTAGATGTAGTTCCTAGCATTGTTTGTCCCGTAGATCTCTACTGTGACAAAAACGGTGCAATTGCACTTGCTTCGGAACCTAGATCTCATCAGCGATCCAAGCACATACTCTGACGGTTCCATCTAATTCGAGAGATTGTCGATCGAGGGGATGTGAGCATATGCAGAGTGCCGACTGAAGAAAACATTGCGGATCCATTGACAAATCCTCTCGAACAGAAAAATCATGATGGTCATGTTAGATCTATGGGTATACGATACCTGAATGATCAACTCTAGTTTGAGTCTTAGGGATTGTATGTTTGTTGGTTGTTAAATTTTCATTTAATTAATAAAAGTACTGTATACATTTCATTTTATATATTTGGCAAGGTCTTTTATTGTGTTATTATTTCTATAGTGATAGAATAATTAACTAAAAATAAATGCCCTTATAATGTTTTCTTCCATAGGTCAAGTAGTGACTTAATGTGAAAACTTATGATCTTAGAAGCTTCATTCTTATAGAGTCCCTGGTCGTTGTATCATCTTAGAAGCTAAGGGCGATGATGATACCTTTAAGACTAGCATGTGCGTTGACTGATGACCCGTCCTCACTAGTCATGATATTGTGATATCAAGTCATCACATGGGTACTTGTTATGAACAAGTGGTATTGTATAGACCCATAATGAAAATACTTTGTGGATAGTTATATAAAGGTGTCACAAGTATAGCTCAAGTGGCAATGGTGTTTGTGGTCCTTTGACCTGAAGTCACAACACTCACTGAGTGAGGAAGAGCGTGCTTTGATGCCATCAAAAGTCCAGTCTTGAGAAAGTTGGATGATAAAGGTGGTTATTGGGTACGTTATGAGTAATTTAGGTGTTTGCGTGTGAGTAGAAATGAGATCCTCATATATGACAAGAGTTGTATATATATGCCCCTTGATGGAATGTGACTGAGAAATGCATCACCATGCTTGGTTGAGTCAATATTTGATATTGAGCTCACCAATTTCTTAAAGTCGATTCTAGATCAAGAAAATGGGATTGAACAATTATGAGGGTGACATGGTATATACCTCTAGTTCTCTCCTGATGTAAGGGATGAAGGGACATGACAACACTATAACATTGGTCACAATGGCTTATGAGTTTATAAACTCTTACTGTTTGGGGAGCAATGATGTATTGCTAGATGCCGCTCATTATTTGTGAAGCTTTTGTTTGATACTTTCAAGATCAAGTGGGAGACTATTGGTGTTACCATTGTGATCTGGAAGTGATCAAGCATGTAGCCTCAGTGTCAACTCAGTATGACCCTATCACGGTCGCACAAAAGATTGTGCAGAAAATGGGAGATTAGATCTATATAGTTTAGCTCATATGATGAGTTGATTGAAAAAAGACTTAAAATGTTCTAAGGCATTTGGCGTTGAGTGAGTTAAGCTCACTCAACGCTATAGCATAGATGCGTTGATAAAGTTAAGCTCACTCAACGCTTTGGCGCTAAAATCATTAACAGAGTTAAGCTCACTCAATGGTTTGGCGCAAAAAGTGTTGACAGAGTTAAGCTCACTCAACGCCAGGGCGCAGATGTCATACGCCGTTCGATGAATGATGTTCGACGTTCTAGCCTTCGGCATAAAGTTCATCGAGCTGAGTTTGACGAATGACGTTCGACATTCTGGCCTTTGGTGCAGACTTCGTCGAGCTGAGTTCGACGAATGACGTTCGACATTCTGGCCTTTGGCACAGAGTTCGTCGAGTTGAGTTCGTCGAATGACGTTCGATGCTCTGGACTTTGGCGCTGAGTTTGTCGAGATGAGTTCGATGAATTCCTGTTCTTAATCAAATGTTGACTTGCTGAATTCTTGAATGAAAGCTTTGGGTCTACGGATAGCTACGGGAGCTATTTTATTTATCTCTTGGAGTATAAAGAGTAAGTTTTAGGGTTTACTGTTGACGGTTCCTTTCTATCTAAGAACACGATCCGATACTGTGCGATAATAAGATAACCCTAGAAACCTGACGGAAGCGTTCCGTTAATCCCATCACCTATTATGATCCCGATCCCGATGAGTGTCGTCGCAGCCTCCCCTTGAATAGACCTAGCACTCTGTGGAGAAGCTGAGTGTCCTCTCCTAACCTAGAGCTTGTGCGACAAGTTGCTACGGGTTCTCCCGATCTTGTGGATTACTGTAGAGGCGCGGATATACTTTCTGCGCTCAAGACTCCAGCCGCTGTGAGACCGGCCTGATTCTTTTGAAGCATCTAGTTTGAGTTGATACACAATCCCTCAAAGGTAATTTTATTACAACATGTTTTACTTCTTGATTCATTAATGTTGTCAGATCCAAACTCGTTTGGGTTTTTCCTGTTCTTATTTTCGCTGCGTGCACAAGTGTTGTGGTATCCCCAAAAACCCAACAATATTCTGTGGAGACATTGAGGGAAAACCTAGTTCCAACCTAGATCTTGTGCGACAAGAGTCTAGGGTTCTCCGTGCTTGTGTGGATATCTGTAGAGGCGTGGACACTATTCTACGCTCATAACTCCAGCCATTATTGTTCGTTGGACTTCATCAGAGCACCTTGGTTGAGTATTGACTCAATCCCTCAAAGGTAATTTTAATTATATCATGCTTTACTTCTTGATTCATGAATTTTGCCAAATCCGAACTTTTGGGTTTTCTTGTTCTTCTAATTCCACTGTGCGTACAAGTGTTGTTCCACCATAGCAAAACCCAATAGTGGTATCAGAGCGAGGTTTTCGACAATATTCATTTTTATAGAAGTTGCTAATTCCATGTCGTGTAGATTTGGAGATTTTTGAAGTGTTCTAATAGGAAAAAATCTATTCTTGGAATCCCACAAGGAACGGATGTGATTTCTTTGTTGCTACTCCTTAACACTAACCGTCACTTTTGTTGGTTTGTGAAGCCAAGGATGTGGTATATTTTGAATCTCATACATAAAGTGACGAGCTTGTCTACTGTGTAAGTGGAGTTTGTGTTGCTCATGTCCTATGCATGTAAATCTGAAGATTTAGAAGTTTTCTAAATGTTCAGATTTAGCCCAGTTCATCAAGTGTTGATGATGTTCCCGTGCACATCTAGGATGCATTTGGATTATGTTGCTGTTTTGGTTGTTTATGGATGTGCACATTGGTTAAGTGTTAACCATGATTAAAGAGTTAATCAAGTATCTAAAAATTCCTTAAGTAATAATAAGTATTCGGATGCCTTTTGATGGATGACACTCTTCCTGCCTCGATCGATGAAGTGTGGATTTGCCAAAGCAAGGTGCATTAATCTATCTTGGTGAAGGTGCAAGCGGATAATTGTAATATCCTATTGTCGACATCAGGTCAAACTTAACTGGGTGACCACAAAGGTTGAGTTCCCAGATGCATAGGGATGGCATGCACCATATGATGGATGCGAATAAAGAGTTATTCACCAGCCATATAGGAATTGCATTGTGATGCAATTGCCAAGTATTGCCTACCTAAATAGCTACTTTGTGAGAGAAAAGCCAAAGCTGACTCATAGTGTTAGTGAAATATGGATCTTGCCCACTGAGAGAGTTACTCGCATAAACTCATCGAATTGATATCGAGGGTTATCAGTTTGATAAAAATAGTGGGAGTTATTTTGATTAAAGTCCTAATCAAAAGAAAAATTATATTTATGAAATGTATTACTAATTTTCTTTACTTGATCCTTATAGAATTTCCATGGAGAGTTGTTCAGATTCTACCCTGTCCCTCAGAGTGATCCTTGTGAAGGAAAAGCAAAGCGAGATGAATTATTTGGACTGGTACAGGAGCTTGAGAATTGTTCTCAGGCAAGATCGCAAGATCTATGTTTTGGAAGAGGAATACCCTGATAAGCCTGCCCGGAATGCACCCCGTGCTGAAAGGATGCTTACAAGAAGTACCTTGATGACTCCTTAGATGTTGAGTGTCTCATGCTTGCGACCATGAACTCTAAGCTCCAAAAGCAACACGAGAACATGGGTTGCAGGGAAATTGATGAGCATCTAAAGAAAAAGTTTCAAGGGCAAGCTCGTCAAGAGAGATTTGATGTCACTAAGGCGTGTTTCTAGTGCAAGATGGGAGATCAGGACCTAGTAAGGACTCATGTACTCAAGATGATTGGGTATATCAAGAATCTTGAAAGACTAGTGTTCCCTCTAGGACAAGAGTTGGCCACATACCTGATCCTGTAATCGTTGCCAGACAGTTATGAGTAGTTTGTCTTAAACTACAACATGTATGAAATAGACAAGACACTGCCTGAGCTTCTAGGTATGTTGCGAACTGCCAAAATCAATAAGAAGAAAGTTAAGCCTGCTAGCCCCATACTGATGGTGCATAAAGGAAAGGGCAAGGCCAAAGGCTTCAAGAAGATGAAGGTGAGACTTAAGTCTGCTCTAGAGCACAAGTCTTCTGCATTGAAAAAAAAAAGGTTCAGGGAAAGAAGGAAAGTTCCACCACTGTGGCAAGGCTTTTCATTGGAGGAGGAATTATCCTTCGTACATTAAGGGTCTGCAAAACATGAGGCGAAGTATGACTTCCACTTCAAGTATATATGTTATAGAGATAAACCTTTCTGCTCCTTCATCCTGGGTATTGGATACCGGATGTGGTTCTCACATTTGTATAAATGTGCAGGAACGTGGAAGGAGAAGAATGCTGAATTAAGTAGAGGTGGACCTGCGTGTTGGCAATGGAGCAAGAGTTACTGCTGTTGCCAAAGGATTTAACCGTCTTTGTTTTCCCAGTGGGCTTGTAATAGAATTAGATAATTGTTATTTTGTTCCTTCCATAAGTAGAAACATTATATACATTTCATGTTCGGATATGGTGGGTCTTTCTTTTATTATTCAGAACAATTACTGTTCAATATTTAAGAATGATGTTTGTTATGGTGTAGCCCAAATATTTAATGGTTTATATATTTTGAACTTAGACCTTCAGATCTATAACATAGAAAATACTAAAAGACTAAGAATGAATGACTCAAACCCTACGTATCTTTGGCCTTGTCGATTGGGCCATATAAATGAGAAGAATATATCCAAGCTCCATATAAATGGACTATTGGACTCATTTGATTATAAATCATTTGAGAGATGTGAATCTTGTTTGTTAGGCAAGATGACTGACGTTCCTTTCACTGGAAACAATGAGAGGGCTGATGATCTCTTTGGTATAATACATAGTGATGTATATTGACCCATGCGTTCTATGGCTAGAGGTAGGTTTTTTACTTTGTTACATTTACTGATGATTTCAGTAGATACGGATACATGTATATTACGAAGTGCAAATCCGAGACCTTTGAAATGTTCAAAGAGTTCAAGAACGAAGTAGAGATCCAGCTGGGTAAAGAGGTTAAAGCACTCTGATCTGATCGAGGTGGCGAATACCTAAGTCATGAGTTTCATGATCATCTGAAAGAGTGTGGTATTGTATCACAACTAAATTTACCTAGAACACCACAGCATAATGGTTTGTTTGAGCGGAGGAATCGTACATTGTTCGACATGGTGCAATCGATGATGAGTCATGCAGATCTGTCAGTTTCCTTTTGGAGTTTTGCTCTTGAAACTTCAACTTTAACATTAAATCGTGCTCCAACGAAAGCGGTTCTAAAGACACCATTTGAGATATGGATTGGGAAGCGTCCTAGTATGTCGTTCATTAAGGTTTGTGGTAGTGAGGCTTATATGAGACGTCAAATGCCTGACAAGCTGGAACCCAAATCAGATATGTATTATCTTGTGGGGTTTCCAAAGGAACTAAAGGGTACTATTTCTACCTATGGCCCGAGGGCAGAGTGTTTATCATGAGGACTATTGTCTTTTTTGATAAAGAGTTCTTAAGTAGAAAGACTGCAAGGGTAGAACTTGAAGAAGTTCAAGAACCACAAACTGTGAATGAACCGAAATTATAACCTGAGCCAGGACTACAAGATGTTGTAGTTGGAGAACCTGCTCAGGAAACAAAAGTTCCACATAGATCTGGTAGACCAAGGTTTTAGCCTGAGAGATATGGATTTCTTGTGTCTCAAATAGGTAATGTGTTTCTTATGGATCATAGTGATGACCCTGCAACCTACAAAGAGGCTATTAGTTGACTAGACTCCGAGAAGTGGCTTATGGCCATAAAATTTGAAAGGGACTCCTTGTAAGAAAACCAAGTTTGGACCATGGTGGAACCACCTGAAGGGGTACGACCCATAAGGTGCAAGTGGGTCTTCAAGAAGAAGATCGACATGGATGGGAATGTACAGACATTTAAAGGGTAATTGGTGGCTAAGGTTTTCAAGCAAATTCATGGTGTTGAATATGATGAGACCTTTTCTGCTGTTTCCATGGTTAAGTCCATCAGAATTCTGTTTGCTATTGCTGCGTATTATGACTACGAGATCTAGCAGATGGACGCCAAAACGGATTTCCTAAATGAAAACCTCATTGAGGAAGTGTATATGACACAACCCGAGGGTTTTGTATCTCCATGTGAAGCCACTAAAATATGCAAGTTGTAGACATCCATTTATGGATTGAAACAGGCTTATCAAAGTTGGAATCTTCATTTCAATGAAGCGATCAAAGAGTTTGGTTTTATCAAGAACGAGGATGAACCGTGTGTTTACAAACTAATTAGTGGGAGCATAGTTGTGTTCCTGATTTTGTATGTGGATGACATACTACTTATCAGGAATGACAAACCGGCCCTGCAAGTTTTTACGAATAACCTATGGGACTGCTTTTCAATTAAGGACTTGGGTGAAGCGACTTATATACTTGGTATTAAGATATATAGAGATAGATCGAAGAAGTTGCTGGGTTTGACCCAAAGTACGTACATTGACAAGGTGTTGAAACGGTTCAACATGCATGAGTCCAAGAAATGATTCTTACCCATATCTTATAGTGTGAGTCTCTCTAAGGACCAGTGTCCTAAGTCTTATGAAGATAAGGAACGCATGAAGTTGATTCCATATGCTTTAGCAATTGGGTCAATCATGTATGTAATGATGTGTACTAGACCCAATGTCTCTTATGCCTTGAGCATTACTAGTAGGTATGAGTCTGATCCCAGTGAAAGTCACTGGATTGCCAGTCAAGAATATACTGAAGTACTTACAAAGGACTAAGGATATGTTCTTATATTTGGTGGAGAGGAAGAGCTCGTTATAAGGGGTTACACGGATGCTAGCTTCCAAACTGATAGAGATGACTCAAAGTCTCAGTAAGGGTTTATATTTTTCCTGAATGGAGGTGTTGTGAGCCAGAAGAGTTTTAAGAAGGAGAGAGTTGCCGATTCTACAACAGAGGTCAAGTATATCACCGCTGCAAATGCAGCGAAGGATGCTGTATGGATTAGGAAATTCATCGGCGAGTTAGATGTAGTTCCTAGCATTGTTCATCTTGTTGATCTCTACTATGATAACAATGGTGCAATTGCACTAGCTTCGGAACCTAGATCTCATCAGCGCTCCAAGCACATACTTTGGTGGTTCCAT
This sequence comes from Platanthera zijinensis, assembly GCA_039513925.1. Taxonomy (NCBI): domain Eukaryota; kingdom Viridiplantae; phylum Streptophyta; class Magnoliopsida; order Asparagales; family Orchidaceae; genus Platanthera; species Platanthera zijinensis. Next base: position 167,600,830 of record CM077092.1, read on the forward strand.
CTAATTTGAGAGATTGCCGATCGAGGAGATGTGAGCATTAGTAGAGTGTCGACTGATGAGAACATTACAGATCCATCGACAAAGCCTCTCGCATAGAGAAATCATGATGGTCATGTTACATCTAAGGCTATACGATACCTGAATTATCAACTCTAGTTAGAGTCTTGTGGATTTTATGTTTGTTGGATGTAATTTTTCATTTGATGAACAATGTACTATATGCATTTCATTTTATATATTTTGGCAAGTTCTTTTATTGTATTATTATTTTTATTGTGATAGAATAGTTAACTGTATAAATGCCCTTAGAGTGTTTGCTTCCATAGGTCAAGTAGTGACTTTATGTGAGAACCTATAATCCCAGAAGCTTCATCCTTAAAAGTCCTTGGTCGTTGTATCATCTTAGAAGCTAAGGGCGATGATGATACCTTAAAGACTAGCATGTGCATTGACTGATGACCCGTCCTCATAGGTCATGATATAGTGATATCAAGTCATCATATGAGTACTTGTCATGAACAAGTTATACTAGATAGACCCACCGTGAGAATACTTTGTGGATTGTTATATAAACGTGTCACATGTATGGCTCAAGTGGCAATGGTGTTTGTGGTCCTTTGACCTGAATTCATAGCATTTATCGAGTGAGGAAGAGTGTGCTTTGATGCCATCAAAAGTCCAGTCTTGAGAAAGTTGGATGATATCAGTGGTTATTGGGTACATTATAAATCATTTGGATGTTTGCGTGTGAGCAGAAATGAGATTTGTCCTTCTTTATGACAGGAGTTACATCCACGGGCCCCTTTATGGAATGTGACTGAGAAATGCATGGCCATGCTTGGTTGAGTCATTATATGATATTGGTCTCACCAATTTCTACAAATCTATCCTATATCAGGAAATTAGGATTGAACAATTATTAGGGTGACACGGTCTATACCTCTAGTTCTATCCGAATGTAAGGGACGAAGGGACATAACAACACTGATACATTGGCTACAATGGCTTTTGAGTTTTAAACTCTCATTCCTTGGGAAGCAATGATGCATTGCTAGATGTCGCTCATTGTTTGGGAAGCTTTTGTTTGATACTTTAAAGATCAAGTGGGAGACTGTTGGTATTACCATGGTTATCTACAAGTTATCAAACATGAGGCTTCACTGCTAAAAAAATTTTAGCATATGGGGTCGCACATAAGAGCTCTTGAGAAGTTGGAAAAGGTTTGTGTCAGCCTTGTTCATATGTGATATGAGTGGAGTACCAAGCCTATGACCTTCGAGACGTGGAGGAATTTCATTCCGGAACCTATATTATGAATATGTGTCATCAGGCAAGTGATCGGTATATTCTAAGGGGAATTCGTCGAGTATGGCTATGTGATCTTATCGAATGGAATGAATTCATCGAATATCGTCGTGACTACTCAACGCCTCCATTTCATATAGGTCGAGTATTGTCGCAAGGTCTCAACGATTCGTCGAGTATCGTCGTAAGTTCTAACCGATTCATCGAGTTTCGTCGAGATGGCACAACGCCTTTGTCTTGGATTTGTCGAATATTGTCATTTATGATTCATAGAATTGGATCCCGTTTCATCGACTATCGTCTTGGAACTTGGATGATTTTTCCTGACTTGATTCGTCGAATATGTCCGTATTATCTCGACAAATAATTCCCATTCATCGAGTATCATCGGATACTCTACGCATTCTATTACTGCCGATTTTATTTCCTTTAAGTCCTGATAGAGACGGCGACCCCCAAAATGATGAAGGTGACGACATGCTTACGGAAGATCTTCTCCGTCTCCAGTCAAAGTCTTGTAACACAATGGTGACCTTGTTGAGTGATGCTACAATCTCCGCCCTCTGCGCAAGACAACCTATTAATATTTATTTGAATTTATTTGTTATTTTGTGAGCACTTTTATTGGTCATGTCATGTTTAAACTTATGTGTGTTTTATTTTAATTTTGGGCTGCATGTAGCCAATCCTTGTTATAAGCCTATATAAGGCCTTGTTATTGTTAATTTTATTAAGTTGAATGTATTGAAATCTAATTTGGAAAACCTCTCTTTTCCTTTCTCTCCCTCTCTTTCTCTTTCCCTAGCCGGCCCCCCTCTTCTCCTCTCTTAGGGTTCGGTCACCACCTAGCCTCCGCCCCTCCTCTGTCTCTCTTGGAATTCTCGGCCACCACCTTTCCCTCCTCCTCTCCTCTCCTTCAAACCAAGCAGCCCCAAACTCTTCATAAAACTCGACCACCACCTTTCCTCCCACAAACCCGAGCAGCCCCCTCCAAAAATAAACCCGACCACCACCTTCCTCCTCCCACAACCCGAGCTGCCACCTCCATAAATAAACCCGACCACCACCTTGTTCCCTTAGAAGATATCGGTCAGCCCCATATACTTCTTGATTAAAAGATTTTGGCCAAGGTGCTCGGCGTCGAGGTCTCGTGGAATCAAACGTGGCTTGAAGCGAAGAAGGCAGACGGGTTTCTCTCCATTCGATGTGACTCTGGTGGATCCGGTGACGAGCGATCCAAGTTTTAGAGAATATTAATCTCTTAGTTGGGTAACAAAAATTTCTACTTTCTTTGTGTGATTTTATTTTCCCTCTATATAATTTTCTGTGGTGGAATACTTTAGCGTTGATTCTTGATAGCTTTGAATTAGTCGTGGTCTTCATCGATAGATTTTGTTGTCTATCATGATTTGTTTAATTTTGAGAGGATTGACGAACCTCGTTTTCTTTTTGTTGGGAAAGATCTACCGTTTCTGAATCGTAATTTTTTGTTGATCACCTTTTGTGCAACAATCGCTCGTTCAGACCGGGTCGATCCTTTTAGCCTAAGAGAATATCACCATATAGTCTTTGTTCGATCTTAAATGGTTTGGCTACCCGTACGTTAGCATTTAATTAATAAAATTGAATAACGTGAGTGCTGTGCTGAAATTTTTGTGCAAACGTAGGATTTGAACGTAGAGAGAAATTCGTGTTTGTCCGTATTTCCATGTCCGCATACAAGCCTGTATCAATTTGGTATCTAAGGGAGGTTGTGTCGATTTCTTAATTGGTACCATCCTAAAATTTTCTTAGAATGCCGACACACAATTGCACGATTCATTGTCTAAAACAATAAAACTTTTTATTTTTGGTGTGCAAATAGCGGCCTAAAACTTTTTTTCTGCAAAAAAAATAACTTTTTTTAATAATCTCCTTATTATTTTCCTCAAGAAAAAAAAATTCTACTACCCTGGTTATTAAGCAGGAACAATTCCATCTTTCATAAATTATATTGGGTCAGAACCATAATTTCATGCACGCATTAGATTAGGTACAGAGTATTCCCCTTCTTCCTCCCATATGGCGGACGAATGGGATACGGTACACGGTCACACAACGATTATTGAACTCCGTCAAGAGTTTACTGATCTGTTGACGGCGATTAGGGAAACGCTTCACGAACTGAGATTAAATCTCGCGGCTCCCCGTAATCAAGCTGCCAACCAACGTGAGGAAGGGAATAATAATATTAATAATGATCATGACCTGCGTGCACCAGTTCACAATAACCAGGCACCAATTAAGTTTGACATTACTAGGGCGGTGCGAGTAAAACACCCATCATACGATAGATTGGGTAAACCCCAAGTCTTATTAGAAAGGGTTATGGAGATCGAGTGCTATTTCGAGTGGCACAAGCTGACTGACGTAGATAAGGTGTGCGTTGCGAGGATGAAACTTTTTGGTAGAGCTAAGATCTTCTGATTGAATGCGGAACGACCCCTTGGAGCCGTGAACGGCTTACCATCGATTGGTTGGGCTGGCATTAAGTCCATGTTGACAGACCAGTACGTCCCTGCGTACCATAGGACGCAGATGTTTGATGACTTAGCTACCCTTAAGCAAGAGAATAAGTCGGTCACTGAGTATATGAGCCTTCTCAAGGACATGATGGTCAGGTGTGAAGTTAAGGAGATTCCTGAGATCACCCTCTCCAGGTTTCTTAAGGGGTTAAACCCTAACATCCAGGGTAACCTATTGCGTTATGGACACACCGAACTAAACACCACTTTCAATGCCGTCTTGGACATTAAGAAGCACATTGTACACAAGACTAAGACTCGCTTGTTTCAGAATGGAGAGTCCATAATTTGACCACCCCCTGTTGGAACTGATGTTTCACATTCCCTGTGTTTGATAATATCAACTCCAAGGTTGTATTTGATCACGTCTTCTATTGATAGAGTGAGCAGGTTGACAGGTGAAAGCGAAGAAGAAAAAGATTCCTATGGACACTAACGCAGAGCGGTAGAAGTTACCGCTGAGCGGTAGCCGTGAATTAATTACACGGAGCTCTCGGGAAACTACTGCTCCACGCTAGTCCTACCCCCCGCGCTAACGCAATGGATTATTCTGACCAGGCTCTTGGGAAATTACAGCTAAGCGGAAGTGCCGCCGCAACGCTTTAGCCACTGGATGAATGAAGGTTTTCTCGAGTAAACAGATCTACCGCTAGGCGATAGGTGTTACCGCGCTGCGATAGCCTCTCGAAGAATGCATGCTTTCTCGAGTAACGACCTACCGCCAAGCGATAGTCATTACCGCGCCGTGCTAGTCTCTCGACGAGTATCGAGACGAATTTATCGAGTAACCAACTTACCGCACATCGGAAGATGTAACCGCGCGGCGCTAGATTTTTGAATAAGAAAGATTCGTTTTGAAAATATTATTCTAGATTTGGATGACAGATGATACAACAAGCGTGCGAACCTACAGCTGAGCGCTAGAATTACCGCCAGCAGTAGCCTATTTTCATGAAGACGTATAAAAGGATGCCTTGGTTTCTATGCCCATTGATTGAAGGACCGAAGAGAGATGGGAGTTTGTGAATTCTAGGGTTAGGCTGCCTTCTTGTGCTCCATTCCGAAAATCTCCGTCAAAGAAGAAGAAAGTCGTCTCCCTCCAGTTCGTGAACGAAGAACTCCGGCGATCCAAGATCTACATCGACTTTGAAGAGCCGACCGATTGTTAGCAAACGAAGATCTCAAGCACAAGCCGCGGATCGCTCAACGGAGAAGTTGCTAAGAGGGAGAACTTAAATCTTCGAAATAATTACATCTTTTATTCTTGTAAAATTTCCTTTTTCTAAATCTTGTGGTGAGGAAATCGACCGGTAAGGGTCGTCGGAATCTGGGTAGGATTCCTCGAGAAATCATCTAGGGGATAAGGACGTCTATATCAGAGGATCTAATGGGGCTCTAAGACCCTTCCTTATGAGGAGGTGAAGAGCTGACTCAAAGACTTTTCCTAGAGGGAAAAGGAGAGAGTTAACCAGCCCGGTGAGCAGATCGGTATAGAAACCAAAAGATTGTTTCTACTCACCGCCTTAGATCTCCGGCGTCACAGAGATCACCTTTTTGTACTTATTTAGAACTATTGTTGTTTTGAATTCATGCAATGAAATCTGTTATATTTGTGTTGATTACTTATGGGTGTGTGTTATGATTGTTTAGCGAGTGTGTGTGTTTGTGGGTTTGGAACTCGGATCTACAAAAGAAAACGAGCTATGTGACTTACCAGCGCACGTTAGCTACCTGCCACCCCGTGGTAGCTTCTAGAACTCGATATTTTGAGGCGAAATATTTTAAATTCTATTTAACGTTCAATCCTTATTAACCCCGCCCCCTCTAAGGTTGGCCACTAGATCAAACAAGTGGTAATAGAGGCAGGTTATTCCAAAACGGTTTCACCATCGGGAATAATGGCCAACCCTGATCTCGAATCGACTAGGGGGAATGAAAAAGTGTATACTGAAAAATCACTAGCACCAGCACTATATGTGGGAGAACACTATGAAAGATGGAAAGTGTTAATGAGTAAGTTTCTCATAAGTTTAGACATTGAGGTGTGGAACATGACTTGTATTAAATCGCGAGGTAATTTAACCAAGCACGAGAGCCAGATAAACGTTGTGGGCAAGAAAAGCTTATTTTGTGCGCTTGGTCAAGAAATCTTCAAACTAATCTATGTCTTTCCCACTTCATATGATATCTGGAAGTTTCTTGAATCTACTTTTCGACCTCTCTCTGGAGGTGACAAAACCGAGTCATTTCTCATAGATTCGAGCGAAGAACCGAATGGAGACTTGATCTTGGAGTGAGACGTGATAAGCACACCACAGGAAAGGGATGTTGATATCTTAACTATGGATGAGGCAACTCACGAAGAAGTCAGAGACTCTAACCACGTCCCATCCAAGAACAGTGTAAGAAATTTTTACTCCCCTCGTGTATGCAAGTCATTTTCTACTGTGAATATGCTAAATGTCGCTAGACGTAGAATAAAGAAACTGAGAAATATGAACTCAAAACTGCGTCTAGAGAATAAATGCTTAAAGACATGTATAAGCATAGAATCTACTATTACTACTCCTATCTCTCCTGTGTGCCCGTCGGATAACGGTCCTGCACCGATCATGGATTGTGACCAACTCAATATAGAACTCAAGGATGGAGGACAGGAATCTCTCTCGGCAGATGAACACAATGAAAAATTAGCACTAGACAAATTATCTGCGAAAACGGAGTGTCCGAGATGATTTGAGTATAAGAATGAAAACAAGGAGATTAATGAGACCTTTAACGAACTTAGGAGTGAGTATGAAACCCGTAATGAATCCATTATCCACATTCTGGAAAATATCTCATTAGCATACGATAGAGCTAGACACAACCTCAAAAATAAGAATAATGAGTTAATTGCAAAAGTCAATATGCTTAAGGGAATTGAGTTTAGAGGCTCTCAATGCAAAACTCACCAGATTCAAGAAAGACACGAGAGTAGGTTGAAAGTGAACTATCATATAAGAACTAAGTCAACCAACTAGAGTAGAGAACGACAAGCGCATGTAAATGAGTTTCCAAAACATAAGAACCACAAGCGAACACATACACCAGTCACTCCAGAGCGTAGATTAAATGAACGTAAGTTTCCATCTAAGAATCTCTATGCTACGAATCATTACGTTATGAAACGTGAACATATCTCAGAGAACAATACGAACCAATCTAGACCTCCAACGCAATATCGTTCAACTAAAGGCTATCCCATAAGGGGTCATAGGAATCTAAATGAGATCGTGCATCATAAACAGGAGTGTAAAACAAAGTTTGAGTGGAGGCCCGTAGTTAAGAATGACAGACCCATACTATCTGGTAGGGCACCTTCACAAGTAAATCTCCCAGGAACATCTCATAGTGTTTGGGTACCCAAGAGGTCTGCTCCATCGGGTCGCACTTGGATACCCAAACCCCATATCCCATAACATCCACTATATGCGTGGAGTAAGCCCTAAACGAACTACAATACGTCTTACTTCACAATATGTACCTATTACATGACATATCCCATATTATTTTGTTGTGTTTTTCTTCTCCTCTTTATGTATGTATTATGTAGTATGGGTTGCATTTTTTTGTTCTATGATTATATCATGAGCTAGCACGTTTAGATAATGTTATTAATTTTACTAGAGAAACAATAATAAAACAAATACGAGTATGGGGGGATAACACATAACATATCATATGATAAAATACTACTAGTAGATTTCATTGTTCACCTAATTTATTATTACAAAGCCAAATAAAACTTATAAAATAAAAAACAACTAGTCATCAGAAGATGGTTGGAGATGTTAAACTTGTTCATAATTTTCTTCAGCATTTTATTTATTCCCTTTATCTCTCTCATGTTCATCCTGATCACCTCGGCCTGCGCCTCCACCATATCGCATACGTCCCGAATAGCCTCCCGAAGGGATCCGACACAGGGAATTGGTGGATGCACTACTGAATACCGCGCACACGAAGTGATGGGAATTTCTTCCACCTTGTAGACTAGCGCACAACTATCAATAGGATAGGCCTGCCAGTTTATGGCAGGATATTTCTCCATCAACACGCTCTGAATCACACCACCCAATGGGAGGGTGTTGATTTGCTAGCGATCAAGGGACTTAAGAAGAAACGTGGACCTCATCATTGAGAGAATGAGATTAGAGAAACTGAATGATTTCTCCGCCAGGATGCATAATGTCACCATCGAGAGTTGCGTCGTGTTATTCTTTGTGTCCCTAGCCTTATACCTGAGTGAGTGACGGAGAATGTCCTGTATTATGCGTGCGTCAGAGGTGAGCATGTACACTGTCGTAATGAGGTCGTGACGGTTATCCACACCATGAAGGACATCGTTAACGTCTGTCCAGTCTTAGCTTGTCTGGAATGACTCTATGAAGTCTAGGTGAGGTGAGTTAGAAAACCAGATGCATTTCCTCTCAAGGTCATCATGGAGGATGGTCACTATATTTGTCCCAATGCAGGACTGCACGCATCCTCCATCGTGCATCTGCGCAGGATCCCAGAGGTTGTTGTAAAACTCTCGTGTGAAGGCCGAGGAGATGGGGAGCCCAAATGAAATCACGACAAGCACACCCGATCTTTCCAAAGCCTTATAGATGTGTGCATATCTGTTGTCAATGTCAACGTTCAGCGCGATGCTCACCGTTGCATCCTCTATTGCGGAGTAGGTGGAGACCGGTACTCTGGACCTCTTTGAAAAGCTACGGCCAGCAGACTGGGAGCTCGATGAAGCCATCTCCTGAAAGTAAAAAAAAACCACCTCAGTAGCAAATACACAAAAATGGGAAAATCAACATTTCTTTTGAATGTAGACCGGCTACTGGAACCTACCGCGGAGTGATAATGTGTTATCGCCAGGCGGTAGCATGATGGACCTCATCGTCTCCTTTCGCCGGAATGCCTCCAAAATTTCTTTTTGGAAGAAATTTCTTCAAAAAAAATTGGCAGAAAATGAAGATTCATTCCTATAACTAGTAGATCTAAGAAAAGATTAAAGATCCATTAAAAAGAAATAAAGCAAACATGGATTTCTCGTGGATATCTACACAGTTGAAATTCCAGCACCGAATCTTAGGAAAACATGATTTTTGCACACCGTATCTTAAAAAACACATGATCCGAGCTTACACAAGCTGTATCCATGAGAAACGGAAATGATCCATAGCAAAAACTGAAAAATCAACCGAAAAACATCTCAAAATCGTCTTAGATCACGCCCAAATAATCGTGAAATCATCAATCTCCACTCCACTAACACCATAAAATGAAAAATGAGAAAGAGAGAGAGTGAGAGAGAGAGAGAGAGAGAGAGTGGAGGAGAGTACCTTACGGTGAAGAGGACGAGCTACAGGAAAAGAAAAGGGGGGATGTCGGCAGAAATCAGAAAGCAAGGAAAAATGTCTAGGCGTGCGAGATTTGATCTGACCAGTAACTACTATATCTCGATGCTACCGCGGCGCATTAATCTTAATGTCGGTAGTAGCTTCTTAGCCTTAGTGTCGTCGCTCCTCTGGTAATACCATCGATAACAAACGTTTCACTGTACTGTGTCTCACAATAGCGGGGGCGTAGGTGTGTCATCACTAGGATCGCTAACCTGTAAGTCAAGTCGTGTTCTTAACCGAGGAAGGGTTCTAGTGGGTCCTTGTGTGATGCTGGGGGAAACGAGTGGTAGGTTGAGCAGCTTTTAGTGAAAGCATACGGGATTAACACCCCACCCTATGGCTCTTATACAACTCCTCATGCCCATCCGTCCCTCAGTACGGGGCTAGAGTGTAGACGCAATGCTTAAGTGAAATGTGTATTGAGTATTCTCATGGGCGCTCTTTCACAGCACGAGCAATGTTTCATACCTCATAATACTCAGTTACATGCATAATGGTCTATCGTGCCATCTCCAGGTCTTCTTTGTGGTTTTCCATTTCTTATTATGTTACTAATTATTGTTTGTATTTTCTTATTATGTTTCTAATTTTTGTTCTGTGTTCAGTGTTCTAATACATCCGAAAATAAGCAAAAAAAATATAGAAAACCAAAAGTTCACACAAAAAAACTGATTTAGAATGCTAAGGGCTCACATGACTGTGACTTAGAGCATAACGCGTACGTACAAAGTTTGTGTTCAGACTCTTAATCTATGTAAACATTATCCTCCGGTCATAGTGGGCTAAATCTATAGGTGCTTAGCTATTGAGTGTGACAAGACGGGGTCATGTTTTGTTGTCTTTGCCTCTAGGTATGTGTGAGGACTTAGATAGGGGAATGATTTCACATGATACACACATCCCTAGCCAGTGGACTCAAGACAAAAAAAGGCTACGCCCACATGATATAACTCATGACAATATATTCTAACACGCTATAAATACGTTAAGTAATCAATGTCATGATACACTTGTGATTATACTAGGTGTAAAACTTTGGGCCAAAACTTTAGTACAAAATTCATATGTATACAAGTTAAAGTGTATCTATCTAGGTGGATAGATTTCGATTGACTCGGCGCTCCGTGAATTTTAAAAAAATGATAAAAGTGATAGATCTACGCTAATAAACCAAAACTATGCAAGCTATCACATCTCTTATCATGGCCCCCCCAAGTACTACTCATTCCTCCTAATAAGTCTTCATAAGCATTATGAGGACGAGCACCTTGGTGAAAGAGTCACTTCGATCTTGTGCATTGACTTTATCTTTAGCTTAGTGCCCCTAGTTTTTTTCCTATGTATGACATCGAATGACATGTGAGGTGATTATTCACCTTATTTCTCTTGTGTTAGGTTCCTAGACGATCGAGATAACCATAGACAATATGCTATTTTTTCCCTGGTGTTATCTCGCTTTCGATGCTACATGAACACATGTCATTGCCTTGTCTAAGACTTTCGCACATATGAATTGGAGTGCAGCTACTCTATCTCTTTTTAGCACAGTACATACTAGCACACGATTTCCACTCATGATGTTCTCAATGTTTGTTCATCTTTATTACTTCCTAACTCTTATAGCATTGTAGATGTACTCGTTGTGTGTTTAGTTTATTCTATGCTGTCCAATTCATATTATCTATAAAAATTACATCTCTCTGTCTGTGTACTTTGCTCCATTTTGTGACCCATGTGCTTACAATTCTCTGATATGTATTCCATTTTTAGTCACCTTTATGATTATCATCTCTTAATTTACTTTGTGTGTGCACTATCTGCTATTTGTCTAAATGCTCATCAAATCTACTATTTTTCATCATGCATGTCTGGTTGGCCTTGCCCTCCCTTTTGATATTATTAAAGGGGGAGAATAAATTATTCATGAGTATGTTCATGAATATGAGTCACGGGTTAGGAGAGGTCACATGTAGGGGGAGCATGTTAATAATGTGTGCACATAGATAGGGGAGCATGTCAAACATGTAGATAGGGGGAGTGTGTGTGTAGTGGAGTTATATAGATAACCTGCAACCTGATGTTAGCCTATAACTCTTATTATTTATATGCACTCTATCTTATTGTTATTTCTCATGAACGAAAGTTGATATTATCAAAAGGGCGAGTGTGTTGGAACTGATGTTTCACATTCCCTGTGTTTGAGAATATCAACTCCCAGGTTATATTTGATGATGTCTTCTGTTGATAGAGTGTGCAGGTTGACAGGTGCAAGTGAAGAAGAAGAAGATTCTTATGGACACTAATGCCGAGCGGTAGAAGTTATCGCCGAGCGGTAGCCATGAATTAATTGGAGAAAGCTCTCGGGAAACTATAGCTCCACGCTAGTCCTACAGCCCGTGCTAACACAATGAATTATTTTGTCCATGCTCCTGGGAAATTATTGCCAAGCGGTAGCGCTACCGCACCACGCTAGCCTCTCGACAAATGAAGGTTTTCTCGAGTAAACCGATCAACCTCCAGGCGATTGATTTTATCACGCCGCGCTAGCCTATCGACGAATGCATGCTTTCTCTAGTAATGACCTACCGCTAGGAGATAGTCGTTACCGCGCCACGCTAGTCTCTCGACGAGTATCGAGACAAATTTCTCGAGTAACCAACTTACCGTGCGACAATGGATGTAACCGCGCGGCACTAGCTTTTTTAATAAGAAAGTTTCGTTTTGAAAATATAATTCCAGATTTGGATGACAGCTGGCACAACAAGCTTGCGAACCTACCACCGGGCGCTAGTCTTACTGCCGCCGGTAGCCTATTTTCATGAAGACGTATAAAAGGCCTCCTTGGTTTCTGTGCCCATTTATTGAATGGACTGAAGAGAGATGTGAGTTCTTGAATTTTGGGGTTTGGCCTCCTTATGCTCCATTCCAAAAGTCTCCATCAAAGAAGAAGAAAGTCATCTTACTCCCATTCGTGAACGAAGAACTCCGACGATCCAAGATCTACATCAACTTCGAAGAGCCGATCGGTTGTTAGCAAATGAAGACCTCAAGCATCGGCCGCGGATCGCTCAACGGAGAAGTTGCCAAGAGGGAGAACATAAATCTTCAAAATATTTACATATTTTATACTTGTAATATTTCCTTTTTCTAAATCTTGTGGTGAGGAAAATCGACCGATAAGGGTCGTTGGAATCCGGGTAGGATTACGCTGGAAATCGTCCTGGGAATAAGGACGTCTAGATCAGAGGATTTAGAGGGGCACTAAGACCCTTCCTTGTGAGGAGGTGAAGAGCCGGCTCAAATACTTTTCCTGGAGGGAAAAGGAGAGGGCCAACCGATCCGTGGAGCGGATCGGTATAGAAACAAAAAGATCATTTCTACTTACCGCCTTAGATCTCCGGCATCACAGAGATCACCTTTTTGTACTCATCTAGAACTATTGTTGTTTTGAATTCATGAAATGAAATATGTTATTTTTGTGTTTATTACTTCTGGGTGTGTGCTGTGATTGTTTATCGAGTGTGTGTGTTTGTCGGTTGGAACTCGGATCTGCACATGAAAACGAGCTCTCTAACTTAACGTCGCGCGTTAGCTACCTACCGCCCCGCGGTAGCTTCCAGAACTCAATTTTCTGAGGCAAAATATTTTAAATTCTATTTAACGTTCAAACCACATTCACACCCCCCCCCTCTAAGGTTGGCCATTAGATCTAACACCCCCACCTCCAGCTATAAGGATAAGGGTAAGTTCTGGTCCACTGACTCGAACTCTGCTGTCGCGACTGCTTGGAATATTAGAAACCCAACGGGTGAGAGAGTTCATGTAGCAAGGGTCAGCAAAACGAATGCTACCTATTTTGCTTGTGGAATTCAGGGCCATTACGCTAGTGAGTGTCCTACCAAGCCCAAGCCCCTAACCCTTTTAGGTTCCTCGTCTAAGTCAGCCGAGCTTATATATGAGGCAGGAGAAGATTGCGAGTCGGAAGGAGTGTCGAGCGATATAGAAGATGATGCTAATATTATGGCCATGCGATGTATTCTGGCTACTCCACGTGCATTAGATGACGAGAATAGGACAAACTTTTTTTCGTTAAATTTTAAGAGTGGAGAAAAGTGGTGTAAGTTGATCATTGATAGTGGAAGCTATATGAATGTGATTTCTGAAAATGCGTGTCCCAAATGTTATTAGCTACTGAGCCGCACCCTCACCCCTATAAGGTGGCATGGGTAAATTAGACATCCCTCCCGGTTTTAAAGAATTGTTTATTTCCCCGTACCATCAAAGCTTACACTGAAAAAGTTTTGTGTGATGTCATCCCCATGGATGCCTGTCATCTCTTACTAGGACATCCATGGCTTTATGACCATGATGTTTCTCACTTAGGGCGAGCTAATACGTATGAGTTCAAATTTAATGGGAAGACCATTATCTTTAAGCTCACTCCGCCTAAGGATCTGTCGGTCCCTTCTAAGGATACGATTGTGCCTATAGGGAAGAAAATATTAAGATTGATTGGTAAGAAGGAGTTTGAGCACAATACCTTTATGGACGGTGTCATATATGCATTAGTTTGTTTACAAGTCAAGGAAGATAGTTCCCCCTTTGAGAACTTACCACTAGAACTGATGAAACTCTTAGAATAATTTAAGGATGTCTACCCAGATGATTTATCGCCCAAGTTACCCCCCCATGCAAGAAATTAAACACGAGATTGATTTCGTTTCAGGTTCCTCGTTTCCCAACCTTCCCCATTATCGACTTAACCCCGCACACCTTGAATTGCAAAAATTAATTTCGGATTTGCTAAGGGGTTCATCCATCATAGTAAGAGTCCTTGTGTCGTACCCGCATTATTGGTCCCTAAGAAAGATTGTTCTTGGAGGATGTGTGTGGGTTATAGGGTTGTTAATAAAATAACTGTCAAATACAGGTTTCCCATCCCTCGTTTGGATGACTTATTGGACATTCCAGCCGGGGCCATGATTTTTTCTAAATTAGATCTTAAGAGTGGCTACCATCAAATCAGGATTAGGGAGGAAGATGAGTGGATGATGGCGTTTAAATCAAAGGATGGACTTTATTAGTGGTTGGTGCTAGGGAAAAGGTTCACTAATGGTCCGAGTACATTTTCGATGTTGATGAATTTAGTGTTCAAGCCTTACCTAAGAATATTCGTAGTTATATATTTTGATGATATCCTAGTCTTTAGCGCCTCTCCGAACGATCAAGAGTCTCACTTGAGGACAATACTCACCACGTTGCGAAAGGAAAAGTTATTTGTTAATCTTAAAAAATGTACGTTCAATGTTCCATCTGTGGAGTTCCTTGGATATTTTGTGAGTTTGGAGGGCATACATGTTGATACTAAGAAGGTCCAAGCAATTAAGGATTGGTCAGAACCAACCAATATATAGGATGTTCGTAGTTTTCACGGCCTTACTACTTTTTATCGCCGATTTATCCGGGATTTTATTAGTATTATGGCACCGATCACGGAGTGCATGAAGAAGGGAGATTTCACGTGGACCAAATCGGCCGCTAAAGCATTTGAAACAATTAAATCCCGAATTTCGGAAGCTCCTCTTTTACGATTACGAGATTTTAATAACGTTCTTGAAATGTCCTGTGATGCGTCTGGAGTCGGTATTAGCGGTGTATTGAGTCAAAAGTGTCATCCTATTGTGTACTTTAGTGAGAAGCTCGCGGGACCTAAATTAAACTATTCTAATTATGATAGAGAATTTTATGCTATTATTCGGTTCCTACAACATTGGCAACATTATTTACTCTCTAAGGAGTTTGTCATCCTATTTGATCACGAGGCTTTGAGGTTTATCAATTCCCAAAATAAGGTTAGCCCAAGGAATGCTAAATGGGTCTCCTATCTTCAGGAGTACACCTTTATAATAAAATATCTTAAGGGAACCCTAAATCATGTGGCAGATGCTCTTAGTCGTGTCTCGTTATTGTTGTCTATGCTAGAGGTGAAAGTGATTAGGTTCGATAGGATTAAGGATGTGTACGTTCATTGCCCGGATTTCAAGAAAATATATTATTTCACGCAAAACAACTCTCCCACTACCATTTCAGTATATTATATTTGGGATGGTGATTTATTTAAGCATTCGAAGCTTTTAATTCCTCATTCTTCCCTATGTCATTTCATTGTGGGGGAATTACATAACGGTGGTTTAGGTGGTCATTTCAGGCATGACAAGACCATTACGTTAGTAGAAGATAAGTTCCAATGTCCCGACGTTAAGTCAACGGTTAATAAAATTGTGGGAAGTTATCGTTCGTGTCAATTAGCTAAGGGTAATAAAACGAATGCTTGATTTTATACCCCTCTTCTGATTCTTTCCATTCCCTGGGAAGATTTTAGTATGGATTTTATTCTAGGCATTCCCATCACGTTTAGACGTCATGATTCCATTCTGGTGATAGTTGATCAGTTTTCTAAAATGGCCTATTTTATTGCGTGTGATAAAACCAACGATGCGTCACATGTTGCGAAATTATTTTTTAAGGAAGTTGTTGGGCATCAGGGTGTTCCAAAAATTATAGTGACTGATAGGGATGTGAAATTTACTAGTTATTTTTGGAAGACCCTGTGGAGGATTATGGGCACAAAACTATTGTTTTCTTCGGCCTACCATCCACATACGGATGTGCAAACAGAAGTGGTAAACAGAAGTTTGGGTAGTTTAATTCGCTGTCTTGTGGGTTACTACAATGGTTCGTGGGACCTATTCCTTCCCCATGCTTAGTTAGCATACAATAATTCAAAAAATAGGTTCACAGGTTTATCCCCAAATGAAATCATGCACGGATATAAAGCACCAGTGCCACTTGACTTGATTCTGTTACCTCCATCTTATAAGTCAAGTCAATTTGCGTAATATTTTGCCTCTCATGTTCATAATTTACATAAGCACATTAATGAGGCGCTAACAACACAATATGCATCTTATCAATCTTATGCTAACTTACATAAGAGAGCGTCTCACTTTAAGGTTGGCCATTTAGTCTTGGTGCGTCTCGTCCCTGAACGGATGCCTTCGGGCACTATAAAAAAGTTTGCAAATCGGCGAGCTGGACCTTTTCGAATTTTAAAGAAATTAGGAGAAAACGCATATCTTTTGGAGTTACCCACTGATTGGGGAATTTCCCCTATTTTCAATGTTTCGGATTTAACGTCATATGTTTCGCCACCACTTGAATTATCTGCCTGCCTGTTTGGGTCCACTGAGTTTTTTAATGGGTTGGGTGGTGAGCTTGTTCTTGGATCGCTCTCTCCATTGGTCTCCACTGGAGGTATGTTGAATGTTGATGTAGAAACTTTTTCTCCTTCTTTGACTAATGCTTTTCCAAGGTTCCCAAGGACCACCTTTTTTCTTAACAGGAACCTCAAAGATGAAGTGCTCTCCTCTCCAAATGGTTATGTTCTCCGCAACATGATTCAACGGCATGATCGTCCGGCCTTTGATGACTTTTGGCTTCTTGAATCGGAGGTGACTCTTTTGGATGATGCTCTTCTGCACCAGTACATTTCAACCAACTCATCGGTGACGAGTACTTTTGAGTGGGGGAGGATTTATGGAGACGACGACCCCCAACATGATGAAGATGGCGACGACATGCTTACGAAAGATCTTTCTCCATATCCAGTCAAAGACTTACAGTGTCGTGGTGACCTTGTGGAGCGATGCTACAATCTCCGTCCCCGGCGCAAGACAACCTATTAATATTTATTTGAATTTATTTGTTATTTTGTGAGAACTTTTATTTGTCAAGTCATGTTTAAACTTATGTGTGTTTTATTTTTATTTTGGGCTTCTTGTAGCCAATCCTTATTGTTAGCCTATATAAGGCCTTGCTATTGTTATTTTTATTAAGTTGAATGAATTGAAATCGAATATGGAAAACTTCTCTTTTCCTTTCTCTCCCACTCTTTCTATTTCCCTAGCTGACCTCCCTCATCTCCTGTCTTAGGGTTCGGCCACCACCTAGTGGCCGCCCCTCCTCTCTCTCTCTTGGAATTCCCGGCCACCACCTTTCCCTCCAACTCTCCTCTCCTTCAACCCGACCACAACCTTTCCTCCCACGAACCCGAGCAGCCCCCTCAAAAAATAAACCTGACCACCACCTTCTTCATCCCACAACCCGAGCTGCCCCCTCCATATATAAACCTGACCACCACCTTGTTCTCTTAGAAGATCTCGGCCAGCCCCCCATACTTCTTGATTAAAGGATTTTGGCCAAGGTGCTCGGCGTCGAGGTCTCGTGGAATCAAATGCGACATGAAGCGAAGAAGGCGGACGCGTTTCTCTCCGTTCAGTGCGACTCTGGTGGATCCGATGACGAGCGATCCAAGTTTTGGAGAATATTAATCTCCGAGTGGGGTAAAGAGAATTTCTAATTTCTCTGTGTGATTTTATTTTCTCTCTAGATAATTTTTTGTGTTGGAATACTTAGGTGTTGATTCTTGATAGCTTTGAATTAGTCGTGGTCTTCTTCAATTGATTTTGTTGTCTATCTTGATTTGTTAATTTCGAGAGGATTGACGAACCTAGTTTTCTTTTTGTTGGGAGAGATCTACTGTTTCCGAATCGTAATTTTTGGTGGATCTCTTTTGGTACAACAATCACTTAATCGGACAGGGTGGGTCCTTTTAGCCCGAGAGAATATCGGCCTATAGCCTTTGTTCGATTTTAAACGGTTTGGCTACCCATACGTTAGCATTTAATTGATAAAATTGAATAACAGGTTTGCTGTGATGATGTTTTTGTGCGAATGTAGGATTTGGGCATAGAAAGAAATTCGTGTTTGTCCATATTTCTGTGTTAGTGTACAAGACTGCATCAAGTCTGGTTTGGCAGGTTTGCTGGCTCTGATTGGTTCGATTCAACATATATATAGGATATGTGTTATTGAACCGAAGAGAAACTATTCATTCCCGACGTAACCGAGCGAAGCCAACGATGATACCTTTGCGACGGAACTGTTCAGCATCCATGACTATCGTCGCTTGCTGCCGCCGACCGCCGACCTGATACTGTCGCAAAAAAAGGTTTCCTACGCGTCAGATTCATCACTGCCACTCCTTGAACGGATCTAGTACTCTGTGGAGACGTTGAGGGCAAACCTAGTTCCAACTTAGGTCTTGTGCGACAAGAGTCTAGAGTTCTCCGTGATCGTGTGGATATCCTTAGAGGCATGGACACTATTCTACGCTCAGAACTCTAGCCATTGCCGTTTGATGGACTTCATCAGAGCACCTTGGTTGAGTATTGACTCAATACCTTGTTGGACTTCTTGATTCATGAATTTTGCTAAATCCAAACATTTAGGTCTTCTTGTTCTTCTAATTCCGCTGTGCGCACAAGTGTTGTGTCACGCTAGCAAAACCCAAAACACTTCACCGGTACCACTCGGAGATTACAACTTCTGGATGGCTCCGAGATGACCTCGCTCTCCAAGTGTGACTTGGAAGTATGTATTGGAGCAAACATCTTCGAAACCCCTACAACGGTATTGAGAATACCAAAATTCGATCTTATTATGGGCATGTCGTGGTTGGATTGGCACAATGACAAGATTGATTATCCAGAGAAGCAAATCACATTGAGGCAAGGAGACTCGGAGGTCATCTTACAAGGTATCAAATTTGAACCTCGTATATTATTGTCTTCGATTCAGGCCCTAACGACCCATATGGGAGGGGACGAAATATATATGATATGTTTTGAATTAAAAGAGTTGACATCAAGAATGGATAATGTGCGGGTAGCGCGGGACTTCCCTGAGGTATTTCCTGAGAAGTTGTCAGGATTACCCCCACATAGAGAGGTGGACTTTCAGATTAAATTAGTACAGGGTGCCAAACCCATATCTCGGACCCCTTACCTAATGGCTCCAAAGGAAGTCGCCGAGTTTAGGGTTCAGTTACAGGAGTTGGTAGAATCAGGGTTTGTTCACCCCAGTTCATTACCATGGGGAGCCCCTATTCTATTTTTCAAGAAGAAGGACAGAACATTAAGATTGTGCATAGACTATCAGGAGCTCAACCAACTGACGGTGCGGAACACCTATCCCCTACCCAAAATTGATTAGTTATTCGATCAGCTGGTAGGAGCACATTTGTTTTCCAAACTAGATCCTTGCTGGGGGTATTACAAGTTGAGGATATAAGAGGAAGATACCCCGAAGACAACATTTAGCTCGAGGTATGGTTTTTACGAGTTCACGGTGATGTCGTTTGGACTCACAAACTCCCCTTCTGTGTTCATGAGTTTGATGAACTAGGTGTTCGAGTTGTACTTACATTTCTTCATCACTATTGATGATATGTTGGTCTATTCGAAGACAGAAGAAGAGCATGTTGAGCACTTGAACTTAGTTTTGAAGAAGCTAAAAGAGCATGCCCTGTTTTATAAGTTCAGCAAATGCGAATTTTTGTCTACGAGAAATTTCCTTCTTGGGCCATGTGATTAGTGGAGCTAGACTAGACGTGGACCAAGCCAATGTGCGTGTCGTGAAGGAATGGTTGCCCTTTTAGTCAGCGGCCGATGTACAGAGCTTCCTTGGACTTGTTGGGTATTATCGCAAGTTCGTGAAAGAATTCTCAAAGATAGCCCTTCCCATCACTGCTTTGACGAAGAATGGTGTGCCGTATGAGTGGACACCCCAGTGTGAGGCTCCTTTTTAAGAGCTGAAGGATCGACTTACAACCGCACCCATCCTGGATCTTCCATCAGGGAAAGAAGGATTTCAGGTTTATACTGATGCGCCCTATCAAGGGATGGGAACAGTGTTGATGCAGCACGAGCATGTGATCGCTTACGCTTCAAGGCTGTTGAAGAAGCATGAAGTTAATTATCTGGTACATGATTTGGAGTTGGGAGCAATGGTGTTCGCCTTAAAGGTTTGGAGGCATTATTTATGTGTCATTCACTGCGAGATTTTTTCGGATCATAAAAATTTCAAGTATGTCTACACTCATAAGTAGCTAAACTTGAGGCAGCGGCGGTAGTTAGAATTTTTGTGTGATTATGAATTTACATTGAACTATCATCCCGGGAAAGAGAACTCCATAGCCTTTTAGCAAAAAAGTACCAGAGTCAAGCCCCGAGTCTCGGATGATGAGTATGAAATTGGCTCGACTGCTCAAGAAGATGGAGATCACATTGGTGTGTAAGGATTATTCCGAGACATATACTGAATATCTAGATTCCATGAACATAGTTTCTGACATTCGAGATTGAATTCGGACAGAGCAAGGGAAGGATGCTGCTCTGGCCCCTGTAATTAAAGTTATTGATGGATCTACTAAAGAGTATACAATGAAGGACGACCTCGTTCATTTCCGTGGCAGGCTTTACATTCCCAAGGACGGTGAAATCCGGGAAGACATCTTAAGTGAGGCACATTGTTCCAAGTATTTGGTGCATCCTGGGATTTCCAAGATATATAGTGACCTACGAAATACCATGTTCTGGCTAGGAATGAAGAGTGTTGTTAAGTACTATATTACACACTATAAAGCTTGCCAGAAGGTGAAGGTGGAGTGCAAGAGCTCTGGAGGATTATTACAGTCATTGCTCATCCTCGAGTGGAAGTTCGAGGATATCTCCATAGACTTTGTTCACGGAATGCCTCGCTCGTGCTCTGGGAATGATTCAGTTTGGGTAATTGTGGATCACTTGACAAAGGTTGCCTGATTCATACCAATGAAGAAGGAGTCACATGTTGATGTTTTAGTACGTCTCTTTGTGGAGCAATTTGTACGGTACCATGGGGTGCCTAAGGCGATAGTCTCTAACCGTGATGGCCGCTTTACCTCCAAGGAGTGGAAGGCAGTTCAAGCGTATTTGGGTTCTCGCCTTACCTTTAGCATAGCTTTTCATCCTCAGATGGATGGTCAGTCCGAGAGGACAATCAGAACTATGGAAGATCTGTTGAGATTGTGTGTACTGAATAGAGGAGAGCCATAGGAAAGGCTTTTGCCACTAGTGGAATTTTCGTACAATAATAGTTATCAAGCTAGCATTGGGATGGCACCCCACAAAGCACTTTATGGGAGGAGGTGTAAAACTTCATTGTCATGGGTGCAGGATGAGGATCCAAAACATTTGGGAATCAAATATATTGATGATACTGATGCTGCTGTTAGATTGATATGAGATCGCATGCTTGAGGCTCAAAGTCGGCAGGTAAAATACCATAATAATAAACATCAGATGGTGGAATTTCAAGTGGGTGACAAATTATTCTTGAAGATCAGACCAATGCATGGAGTATCACGAGTGCATGGTATGAAGAAGCCCAGCTCGAGATATGTGGTGCCCTATGTTATATTGGAAAGAATTGCCCCTGTGGCCTATCGACTGGAGCTACCACCAGAATTGAAAAATTTTCACGACGTATTCCTTATGTCGTCGCTTCAAAAGGCACTATTAAGGCCCGATCAATATGTTTACACTACAGATGGAGCAGTGGAACTGATAAATCTGTTCCACTAGAGCCAATGCGGATAGTGGATGCTGAGATGAGGAACTTGTGTCGGAAAAGTGTACCTTTAGTGAAGGTATTGTCGTCTATCCATGGGAAGGAAGAATATACTTGGTAGCCGGTGGACTTGATGCAGAAGCGCTACTCGGAGTTGTTTCACCAAGGTAAAATTTAAGCATATTATATTTCCATGCATTATCTCCCCCACAGCCTTAGCCTTATTTTGGGTACAAAATCTTTTATTTTGTTTATAGGATTTGTAACATCCCATTTCATGCTAGACCCCTCGCGCGAGTTTTGAGTCAAGATAGCTGACTCAAGCTCGGGGTGCACCGGTAAAAGGCGTCGAGTGATACTCGACTAGTAGGGCAAATTTCACTTAGAAGAATTTTTGACACAACCAGGCGTTGAGTGTGTTTAGTGGTCTCAATGCCATTCAAGTTAACTTAGAAAAATTGCTCTAGATCAACCTAGCAATGAGTGCGTTGAGTGGTCTCAACGCCATTCCAGTTTAACATAGAAATTGTCCTAGAGTCAGAAAGCATCGAGCTCATTGAGTGGTCTCAATGCCACTTGATGAAATTTAACTTAGAATATTTCTGTACTCAAGAAGCGTCGAGAGCGTTTTGTGGTCTCGACGCCATTCGACGAGGTATTGAGTGATTTGACTTAGAATATTCTGAACTCAAGAAGCGTCGAGAGTTTTGTTTGGTCTCAACGCCATTTGGTAAGGCATTAAATGATTTGACTAAGAATATTTATGTACTATGAAAGCATCGAGAGCATTGAGTGGTCTCAACGCCATTCAAGGAGGCGTTGAGTGATTTAACTTAGAATATTTTGTACTGGGAAACATCGAGAGCGTTGAGTGGTCTCAACGCCATTCGACGAGGCGTTGATTGTTTAACTTAGAACTTTTCTGGATACTATAGGAGTTGAGTGAACTTGACGCCACTCGACGAAGCATCGAGTGTGTTGAGTAAACTCGATGCCATTCAACGAATTATCAGGAATACTCGACAATTTTGACTGGACTTTATAGACGTCGAGTGATCACAATAAATCTCGACGATTCGTCGAGTGTGTATGTTATAGACGCATATTGTGACTTGGAACATTTTAGTGAAACTGTGTTGCGGGTTCATGTGTACGGGCTGAACTAAGTTTTCAGGAAATGCACTAATTGACTTATTAGGACCCGGTCTTTTCTACAAGACATAATTTTAATAATAATGGGCGGTCAAGTAATTGGGTGACATGTGGCAGTCGGTTTACCAGAATTCTTCCAATAAAAGGAGAATTACGGAAAACCCTAGCCGTCACATCACTTCTTGTTGAATCGTTACCTGTGCTGAAACTACCGGAAGAGGGAAGGCTGTTGATGTCGGTTTTTTCTTGAGGAAAGCCTGTTCCTTTCCGGGCGGAAATGAGGTGAGCTTCCGACCCTCTCCCTTGGTTCTAGGTTTGTAGTTATTATCTAGGAGAGATGTTTACTCAAAAGAGTTTGACTTGCGAGATGATCTCCTAGAAAGAGACCATGTTAGGACCTTGTCCTAGGGATTTGATGTATTCAACCTCTCCTCTCTTCATTGTGAAGATGATGGACTTGGTTTTATGAAGAGGAATTGTCCATTGAAAAGGTGAATAAGAGAGGAGGAAAATCTATGAGTGGTTTTGAACAAATAACTAAAGGAAGAAGATGAACCGATGTCGTTCATCTTGCTTTAAGATGCGTGCAAAAATCTTTTTCTGTGCGCAACAAACTTCAAGGCCGTTTTCTAGTATGATACGAACAGATTTTGGTTTTTGACTAAACACAAACGTTGTAGACCTTTTAAATACCTTTCCAATGGATGGTGACATATTTTCATACGAGTCTTGTAGCCTCGGTAATGTCCAGTCGAAGTTGCTATACAGTAATGTCTTAAGTACATGTTGTTCTCGGGTTTGTGTAGAATCGGGTTTAGACTTGGTAGAGAGATCGTAGCAAAATAATGTTGAGATTTGGTAAACTTAGTCTATATGTAATCATGATAAACAAAGCGTTTGGTGAAACATGATTGTACAAATGGTTCGAAGGAGTTTGATAAACAAATTGTTTGGGTAAGTTAGTGAACAAATGATTTGATACCATTGGTTATACAAATGTATTCATGTGAAATTCGGTAGGGATGTGCATGATTATAATCAAGAGAATGTAATGGGTTTTGGAAAGAGGGTGTTATGTCTGACAAATGAATGTATAATTCATTGCTATGTTATCATGCTTGATCTGTATGTGAAGTATCATTATATTGTTGTGGATATCATATGGAGTTACACTTGTTGTGAATGCTTGATCATGTGGAAAGGAATTGGATGTGGTTAATGC
Organism: Platanthera zijinensis; assembly: GCA_039513925.1. Taxonomy (NCBI): domain Eukaryota; kingdom Viridiplantae; phylum Streptophyta; class Magnoliopsida; order Asparagales; family Orchidaceae; genus Platanthera; species Platanthera zijinensis. The sequence goes on from CM077092.1 coordinate 167,625,021, forward strand.
ATGGCCATGTGATATGATGTTTAATGGAATGTGTTTAGTAGTCCACTACTTAGAGTTGTTCCTCCCTATGGGTAGCAGTGTGGGATTGGTGTACTGTATAAGGTGGCTTGACACCTGTGTAAATGGTGAACCCTTACCTGGTATGGAAATGTGAAAGGGTTGGAGTGTGTGTGCGTGTGTGTGTGTTTGTCGAACTAGAATGATGTGTTGATAAGGGACTCGGTGTGGAGCCCTTGCGTGCTGTCGAGCATGAGATGTGAATAATAAAAAGAGACTCAGTGTGGAGCGCTTAAATGTCAAATTGTATGCGGTGTGAGTTGACACACGGTGTCATAATCCTAGGTTAAGGATAGTGTTGCAAGTCTACGGGCTCGCCAGTCATCACATCGACGGGAGTTGCTGATAGACTTGGATGATTGGACCTTGGTCCTCGGTGCTTACTTCCCGAGGCACCCTCCGTTCTTGGGGACGGTTTGGCTATGTCATTTAGTGACACACTCACGAAGACCTTCTTCGTGCTACGATATAGGCCAGTTTGGGCTATGTTCTTGGTTTACATCTAGTTGAGACCCCTCTGAGCCATAATAGGCATGTGAGCTCCACTGTTTTGTTCTTAGCGTTGAGGCGTACATAGGCCTAGGCGTGGTAGTGTGGATGCCCGCCTAGTAGTGGAAAGTCCGTTCCACTGTCACCATCTGGCCATGACTGATGGCGCCTAAGAGGTTAACTACCTGCTAAAAAAGTGGGAACAACAAGTCTGTGTCGACATAACAGTGTGTGTGTGTGTGAGCATGGGTGTGTTATCACATTACATTCATGTCATTGCATTGCACTGCATAAGATTCTTTTCATATAAGTTTGTATGGACACTCTTATATGATGAGTTACTTTACTGTTAAGCTGATCCTTAACTTATATGTCTGTAAGAGCATTCATATAAGTTGAGTTACTTTTTTGTTATAGGCTCTTACTCGTATACCTCTGTTGATAGTAGAACTTCTAGTGTAGATTGATATACTCACTTGTTTTATATGTTGTATACTTTGATATTGATTAGTCTTATACCACCTGCTTGTACTACTGCTTACACACACACACACACACACACACACACACACACATATATATATATATATATATATATATATATTGTACCCTTTTCCTTTCTCCGCCCGGTGCCTAAGAGTCTCCAGGGGAGAAGATGTGATAGCCACTTAGTCTTTATGACTAACGATTGCTACGTCTTCCTTTTAGGAATAAACCCCACAAATAAAGCAACAGCAGGTTGTGTAGGAGGGAAGCCAGGCCAGGACGACTGGGCCTGATGTGACGATACCATTGCTGCCTTCAGTTATGGATATGAGTTTTTGAAAGACTTTTATTGTAGCCCTTGGACAAAGTTTTTTTGTACCCTGATATTATAGAAGCCTGTTGATGCTTCTTATTATTAATGTACTTGTGGACTTTATACTTATGTGGATTTGTACTTATGTTTGTTATTTATGTTGGGTTGGCATGGATGATATTGTTTTTAGCCTACAGGATAGGTGTCTTATAGTATCAGTCAACCCGTGTGTTGGCTTTACTACTTGGTGGCTATTCTGGACATAAGACTCCCCTCGGTCGTGTCTTGTGTTCTAGGAGGGGGGTATTACACACCTGATCTTGGCCTATGGTACCCTGGGAATAGGGATTTTGAACTAACTTGCTATTCAGATGCAGATTTTGCAGGATGTAGAAAGGACAAGAAAAGCACATCAGGCACCTGTTAGTTCTTTGGAGAAAGACTTGTGTCTTGGAGCAATAAAAAGCAGACCAGTGTTGCTATTTCCATAGCTGAGTAAGACTATATATCAGTAGGAAGTTGTTATGTACAGTTGATGTTGATCCAGCATCAGCTCTAGGACTACAACATCATGATAAGTAACAACCTCATGTACTGTGATTCAACCAGCGCAATCTCTAGAGCTAGGAGTCCTGTCTCTCATAGTAGGACTAAGTATATTGAGATTAGGTATCATTTTATTAGGGAGCATGTGGAGAAGGAAGAACCAGTCTTAAGTTTTCCCAACAGAAAAGCAAGTGGCTGATATCTTCACTAAGACACTTCATGAATTCAAGTTCAACACCTTCAAGTTTTAGTTGGGTATGTTGAACTTGGTATATATTCAGTTGCTCCTTAATCGGTTTTTGTTACATGAATTACTCTTCTTGCAGGTTGTTAAAGTCTCTCAAGTTATATCAAGACTTGAATGGACTAAAGTGTCTATTAGAGAGGATGATAAAAGATGCTCCTATTGAGGGGGAGAAAGTAAAGATGCTCCTGATGAGGGGGAGAAAGTCCAGTACTTGCAAGAATAGGTTCAACTTCCTATTGAGAGGAAGAAACCAGCTACAACAGTGGAATTCCTATTAAGAGGATCAACACTGCTGACATGTATGTCCTCAGGACAATGCACAAACTGAGGGGGAGATTAACTGATCTTCCTGCTCTAGAGATTATTTATGTCATTGTCATAAACTTCTCTGAGTTTGAGATGGTATACTACTGCTGAGAAGGTAATGATCAAGGAAGGACCACTCAAGTTTCAAGTGGTTGCATTAGAGTGTTGAGTTAGTGGTGTCAACTCAAGTGCTATGATCTTTAGTCAACTGGTATGATCACTATTGGAGTGGAATCAGGCTAAGATCAAGAGAAAAGTTTTCCCATGATCCGATCTCCTCCCTCATTAGATGAATGTCTATTGAAGAAGCCAAAAATTGGGAGGAGTGGTAGAGCAATACTTGACATGAATTGACATGTTAAGTAAGTGCATATACTTAGAGGAGTGGGAGAGCAATGACTATATGTTGAGTTAGTGCATATTACTTGGAAATGTTCACGTGATATAAGGAAAGCAATGAATTGACATGTTGAGTCATTGCAGTAAATTGGAGAACATTAGACAAGCTACAGTTGCTAGCTTACATATGCTAAATCGATATGGTTTATGTAGTAATGAATCTTAGTATTGCTGTGTATTCTGCCTTCTTCAAATAGGGGGAGATTGTTGGGAATATTGGCTTTCAATGTTCCCTGGATTTGAAGTGGCATCACCATCAATACTAAGAGCATATATATATTTGATATAAGTTCAAGTTAAGGCATGCAGGTTGTTCTTTGTTACATTGATTGGACAGGTGTTCTAAGTGACAGTGTTAGGTGGACACAAGGAGGAATGCTGGAAAGACAAAAATTTTTCTAAGTCCACAGGCATTGCGTTTATCCAGTTCACTCAACGCAAGATGTCAATGAAGAAAGCTGGAAAGACAGAAATTGGTCTAAGTCCATAGGCATTGAGTGAAGCCAGTTCACTCAACACTAGATGTGATGTAGGCTACGCCTAAGGATCCTACACGGAAGGCGAGACTACGACCTTGACAACGTTTGTCGCTCCCTAACCCGCACACAAATGAAACGCAGCGTCCACAATGATTGTTATTTATCGTTCGCGCTAACATACGGATAGCCGATCCGCAAGGGGAACGGAGAATGGCTATATGCCAAAATCCTTTCCGGCTAAATGGAATAATATTAAATTCCGATCGAGCTTTGGAGTTGTACCAAAATAGATCCACCAAAAAAAATCATGATTCGAAAAATGGTAGGATCTATCCCAACAAAACAAAAGCGAGGAGCGCCAATCCTCTCGCGAGATCTTTACGGAAAAACCAAATGAAAATATCAAATCTATTTTAGAAACACCTCGAAAGTTAACAATTCGAGAAATCACGCAAAATCCGTCCACCACAAGAACTAATCAAAGAAGAGAATCTCTTATGTAGGAATTTTCGTTACCCCGCTCGAAAATGTAGATCCGAGATGTTTGATCCACATATAACGACCGCTCTTCCTTTTGAGATCCACGGGAAACGCGCTACGGATGAAGATCTCGTTCGCCTCCTTCACTTCTCGCCGTGAAAGATTTCCCCAAGATGTTGTTCTTCCTTGCACAAGATCCTTCTCCTCCAAGGGGTGACCAAAATCTTCAAGGGGTTGACAAAGTCGGTGGAGAAGGGAAATAGTGGTGGGAGAACGATAGGGTCATTAAAGGAAGAGAGGGAGTGCAAGGGGGCGGCCAAGCAAGAAGGGACCGGGGCTGCCAAAGCTTGAGAAGAGGGAGACTCCCTAGGGGCGGCGGCTAGTAGGAGGGAAGAAGGAAGAATTAGGTTTAGGCAAAATCTGATTTTGATTTAAATATTAGTCTAAATATCAAATGACAAATTGGCCTTATATAAGGCTTACAACCATGTGGCTATTAGCAGCCCAAAATAAAAATGTTGCAGAAAATGAAATGACAAAAATAACATAGTGTCCAATATCACATATAACCAGATAAAGGCAGACCAAAAAATAAAATAACTTTAACGCTTATTTTTGTTGCGTGGGCGAAGATTGTAGCCGTGCCCGCTATGGCTCCGCAAGTCTCTTGATGGTGGAGCATCGTCGTCATCTTCTATCACGGTAACACCGCCATGGTCGTCGTCTTCTTCACCCAGTTGGCCGTCGTGGTGGCCGTCGCCATCAATCCTCCCGCTCTCGAAAGGACTCATCACCGATGAGTGGGCTGGACGGTATCGGTGGAGGAGATCTGCATCGAGAAGAGCCAGTTCTGCCGAAGAAATCCAAGAGTCGTTCGAAGCTGGACGACCACGCCATCTGACCAAAAACCTGTGAATGTCGCCGTCGGGAGTAGAAAACACCGCATCCTGCAATATCTTGTCAGACAAGAAATCGGTTCGGGGGAACCTTGGAAAAGCGTTAGGCAAAGAAGGAAAACAAGTTGCATCATCAATAGACAACGTACCTCCCGAAGAATCTGAAAGGGAGAGCGGTCTAGAAATATTCCTCACCCCCACCCCTTTAGACAGTATAGTGGAAATATGAAATAGAGAGACTGACAGTTCAGGTGGTGGAGCGACATAAAGCGTTAAATCCGAAATGTTAAAAACATGGGAGATTCCCCACTCAGCGGGTAACTGTAATAAATATGCATTTTCACCTAGCTTCTTCAAAATCCGAAAAGGACCGGCTCTCTTATTCGCTAATTTTTTTATGGTGCCCGAACGCAACCGTTCAGGGATAAGACGTACCATTACCAAATCACCAATCTTTAAGGGGACTTCTCGCTTATGTATGTTAACATTCGATTGCTAAATAGCATATTGTTTAGCTAACATCTTGCCAATGTGCTCGTGGAGAGTGTGAACGTACGAGGCGAAGTCCTGTGCAAATTGACTTGATTTAAATGATGGTGGTAACGGAATCAAGTCAAGAGGCACGGGCGCCTTATATCCATACACTATCTCATTTGGCGATAACCCGGTGGACCTATTCTTAGAATTATTATAGGCTAACTGAGCGTGAGGAAGAATAAGATCCCATGTACCCTTATGATCACCCACTAAGCAACGAAGTAATCCTCCCAAACTACGGTTAACAACTTCCGTTTGCCCATCCGTTTTGGGGTGATAGGCCGACGAAAACATAAGTCTAGTGCCCAACAACTTCCAAAGTATTTTCCAAAACTAGCTAGTAAACTTAACATCTCTATCGGTCACGATGGTTTTGGGGACACCCCGATGTGCTACGACCTCCTTAAAATACAACTTAGCGACATGTGAAGCATCGTTGGTGCTATGACAAGCGATAAAATAAGCCATTTTGGAGAATTGGTCAACTACGACCAAGATGGAATTGTGATGCCTAAATGTCGGTGGGAGGCCCAATATGAAGTCTATGCTAACATACACCCATGGGGCAGAGGGAATCGGAAGGGGTGTGTAAAGACCCGCATTGGTCTTGTTACCCATTGCTAATTGACATACGCGGCAACTCCCTACGATTTTATTGACCATTAGCTTGAGACCCGGCCAAAAGAATTTATCCTCCACAAGTGTGATCGTTTTATCGCGACCGAAGTGTCCACCTAATCCTCCACTATGTAACTCCCATATAATAAAATGGCGTAACGAAGAGCGGGGAATACATAGTTGCGTATGCTTGAATAGGTACCCGTCACGGATGTAATACGTCGAGATAGTGGAAGGGGACTTGTCCTGAGCGGTGAAGTATATGTCCTTGAAATCCGGGCACTGTATATACACATCTTTGATTCTCTCAAAGCCTATGACCGATACCTCTATGGTAGATAGTAATAGGGTGACTCGACTAAGGGCGTCCGCCACACAATTTAACGTACCCTTGAGGTGCTTGATAATGAAAGTATACTCCTATAGGTATGATACCCATTGGGCGTGCCGAGGGCTGATCTTTCTTTGGGAGTTGACAAATTTTAAAGCCTCGTGATCCGAGAGGATTACATATTCTTTCGATATGAGATAGTGTCTCCAATGTTGGAGACAACGTATCACGACATAAAACTCACGATCATAATTGGAATAATTTAATTTTGGGCCCGCAAGTTTCTCGCTAAAGTATCCAACCGGATGTCCCTCTTGGCTTAACACTCCTCTAAATCCTATCCCCGAAGCGTCGCATGATAGTTCAAGCACTTTATTAAAATTCAGTAACCATAATAGGGGGGCTTCAGACATCCGATCCTTAATCATTTGAAACGCGCTAGCGGCCGATTTGGTCCATGCAAAATCACTCTTCTTCATACATTCAGTGATTGGTGCCATGACACTACTAAAATTGCGAATGAATCGTCGATAAAACGTGGCCAATCCATGAAAACTCCTAACATCCCTAATATTTTGCGGTTCCGGCCACTCTCTAATCACTTGGACCTTCTTAGGGTCAACATGAATACCCGCAGCGCTCACTATGTATCCTAGAAATTCCACGGAAGTCACCCCGAACGCGCACTTCTTAAAATTAATATATAAGTTCTCTTGGCGCAATGTAGTAAGGATTGTCCGCAAATGAGTTTCATGATCGATCGGCGAGGTACTAAACACCAAAATATCATCGAAATAGACTACGACAAATTTACCCATGTATGGGTTAAATACTTGAGTAATTAACCGTGAGAAAGTACTTGGTCCATTTGTGAGTCCCTCTCCTAGCACTAACCACTCGTAATGTAACACATCCCCTGTAAAGACCATATAATATGGGTCCGGTCGGGGCCCCACAACATACGGACGCCACAGCTTTAGTATTAAAAGATGATATAAAACTACCCAATCTCAAAACTCCAGACAAACACAGCGAAAACAGAACACTAACAGATAGAAGTTATCCACTAACAGAAGAGTATCAAATGGCCTTAAGGCCTTACACAATATAAGTCCAAATATAAAAAGTGCCAAGCACCCCTAGGCTACCTCGGCATGCAAGCCGGACATAGTCAAACAACAGCAGCAAAACAAGGAAAAGAAAATAGTCAAGCACAGCAACACTTCATGAGGCTTAGGGCTTTTCGCCCGGCGCGCTAGCTCTTGCATGCGATCCTTTCCCTATAAGGATTTGAAGTAACGTGGGTCAGCAAAGGCTGACCTCTACTGTGTAACAAACACATCTCCTCCCGGCTGTCCCTAACGGACCCCGGGGTACCACTCCACCTGCAAGTTAGCTCTTCGTATACCAAAAGAGTATATATAATAAAGCGGTAAAACAGGCTTGGATGTCTCATACAACATACATGTTCTCTATGTTTTGTACAAAGTGAAAGGGGCCTACTATGCAACATGAATGCAACCCGGGTTTCACCCAAGGCACCCTAGCTCGTATGCATCTAGCACAACATCAAACACTGGGTACTTCCGTTTCCCCATTGGCTTAAAGTCGCAAACACAAGGGAACCACCATGTCCCTAACGGCACACACGCCGTCACACGGAACCTCGCAAAGGCCCCACCCGCACAAGGGTCATATACCCCGGGCTTGCCCGCACATTCTGACTTCGCACGTCAGGGTTCCGTCTCACACTGACGGATTCTAAGAAGCCTTGCTGGACCCCACCCGCTCATGGCCACATTGCCCGGGCTTGCCCTCTGCTCGACATTCTCGCTAGTCCCACACAAGGGGCTAGTCTCGCCGGGACACTTTCCCCACATGACTTGCGCGTCACGGGATAGCCAGCCGACCACGGAGACATAGTCGCGCCTTTGCACAGCACAAACAAAGGTTTCCCCACCCCAATCACCATTCGCACCGTGTCTTTCCCGTGCTCCAAGGAAACCATCTACCGCACAACGCGGAGCTAACCTTGTCCGTTTCAGACCACGAGTACTCACTCAAATATAAGGGGGGAAACGCATACATACAACGACGTATTGCCGCAACGGATTTCTACCGAATCCCCGAAGCTCGCTATGCAACATCACCGGGTCGGACTAACGGTCGCGACCACGGCTTCACCCACAATGCCTAATCTGCTAACGGAGCGGATCTCTAATGCAAAGCATGCTGGGATGAAAATACTCAACCCGGAGGTTCCTCTTGAACCTAGGCTACACGAATCCCTCTCATTTGAGAGATTCGGTGCTCAAAATACGAAAGGAAGGGGATGCTATTCATGCATCCTAAATCCTAAAAACCGAGAGGAGAAGTGTCGTTACCTTCCGTCCCCTCTTCCTAGCCATGGAGAAGATTTGCTCAGTTGAAAACCACCACAACGCTCCCACCTTCGCGGATCTGAACTCCGCTCGCGAAACGGACCTCCGAAGCTTCGCCGGCAGCCGGAACTTGGCCTTCTTCCTCCTCCTTGATCTCCTTTCTCTCTAGAATCAAGAGAGATAAAGCCAAATGGAAAATGAGGGTTTGAAACCCTATTCCCGGCCTTAAACCGCCCAGGGAGGCTCCCCACCGTTGGATCTCATACCAAAGAAACGGACGGCCACGATCGGAACCCAAAATAACAAAATCTAGGCCGAACACGGGTTGGCACACGGCCGTGTGCAGGGCCGTGTCAACCATTCGCCATCTCGACCGATTCGAAAACCAGCACACGGCCGTTGATACGGCCTCCGACACGCCCATGTCGCCTTTGACACGCCCGTGTCGAGACCCGTGTCACGCCCCCCACCGACTAACCTTCCCAGTCAGAGAAGGACACAGCCAAAGACACGGCCAAAGGCACGGCCTTCGACACGCCCGTGTCAGACCCGACACGGCTGTGTCGTGACCCGTGTCACGCCTAGCAGAATAAATCCTGCAAACAGCCCGAGAAGGATACGGCCAGGGACACGCCCGTGTCCCAGGCCGTGTTCCTGAGCTCGATGAATGTCGACCCTCAAAACGTCGACCACAAGCTTCGCGGTCGACCACGCCCTGACATGCCCGTGTCACGCCCTTGACACGCCCGTGTCGCTTGCTCCAAAACCCAAACTTGGCTAAAACAATGCCGTCGATTCCCCTTCCAAGTTTTGGGGTGTTACAATTCTCCCCCCCCCCTTACAAGAATTTCGTCCCGAAATTTAAAACATGGAAGGTAAACAAAACTAAACGGTACCTGAGGAGAACAGCTCGGGGTACTCCTCCAGCATGGCCTGCTCTCGCTCCCATGAGAGCTCCTCACAGCCACAGTTGTCCCAACGGACCTTTACGAGTCTGACCACCTTGTTCCGCAATTGCCGAACCTCTGAGTCTTCTATCCCGATTGGACGAACTCGCGTCCTCAAGTCTTCCTCTACAGGCACCGCCATCGGCTCAATCACCACGCTGGCTTCTAACAAAGCTTTCCTCAGGACGGAGACGTGAAAAACGTCATGCAATCCACTTAGCTCCGTGGACAACGCCAACCGGTACGCTGCGTCTCCCACTCGCTCGATGACCTTGAATGGTCCCAAAAATCTCGGACACAGCTTCTTGAGTCGGCGAATTCGCGAAACGCCTTTGAACGGCTTGATCTTAAGATACACCCAGTCGCCCACAGCGAATTCCACATGCCTGTGGCGAGCATTGAAATACTTTGACTGTCGATCTTGATCTACCTTCATGCGCTCTTGGATGGTCCGCACTAGCTCACTAGCGTCGGCTACCACTTCTTTCCCCAAAAGCTTGGTGTCTCCCGCCTCTGTCCAAGACATCGGTGTTCGACACCGCCTCCCATACAGAGCTTCGTATGGCGCCATCTTGATACTAGCTTGGTAACTATTGTTATAAGCAAAATCCACCATGAAGAGATGATCCTCCCACTTCTTGCCGAAGTCGAGAGTACACATCCTTAGCATATCTTCCAAAGTACGGTTAGTTCTCTCAGTTTACCCATCGGTTTGAGGATGAAAGGTCGTACTGAACTTGAGTTTTGTGCCCAAGCTCTTCTGCACCAACCGCCAATCCTTAGACGTGAAACGTCCATCCCGGTCGCTGACTATACTCTTCAGAATCCCATGAAGTCGTACAATATTTCGGACGTACAACTCCACCAACTTTTCCACGCCGTCCTCCTTCCGGTTTGGGATGAAATGTGCCACTTTGGTCAAGCGGTCCACAATCACCCAAATGGCATCATTACCCTGCTGCGATCTAGGCAACCCAAGCACAAAATCCATGGAGATGTCATCAAATTTCCATTCGAGGATTGGAAGAGGCTTCAAGAACCCGCCCGACTTCTGAGACTCGGCCTTCACCAAGGCACATGTTTGGCACCGACTCACACACAAAGCTACGTCCCGCTTCATCCCAGGCCACCAATAGGACTTCTTCAAATCCAAGTACATCTTTGTACTACCCGGGTGAATGAAGTACTTAGTGAAGTGGGCCTCAAACATCAACTCCTAGCAGAGCTTGCCGAACTGCGGTACACAAATCCTTCCGCCCTTCCTCAAAATCCCATCAACCATCTCCCAGGCGCTACCCTTGCCCTTTAGAGCTTTCTCCACGAAAGGTTGGAACTCCGCATCTACACGGGTCGCTTCTCGAATACGATCGCATAAGTCACTCTGCATCTCAATCCAATTTAGTCGAGCCACGCTAGACTCGCCTCTTGCCACACATTCCAAACTAAGGGACTCCCAGTCCCGCCTTAACCACTCATCGTGAGCTTCAATCCAATTTCCTTGCCCCGAGTATTTCCTACTCAAAGCATCTGCCACCACATTGGCTTTCCCTGGCGTGTACTGAATTGCCACCTCGTAGTCCCCAAGGAACTCGACCCACCTGCGCTGCCGCATATTTAGGTCCTTCTGATCTAGGAGATACTTCAGACTCTTGTGGTCCGTGAAGATCTTCACCTTTGCACCACAAACGTAGTGCCTCCACAACTTCAAAACAAAAATTACCGCCGCCAACTCCAAATCATGGACTGGGTAATTTCTCTCATGAGGCTTCAGCTGCCTCGACCCAAAAGCTATCACACTACCATGCTGCACCAACACGCACCCTAAACCGCATCCGGATGCGTCGCTGAAAATCTGGAACCCTTCGGTCCCCTTTGGTAGACTTAGGATCGGCGCCGTCATTAGCCTTTCCTTCAGGGTTTCAAACGCCTGATTCCACTCTTGATTCCATACAAACTTCTAATCCTTGCGAGTTAGTGAAGTGAGGGGTAGAGCAATCCGCGAAAAGTTTTCCACAAACCTTCGGTAGTACCCGGCTAGTCCAAGAAAACTTCGGACTTCCGCCACGGTCCTCAAAACTGGCCACTCTCTGATGGCTTCTACTTTCGTTGGATCTACCGCCACCCCATCCCCACTAATCACATGGCCTAGAAATGCCACTTTCTCCAACCAGAACTCGCACTTGGAGAACTTCGCATAAAGCTGGTTCTCTCTCAATACTTGCAACACTGTCCGCAAGTGCGACTCATGCTCCGCTTCCGACTTGGAATACACCAAAATGTCATCGATAAAGACGACTACGAACCAGTCCAAATATTCGCGAAACACTCGGTTCATCAAGTCCATGAACACGGACGACGCGTTTGTCAGCCCGAACGGCATCACCGAGAACTCAAAATGACCATACCTCGTACCAAACGCGGTCTTGGGTATGTCTTCGTCACGAATCCGCAACTGATAATATCCGGACTTCAAGTCCAACTTGGAGTATACCACCGACCCCACCAACTGGTCGAAGAGATCGTCTATCCGAGGAATCAGATACTTATTCTTGACAGTCAATTTGTTCAACTCTCGGTAGTCTATGCACAGACGCATACTACCGTCCTTCTTCTTTACAAATAACACCGGCGCACTCCACGGTGAAGAGCTGGGTCTGATATACCCTTGCTCCAAAAGCTCCTGCAACTGAACCTTGAGCTCGGCCAACTCCTTTGGTGCCATCCTAAAGGGTGGACGTGACACCGGTCTAGCCTCGGGCACTAACTCGATGGAGAAATCAATCTCCCGCCGAGGAGGTGCTCCTGGTAGCTCCTCAGGAAAAACATCTCCAAATTCCGCCACCACAGGCACTTCTCCAAGAGACAGCCCGGAAAGGCTAACCTCCAACAACGCTACTAGAGCTACACCCCCCTGGTTAACAGCTCGCACTAGTTGAAGTGCCGAAACTAGGGAACAGGCCACTCCATGCAGGCCCTCAAACTTGACTTCCGCTTGCCCCACGCCCCTCAGGGTTACCACCTTGGACAAATAGTCGATACTGGCACGCTGCTCCGCTAGCCAATCCATCCCCAAAATCACATCGAACTCGGATAACGACAAGATCGCCGCTACAAATATGAAGTCGACTCCCTCAAGACTCCAACAAATTCGCCCTTTAGCCCTGGTTGTCATAGACGACCCATTGGGCATGCGCACTTTCAACTCTGAGTCCGTTGCGAAGGACTCAACTCTAATCCTCCGCGTGAAACTTTCCGCAAGGAAGGAGTGCGACGCTCCCGTATCAAAAGGTACTCTAGCGGGGTACCCAGATACCACTACAAAGCCTACACACATGCAACAAACATAAAAAGGCTTGAAAGGAAGAAATCTACGGTGTAGGTTGAACACTCATACCTGTCACCACATCGATTTGGCGGATTGCTTCCTGCTGCCCAAGGTTGGTGGCCCTTGGCTGCACTGGTTGAAACTGGGAAACACTCGACTCCTCCATCTTCCCCTTCTCTGTTGCACTGGGTCCGGAGCGTACGGTCTGCTCCTGCCTTGGCTCTTGCTCAGCGCCCCCTTGGGTACAAAATCTTGCTATGTGGCCTGGCTTGCCATAACTGTAACACGTCTGCGGTCCCTTAGAGCGTGACCCTCCGGACGTCCAATTACTTTTCTCGCCTGACTTATATGGGGAAGGCTTCTTCTTCCATCGTCTCCCTTCCGCCTTTCCATGGGACTGAGCAGGCTTCTTCTCCTCCCCCTTTTTGGGTGTGAAACCCTTGCGACGCTGGGATCGCTCCATGTCACTCTCCAAAATTCGGGCCGCCTCCACCAATTCGTTGAAACCCGCACGTTTCATCGATATGAGGGGTTGTCTTAGATTCTCCCTCAATCCATGATAGAAGAGATTGTCCCTCTCTTCATCGTCTGCCATGGTCGTCCCTGCATAACGACCCAAGCGAGTAAATTCCTGAACATACTCATCCACTGACTTGTCTCGCTGCACCAGATGTAGAAACTGCCTCTAGAGGGCTAACCTCGTTGAGGCGGGAATGTACTTCTTCAGGAAGGCATTCCCAAACTCCTCGATGGACGGTGTGCGTCCTAGAAACTGCCGGCCACTGTGGCTCACCCACCATAACTTGGCATCTCCCTCCAACATAAAGGCTGCGAACTTTGCCTTTTTCTCATCTGCCGCCTTTGCAGCCCTGAGAAGCTCCTGAATTCTAGCCCACCAATCCTCTGCATATGTGGGCGTGCTGATTCCCTTGAAGGTTGGAGGGTAGAAACTCAGAAAGTACTTCATTTGCCAGTCCCCATGCCCGACAACCACTCTCTCGGCCTACGGCTCTGCCCGCCTGGCTTCCTCAACCGGCACGGTCGCTGCCGTGTCCGGGGTAGCAGGAGTTGCTACTTGAGCAACGGCCGACTTCTGCTACCTGTGCTGTCGCTGCAGAAGCGATTGGGCCGCCACCATCGCTTCTGCAGCAAGCATACGGTAGAAGCTCCCGTTGTCAAGTGCAACCCCCATCCCTAGCGGACCTTGCGCAGTCGCACTACTTGCCGAGAGCTCTTCTCTTGGCCTCGAGGTCCCAGCCTCGTTGCTTGCACTCTAAAGACAAGCAAGAAAATGCAAATCAGTCTCTAATCGCAAGACTCGAACACAAGGACACTCATGGTCCCGCGATACTCCTATGTGGATAACTTCTTATACGCGACTCGACTTATACTTTCGACCGCGAAACTTCTCATTGGAACGCTAACCTCCCTCTGATACCAAATTGTAACACCTCCCCTATAAAGACCATATAATATGGGTCCGGCCGGGGCCCCACAACATACGGACGCCACATCTTTAGTATTAAAAGATGATATAAAACTACCCAATCTCAAAACTCCAGACAAACACAGCGGAAACAGAACACTAACAGACAGAAGTTATCCACTAACAGAAGAGTATCAAATGGCCTTAAGGCCTTACACATTATAAGTCCAAATATAAAAAGTGCCAAGCACCCTTAGGCTACCTCGGCATGCAAGCCGGACATAGTCAAACAATAGCAGCAAAAGAAGGAAAAGAAAATAGTCAAGCACAGCAACACTTTATGAGGCTTAGGGCTTTTCGCCCGGCGCGCTAGCTCCTGCATGCGATCCTTGCCCTGTAAGGATTTGAAGTAACGTGGGTCAGCAAAGGCTGACCTCTACTATGTAACAAACACATGTCCTCCCGGCCGTCCCTAACGGACACCGGGGTACCACTCCACCTACAAGTTAGCACTTCGTATACCAAGAGAGTATATATAATAAAGCGGTAAAACAGGCTTGGATGTCTCATACATCATACATGTTCTCTATGTTTTGTACAAAGTGAAAGGGGCCTACTATGCAACATGAATGCAACCCGGGTTTCACCCAAGGCACCCTAGCTCGTATGCATCTAGCACAACATCAAACACTGGGTACTTCCATTTCCCTATTGGCTTAAAGCAGCAAACACAAGGGAACCACCATGTCCCTAACGGCACACACGCCGTCACACGGAACCTCGCAAAGGCCCCACCCGTACAAGGGTCATATACCCCGGGCTTGCCCGCACATTCTGACTTCGCACGTCAGGGTTCCGTCTCACACTGACCGATTCTAAGAAGCCTTGCTGGACCCCACCCGCTTATGGCCACATTGCCCGGGCTTGCCCTCCGCTCGACATTCTCGTCAGTCCAACACAAGGGGCTAGTCTCGCCGGGACACTTTCCCCACATGACTTGCGCGTCACGGGATAGCCAGCCGACCACGGAGACATAGCCGCGCCTTTGCACAGCACAAACAAAGGTTTCCCCACCCCAATCACCATTCGCACCGTGTCTTTCCCGTGCTCCAAGGAAACCATCTACCGCACAACGCGGAGCTAACCTTGTCCGTTTCCGACCACGAGTACTCACTCGAATATAAGGGGGGAAACGCATACATACAACGGCATATTGCCGCAACGGATTTCTACCGAATCCCCGAAGCTCGCTATGCAACATCACCGGGTCGGACTAACGATCGCGACCACGGCTTCACCCACAATGCCTAATCCGCTAACGGAGCGGATCTCTAATGCAAAGCATGCCGGGATGAACATACTCAACCCGGAGGTTCCTCCTGAACCTAGGCTACACGAATCCCTCTCATTTAAGAGATTCGGTGCTCAAAATACGAAAGGAAGGGGATGCTATTCATGCATCCTAAATCCTAAAAACTGAGAGGAGAAGTGTCGTTACCTTCCGTCCCCTCTTCCTAGCCATGGAGAAGATTTTGCTCGGTTGAAAACCACCGCAACGCTCCCACCTTCGCGGATCTGAACTCCGCTCGCGAAACGGACCACTGAAGCTTCGCCGGCAGCCAGAACTTGGCCTTCTTCCTCCTCCTTGCTCTCCCTTCTCTCTAAAATCAAGAGAGATAAAGCCAAATGGAAAATGAGGGTTTGAAACCCTATTCCCGACCTTAAACCGCCCAGGGAGGCTCCCCACTGTTGGATCTCATACCAAAGAAACGGACGGCCACGATCGGAACCCAAAATAACAAAATCTGGGCCGAACACAGGTTGGCACACGGCCGTGTGCAGGGCCGTATCAACCATTTGCCATCTCGACCGATTCGAAAACTAGCACACGGCCGTTGACACGGCCTCCGACACGCCCATAACGCCTTTGACACGCCCGTGTCAAGACCCGTGTCACGCCCCCCACCGACTAACATTCCCAGTCAGAGAAGGACACGGCCTTCGACACGCCCGTGTCAGACCCGACACGGCCGTGTCGTGACCCGTGTCACGCCTAGCAGAATAAATCCTGCAAACAGTCCGAGAAGGACACGGCCTGGGACACGCCCGTGTCCCAGGCCGTGTTCCTGAGCTCGACGAACGTCGACCCTCAAAACGTCGACCACAAGCTCCGCGGTCGACCACGCCCTGACACGCCCGTGTCACGCCCTTGACACGCCCGTGTCGCCTACTCCAAAACCCAAACATGGCTAAAACGATGCCGTCGATTCCCCTTCCAAGTTTTGGGGTGTTACACGTAAAGCCCGTCCTTAGATTTAAAGGCCGTTTTCCATTCGTCTCCCTACCGAATCCTTATTTGGTGGTAACCACTCTTTAAATCCAATTTTGAGAATACGATGGCACCGGATAACATATCCAATAGATCGTCCAAACGGGGGATAGGAAACCTATACTTGACAGTTATTTTATTTATGGCCCGGTAGTCTACACACAACCTCCAAGACTTACCTTTCTTTGGGACCAACAAGGCAGGGATGACACAAGGGCTTTTACTATGGCGAATAAATCCCTTTGCTAATAAATCGGAAATTAATGTTTGTAGTTCATTATGTGCGGAGGGATTGAGTCGGTAATGGGGTAGATTAGGCAAGGATGAGCCCGGGATGAAATCGATTTCGTGTTGAATATCCCTGATTGGTGGCAACTTGGAAGGTAAATCTACCGGATAGACGTCCTTATATTCTTCTAATAACGTGCGCAGAGATAACGGTAGGTTCTCTAAAGACGGTGCATCTTCCTTTACTTGCAGACATACTAACGCATAAATGACGCCATCTAGAAAGGTTTCACATTCTAACTCCTTCCAACTTATAAAACTTACCGTTTTCCTTTCCGCAGGCACCACTGTGTCCTTGGAAGCAATTGACGGGTCCTTAGGTGGTGTGGGTTTCAAAATAATGGTCTTACCATTGAACTTGAACTCGTAGGTGTTGGCTTTCCAAAATGGGTCACGTCATAATCATAAAGCCATGGACGCCCTTGTTGAACGTGACATACATCCATAGGGATGACATCACACCACACCTTATCGACATAACTCTTTACCGTAAGCGGTACCAAGCATCGTTTAGATACTGCGATCGATGTTTTGTTCACCGAGGCTATCTTATTCGGATGTGGATGCGGCTCAGTGACTAAGTGCATTCGAGTGATGGCATTCTCCGAAATGACCTTCATAAAACCACCGCTATCGATTATTAACTTACACCACTTGTCACCGTTCTTAAAATTTACCGAGAAGATATTCGTCCGATTGTAATCGTCCGTCGCACACGGTGTGTTCAGAATACATCTCATAACTATCATAAAAGAGTCGTCATCAATATCACTCGGCTCGGCATCAGACTCCATACCGGCTTCATAAACGACCTCGGCGGAATCAGACGTGGAGTCTAGAAGGGCTAGGGGTTTTCCCTTAGTGGGGCACTCACTAGAGTAATGCCCTTGGATTCCGCAAGAATAACAGGTGGCGTTAGTCTTATTAATACGTCCTATTGGAACTCTCTCACCATTGGGATTTTTATTTTTCCTAGCGGTAATTACTATAGAACTTGGGTCAGTCGACCAGAACTTTCCTTTATCTCGCTTAGATGACGAAGGTGGTGGTCCTAAGATTGATTTTCCCTTCTGGAATGCTCGTCACTTGGACTTGTGGGCATTGTGCTTTTCTATATCCAATGCTGCATTGAAGGTTTTGTTAAGGTCCGTGTGACCATAACGCAAAAGCTTGCCTTGGATATCTGTATTAAGTCCCTTACGGAAATGAGATAGTGTGACCTCAGGCATTTCTTGAATGTCGCAACGCACCATCATATCCTTGAGTTGTCCCATGTACTCCGCTACCGATTGGCCCCCTTGTCGAAGGGTGGCTTGCTCGTCGAACATTTGGGTTCGGTGATATGCTGGGACATATTGATCATGCAGGAGCGCCTTCATGGCAGCCCACCCAATTGGGGGTGCTCCATTCACGGTACCTAGACGCCTCTCTTCGTTTAACCAGAATGTTTTGGCTCTACCTAGAAGTTTCATTTGTGCTACCCACACCTTCTCAACGTCCGTCAGGTTGTGCCACTCAAAATAGCACTCGATATCCATGATCCAGTTTAGAAATAATTGGGGTTCACCCAAACCATCGTAGGATGGTGATTCCTTTTTAACGGCTCTAGTTAAGTCGAACTCATAAGGGGCTCGAGGTGCATACTCGTAGTCCTGATCACGAGGGTGATTTTGTCGCTCTTCTCGTTGGTTATCGGGCTGGGGTGGTGGCCCCGGTCGATTTATCCCAAAGCCGGGATTTTGAGGCGCCGGCTGATTTACAGCCAACCCTTGTATTAACTGAGTGAGTGCATCGAACCTGGTATTAAATTCTTCCCTAAGCGCCGCGATGGTTGCGGGAGCGTGCTCATCATCTTGGTTATCAGCCATGTGTGAGGTGGATGGAGGATACTCCATGCCAAGTCTCGTGCGCATGAACGACAGTGATACAGGGTGTCTTACCAAGGGAAAAAGACTGTTTGGACAAGAATTTTATAAATCAGGATTTTTAAATGCTTAATGATTTAGGAACGAAAAATTTTTTTTAGACTTTTTTGCTTAGAAAAATATGTAGAAAATTCAGATTTTTTTTTTGTAATTTTTTTGCAGAAAGTTTTTTTTTTGTTATATGCAGACCAAATGGAGAATTTCAGATTCGGTGACTACGAAACGTGCACGACCAAGTGTGGGTCGATGTCCTATGAAAGGGGAGCGTAAGGACGATGTCGATTGAGAAATCAACACGAACCTGGCTCTGATACCAAAATTGATGTAGGCTACGCCTAAGGATCCTACATGGAAAGCGAGACTACGACCTTGACAACGTTTGCAGCTCCCTAACCCGCACACAAACGAAACGCAGCGTCCGCAATGATTGTTATTTATCGTTCGCGCTAACATATAGATAGGCGATCCGCAAGGGGAACGGAGAATGGCTGTAGGCCAAATTCCTTTCCGGCTAAATGGAATAATATTAAATTCCGATCGAGTTTTGGAGTTGTACCAAAATAGATCCACAAAAAAAATCACGATTCGAAAAATGGTAGGATCTATCCCAACAAAACAAAAGCGAGGAGCCCCAATCCTCTCGCGAGATCTTTTCGGAAAAACCAAATGAAAATATCAAATCTATTTTAGAAACACCGCAAAAGTTAATAATTCGAGAAATCACGCAAAATCCGTCCACCACAAGAACTAATCAAAGAAGAGAATCTCTTATGTAGGAATTTTCGTTACCCCGCTCAGAAAAGTAGATCCGAGATGTTTGATCCACAAATAACGACCGCTCTTCCTTTTGAGATCCACGGGAAACGCACCACGGATGAAGATCTCGTTCGCCTCCTTCACTTCTCGCCGTGAAAGATTTCCCCAAGACGTTGTTCTTCCTTGCACAAGATCCTTCTCCTCCAAGGGGTGGCCGAAATCTTCAAGGGGTTAACAAAGTCGGTGGAGAAGGGAAATAGTGGTGGGAGAACGATAGGGTCGTTAGAGGAAGAGAGGGAGTTGAAGGGGGCGGCCAAGCAAGAAGGGAGAGGGGCGGCCGAACCTTGAGAAGAGGGAGACTCCTTAGGGGCGGCGGCTAGGAGGAGGGAAGAAGGAAGAATTAGGTTTAGGCAAAAGCTGATTTTTATTTAAATATTTGTCTAAATATCAAATGAAAAATTGGCCTTATATAAGGCTTACAACCATGTGGCTATTAGCATCCCAAAATAAAAATGTTGCAGAAAATGAAATGACAAAAATAACATAGTGTCCAATATCACATATAACCAGATAAAGGCAGACCAAATAATAAAATAACTTTAACGCTTATTTTTGTTGCGTGTGCGAAGATTGTAGCCGTGCCCGCTATGGCGCCGCAAGTCTCTTGATGGTGGAGCATCGTCATCATCTTCTGTCACGGTAACACCGCTATTGTCGTCATCTTCTTCACCCAGTTGGCCGTCGTGGTGGCCGTCACCATCAAGATGTCAAAAAGCGCTGAGTAAAGCATGGATAGTCAAAGCCCAATAGTTTGCAAAGCAAATATGCTGCTAATTCCACAAGCGTTGAGTGAAGGCAGTTCACTTAATGCCATGCAACAAGAAGCGTTTCGTAAAGACCAAATACTCAAATCTTCAGTATTGGTAAGGAAGAATTCTGGTTATATCAAGAGGCGTTGAGTGAGAATAGCTCACTCAATGCTAGAGAAAGAAGCGTTGAGTAAAGCTCGTATAGTTAAATCCTCAAAAAATGTAGACAAAAAATCTGTCTAAATCTAGAAGCATTGAGTGAAGGCAGTTCACTTCAACGCCAAATCAATAAAGAAATTCAGCTAAGTACAGAAGCATTAAGTGAAGGCAATTCACTCAATGCCTCATCGAGAAGACATGCAAAGGTAGAAAGCGTTGATTGAAGGCAGCTCACTCAACACATTTATAAAGATGAAAATCAGTTAAGTATAGAAGCGTTGAGTGAAGGTCGTTCACTCAATGCCTCAGCAAGATGACAGTCTTCAGAGAAGCGGCTAAGTCCAAATGCGTTGAGTGATGAAGTCTCACTCAATGCCTATCAACAAAAAGTTTGTCTAAGGACAAATGCGTTGAGTGAAGGCTGTTTGCTCAACGCACTCAATGCCTAATGGTATAAAAATAGCAGCTATGTCCAAATGCATTGAGTGATGAAGGTTCACTCAATAACTGGCAGTGCAGATTATTTGGCAAAGTGTTTTTGCGCTGAGTGAATTCTGTTCACTCAATGCACACAACGCCTGTGATGAAATGCTTGAATTTGGCTAAGTCCACAGATGTTGCCGTCAGCAAAATTCAAAAAAGTTGCGGGAAGTCTATAGTACACGACAAACGCCATCGCAGCCCTATTGTACAACATTTTCTGTAAAAGAAAAGATGTAGCCAACAACTACAGCTAATCCTACGGGTCAAAGAGCCGTTGGACGGCGGAAGATAAAATTATTCTAATCAGCAAGCAGATGATAACTTTTAGAGATTTAACTTTTCGTAAAAAGGCAGAACTTCATCTTCTTCCTCTCAACATTATTGCAGAGCCTGAAGAACAAGTTCAAAGTGTTGATCTAAAAGTTCAAGCAAATTAGCTATTGTGATTCTCACCTGCAACAAGTTTAAAGAAACTCTCTAAGAAAGAAGAAGTAGTCAAGGGCCAAACCCTAGCTGCAACAGATCTAGAAGTTGAAAGAAGGTAGTTGTTTCCATTCTCACCTGCAACATCAAGTTTAGAGACACTTCTCTAAGAAAGAAGAAGAACCCAAGGAAAGCCCTAGCTATAGCAACTTCAAATCCCAAGCAGATCATTCCTGAAGAAATTTTCTGTAGCTGTGAATAAGATAGGGTTGTCTTAGTCTCATTCCAGGAAGCAGAAGGCTCACAAAACATTTCTCTGGAGTCAAATCATCATCAACCTTACTTTCACTCTGTAGGATCCTTTTGATATGAGTGTAGACCTAATTATAATGGCTAAGTGTATGATCTTGTAAAGATTTGAAGTAGGATCCCTGTGTGGATCTGAGGTAGTGCAAATTACCTATGGTAGGAGAGTCATTTTTTCTGAGTGTAGGGCCTTTGGGCCTTAGATAGGATCCTTTTGCGGATCTGAGGTAGGGCCTTTATGCCTGAGCTGCAGTAGAGTCATTCTCTCTGAGTGGTAGGGCAATCCTCCTAGCCTGAGTATAGGACTTATGCTCAAGTCTGATATGGGTGATCTTTGGATCACTGAGCTGTAGGATCTAATCTTGGATCTGAGTTGTAGGGCCTTATGCCTGAGGTAGGTCTAGGAGGATACTGATAGATCATGAGGGATCTGTGTTGTAAGCTCTTAGGAGCCGAGTTTTGGAAAAGTGCGTTCTCTAACACACTGTTACAAAGGTGAGAGGGATAGTGGATGTACCCATAATCTGGGGCAACCATAATAAACCTTGTGTGTGTTGTTGTTGATTGTCTTGAAAGCAAAGCATAACTAACTCACAACACACCTAAAACAAGAAAGATATTGAAAATTGGCCAAAAACATATTCACCTCCTCTAGGTGTTTAGCTATCCTAGAAACTAAAGACTTTCAATATGCTTTGTGAAAATTTATTAACGAGATATAATGAGGTCGCATGAACACTCAACCACAACTGAAGCAAAAAAAAAGACAACATCAATAGTGGCACAAGAGTTTCCAATTGAAATTAAATTCTATTACAAGGCGAAGTATACATTGCAAGACATGATTATACAATGTAAACTAGGGAACCAAAAACAACAACAAGAAGAAACTGTGCGGACTGTTCCCAGTAACCACACAAACCGCCAACTCGCTAGATGAGTCCGCCAATACCGCCGAAGCCTCCTACCCGTGACAAACAACGCGGATAGCTGTTATTACAAGCTGAGAGAGCCCAAATAGAACCCATTGGTAGACCAGGCAAACTTCTCAACTTATCCACAACTCTGAGAAAGATACCAAGCCACAAAGAATGCGACCTACTGCTAAACCACTGACTATATCCGCGAACTATTCCACACCAACATTCCTGCTAGTTTACTAGCCTCCTTGTGTTAGCCGCACAGCCTGCACAGAATAACTTCCTTAGTCACAACAGTTAGAAAACCTTAACCGCAAATTCAAGCGCGAGCTCGTTCTTACTGTTTATTTCCTGCATATGATGGGTCGGGGGGTCCTATTTAGGCGTGGGGAGGAGTGTCATCACCACCAACACCGATAGGATAATCTCCCATCAACCTGTGCCGACTAACACCTATATCCGCAAAACACGAATACCAACCAATACGTCAGGCCGCACCCAGACAACACCTGCCGAATAGATCACCAGTCCTCCAACCTTGCCGACACGCTATGAGTCTGCATATATTGCAGCCCGAGAACCCATCCAGCCAATATTGCCGAACTCGGCGAATAACCAAGCAGACCGCACCATGCGAACTCTAGACAGAACAAAGGAGAGCTTGACGAGCTGTCAACCATTCTGCACAAGGCAAACATGGCGAGCTAGGTAACAAGCTGGACTTAGTCCATGCAGACCAAGTCCATGAGAAACCCGCGATCATTAATATAGACTACATCACCTGATACCAAGATCGCGCTATACTGAACAACCCCAGTCCGTAAACACCCATGCGGGCTGCCCCATCAGTCCGCACGACCTCCAAGCAACCTGTCTGAACAACTATGCTTATACAACGATCCAACACCCAGACCGCAAGCACTGATCCATGCCAGAAACCTATGAGCGTCAAAGAGTCTGCACAACAACCAGTGAACTCTGATCCAACTCGCCTGAGAAGACACCAGCAACCTGGGGTCAAGCTACCCCAGTCCTCTTTATTCGGCAGCCTTCTTGCAAAATAGAGAAGCTGCTAAACATGGCGACCTCCAAAGAAGTCCGCCACTAACCCACGGATAAACACCTATCCGCCTAAGAGCTTGCTGGTAAAGAATGCCTGAGAAGAACAACAGCCAACCCTGTTGTCCGACTAGACTAACTGCCAAGGCTAATCGCCTAGTCTGTGCGGTCTCCACGATCTGTGAGAACTATGCAAAAAGTCCGCCCAACTTCCCCAACTTCACACTTCAACAATTTCTACACTCCCCCTTCAAGTGAGAAGTAGAAAGCAGCCCGAGCAACTCCCGTAACCGAGTAAACAGCCCCTTCTATAATGGCTTGGTAAAGATATCTGCCACATTATCTTACTCCGAACGTAGTCAACCATCAAATACCCCTACAGAACCTTCTATCGTATGAATTGATGCCTAATCTCGATGTGCTTCATCTGCATGTGACAAACTAGATTATTCAATTGCTTGAGAGCACTATCATTGTCACCGCGAATCAGAGTAGGGCGCCGCACCTTGTCATGGATGTCATCCACTAGCTTCCTAAGTCAAATGGCTTTTTGAGCAGCCAAGATTGAAGCCTTATACTCTGCTTTAGTAGTGGAGACGGACACTGAATCCTGGCTAGGCAAGTAAAAACCCGCGCAAAGCACTTTGTGAGCGGTGCTAGCAGCTTGATAATGACCACCAGTCATTCCTTCATGAAAATGTTTTAAAATATCTAATCCTTCATCAAAATAGACATATCTCCTTATTACTTGGTCCGCACAAACTTGGAAAAGATGCAGGTCCTCCAAAAAATAGTTCTTCAACTTAAAAAAGAATTTCTTCTTTTGTTGAGACGAGAAATATTTTGGGAGTACACGAGCCACTAAATATTTGGCAATGTGTGCATACCAAGGAGAAGGGGATTGTTAATTAAAAGCAGCTTCTCATCGGGGAAGAAATCATTAAAAGATTTTTCATTTAATTTTTCTATATACGAATTATCTAATCATGAGTGATGGTCGGCGACCAAATTCTTGGCTCCGTGCTTATCACGAATTTCTAAGTCAAACTCATGGAGGAGTAAGACCCAGCGAATCAGGCATGGCTTGGCATCCGTCTTAGCAAGAAGATACTTGAGGGCCGAGTGGTCCGTAAAAATGATAATTTTGTAAATCGTAATATAAGGACGAAATTTATAAAAAGCGAAAACAACAGCTAGGAGCTCCTTCTCGATTGTGGTATAATTCTCTTGTGTCGATGAAAGTGTTTTACTTGCATAATAGATGGGGTGGAAGATTTTAAATATTCGTTGTCCTAGTACGGCTCCCACTGTGAAACTACTCGCATCGCACATAATTTCAAAGGGGGGGGGGGGCTCCTACACCGAAGCTATCATAATAGGGGCATTGATTAATTTTTCTTTTATTAATTCAAAGGTAGATAGATAAAGGTCATCAAAAATAAACGGGGCGTCTTTTTCCAGAGGATGAGTAAGGGGTTTGGCGATTTTGGAGAAGTCTTTAATGAAGCGGCGGTAGAAACCAGCGTGTCCTAGGAAACTTCATATAGCTTTGACATTCGTAGGCAGTGACAGCTTCTCGATAACTTTTATCTTAGATATGTCTACTTCAATTCTTCTCACAGAAATCTTATGACCCAAAACTAACCCTTCCCTCACCATAAAATGACATTTTTCCCAATTTAGGGCAAGGTAAGTTTCTTCGTATCTTTCTAAGACTTTTTATAGGTTTTCTAAGAAACTATCAAAGGCATCGCCGAACACGGAGAAATCATCCATAAACACCTCCATTATGCTTTCTACGTACTTGTCAAAGATAGCGAGCATACATAGCTAGAATGTAGCTGGCACATTGCACAACCCAAACGACATTCTACGGTAAGCGAAGGTGCCGCAGGGACAAGTAAATGTAGTTTTCTCCTACTCCTTGGGAGAGATGGGGATTTGAAAATACCCCGAGAGGCCATCAAGAAAACAGTAAGAGATATGGCCGGATAATCGCTCTGATATTTGACTGATGAACGACAAGGGAAAGTTGTCCTTGTGGGTGGCGTCATTTAACTTAAGATAGTCAATACACATTTTCCACCCTGTCACCATTTGTGTCGAGATTAAATCATTATTTTCATTACTAATTACAGTTATCCCTCCCTTTTTTGGCACTACCAGGACAGGTCTAACCCACTTACTATTTGAAATAGGATAGATAATTCATGCGTCTAAGAGTTTCATAACCTCGCCTTTTACGACTTCTTTCATATTTGGATTTATACGGTGCTGAGGTTAGATTGAATTACGTGAACTATCTTCCATTAGGATTTTGTGGGTGCAGAAAGATGGTCATATGCCCTTGAAATCAGATATCTGCCAGGCAATAGCTCGGCGATTTTTACGTTAAACTAGAAGGAGTTTATCATTTTGCACTTCAGCTAGGTAGGCTGAAACTATTACTGGTAGCTTGGAGTACTTTTCTAAGAAGGCATACCTAAGATGTTCGGGTAGTTCCTTTAATTCCAGGGTAGGGGTTTCTTCTTACGACGTTTTGGAAATTCTTTCTTTTTCAAAAACAATGTCTTCGTAGACTTTTTATTTATATGGAAAATTGAATGGGGTCGAGCTAGTGGTCATGGAGGTTTCTTGCTGAGATTCAATTGGAAGAGTAGAGGAAGAACACAAATAAGAAAATTTATTTTCACTTTCAGAAAGGCAGTAAGAAGATTCTTCACCTAAGGCATCTAGAAAAAACAGGAGTCGTCATTCTCTAGGGTATTCTTCTTTGAGGGGGTTATAGAGAAGTGTTGAAGCCAAAAATGACCTCTGTGGAGTTCGGGGTCCTAAAAGAGGGGTGACCACACACCTACTACACTCGGGGGAACGTCACAGACCAAAGACCTAGGAAGATATGAACAGACCCTCCGCTCTAGCGCGGAGGTCCCACCACACACCCAGAAGGTTGCTAGAACACTTCCCCTCCCTCACCAAGTGGCTGAGCTTGGCGCCTTGGAGAGCTCTCTCTACTCTACCAAGATGAAGCTAAGGGAGGAGGAGGGCAGGAAATCTCATCTTCTCCAAAGGCACCCAAGGGGGTCTATTTATAGTTTTTCCAAGTCTTGGGGATAAAGTGACCAAAATGCCGCTAGGGCAAACACGCCTTGAGCCAATAGAAAACCTCAACACTGGGGGGGGGGAGAGGTAATCCCTCTTCGAGGGCATAATGGTAAAAACAGGTCGGGCAAGCTGGCGGTTAGGCGAGAAGCAAGGGGCGGCCTAGGCGAACAGGCGACCTGCGAGACGAGACGGCCGGCTGGGTGAGACGGCCTGCTTGAAGAGACGGCCTGCCTGACGAGAGGGCCTGCCTGACGAGACGGCCTGCCTGATGAGACAGCCTACCTGACGAGACGGCCTGCATGACGAGACGGCCTGCCTGACTAGAGGGCCTGCCTGACGAGAGGGCCTGCCTGACGAGACGGCCTGCCTAACGAGACGGCCTGCGTGACGAAACAGCCTGCCTGACGAGACGGCCTGCCTGACGAGACGGCCTACCTGACGAGAAGGCCTACTTGACGAGATGGCCTGCCTGACGAGACGGCCTGCATGACGAGACGGCCAGCGTGACAAGAGGGCCTGCCTGACGAGATGGCCTGCCTGACGAGACGGCCTGCGGGCTGGCTGGGGCCTTGGTGACTCTTCAAGGGGGCTATGGAGAGATAAATATTTCCTCCCCCTACTAGTATATTACGCAAGTTCACCCAAAATTGGCCCCTTAGAGTGCAAAATAGTTCAAAAGCTTAAAACCTATAAGCAGGCCTTATGCCGTGCTTGGGATCCTCACTCCGCAAATACGGGGTTGTACACAATCCACGCTTTTTTCGGGGTTGTCCAAGCTCGAAAAGAAAGTCCAACCCAACGTATTCTCTGAGTGTAGCTTACTCTAGCAGTGTCGAAAAACTATGAGACCTCTTTCGAGGGGTCATCCTGCCATGCTCGCTAATGAGAGCCTGGGTGGCGAGACCTATTCGGAGTTGAAAACACAGCCTTTCCGAGAGGTCAACCTATAGAGCCAGCTAATAGGAGCCTGGGTGACGAGACCACCTGGGGGTGAAAAACACTTAGCCTCCCCGAGGGGGCAACCTGTCAAGCAAGCTAATGGGAGCCTGGGTGACGAGACCACCTGGGGGTGAAAAACACTTAGAATCCCCGAGGGGTCAACCTGTCAAGCCAACTAATGGGAGCCTGGGTGACGGGACCACCTGGGGGTGAAAAACACTTAGCCTCCCCGAGGGGGCAACCTGTCAATCCAGCTAATGGGAGCCTGGGTGACGAGACCACCTGGGGGTGAAAAACACTTAGCATCCCCGAGGGGTCAACCTGTCAGGCCAGCTAATGGGAGCCTAGGTGACGAGACCACCTGGAGGTGAAAAACACTTAGCCTCCCCGAGGGGTCAACCTGTCATGCCAGCTAATGGGAGCCTGGGTGACGAGACCACCTCAGGGTGAAAAACATTTGGTTTTCACGAGAGGTACCACCGGACCTGCCAGCTAGTGGGAGCCTGACAGCGGGACCATACTCGGAGCAAAGGAACTGGGCTTATGAGAAATACCACCGGACCTACCAGCTAGTGGGAGCCTGGCAGTGGGACCGTCATCGGATCAAGGGAACTGGGCTTCCACGAGAGGTACAACCGAACCTGCCAGCTATTGGGAGCCTGACAGCGGGACCATCATCGGAGAAAAGGAACTGGGCTTCCACGAGAGGTACCACCGGACCTGTCAGCAAGTGGGAGCCTGACAGCGGGACCATCATCGGAGCAAAGGAACTGGGCTTCCACGAGAGGTACCACTGGACCTGCCAGCTAGTGGGAGCCTGACAGCGGGACCATCATCGGAGCAAGGGAACTGGGCTTCCACGAGAGGTACCACCGGACCTGCCAGCTAGCGGGAGCCTGGAAGCGAGACCGTCATCGGAGCAAGGGAACTGGGCTTCCACGAGAGGTACCACCGGACCTGCCAGCTAGTGGGAGCCTGGCAGCGGGACCATCATCGGATCAAAGGATCTGGGCTTCCATGAGAGGTACCACCGGACCTGTCAGTTAGTGGGAGCCTGACAGCGGGACCATCATCAGAGCAAAGGAATTGGGATTCCACGAGGGGTACCACCGGACCTGTCAGCTAGTAGGAGCCTGGAATCGGGACAATCATCAGAGCAAAGGAACTGGGCTTCCATAAGAGGTACCACCGGACCTACCTAGCTAGTGGGAGTCTGGCAGCGGGACCATCATCGGAGCAAGGGATTTGGGCTCAAACGAGAGGTACCACCAGACCTGCCAGCTAGCGGGAGCCTGGCAGCAGGACCATCATCAGAGCAAGGGAACTGGGCTTCCACGAGACGTACCACCGGACCTGTCAGCTAGTGGGAGCCTAGCAGCGGGACCATCATCGGAGCAAGGGAACTGGGCTTCCACGAGAGGTACCACCAGACTTGCCAGCTAGCGGGAGCCTAACAACGGGACCGTCATCAGAGTAAAAGAACGGGGCTTCCACGAGAGGTACCACCAGACCTACCAGCTAGTGGGAGCCTGGTACCAAGACCATCATCAGAGCAAAATAACTGGGCTCCCCGAGGTACCCTCGACCCATCCAAATAGTGAGATCCTTGCATGATGAGGTCCTCTCGGGGGTGGGATTTGCCATGTAACCTAAGCTTTGTCAATTCCAACATCCTCAAAAGGGGGAAAAAAGATGGGTTATATGACCCCCCCTGACTCAGCTGGTCGGGAGCTGGACTCATTACAACATAAGAAAAAGGTACATGGCTTCGTCGAGGCGAAGCTTCTTCCGGGGGTCTGGGCATGGTGGTCATCCTCGGATTCCCTCCCACTGGACACCTCCATCCTACTCAGGCTCTCCCTTATCTCTTGCATCTCCTCCGCCTTGGGGCAGAGCTTCAACCCGCTCTAGTGGCTGTTGCTGGGCTAGAGCTTCCGCTCCCCTCACCTCTAGGAACTAAGGGCAGGTAGCCGTGGCGTGACCCTCCATTAAGTGGAAGTCACAGTACAACAACGCTCCTCCTACCCCCTTCGGCGGGTCCGGCGATCTCTCCTGTTGCCACTTCTTCCTTCACCTATTGCCAAGGCTTGCTGTGGTGGGGGTAGGAGCTGCCTCGGGGCTTGAATCTTGAAGTTGAATCTCCCTTGGCCCCCGTGGAAGTTTTCTCCTAGATGAGAGCTCTTCCTGGATCCTGTGCAGGTCCTCCTTGCTGCCTCCAACCTGGTTCTGGACCCTCCTGCCCCTGGAACCCATGAGCTATCTACTCTTCTCTCCGTCTTCCTTCCTGATGCCTCGAGCTACCTTGCTCCTTTAGTTCTAACTCTATCAGCTTTGCCAACTTCTTGACAAATCCCTGATTAGCTGCCTCTATGGCTATTTCCTCCGCTGCCCTTTCCATCAGCTCCTTGAAGGAAAAGGGGGCCTTTCGGGTCAGGCTCATCTTGAAGAACCCCTCGCACAACCCCACCGTGAATGCCATCTGGAGGGCGTACCCCGGCATCTCCTGGATATCCAGGATCTCTTCCTGGAACCTGTCAACGTAGTGGGCCAGCGACTCCTCAGCCCTTTGCCTTATCAGGAAAATGGATTCAGGACTCCTCTTCTTCTTCTTGGAGGTGGAGAAGCGGAGCTAGAAGCTTCGGCTCAAGTCCTCGAACCTATTGATTGACCTTGGAGGGAGTTGATGGAACCAGTCTCTTGCCTTCTCCTTCAACGTGATCGCAAAGAGGCGACACTTGAAGGCATCCGTCATCGACCTGATTGAGACGACTTCCTCGAACCACTACAGGTGCTGGACGGGATCATCCTTCCCGGTATAGTAGGCCATGTCTGGTTCTCTGAACCCCTCGGGAACGGGGGCTGAGATGATCAACTCGCTGAAGGGTGACCCCCGAAGGGGTGCTCTCACCACCTCTTCTCGCGCTACCTGCTCGCCTGGAGGGCAAGCACTCGCCGGCTGGGGAACAGCTCCCGGCCAGGGAGGTCTCGCTCGACCCCCTCTCCCATTATTTCCATCCCAGGTCGCCTACCTGGTGCATTTCCTTCTCCCCCTGCTAGGGCCATCTCGCATGTGCCCCTAGGGGGCAGCTCGCCAAGACCACTCTGGGTCAGCTCGCCGATACACCTAGGAGCCAGTCCCTGGGGGTTGGGGGTTGAGCTGTCAGCCCGAGGGTCAATGCTTCTTAGCATCTCCATGATGCCTAAAATGGAATACACGAACTCCTCCCTTCCTACAAAGGGTCCGGGGTTGGGGAGCTCGCCGAGATCGTCACCACCTCCTTGATCTCCAGCCATGACACTCTCTCGAGATCTTCTGTGCTGGTCACTCTCCACGCTCACCGCACCAAAATATTGAAGCTAAAAATGACCTCTGTGGAGTTCGGGGTCCCAAAAGAGGGGTGACCTCACACCTACTACACTTGGGGGAACGTCACGGACCAAAGACTTAGGAAGATATAAACAGAACCCTCGGCTCTAGCGCGGAGGTCCCACCACACACCCATAAGGTTACTAGAACACTTCCCCTTCCTCACCAAGTGGCTGAGCTGTGCTCCTTGGAGAGCTCTCTCTACTCTATCAAGATGAAGCTAAGGGATGAGGAGGACAGGAAATCTCATCTTCTCCAAAGGCACCCAAGGGGGTCTATTTATAGTTTTTCTAAGTCTTGGGGGTAAAGTGACCAAAATGCCGCTAGGGCAAACACGCCTTGAGCCAATAGAAAACCTCCACACCGGGGGCAAAGAGGTAATCCCCCTTCGAGGGCATAATGGTAAAAATAGGTCGGGCGAGCTGGCGGTTAGGCGAGAAGCAAGGGGCGGCCTGGGCGAACCGGCGACTTGCGAGACGAGACGGCCGGCTGGGTGAGACGGCCTGCCTGAAGGGATGGCCTGCCTGACGAGAGGGCCTGCCTTATGAGAGGGCCTTCCTGACGAGACGACCTGCCTGACGAGATGGCCTGCCTGACGAGAGGGCTTGCCTGACGATAGGGCCTGCTTGACGAGACGGCCTGTGTGACGAGACGGCCTGCGTGACGAGACGGCTTGCCTGACAAGACGGCCTTCCTGACGAGACAGCCTACCTGACGAGACGACATGCGTGACGAGAGGGCCTTCCTGACGAGATGGACTGCTTGACGAGATGGTATGCCTGACGAGACGGCCTGCCTGACGAGACGGCCTACCTAACGAGATGACCTGCCTGACGAGACGGCCTGCCTGACTAGACGGCCTGCCTGACGAGACGTCCTGCAGGCTGGCTGGGGCCTGGGTGACTCTTCAAGGGGGCCCTGGAGAGATAAATATTTCCTCCCACTACTAGTATATTACGCAGGTTCACCCAAAATTGGCCCCTTAGAGTGCAAAACAGCTCAAAAGCTTAAAACCAATAAGCAGGCCTTATGCCGTGCTTGGGATCCTCACTCCATGAATACGGGGTTGTAGAAGAAGGTCACTTCATCGTCGCCTACTCGCAAAAAGAGATTACCATTGCTTAAATCAATTATGGCTCGGGAGGTTCAAGGAAGGTTCGGCCATGGATCAAGTGAACCTCGCCGTCTTCTTCGATGTCCAATATTACAAAATCCACCGGGAAGATGAATTTGTCAACTTTTACTTAGAGATCCTCCACGATTCCTAACGTGCACTTAAATGATTTATCAGCGAGCTAGATACTCATGCGTGTGGGGTTGAGGATACCAATCCCTAACTTCTTGAATAATTTAAGGGGCATCAGGTTGATACTCGCACCTAAGTCGGCCAATGCGGGCTTGACAAAAAGATCACCAAAGACACACGGTATGGAAAACTACCCGGATCACTGATCTTCTTTGGCAAACTATTTGTCAAGACTACAGAGCACTCGACATTTAGTGTAACATGCAATAAATTCTCTAACTTCTTGTTATTAGTAAGGAGGTCCTTTAGGTACTTAACGTACTTCGAAATCTGTGAGATTACTTCAGGGAAAGGTATATTTATGTGGATTTGCTTAAACATTTCTAAGAAGCGGGTATACTGATCATCAAGATGTTGTTTGTTAAGTTGGGAAGGGTATGGTTGAGTTGGATCATTTTTAAAAATAAGTGGTGGAGCGAGATCTTTTTCTAAAGCAAAGAGCGGAGTGATGACTTCTTTTTAAGCAGGTGGTGGAATATTCAAAACGGGGGCGGAGCTTGC
Source organism: Platanthera zijinensis (assembly GCA_039513925.1). Classification (NCBI taxonomy): domain Eukaryota; kingdom Viridiplantae; phylum Streptophyta; class Magnoliopsida; order Asparagales; family Orchidaceae; genus Platanthera; species Platanthera zijinensis. The sequence goes on from CM077092.1 coordinate 167,657,959, forward strand.
CTCGGGCTCTTCGCTAACCATACCAAAAACTTGCTTCCCACTCCAAAGAGTTATAACTTTCACTTGCTCTCTCGGGATGGGATGGGTGTTGGCAGGAAGAGACTCGGCGGGTCACTCAGAAATAATTTTTGCGAGATGTCCTACTTGATTCTCTAAACTTTTAACAGTCCCAGCTAGGGTTCTTATAGTAGCGTCATTAACATTCATATATTTTGAAAACATTTCCTCCAAATTTGGAGGTTTTGGAAAATTTTGAGGAGGTGGTTGTGGTGCAAAAAAATCATTTTGTTGTGGCGGGCGCATTGCGTTTGAGGGATTACTCCACGAAAATTTCGGGTGTTTCCGTAAATCGGGATTATAACTATTCGGAAAAGAGAAACCCGGAGCAGGAAAATTAGCAGCAGAAAAATTATGAATTGCATTTCTAGGCATATTATTACCATAATCCAATTATTTGGTTGCAGGAGTTACAGATTCTCATACCTGAGGGGCAGAGGCAGCAGTCATCTCCGTTATCTTTTTACTTAATACTTCCACTTGCAGAGCTAGCTGGGAGACGTTATCTACTTCAAAGATACCTACAGGTTTGTTTGGGAGGGACCTAGGCACATTCCACTAATATGTGTTAATGGCCATGTCCTCATAAAGCTCAAGAGCTGCTTTCGGGGTTTTGTGGTTTAAGGTACCACCAGAAGCTGCGTCAATCATTTGCTTAGTGTTTTGATTTAGCCCGTTATAAAATGTCTGCACCTACAAACATACAGGCAGCGCGTGATGGGGGCTTAGTATTAAGAGTTCTTTAAACCTTTCCCAGGTTTCATACAAGGTTTCAGAATCTATTTGTCCAAAGGCAGAAATATCGTTCCTAAGTTTTGGGGTTTTAGCTGGAGGAAAATACTTCTCCAGAAATTTTTCAGTTAGTTGATCCCAGGTGGTGATGCTGTTTTTTGGTAGAGTGTTCAGCCATTGCTTAGCCTTGGTTCTTAGGGAGAAAGGGAAGAGTCTTAGCCTAATAGCATCATTTGTAACACCATTGATTTTAAAGGTGTCACAAATCTCAAGAAAGCTAGCTATATGCGCGTTCGGATCTTCATCTTGAAGTCCGTCATATTGCACATACTGTTGTACCATTTGAATTATGCTAGGCTTAAGTTTAAAATTATTATTAGCTATAGCAGGGCAAACTATGCTTGATTTTGTACACTCTAGATTCGGCCATGCATAATAGGATATAGGCCTATGCAGGGCTTCCTCTACGACGGGCTCTTCCATTCTTGTAGTGGAAATAGGACTCGAAATCCTCAATCGACAGTTGGAAAGTAAGACCTTGAAATCACAATCTTCTCCGAAGTGTACACTCAATTTCGTGGTCCAAGTCTAAAATATCTGACAGATTTCCACGGGTCATACACTAGCAGAAGAGAAGATGAAGAAAGAGAAAAATAAACTAGAAAAAGAGTTACTTTTTTTAGAATAGATTTTTTTTTAATGTTTTAACTCCCAAACTTCCCAAGGGATACTCGATAAAGGGTTCGTAAGGTACTAGACAAGATAGTGGAATTTAAGCTGCATTGCCCTTTTTGAGAGAGTTAGGTGGTGTAGAAAAATTGTAATGCGGGTTTCTATTAAGAGCGTTAATATTTTTTGATTTTTAATTTTTAAGAAAGAGGGAGAGAAAGAGAAATGATAAGAGTAATAGGTTCGTGATTTCGAATTATCAACAAAAGTATTCCTCGGCAATGATGCCAAAAACTTGGTGGCTGCTAATCGTGAAGAGAAAAGCAGCCTGAACTAGCAATCCAACTAGGCAAGTATACCTATCGAATTGTAGCTAGGGGACACAAGTGTCATATTAAAATCTGGGAACCATTGAGTAATCTTACACACACGAAGACTATTATCTTATCGAATAAACTTTTAGGGTTGTTAACTAAATTAAAAGATGAGATTACCTGCATAAAGAAAAGCACTTGCACTCAATTAGAGAGTGACCACAACCAATAATTAAAATGAGGGGTTAAACAATGATAAAGAAAAGCACTTGATCAAGAATCACCTCAGACTAAGTTGATCAAAAATGCGATAATAAACTCTAACTTAATAAGGCAAAAGACCTTGTCCGTGGAGGTTCCTAAAGCATGAACACGCTTCTCTTGAAGATGTGACCACCTGAGTTTAGGAAGGTCCGACCAAACTCTCATCCAAATCGGAGGCGTAAAGCTCGTTTTATGTTGTGAACCCCGCTATTGGATTTTATTCCAATCCGGGAGATTTAACGTCTGCCTCTCTCGAGGGATGCGTGCAACTCTATTTTCTTTTGAGCATTCACTCCAAACTACGAGCATCTCAGCTAGCTAAGAGTGGAAATAAAAATTGAAAATATAAATCGATGATATATCTCCAATCAAGATTATTCAAGAGTAAATCAAGGTCTAAACCTTACAAATGAAAAGTAAACTAGAGCATCATAACTTAATCAACTCGAACATGGGATCACCAAGATCGAGTACAAGGAGTATTAGTTACTCATGGTGATGTGGAGAATGAGAGATGAGTAGGAATGCATGGAAACAAAATAGAGACAAGTAAAAGTAAACAGGCTTTATATTAATTCAAACAGAGAACTACAACTTGAAATATAAAAACTATTACACTTACATGAAATGAAAAACTAAGCTAGCACTAAAAGTACACTACTAAAGAAATTTCAAGAACTATTACAGAAGTAGTAATACTGAAACTAAAACTAAGAAAAACTGAAATGAGAAAAGGAGAGAGGAAGAACAAAAAGGAAGAACTCAAAATGGTAGCACTTCCCCTTTCCAAAGTTCTATATATTTTTACACAAGGGGAGGGGCTCTATTTATAGATTTTTCAAAGAGCAGGACATGCCCACGCCTCCTATCATGCATGGGGGTTTACCTTAGTATGAAGTCTTGAGGATAATAATGATTGCCTCGGTACGGAGTGACGTGCATTTTTGGCGGCAGCAGGATTTTGTGGAAAAATAGGACTTGTCTCTGGCAGCGGGGAAAGCTCGACAAAATAAGGAGATAGGGCTCGACAAAATAAGAGGAGAAGGAGGGAGAGCTCGACGAACGGAAGAAAACATCGAACGCAGAAGGTGGAGGGTAGGTCGACGAACGCTGAGTTCGACGAATGCTGAGGTCGAAAAATTCTGGCGAGCTCGACGAATTAAGGCTGAAGGAACCGTTTGTCGAACACAGAAGATGCGCTCGACGAATGCTGAGGTCGACGAATTATGGCAAGCTCGATGAACTGGGGCTGAAGGAACTGTTCGTCGAACGCAGAAGATGCGTTTGACGAATGCTGAGGTTGACGAATTCTGGCGAGCTCGATGAACTGGTGCTAAAGTAACTGTTCGTCGAACGCAGAAGATGTGTTTGATGAATGCTGAGGTCGACTAATTCTGGCGAGCTCGACGAACTGGAGTTGAAGGAACCATTCGTCGAACGCAAAAGATGCGTTCGATGAATGGTGAGGTCGATGAATTCTGTCGAGCTCGACTAACTGGGGCTGAAGGAATAATTCATCGAACGCAGAAGATGCGTTCGACAAATGCTGAGGTCGACAAATTTTGGCGAGCTCGACGAACTAGGGCTGAAAGAACCGTTCGTCGAACGCAGAAGATGCATTCGATGAATGCTGAGGTCACTGAATTCTCGCATGCTCGACGAAATTGGAGACGTTCGTCAAACACAGAATGAAGGCGGAGCTCGATGAAATTGCGAAGCTCGAAGAAATTGGCTGAGCTTGACGAAATTTGCTGAGCTCGACAAAATTGGCTGAGCTTGACGAAATTGGCTGAGCTCGAACGAAATTGGCTGAGCTCAAATAAATAGGCTGAGCTCGACGATATTGGCTGAGCTCGACGAAATGGAGGGAAAACTGCAAACCCGCAAAGAAAAGAGAAATCATTAGTGGCATTAATATATATATAAAAGGAGGTCAAAATAAAGCTGTTGGGTATTGTACCACAATAACCTATATTTGTATGAAGTCCGCCTTGAATTAAGATGAATTAGGTTGTATTTGATCTCCTATTCTAGTTATGTTTTTGTAAGATTTATTGCCAAGTGTAGACCAATGTCAGTCTACAGTGGGTCATCAAACACAGGACCATACAATGTAATTCATCATTGTGTGATTCAAGGTGTTGACTGATGTGTAGCCTCTCTACTGGGATACACTTCTTGTTCAAGCACATGGACTAATGAATGAAGACTGGATGATGTTTGGAATGAAGAACTCAAGTTTCATAAAGCTGAGAAAATTCTAAGTGTTGAACTCGAGTAGAAGCCTTAGAAGCACTCGAGTAAATCTGGTCTGTAATTCGAGTTTGGAAGTGGGTCTCGAGTAGCTTATATCTAGCACTCGAGAAGCCAAGTCCAGCAATCGAATAGACCTGCTCTCATTCTCGAGTGATAATGTTTACCTCTAAGAAATTTTTCTAAGTCAAGTACTCGAGTAGTCTAGCTAAGTACTCGAGTAGTTGAGAAGATTGAGTCGAGTGACAGAAGATTAGTTCTCGAGAAAATTATTAGACCACTGGAGTGGGATTTCTTTGTTCTTGAGTAGTTTGTCTAGTACTCGAGTATTTTAGTTTTAGTTCTCGAGTGATCAATTTTTTATCCAGAATTTTCTCTAAGTCCTAGCACTCGAGAAGTTCAAGTCTACCTCTCAAGATGTATGTCTAGCACTCGAGTGATCCATTAACCACTCGGGTGATTTACTTCAACATCTAGAATTTCCAGAAAAGCCTCCTCTCGAGTAGTTAAAGTATTTCACTCGATATCCAGCTAATGCACTCGAGTGATATATATCTTACTCGAAAAATGCTGATCGTTTTTCAGAAAATTTCTTAAGTTCTGTCAGATCAATATTTTGAATGTCGTGACATGACTTGTCCAGCTGGCCATCATTAATGATGATTATTACCATTAGGGAGATCTTATAAAAGGACTTGTCATAATGACAAACCCTAAGTGAGTAATTCTAAGATCTTGATCGGCCGACCGTTTTCTCTTCTATAGAAAGTCGCCGCACGCCTTCAACTACACCAAGGGCAACTTTCGATCCAAAGAGATTCACAGATCAAGGGATTCTTCTTTTTCAATCTACTCCTTGATCGTGTGAGTTAAAGTTTCTCAGAATAAGATCGATTCGAGAGATTTCTGCTACAGTTTCTGATAAAGCCGCAAGTCCAAGGAATGAAGACCTAGGGAGAGATTTTCAGATCTGAGAAGATTATTGTTTGTATTCTATAATTTATTTTTAATCTTGTAGGAGATTTTTGTCCGAGTGAAGGAGATTTTTTCTCCGAGTTGTAGTAAGTTTGCATCTGTTGAGTTGTAGATCCCTTTTTGGATCATGATTGTAGGAACGTTGTTCCGAGTGGTAGGATCGTTTTGATCCGAGATTAGTGGAGTAGCCGAGTCTAGTGCTTTGCTAGATCGGTGAGTGAAAGTGGACGTGCACCCAAGATTGGGGAACCACTATAATTCTTGGTGTCCTCTATGAATGCTTGTTTATTTCTTGTGCTTAGATCGCTAAAGTTTTTGTTCCGCAAAAAGACACACAATTCACCTATTCACCCCCCTCTAGGTGATTTAGGTAGAAGACTTGAAATCTTTTTCAATTGGTATCAGAGGGAGGTTAATCATTAGAAGGTTGACACCTTGATAAGATCTGCCCCAAGTTGTCTTTGAGTTATTCAAGCATGGACAGAGCTAAGGATTTTGCCAAGCTTCCTTTGTGCACAAAGAACAATTTTGCAATGTGGAAAGAAAGAATAAAGTTCTTTATGGATGCTGTGGATCCAAGGATCTTTATGATTGTTGAAGAAGGTCCTAATGTTCCCATGACCGCCTCTACTATAGATGCTACAAAGCAAGTTCCTAAGATGCTGATGGATCTCGACAAAGATGAGATTGATCTTGTCTCTTTAGACAAGAAAGCCAAAAATATTATAGCAAGTGCAGCCGATGATTCAATGCTGCAGAATTTGATTGACTGCCAATTTGCTAAGGAGATGTGGCAGTCTCTGATCATCTTGATGGAAGGTACTAAATAAGTAAGGGATGACAGAAGATCCCTTCTGAATCATTGGCATTAAGCCTTCTAGCAAGGACCCAAAGACACCATTGCTGACACTTTTGAGAACTTCTTCAAGATAGTCAACGACCTAAGAATATATGGCCGGATCTTCACAAATGGAGAGCTGAACGACAAGTTTTTGAGGTCCCTAACCAAGGAAAGGGACAACAAAGTCTGTGCCATCTGGTAATTTGGCAAGTTAGCTGAGACTGATCCTCAGAATCTTCTTTGGAAAGCTGATGTCCTATGAACTTCAAATTAATTCCAGAAAAGCTGAAGAAGAGAAAATTCGGTTCTCTTCCGAGGAGAAGTCTGTTGCTCTGAAGGCAGATAGCTCAAGGAAGGGCAAAGCTGCTTCACCTGCCCCTGCTTAAGTAGAAAGTGAAGAAGAATCATCTGAGCCAAGCACTTCTGGCTCAGTGCTATCTGAAGGAGAGTTCTCTCTACTCTCAAGACAGTTTAAGAAATTCTTGAACAATAAAAAGCAATGGAGAGGCAAAGATGCCTCATACAGAAGATCACGACATGATGGTGATCGACGACAGAAGGGCTCAATTAGCCACGATAGGTATAAGTCTAAACCAAATAAATATATTTCTACTGACATAGTTTGTTACTGTTATAATCAGCCAGGTCATGTAATTGCTGATTGCCCCCATAAGAAGAAGGAGGGTGGCAAAAGAGAGGAGAAGAAATCTTTTTACCATAAAAAGAAGACAAAAAAAAGCCTTATAGCCAAAAATGGCAAAACCCTCAGCGACATTGACTCATCTGAGTCAAGTGAAGAAGAGGAAGCCTACTTTGGGCTCATAACACATACTGACGAAGAAGAAGAGCCCCAGTTCACTGGGGAGGTAAAATCTCATACTCCCCTCTCTGAATATGATGTCTCTGATCATGATCATGAGGATAGCTCTTCTAACGATGATTCTGAACTCATGCCCCAGTACAAGGAATTGATCAAGGCCTACAACAAATGTTTCATGGTCATGAAAACTCAGGCTAAAGAGATTAAGTCTCTAAAGGTCGTAGAGAGCTCTCTGAGAGAGGAAGTCGTGAAGATAGAATCACTCGGAGAAGAACTTAGTACTACTATAGTAGAGTACAATAAGGCTCTCAAGCACCTCGATCTGAAAAAAGAAATCATCAAGGGATTGGAAGAGCAACTTGAAGCCGAAAAGAAACTTGTTGAAGGTTTATCTAAGCCCAAGATAATTCTTCCTCTTGTTCCTGAGTTATCTGCTCAGACTAATGGTGCTGGCTTAGGCCATGTTGAGGCTCCTAGTAAATCCTCTAGGATAAATAAGGCTCAACGGAAGAATAAGGCGACCAAGAAGGCTTTGGGCCAAGGAAAAGGGGAAAGCTCCACAAGATCAAACTACATTTAAGAAGGTTGTTTTTCCTACTAAAAAGTTTGATCTTGACTCCTCCTATGGTCACTTCACTAGGCCTACTTATGAAGATCCCAAGTCGAGGAACCAAGGATGGACGCGCCCTCAAAACTTTGGTGAAAGTGTCTTTAAGGCACATTATGATGAGATAACTCTTGAGAGCTATGGCCCTTTTAATCTTGGTCATAACATCAAGAAGGATCCAAAAGTTAAGACTACTATTGAAAAGCCTATGAAGGAGAAGAAGCCTTGTAAATGCCTTCACCATGAAGCTTCAACCTCCAAAACTGCAGACCCTACTAGATCTCAATCTCTAAAGGTCAAGAAGGAGAGAATTAGGCAAAGATACAATAGGTTCGACTGTTAGTGTTGTGGCAGAGTTGGTCACTTTGCCATCGATTGCTGGTTTAATCCCAGAAGCCATGTTACCCCTCAGTTTAACAATATAAGAAAGACTGCTCACATTGTTAATTCATGTAGGGGGAGAACACTAACTAGAGACACAAGGACCCAAGCAAGTTTGAGGTCCTAAGGCAAATTTATTTTTTACTGCAGGTATGTCCAAAGGCCATAAAAACTCCAATCTAGTACTTGGACAGTGGATGTTCTCGGCACATGATCGGGACAAGAAGCCTACTTCAGAATTACTCACCAGTCGTGAACGGACCAAAGATCATCTTTGGAGGTTCTAACCGAGGAATTACGAAAGGCTATGGTATGATCACTAATAGTAGTTTATCTTTTTCGGATGTGGCTTATATTGAAGGATTGGAACACAATCTCATAAGCATAAGCCAACTATGCGATAAAGGATATATAGTTGAATTTCATGCTGATAAGTGTTTGATAAAGTCTATTGACAATTTGGAAATAATTTTATCAGGCACTCGTAGTAGAAATATATTTTGTTTGAATTTTATCTGTATAGACTCCTCTACACCAGTGTGTCTTTTGGCAAAAGATAGTGCGTCTCTTGTTGACCAATGACACAAGAGATTAACACATATTAATTTCAAAACGATTAAGAAATTATTTTCTCTGTACTTAGTACAAGATGCCCCGAATGTTAAGTGCGCTAAGGATAGACCTTGTCACGCATGCGTAAAAGGCAAGCAAACAAGGGCCACTTTTAAAAGCATCATATGCAAAGACTCTAATAGGTGTTTACACCTACTCCATATGGACTTGTTCGGTCCACTACAAGTTAGAAGTTTGGGAAGTAAGGATTATACATTGGTTATTGTTGATGATTACTCGCATTTTGCGTGGGTATCCTTTCTGAAACACAAGTAAGATACCTTCGATGTCTTTACAAATTTTGTTAGGCAGATCCAGAATGAATACAATTATTCTATAGTCAAAACAAGAAGTGACAACTGAACTAAATTTAAGTCTGGGTCCATGACAGAATTTTGTGAAAGCTTAGGTATCTTTCATGAGTTTTCCTCTCCCCGTACTCCGCAACAAAATGGAGTAGCTGAGAGAAGGAATAGAACACTCATAGAGGCCTGCAGGACTATGTTGAGTGATGCTTCACTACCGGAGTACTTCTGGGCTGAAGCCATCAACACTGCATGCCACGTGCAAAATCGAACACTCATCAATAAGAACAACAATAAGACACCTTATGAACTTCTGAAGGACAAAAAGTTGACTGACTCATATTTTAGAATATTTTGTTGCAAATGTTTTGTCCTTAACAATGGTAAGTATCATACTACTAAATTTAGTGAAAAGAGTTTTGAAGGTATTTTTGTAGGGTATAGTAGCCATAGTGAGGGATATAGGGTATTTAAAAAGAAAACCCTGGTGGTAAAAGAATCTATACACGTTGTATTTGATGAGATGAGCTTGCAGCAAAGAGGCTCTTCTAGTGTGTTTGTTGAAGATATAGGTTCAAGGCTAAAAGAACTCAACTTGAGTCAGCCGATGGAAGAAAAAGGTGAAAAGCTCATTAAGATCACCGCTCTAACCCCTATTGGTGAGGTTGATGATCAAGATGAAGAAGCAACCCAAGTTGATGAAGTCACTCCTGTGGTTGAAGACAGTCCAGATGCAAGGACTCTAGAGCTCAGATATCTGAAGGATCATCCCATGGATCAAATCATCAGAGATCCCTGGGATGGTGTCAGAACTCGTAGAGGTACAACTAAAGAGAATTTACTTTTTGAGTTTTTGGTCGCAGGTTGAAACAAAGAAGTTTGAGGAAGCCAACTCAGACGCATCACTGATAATGGCTATTGAAGAAGAGCTAAATTAGTTCAAGTGCTGCAAAGTATGGAAACTTGTTCCAAGACCGAAAGGAAAGAACGTCATCAAAACGAAGTGAGTCTACATGAACAAGATTGACGAGGATGGAACGATCATAAAGAACAAGGCCAGACTCGTCGCCAAAGGATACAGACAAGAAGAAGGAATCGACTTTGACCAGAAATATGCTCCAGTGGCTAGGCTAGAGGAAATCAGGTTGTTCCTAGCATATGCTGCACTTAAGGGCTTCACTGTCTATCAGATGGACGTAAAGTCTGCCTTCCTTAATGGTGACATCAAGGAAGAAGTGTATGTGGAAAAGCCCTCAGGTTTCGTTGACTCTAAATTTCCTGATTATGTTTATCTTTTATCTAAAGCTTTATATGGTTTGAAACAAGCTCCTCGAGCTTAGTATGGGACGCTGTGTAACTTTCTTATTGTGAACAAGTTCCCAAGGGGAAAGATAGATAAGACATTATTTCTTAGGGAAATTAAAGGCAAGATTTTGCTAGTACAAATCTATGTCGATGATATTATTTTTGGTTCTACAGACGACAACCTCTGCAAGAAGTTTTCTAAACTTATACAAGGGAAGTTTGAAATGAGCAGTATGGGTGAGCTGGATTATTTCTTAGGACTTCAGGTGAAACAATCTGAAGATGGAATTTTCATCTCGCAGACTAAGTTCACCAAGGAGTTGATTAATAAATTTGGAATGTAGAATGCAATCTCTATGAGGACTCTAATGGGTTCAGCTATATCTCTGGACAAGGATGAGAAAGGGAAACCTTTTGATGAAACCAAGTAAAAAAGCATAATTGGATCCTTGCTCTATCTTACTGTTAGTAGACCAGACGTAAACTTCTCTACATGTGTCTGTGCTAGATTCTAATTGAACTGTAAGGAATATCACTATGCTGCTGCAAAGCGGATTTTGAGATAACTTAAAGGTACACCGAATCTGGGCATATTGTACCCAAGAAGTAATGACAACGGGCTAATTGGTTTTTTAGATGCTGACTTTGCAGGTAGTAAAGATGATAGAAAAAGCACTTCCGGGACTTGTCAATTCCTTAGAAGGAGACTTATTTCAAGGAGCAGTAAAAATCAAAAATGTGTCGCAATCTCAACGGCCGAGTCAGAATATATTTCTGTCGGCAGTTGTTGTGCACAATTACTTTGGATAAAGAATCAACTGGAAGAATACAACATAAAGGTCAAAGACATCCCATTGTTTTGTGACTCATGCAGCGCAATAGCAATAGCCAACAACCAAGTCTCTCATAGTCGGACAAAGCACATTGAGATGAGATACCATTTCATCCGGGAGCATGTGGAGCATGGGGACATAGATCTGCAGTATGTTCCAATAGATAGGCAAGTTGAAGATATATTCACAAAGCAGCTGGACGAGACCAAGTTCAGTTTCTTCAAAACAGAGCTTGGTAAGCTCAACAAAGAAGGATAGACAAGGTGAAATCTATCCACAGATCAAAAATCAAGGGTTGGTCAAAAAGGTTAGAAATTTCTCTAAGTGGACTTCTTTTCTCGAGACAAAGAATAACTACTCGAGAACTCGAATATGTCTTCTCGAGTACTTCTCTAAATTCTCGAGAACTAAGTAAGTCACTCGAGTGCTATCACTCGAGTACTAAACTTCTTCTCGAGAAGGAGAATTAGATAACTTGAGTATTGTCATACCGCCTCTCGAGTACCTCTATTGCACCACTCGAGTACTGAACTTCCACTCGAGAAATGACCTGTCAGATTCTGTATTCCTTCAAATTTTTCAATTTCGCAACCCACGTCCTTTCCGTCGCTATCTAAGGTAAGTTTAAGCTTAATTAGACTCATAATCATCATTCTAGGGTTATATAAATAGAAAATTTTGGATTTCAAGAATCTACTCGAGTTCAATCCCTCTCTCTCGAAAAACTATTCATCTTCCGCCGCTTCTACAGAGAACGTCGCAGTATCCTTCATCTTCCAATCAATCACCCTCAGTTCACTGAAGGAAATTGCGCCGTCATTGAAGATCGGAGTGGGCAGTTAGTTAGTTGTCGCCGACATCGTAGAGTTATCAGACGATTTCAAAAATCTGTTGATTCTACTCGAAACAGCAAGTTTGACATTCATTCTACAACAACCGTGCAAGATATTCTTTCCAGAGGTGGAAGAATTTTTAAAGAACATTAAGGTAAAGAGTAATGGAAAAGTTTTGAAGTCCAAAGTCAAGGGAATCAAGGTAAAACTCACAAAAACCTTTATTTCTCAACTTCTGAAAATTCCTTTAGTAGATGAAGAGGATAAAGTGACTGATGAAGACAATGACAGAGCTGGTAATTTCTGTGGTATCTCAACTGAAGTGAAATCCATCAGAAGGCCAGACCTCAATCTAGAGAGCAAATTACTAGTGGACATAATTGGAATGATACTTCTGTGCAGGACTAGCTCCATTAGTTTCATAACTGATGATCTCTTTGATATAATGACAACCATTATCTGCAGGAAGAAATTTCAATTTGGTATGTTAATTCTTGATAAAATCAGGGAGAGCATTAAGGCTCCAAGTTATACAAGGATTATCTCCTTAATGTTGCATGAGATTAATCCTAAGGTATTTGATTTCTCCAAAGGCACTACCCTCCACCATAGGAAGAAAGTCTCTATCTCTTCCATCTAGAGATGGGATTTAAAAGTGCAAAACCCAGCCCAGGCTGCTAAAGCACATGAGCACCCTATTTCAGAGGAAAGGACCCCATCTCCCTCTCTACATCATGTTGCAGACACATCTGGTGCAACAGCTGAGGGGGAGCCTACCTCCTCTGTGTAGCAAGATAGAGTTCCTACTCCACCTCCAGATCCTTCCATCCAGCCAAACACTTCAGAAGTTCTCCAAATAGATGCCCAGGTACAAGAAACCATCATCTCCACTCCTGAAGATATCAATAAAATGATTGAGGAACTTAGCTCAGATGAACGTCTACCTCCCCTCCATCAAGAAAATGTTGAAGAACCATCCAAAGAAGCCACTCCAGCACCATCTCCATCTCCTTCACCATCTCCAAAGTCACCCATTTATCACTCCCCAACTGTAGAGAAAGAACAAGAGACTATTATGCTGTCAGATGAGAATGAACCATCTCCAGAACCTGCTGAAGCTCCTTTGAGGAGATTGGATTTCTCTCTTCCCACCTTAACTAGTGAGGAAGGAGATGTACTGATTCATACTTCAAGAGCTCATAGCTCTGTGTTAGTTGAAGAAATTCCTCCATGGACTGCACCTCCTCCTCCAGCTATTGCTTCTGTTAATGCTACTGCTACCGCTTCTGATACACCAGCTACATCTGATATTCTTGGTAAGATTGAACAAATGCTCCTTAATCAAAGGAAGTATTTTGATGATTAACTAAAAGCTGTTCAAGATAAAGTTTCAGATCTAGAAAAAGAGATAAGCTGAGGATTTGCTGAGATCCAACATAATACAGATCAGCTGAAGCATCTCTTTAAGATAGGTGGCAAAGCATTGGATCACACTATTACCAGTGTTAGACATGTAATGGAACAAGGAGTTACTCTTGCAAATAATCAAATTCAATTAGAAAAGAAAGCCCAAGAGCATCTCATGAAGATATGTGAAGAAGTGGGCACCTTCAAAGATGAAGCTATAAATAAGCTATGTGTAGAAATTAGAAAGGGGGTGGGAATAGTGAATGAACAAGTTGAAAAGTATGATACTAATATCAAGACCCTCTAGACTGAGAAAATGAATTAAATTAATAAAGATGTGCTAGCCCAGATTCAGTCTGTGAAGTTTTATACTTATGATACTATTGTATGGATGCATAATCAGATATTCCCTGAATTCCAAGCTGATCCTAACATTATCCCTCACCATCTGAGTCCTCTTGCTGAAGGCCAGCCTACTCAGATACCTTCTCAAATGCCTGCTCAGATGCCTACCTTTTCTCCGAGGCCTGAAGATGAAAATCTACCTCCATAATCTTACTCTCAGGTATGGGAATCTGACATTCCTTAAGATCTACCAAAAATTCAGATTCCTAAGAGAAGGAAGTATGAAGAGGGAGCTTCTGCTAGTAGATCTATTCCAAATACAGAGGCAGAGAAAAGGAAAGCTCAGGAGTTTGCTGAAATATGGAGTCCAACTTCAAAATCTTTGATACTTGATACAATGAAGCTTGTGATGAATTATAATGAAAGCAGGAACCTTCATTACAGCTATTCTGAATGGGAATTGTATGAGAAGTCTCTGACTAAAAGAAGGATCTATGACAGAGAATATGGGAGGAACAATCCTAATGCTCCACCTAGACCCCCAAAGTACTACCCAAAACCCTTCAGTTATCAGAGAAGACAACAGGAGAAGAAGGACATGCAGCAAAAACAACAACAGCAGCATCATCAAAGATAGGAATGGTTATGAGTTATGAGATTGAGGATTGAATTCCTGTAGAGATGAAATCTAGAAATAATTTTAATTATATAATCTTTAGTTTTGATGATTATCTCTTTATTTGTTAGTTTCTTGCATTTTATTCTGTGATTACCTTTTCATATCTAGTTCTTTCAATTTTGGTATAATTCATCTTAGTGTAGAGGGTTCTGACTTCTACAAATAGGGAGAGATTTTTGGGTATTGTATCCACAATAACCAAGATTTGTATGAAGTCACCCTTGAAATAAGATGAATTAGTTTGTATTTGATATCCTATTCTAGTTATGTGTTTGCAGGATTTATTGCCAAGTGTAGACCAATGTCAGTCTACAGTGGGTCATCAAATACAAGACCATACAAAGTAATTCATCATTGTGTGATCCAATGTGTTGAATCATGTGTAGCCTCTCTACTGAGATACACTTCTTGTTCAAGCACATGGACTAATGAATAAAGACCTGATGCTGTTTGGAATGGAGAACTTAAGTTTCATAAATCTGAGAAAATTCTAAGTGTTGTACTCGAGTAGCTCTCTTAGTACTCGAGTAGAAGCCTTAGAAGCACTCGAGTAAATTTGATCTGTAATTCGAGTGTGGAAGTGAGTCTCGAGTAACTTATATCTAGCACTATAGAAGCCAGGTTTAGCACTCTAATAGACCTTCTCTCATTCTTGAGTGATCATGTTTATCTCTCAGAAATTTTTCTAAGTCAAGTACTCGAGTAGTCTAGCTGAGTACTCGAGTAGTTGAGAAGATTAAGTCGAGTTACAGAAGATAGTTCTCGAGAAAATTCTTAGACCACTTGAGTGGGATTTCATTGTACTCGAGTAGTTTGTCTAGTAATAGAGTATTTTAGTTTCAGTTCTCGAGTGATCAATTTTTTATCCAGAATTTTCTCTACGTCCTAGCACTCAAGAAGTTCAAGTCTACCTCTCGAGATGTATGTCTAACATTCGAGTGATCCATTAACCACTCGAGTGATTTACTTCTACATCCAAAATTTCCAGAAATGCCACCTCTCGAGTAGTCAAAGTCTTTCACTCGAGAGCCAGATAATGCACTCGAGTGATATATATCTCACTCGAGAAATGTTGATCGTTTTTCAGAAAATTTCTTAAGTTCTGTCAGATCAATATTTTGAATGATGTGACATGACTGGTCCATGTGGCCATCAATAATGACGATTATTACCGTTAGGGAGATCTTATAAAAGGTCCTATCTTAATGACAAACCTTAAGCGAGTAATTCTAAGATCTGGATCGGCTGACAGTTTTTCTATTCTATAGAAAGTCATCGCACGCCTTTAAGAACACAAAGGGAAACTTTCAATCCAGAGAGATTCACAGATCAAGGGATTCTTCTTTCTCCATCTACTCCTTGATCGTGTGAGTCAAAGTTTCTCAGAATAAGATCGATCCGAGAGTTTTCTTCTAAAGTTCTGATAAAGCCGTAAGTCCAAGGACGAAGACCTAGGGAGAGATTTTCAGATTTGAGAAGATTATTGTTTGTATTCTACAATTTATTTTTATCTTGTAGGAGATTTTTCTCTGAGTGTAGGAGATTTGTTCTCCGAGTTGTAGGAAGTTTGCATCTTCCGAGTGTAGATCCCTTTTTAGATCGAGGTTGTAGGAACGTTGTTCCGAGTGGTAGGATCGTTTTGATTCGAGATTACTGGAGTAGCCGAGTCTAGTGTTTTGCTAGATTGGTGAGTGAATGTGGACGTACCCATGATTGGGGAACCACTATAATTCTTGGTGTCCTCTGTGAATGCTTGTTTATTTCTTGTGCTTAGATCGCTAAAGTTTTTATTCCGCAAAAAGATGCACAATTCACCTATTCACCCCCCTCTAGGTGATTTAGGTAGATAACTTGAAACCTTTTTCAAAAGCTTTAAAAACAAGATTTACATAATAAAAACTTGTAATTAACCTAGTAGTTAAATCTACAAAACATATTATCAGCCCCTCACATATTCCCTCTCGAGTGGAAGAGTCAGAAAATCCATAGAGCCCTTGCCTCCTTGTCGACTCGCCTGGGACTTGGAGTATTCCTAAATGGCTAGACCGACTCTTGTTGTCACCACTTGCCGGATACGGGGTTGTTAATCAGACACAATATATTGCTCAAATCGATATGCCAATGTCGATGGTCAAAGACTTTATGGCGAACGACAAGATGCAAGTCAGCCTCCCCTTGCCTGTTCGGCTCTCTGGCCTTTTTGTTGGGCACTCTAGGCTCTCAGCTTCAACTGACGCTCACATATCCCTAGGACTTGAGCCTGCAATGATCAACATGGCTCTCATGGCCAATAGTTGGGCTCACAGCTTCTCATTCCACGCACCTTGTCTCATGGACACAGGCTTCACAACAACATTTAGGCTGGCTCGCATGTCCACATTAGCTGGGCTCACAAGGCTCACAGCTTCAAACAATGGCCCCACGTCTCCCAGAGACAGGCCTCATAGCTCACTGGAAGCTATCGCCGGAAGTAGCACTTCCGCCGCACGGTAGGGGCAGAAGTCGCATCTTCCCCACTTTTGGGTTGTTCCTAGAGATCATCACCAGTACTAACACTACAGCATCTTACACCCCCCCAGAACCCAGATTCTACATGTTTAACCACACGTTTTATCCACGGAGTCTTCTCCAGCATGCAAATCAATTCATCACCAATCCAGACAACCCTATCCAGATGGGCTTCACACAGCATGCCTATTCCATACATCGATTCCGAATCTAAATATAAGTTTTATCGGGGATCACAACGATCTACCCGCTGGAAATTGCCCTTTTCTTCACCTTTTGGTGAGGGGTTCCATGCACGTATACAAATTGAGGACTTCACTTGCCCAAGGAGAAAGTCGTTACCCTTATCGATCGCTCAGGAGCCATATCCTTGTTCTTTGATCCAGATGGAACTAATCATCATAGCTTCCTCTCTACGGTTCTTACATTGACTCGTAATTCCGATCACAAGCACACCTTGGATCACTTCTCCTCTAAGCCTCCTGGAATTTCTTCCTCCTCTTCCCTCAAGATGTTCAAGAATCATGAGAGAAAGTGTGAGAGAGGAAAATGAGAATGAAATCTCAAATCCAACAATTAATAGCAATCTACCCCCAGGCGGTATCTTCTACCATCGTGCGGTATCTAATACCACCACATGATATATTCTACTGTCGGGCGGTATCTGAGGAGGTCGCCGCATGGCCCAATTAACATCGCTCTATCGCCCAAAACATCCTCCACCTTACTGCTACGTGGCAAGCTACCACCGGTGTTAACTTACTACCACCGAGCGGTAGCTTCCCAAGCCAACAGTCAATTCAATCAGCTATCATTGTGCAATAGCTCACTACTGCCTCATGGTAGTTTCTCAATGCTCCGCCGAAAGCATTGAATGGTATCATCATGCGATAGCTCACTATCGCCTCGTGGTAGTCAGTAAATGCTTCGTCAAAAGCATTGAGTGTGTCGAGTGAGTCGAGTGGTATCGCCACGCATTGCCTTTCTACCACCGCGCGGTAAATATCTGAGATGATGGTTTATTTAAATCAAGGTCTAACACCAGTGTTAACACTACCACCGCGTGTTAACTTCCAATCCTTCCTTTTCCTGATTTTTGTGGCATTACAAATTACACATGAGTCAACATGTTCTATATAATGATAAATTACACATTAGTCAACACCATGGTCTATATAATTAGAAATTACATTGCATATTCTTGTGTTTTATTATCCATTATAATCTTACATTGGTTTGTACTTGGCAATAAAATCCTGCAAGCACATAACTTGAAAGCATTGTCAACTACAACCTCAATTCATCTTAGTTCAAGGGGGACTTTTTCAAATCGGGATTATTGTGGGAACAATACCCAACAATTTTCCCCTATTTGAAGTAGTCAGAACCCTATATACTAAGGTGAATTGCACATAGAATAATCTTAAACATAAACATAGAAAGAGGTATAGTGAAATTAGCAGAAATCACTAGCTCAACAAAACAATAATGTTATATAAAAAGTTCTAAGTGGCATTTCAGAGTTCACACGCATTCACAAATAGAGAATAAGAATACTAAACAGTTTTCTCCTTGTTCTTCTCATATTGCATGTCAAAGCGTGCCTTTGGCTTTAGATAATACTTTGGAGGAGGAGGGGAATTTGGATCATCTTTCCTATTCTTCATAAAGTGTACCCTCCACTTCAAATTAGCCACTTCATGCTTTTCAAACTCTTCTCTGCTATAGTGGATCCTTCTGTCTTCATTTTCCAAATCCACTATAGTGGAAGTGTCCAGGATAATTCCTTTAAAACTTGGCTCCATACTTCAGCAGGTTCCCTATTCTTGTCAGACCAGTGAGTAGAGGATCCTTCTCCATACCTTCTTCTCTTGTAAGTTGGTTAGGATAGATCATCAACAAACTCTACATTAGTTTCAGCATCAGTTTTAGCATTCTCTGTCCAATCCTGAGTATCTGTCCAATACTGAGAGTAGTCCTATAAAGGTTGAATAACATCAAATGATGATTCTGGCATTCTGGCTTTAGTACCTAGATCTGCTTCACCTAGAGGTGGTCCAAACAACTCCGTGCAACCACTTAAAATTTTCAAAACAATTTGTGTTAACACCACAAATCAGTTGTTTTATACCAGATTCTAGTGCATTTATCTTGCTTTTATGTTCATCCTCCCGCTTTCTGACTTTTGTAGTGAGGGCATTAACAATTGGAGTTCTGGAGAAGGCAATTTGGTCATCAAAATGTTGAATGCCGTAATTTTGTCCATCGATTAAAGTCTTTGTTATAGCATAGACATTCCTTGTCTCATCAAGGGTACGACAAATTCCTTTCATAGTATAGAGAATTGCTATGTCGCCATGGTTCAGCCAATTATCCAGAGGGATTGCAACTTCTCAAAATTTATCTTGACTTCAACAAGTCCATTGTTCATATAATTCTCCACCTCTTCTAACATATTGAGCACTTTCTAAATATTAAGATAAAAATGTTCTTTCTGCATGACAAGCATTGCTTCAATTGACTATAGTAGAGGATTATCATAACTATAGGTAGGAATATCCTACCCCTGAGGTCTTGGAGGTGGAAGATGTCTATAATAGTATCATAGTAAATAGAGAGATGTGGCATTGGAGAGGCATGATCCATGAGCAGAAGAAGAGGATCTATAACCCCTAGGACAGGAGGAAGCACTCATACTTCTCCTTTCGAATTAGATAGCTCAAAAATGTTCTCCCCCTCAATTGGAGAATCAGAACTTTCTATAGCCTCCATCTCCATCTGAGTATGGACTTGAGGGCCATCTGGGATTTGAGCAATCTTCTTCTTAAGGTCATATATAGCCTTATCAATCTGTCCTTGGAGAAGATCAGATGGATGGTTCTGCTCCCCCCAGCCTATAAAAAAATCTAAATAAAAGGCAAATTTTATTGCTCTAAAAAGATAAACAATACAAAAGTATGCACCCTTATTTTTAGAAAATGGGGGGGATAAGAGATTACAATAAGTGATATGGGACTAAATACAAGCCGTGTGCGCTATGCAATTTGACTTTGTCAAACCACGGGACTATACAATGGGTAATACACATCCTGGGAAGTCATTTATCTTCAATTGAGGAAAGTCTCGAGATTGCCACTACGGGTTGGCTTCAGACAACAATTGTGGATAACCACTAGACTGCTGATGCAGATAACCACAAGATCGCTGTAGTGGATAACCACTAGACTGCTTGAACGGATAACCTCCAGACCGCTATTGCGGATAACCTCCAAACTTCTACTGTGGATAACCTCCAGACCACTGCTACGGATAACCTCCAGACTGCTACTATGGTAAGAGCCCTACCACATTCGTGGGTTGCCACCAGACCGCAGTTTCATGTTGCCAACATGTTATAGCTGCGGGTTGCTCTCCAGACTATAATACAAGAAGACAGAACCTATATGCCAGCTTAGTAGGACACTGGTCAACAACATCGATTTGCAAAACCTCCAGACCAAACCGCAGGTCTGTCAAACCGCACGACTACTACCAAGCAGACCGCAATCTCTGATCGCTGATAAAAAATGCCAAAACACAAAAACTATTAGACCACTGAGACTAGATAACAAACTGCCAGGTCTCCTTAAGTTTCAACACTCCCCCTCAAGCTGGAACATATATGTCAACCATGCCCAGCTTGCTACAAACTTCCAAAAAATGGGTAACTGGTTTGGTGAAGAAATCAGCAAGCTCTCTATCAGAGGTAACAAACGGTGTGAATATTTGATTCTTCAATATCTCCTCCCTGATAAACTTGTAATCCACTTCAATATGTTTTGTCCTCTCATGAAAGACCGGATTCCTCGAAATATATATGACTTCCTTATTATCACAGAATATTGGTAGAGGATGATCATAAACCTCTCCCAAATCAAGCGAAAGTGTCTGTAATCACTTCAGCTCACAAGTAGTTAGAGCCATACTTCTGTATTCGGCTTCTACATTTAACATAGAAAATACAACCTGTTTCTTGCTCTTCTAGCTGACTAGATTCCCTCTAACAAAGGTATAAAAATCAGACGTATACTTCCTATATTCCTTATCAACTGCGTAGCTAGCATCAGAATAGGCCTCCATTTTCAAAGGTCAACATTTCTGAAAAAAAAGTCCTTTTTTCGGAGCACCTTTCACATACTCTAGGATCTTTATAGCTGATTGTAGATGTCATTCCCTTGGAGCTTGCATAAACTTGCTCACTCATCCAACTCCATAACAAATATCCGATCTTGTATCTCATGACATCTTCAAGAAGAGGAGAATTCTCATTCTAACACTTGTCATTCCCTTGGACCCATCTCTTTTTAGTGATCCAAAGCATACTTCTACTATGAAAGAACTATGGAACCGAGCTTCTTGGGTATCTCAATCCCCAAAAAGTATTTTGAAAACCCCATATATTTTGTAACAAAATACTGAAGAAAATGTTTCTTTGTCATATCAACACCATTTCTATCATCCCTTGTAAGAAGAATGTCATTCACGTAAACCTCAAGAACAACAAGACCAGTCGAGGTTTTGCGAATGAACAAAGAGTGATCTACAACACTCCGAGCAAACCCAATAACAGAAATAACTTCGTTGAACTTTTCAAACTAGACCCTCAGACTTTGCTTAAGACAATAAATTGCCTTCCATAGTTTGCATAACTGAGACTCCCCCTGAGCAACATACCAAGGAGGTCTCCATATAGACTTTCTCTTGTAAATCACCATACAGAAAGGCATTCTTCACATCCAACTAAGACATCTCCCAGTCTCTATTGACGCTCATAAAAAAGAGAACATGAATCATAGTAATCTGAGCTACAAGAGAGAACATATCAAAGAAATCCACACCATATGTCTGTATAAACCCCTTGGCAAAAAGCTTAGCCTTGTAACGGTCAATAGTACCATTATGAAGAAACTTAATTACAAATACCCAGTTATAGCCAACCACATCAGCTCCTAGCAGGTTGGAACAAGAGTCCAATTGCCCCGTTCTATGAGAGTTTTCATCTCCTCATCATTAGAGGTTTTCCAATGAGCAATAGTGAGAGCTGCTTGATAGGTGGCCGGAATAACATTGATCGATAATTCTAGAGCAAAACTTTTGTAAGAAGGAGACAACTATGCATAAGAAACCACATCCCAAAAAGGAATTTGACTGCAAGTTCGAACACCTTTCTGAAGCGTAATGTGAAGATCAAGATCATGCTTGTCTATTGTATTTGACCAATCCAAAGGAAAGATTGTAGGCCAAGGATCTCGCGGCTGCGGATCATAAGAAGAATTAGAGATATCTGGCGAAGAAGGAAGTACAGGCTCAGGAAGAGGTGCTAAAATAATAAGAAAAGAAGAAGAATCATCAAATGGTGTAAGAACAGAGGTAGGGAAAAGAATAGAGCATCCTCAAAAAAAAAATAACGTATGCAAATACATACTCTTTCCGAAAAATAGGATCATAATACCTACAGCTTTTTTTATGTTGGACAATAGCCCAAAAAGATGCACTTGGTAGAACAAGGAGAAAGTTTGTCACAACCAGATGAAGGAGAGTGGACAGATGCGGTGCATCCAAATACATGAGGAGGTAAAGGAAAAGGATTCGCATAAGGATAGGAAATAAAGAATGGGATTTTGTTATTGAGAACCAAAGACGGAACTCAGTTGATGAGAAAATAGGAAAGAAGAACAACATGACCCCAATAAGACCAAGGAACATCCATATGAGTGAGAAGGATACGAGCCACATCTAGGAGATGTTTGTTCACGTGTTAAGCAACGTCATTCTGTTGAGAGGTGTAAGGACAACTAGTTTGATATACAATGCCATAATGTATGCAAAATAATATAAACTGATGACTTAAATACTACTTAGCATTATTAGTGCAAAGTATCTTAATAGGGACATCAAACTGTGTACGAATCTCATTGTAGAATGTAGTAAAAAGTGAAAAAAGTTTAGAATGTTCTTGTAACAAATACAACCATGTACATCTTGAAAAGTCATCAATAAAAGTAACAAAATAGAAACTGACCCTACTAATAATTTGGATAGGAGCATGACCCCAAATATCAAAATGAATAAGTTCAAAAGGACGAGAATAACTATGTTCTGGCTTTGTTGGAATAGTAGAACGGTGATGTTTGACAAGCCTCACAATTAAGAGAAGAGTCCCCCCGAGGTAGATCAGGAAGAAGCTGATAAAAAATCCGAGGGGGGGATGCCAAGGGCGAAGATACCACTAAAGAAGAGAAGAAGAGGCAAAAAGTGTCGAAACATTATCAAGGAAGAACAAGCCGCCGCTTTCAGTCCCAGTTGCAATCGTATCCTTAGAGTGAGGATTCTGAAAAGAATAAGTAGACACAGTAAATATAGCCAAACAATTCAACTTTTTGTAAAGAGAAGTAACAGAAAGAAGGTTGCAAGGAAAATTTGGGACATAAAGAGTGTTCTTAAGCTGAAGAGAAGGAGTGACATGCACGGTGCCAGACCCACAAACATGAGAAAGTAAATCATCCACAATAGGAACTATAGGGAACCTATTATGTTTGTTTAGGCAAGAAAAAACACGAGAATTCCGCGTCATATGACTATTGGCACTAGAATTAATAAGCCACCTACCCGTAGTGGCCAACTGAGCAACACCCAAAGAGCTAACAAGAGAAGAAGCAGACTTCTTAGAGGGGGAATCAGCCAAAGTAGAGCTAAGATGAGAATTTTTGGTGGAGCAGCAATCAACAAGGTGACCAACCTTACCATAATGAGAGCAGAGATACTTAGAGTAACCACGAGCACAAGTATGTCCTCCTCGACCACCAGAGGTATCATGACGAGCCGGATGAGCAACAATATAAGTAGATGGAAGTAAAGGATGTTGAAGAATAGTAGTTATAGCAGAGATGCGAGCAACAGTAGCATCTAAAGTTGGATTGTCATCCTCTCTAGAATCTATTGGCGAATCATATTATAAGATTTTGACAGATGAAGCAAGTAGCAAAGATCAAGAAGTTCTTGAAAGTGATTAAGTTGCTCAGAGAGATTTTCAAAAAATGATCGATGCGAAAGAAGTTTAGCACCAAGAGTTTTAACTTCTTGATAGTCCGCAACTAGAGTCATGACAGACTGGGCAAAAAGATCCGCATATAAAGTATTGATGCGTGAAGTCTGCGCTCCCATTGATTACAAGGCGACAAGATGATTCCAGACAACCTTGACCATTGTATCATATCGAATGACAAGAAGGCAATCTTCAAATAAACTGTTGGCTAACCATGTTGAAAGTATTTATTTGTCTAACTAAATAGCCTAGAGGGCGGTGAATAGGTGAGTTCTATTTCTTTTGTGGAATAAAAATTTGAGAGTAATCAACACCAAAAATAACATAGCATAACCCAGACGACACAAGGAATTTTTAGTGGTTCCCCAATCTTGGGTACGTACACTCTCCACAACGCCTATTTAGCACCATGGCTAGCCTCGGCTACTTCACTAAATCTCGGATTGCACCAATCCTATAAATCCGAGCAATGCTCCTACAACTCGAAGATAACACACTCCTACAAACTCGATCCATAAACCGGATCTGCTCACTCAATCCACAAACGGATCTAAAAACTCGGAGAACAACACTCCTACAAAAATTTAAATAATTGTACAATAACAATGAAAACTTATACTCTCAGATCTAAAATCTTCAAGGTTCTTCCTTCTTGAAAAATGAAAATCTATGTAGAGAAGTTGAGGAAGAAATTCCGAGAAAACTTGGATCTGAAAAGCTTAGGACCCAACACGATCAAGTAGATTTCTGAAAAATCTTGAATCTAGGATCTGTCAAATATTTTCTTCTTGGAACCCCTAGATCGAGAGAGGGGCGACAAAGAAGAGCAACGATGATGGCATGACTTCTCCCGATATGGAAATTGCGGTGCGATTTTGAATACTATAATTAGTTAGGGTTAGCGGTTCCTCTGAAAAGACTTTATATAGAACATCGTCTAACAGTATGAAATCATTAAGGAAAGATCCACGTGGACCAATCATTAGATACTTAGGTTAAATCAAAATCCAGCCAGGCAGATTAAAAAGAAATTTTTTTGCAACTCTATTTCTCGAGAAGACTAATGTTTCTCGAGAAGAATTTGGTTTCTCGAGAAATGGTCATACCTTCTCGAGAAAAATACTTTACGCAAAATCTTTGAATTAAGAAACTGATTTCTCGAGAAAGAACTTTATGTCTCGAGAAAAATACTTAGCTTCTCGAGAAATAATTTTGATTTCTCGAGAACTACATGGCTTTCTCGAGAACTTTACTTGGCTTCTTAGGAATTATTCTAGGCTTTCTTGAGAAAAAGAATTGAAGATGTTTTTGAGAATTTTCGGAGAAGTATTAAGATTTCTCGAGAATAGCTTTGCTTTCTTGAGAACTTTACTTAGACTTTTTGAGAAACACACTTCATCTTCTTGAGATATACATTTAGAAATTTTTTCTGAAAAATTAATTCTTCTTTGTTGAAAACCAGCAACCATTCCTTTCTTCCATTGCTATTGTACTTGAAAATGAAGTGCATCCCAATAGAGAGGTTACACATGAGTGAAAACCATGGATCACACAATGAGGGATTATATATCATGATCCTGTGTTTAGTGACTCATTATAAACTGACATTGGTCTACACTTAACAAAATTGACCCGCAAGCACTAAACTAAAGAATAACATCATATACACAATTAATAAACTTAGATCAAGGGTGACTGATGGAGACGACGACCCTCATCATGTTGAAGATGATGACGGCGTGCATACGGAAGTTCTTTCTCCGCCTCAAAATAAAGACTTGCGGTGCCAGGATGACCATGTGGAGCGATGCCATAATATCCGCCCTCGACTCAAACCATTCTTATAATTATTATTTGAAGCATTTCTTTTTTATTGCAATGTTTATTTCATTTTCATGTAAAGTTTTAATTTAATGTGTGTGATGCATTTTAATTTTGGGCTACATATAGCCATAATATTGATGTAAGCCTATATATAGGCATGTATTGTTTTCATATTGGGTAGCTAATGAATGAAAAGAAATTTGAACCCTAATTGGTTTTCCCCTCTCTTTCTCCTCTCTTGAAAAATTTGGCCCTTGGCCTTCTCCTTCTTGACCACCGGCCACTCCCCTTCTCCTTTATCCTTGGCATCTTAGCCACCTCTTCTTATTCCTCTTCCTCTCTTTATTCTCCTTCCTATCAACTCGAGCCACCCTCTCCCTTCATAGTTGTCGGCCACCTCCCTCCACTTACAAACCCGAGCCCTCCCCTCCTTGACATCAAGTCGGCAAGCCTTCCTCTCCCCTAGACGCCAACATCACCACCTTCCCCCTCTCTCTCCTTCTCGGCGAAAGACCTCCCCTCTCCAAAAACTGCCACCTTTTGCTACCTCCTTTCCCCACCTAGTCCCCTCATCACCACCCTAATCCGGCCAGCCACCAAAACCCCAAACCCGACCAGCCCTTCAACCTCATAAATCCGACCAGCAATCTTTAAGGAGAAATCCGACCACCCCTCTCTCTTGGTGGTTAGGCCAAGATGTTTTGCAATAAGGTTTTGTGGATCTCGGCCAAGGCATGAAAGCGACTGAGGCGGACTAGTTTCTCACCAACCGGCGTGACTCCGACGGAGCTGTTGAAGAGTGATCCAAGTAGAGAAAAAGGAATCATCCATTCCGGTTGGGTAATGATAATTTTCTACCTTCTTGTGAGTTCTTCTCTTAGATTAATTCCTGTGGTGGTTTACTTTAGCATAATTTTGGAAGCATTGAATTTTCGTGATTTTCTCTTGATTGAATTTTGTGGTTCATCTTATTTTCATTTAATTCTGAGAGGGTTTTGGCTAGCCATGTTTTATTTTGTTGGGAGAGATCTACTGTTATCGAATCTTTAATTTTGGTAGATCTCTTTTGGTACAACCTTCGCACGATCGGACCGGGTTGGTCCTTTTAGCTGAAAAGAATATTGGTTTTTATATCCCTTGTTCGATCCTAATCAGTTTGGCTACCCATACGCTAGCATCTAATTGATAGAATTGTATAATGTGTGCGCTTCATTGAATGATTGTGCGAGTGTAGGATTTGATCATAGAGAGGCATACGTGTTCGTTCGTAGATATATCCGGTGTCAACGTGTGAGCTTGCATCAATTTTGTATCAAAGGGAGATTCATGTCAATTTCCTAATTGGCACCATGCCCCTTTTATTATTATTTTCTGACACGCGCTTGCACGTTTCATTGCACAACATGTAAAACAAATTTTGAGTTTTTGGTCTGCAAATAGCGGCCTAAAATTCTCAGTTTTTCTCAAAATTAAAAAAAAATAAAATTCTGGAAATTCTCCGTCATTTTCTTAGTAAGAAATCCTAAAAATATTTTATTTTTTAGTAAGTCCTTATTTTTATTAAGCCGTTATAAAATTTACTTTTTGGTCTACAAATAGCGACCTTTATTTTTATTATTTCAGCAAAAGTCAATTTTTTTAATAATCTTCATATTATTTACAGCAAGAAAATAAAAAAATATATATCTATTACCTTAAGTAATTAGCGGGAACAATTAAATCTTTGAAAATTAAATTGGGCTATTGTACAACCTCGGGCTCGCGGCCCAGCAAGAGGGGCCCAAGCGAGAGGAAAGAGGGGTCCAGCGTGGCGAGAGGGGCCCAAGCGAGAGGAAAGAGGGGTCCAGCGTGGTGAGAGGAGCCCAGGCGAGAGGAAAGAGGGGTCCAGTGTGGCGAGAGGGGCCCAAGCGAGAGGAAAGAGGGGTCCAGCGTGGCGAGAGGGGCCCAGGCGAGAGGAGAGGGCCTAGGCGAGTGAAGAGGGTTCGGCCTGGTGAGAGGACCCTAATGAGAGGCGCCTCGAGAGAAGGGCCGTCTTGGTTTCAGGGCCAGTCAGGTAAGGTCGGGCCCACCTTCTGGGCCCCGGAGGTGGTTTTACTCTTTTACCCTACGTGGGCTGCATTTAGTCTTTTGAGACAGCGGAGTTTAGCTGTTGGCAGACCCAGCTAAGGGTATTCTGGTATTTTCACAGCAGCATAGTTTGGTTATTAGCAGTCCCAGTTCAGAGGCCTATAAATAGACCGGTAAGGTGCCTTAGAGAAGCAAGCATTCTTGACTCCTCTTATCCTCTCTAAGGCACCTAGCTCAGTATTTGCTAGGGAGGGGAAGAGCTCTAGTTCTAGTCTCTTCCGGGTAAGAGGTGGGACCTCCTCACTGGAGCCTCCGGTCTAGTTCTTCGCCTGGGAAAGTGATCCCAAGGGAGTAAGCGCGAGCTGCCTCAGTAGTTCCGAGCTTTAGGTAGAATCGGCTTTGCCGGTTCCAACATTTTTGGTGCGGTGAGCGTGGAGCTGCAGCCTGTGCGGAAGATCGAGGGGTTATCTCATGGCGGGAGATGCGGGAGGAGGAGGCGAGAGGTCCCCCAGCCGGGAGGAGTATGTTGGGAGAACGGAGTTCATGACGTCCATTGGAGGGATCATGGATCTCCTCAAACAACTCGCGCAAAGAGGCGAGTGCGAGACCCCCCCTCAAGTGCAAGATCTCGCACCCAGGGGAGGAGCCGACTCGGCGAGGATAGGTGAAGATGCACCTGGGAGGCGGCCAGGAAAAGAGATAATGGCGGAAGGAAGTCGGCGAGAGGTGGAAGGAAGGGAGCACTTCCCTAGTCCGGCGAGTGCCGCGCCGGTGGACCTCGTGGCGCGAGTGGACCAGGCGAAATCACTGGCGAGAGGATCTCCCTTTTGCGAGTTGGTCCTCTCGGCATCCGTTCCAGAAGGGTTCCGCGAGCCGGAAATGAACTACTACGTGGGGAAGGATGACCCCCTCCAACATTTGCAGTGGTTTGAAGACGCAGTTTCCATCAGACCCATGACGGACGCTTTCAAGTGCCGCCTCTTCGCCATCACTTTGAAGGATAAGGCTAGGGATTGGTTCCACCAACTCCCAACTGGTTCTATTTATTGCTTCGAGGACCTGAGCAGAAGTTTCTAGCTACGGTTCTCAACCTCCAAAAAGAGGAAGAGGAACCCGGAGTCCATCTTCCTGATCAAGCAGAGGGCGGACGAATCTTTGGCTCAGTACGTAGACCGCTTCCAGGAGGAGATGTTGGACATTCAGGAGGTGCCTGGCTTCGCCCTCCAGATGGCTTTCACTGTGGTACTAAGGGAAGGCTTCTTCAAGATGAGCCTCACCAGGAAGGCGCCGTTGTCCTTCGAAGGGCTGATGGAGAAGGCCGCGAAAGAAATAGCCATGGAAGCGGCAAACCCTGCATTCGCAAGGAAGTTGGCAAGACTGACGGAGGTGGAGCAGAGGGAGCCAGGAGGGGGAAGGCAGCCGGAAGGAAGGAGGAGAGAGGAATTAAGAGGGCCCGTACACCCGGAGCCGGGGTGGAGACAAGCAGGAGGCCCGGTTCAGGGACCTGGGAGAGGTCCTCCGCAGGGGGGAAGAAACTTTTATCAGGGACTAGGGAGGTTTCACCCGCTAGGATGGGGACATGGTCCGAGGCCGCTCCCACCCCCACCTCAGCAAGCTATGGCCATTGGTAGAGGGGGAGGAAGAGGAAGAGACCGTGGAAGAACGGGAGCAGGGAGGAGGAGGAACCCCCCAGAAGAGAGACGTGGGGAGAGAGCTTTGCCCTATTGTGACTTCCACGAGGAGGAGGGTCACGCGACGGCAACATGTCCCGAGTTCTTGGAGTTGAAGAGATGAAAAGGAGGAGAAGACCGACAACCGGCAGTGCGGATGGCAGAGGTGCCAGGAGCTGGGGAGGAAGATCGGTGTGTAGACCGGTCAGATACAGGGGATCGAGGGGGATTGGAGTAATTCATGGGGGGGGTGGGGATCGAGGCCACCCGTAAGGCCAGTCTTCACACTATGTATCATCGGAGCGTCGCCTCGACGTCACAAACCCCGCCCCCGGATGAGAAGATCACGTTTTCCAGAAGAGACCTACCTGACCACGAGGATCCTTTCTGTGACGCGCTCGTGATCAAGACTGCCATCGAGAACTTCACGGTATCTCGCATTCTGGTGGACAATGGGAGTTCCGTTAATGTAATCTTCAAGAAGGCTTTCAACGAGATGAGGGTGGAGTCTCGAAGGGTGTTGGCAGCAGATGGACCGTTGTTTGGCTTTTCAGGAGAAAGGAAGGAGGTTGAGGGAGGAGTAGGACTTCAGGTGACCTTGGGGGGGTTGTCCAGGAATTGTCGTTTCGTGATAGTGGACGCTCCCAGCAGTTACAACGCGATCTTTGGGCGCCCTCTTATCAATGCCTTTAGGTGCGTTCCATCCTCTTTTCATCAGTGCCTGAAGCTCAATTCGGGAGGAACCCAGATCAGGGTGAGAGGGGACCCGAAAGCGGCTCGGGAGTGCTATGTGACGGCGGTCAACACCATCTCGTGGATGGAGGATGCGGAGGAGCTGGGAGCAAGGATGGAGAGAGGGGAGCTGGGAAGAAGGGAAGCAGGAGTGGAGGAAGATCGGGTAGCGGAAGAAGAGATGGCTGGAGGAGAGGAGTTGGAGATAGTAGTGGAAAGGGGCATTGCGGTGGAGCCAGTGATGGCTGGAGAGCAGGTGGCTGGAGGAGAGGAGTTGGAGATGGTAGTGGAGAGGGGCATTGCGGTGGAGCCAGTGATGGCTGGAGAGCAGGTGGCTGGAGGAGCAGGAGGGGAAGGAAGTCTGGTAGTGGAGGAGGAGATGTATGAAGGAGACGGGTTGGAGAAGGGAGAAGGAGGAAAGGCCCAGGAGAGGGTGGCTACTGTGGAGGTCTCAGGAGTTGGGTGCGGGTCGAAGGATCTGGAGGAAGAGCTGAGAGAGCAGGAGGAGGAAGAACCCTCGAGGTTGAGGGCGGCGGTAGAAGTTCTGGAGGTCGAGATCCTCACCAAAGATGGGAGAAAAGAGAAGATAAAGATCAGCGGTGAGCTCACTCCGCAGGACCAGGAAGAAATTCGGAAGTGTGTAGAAGAGAACATTGATGTCTTCGCCTGGAGCGCAGCAGACATGCCGGGGGTCGACACGGATGTGGCGTGCCATCATCTCAACCTCAACCCCGGGGTTCGCCCCATTCAGCAGAAGAAGAGGGCCATCGCCTCCAAGATGGCCGGGCCCATCAGAGAAGAGGTAGAGAAGCTGCTCCGGGCAGGATTCATATCGGCTAACAGGTATCCGGGATGGGTGAGCAACGTTGTAATGGTGAAAAGGGGGAGGGCAAGTGGAGGATGTGTATCGATTTCTCTCTCTTAAATAAAGCTTGTCCTAAGGATTGTTACCCCCTGCCTCGGATCGACGCGCTGGTTGACTCAGCCGTCGGTTTCTCACTAATGAGTTTTTTAGATGCTTTTTCAGGGTACCACCAGATACGCATGCACCCTCCGGACGTCAAGGATGTCACCTTCGTCACGGAGGATGGTTGCTTCAGCTATAACATGATGCCCTTTGGGCTAAAAAATGCGGGAGCAACCTACCAAAGGATGATGGACCGGATCTTCCGGGAGCAGAAAGGGCGGAACCTCGAAGTCTACGTGGACGACTTGATGGTAAAGAGTCGGGACCTTGGGTCTCATGTCCTAGACCTACAGGAGACCTTTGCAACCATTAGAAAGTATAAGATGAGGCTTAACCCTCTGAAATGTGTGTTCGGGGCCAGCCGAGGGAAGTTCTTGGGACATCTCCTCACCCCTGAAGGGGTGGAGCCCAACCCTGACAAGGTAAGGGCGATACTGGAGCTGGGATCTCCTAGGAATGCCAAAGAAGTCCAACGTCTCACTGGTAAACTAGCCGGTTTGAGCAGGTTCCTCTCCAGAGCGGGAGAGAGGTGCTCTTCTTTCTTTCGAACCCTAAGGGGAGGGAAGGAGTTCGAATGGACCGTTGAGTGTGAGAAAGCCTTCGCGGCTCTAAAGCAGCAACTCACTCAGACGCCGCTACTGCAGGGGCCGAGGGAAGGGGAGAACTTGTTCCTCTACCTCGGGGTAGGGACGGGGGCGGTCAGCTCTGTCCTCGTCCGCGAAGAAGGGAAGAGGCAGTTCCCAATCTATTATGTAAGCAGAGTCCTCAAGAAGGCAGAGCTGAAGTACCCCATCCTTGAAAAGTTGGCCTTCGCTCTCATTGTGTCGTCCCGGAAGCTCAGACCCTATTTCCAAGCCCACGCCATCCAGGTTGTGACGGATCACCCCCTTTGCCGTATCCTCGAAGGGGTCGAACACTCGAGGAGGTTGGCCAAGTGGTCGATAGAGCTCAGTGAATTCGACCTCTCCTACGTTCCTCGAGAAGCTATTAAAGCACAAGTGGTGCGGATTTCTTGGCGGACTACGTACTGGAGGCCGAAGAAATGGAGGTACCTCCCGTAGCAGCATGGAAGATGCTGGTGGACGGAGCTTCTGGTAGGAATTCTTTCGGGGGAGGGGTCATCCTGGCGAGTCCTGACGGGACTAGGATTGAACAAGCTTTGAAAATACACTTCACCCTCACCAATAATCAGGCGGAGTATGAGGCCATCATCGCCGGACTTCGGTTGGCCAGGGAGTTGGGTATACAGGATATCAGGGTCTTCACGGACTCCTTGGTGGTGGCGCGACATATCAGCGGAGAGTTCGAGGTGAGGGAGCCGACTCTCCAGTTGTACCTGGTGAAGATAAAAGGCATAGTTGGACAGTTCCATAGCTTCTCCATTTAGCATGTTCCTCGAGAGGAGAATGCTCGGGCAGACCTGCTCGCGAAGCATGGCCCTCAGGCCGGAGGGACCATGACCGAGCTCTTCAGACCCTCCATAGAAGAGGGGGAGGTGATGGAGATCGACCAGGAGAGGTCTTGGATGGATCCCTTTGTGACTCTCCTGGCGTCGGGACGACTACCCGAGGGGGATCTCGAGAAGAAACGAATCCGATACAAGTCTGCATACTATTTGTTGAAGGAAGGAGTACTTTATCGAAAAACGCTGTCTGGACTGTTAGCCCGATGTGTATCTGAGAAGGAAGCACCAAGGGTGCTGGAAGAGGTCCATTCGGGAGAGTGCGGGAGCCATTCGGGAAGTCGAACCTTGGAAGGGAGAGTGCTAAGGCAGGGCTATTTCTGGCCTACCCTACGAAGAGATGCAGAAGAGCTCGCTAAAAGGTGTAGAAAGTGCCAAGAGTTTGCTCCTTTGCAGCTCCTTCCAGCGCAAAGGCTGCGAACGATCACCTCTCCTTGGCCCTTCGCCATATGGGGATTGGATCTGGTAGGACCGTTTCCTCAAGCCAGTGGTCAGAGGAGGTTCCTACTGGTTATGGTGGATTACTTCTCAAAGTGGTTAGAAGTTAAGGCCCTGGCAAAGGTAACCTCGCAGGTGGTGAGGAATTTCGTATGGGGGGAGATTATTTGCCGGCACGGGCTTCCTTTAGCCATAGTCACCGATAACGGGCCGCAATTTGCTAGCATAGAGTTTGTGGATTTTTGTGCACAGCTCGGCATAGACCTTCGGTTCGCCTCTGTCCATCATCCACGAAGCAACAGGCAGGTCGAGGCAGCAAACAAGATTATAGTGAACCTCCTGAAGAAGAAAGTAGAGAACTTGAGGGGGAGCTGGGTGGAATAGCTCCCCTCTGTCCTGTGGGCTCTGCGAACTACACCCAACACGGCCACAGGGGAAACGCCCTTCAAGCTCTCTCATGGCTCCGAGGCTGTCATACCTGTGGAATTTGAAGTTGAATCGCCCAGGGTCACAACAGCCAGAGAAGGAGAGGAAGGGTGGCAGTTCGATAATGGAGAGGAGCAGAGGCTTTCTCTCGACCTCGTGGAAGAGCTCAGAGAGCTAGCAACAGTCCGACAGGAGGAGGTCAAGCGCCGGATGTCCCGGTACTTCGATAAGCACATCCGGATCAAGCAGTTTCAAAAGGGGGATTTGGTCCTCAAGAAGGTAGATGCTGCAGGAAGGGGAGCCTCGGTGGGGAAGCTCAACCCCAATTGGGAAGGTCCTTTCATAGTAAAAGAAGTCTTAAAATCAGGGGGGTATCATCTCCAGGATGTGGACGGGATACCCCTGTACTGCGCCCACAATGGCGATGATCTGAAACGTTTTTATCCATAATAATAAAAGTCTTTTGAATTTACTTGAGCGTATCGTTAATAATCCTCCCTCTTTTGAATATGCTAATACTATACCTCAGGGCGCCCTCCTTCAGAGGACGAGAGCAGTGGTTGGAGGAGAAAGAGGAGAGGAGACCCTGAGAAGACCCGCTGTCCAGGCTACCATCGAGCTGGCAGGTCCGTAGGCTCACTCGGTGGTTGGAGAAAGAGGAGAGGAGACCCCGAGAAGACCCGCTGTCTAGGCTACCATCGAGCTGGCAGGTCTGTAGGCTCACTCGGTGGTTGGAGAAAGAGGAGAGGAGACCCCGAGAAGACCCGCTGTCCGGGCTACCATCGAGCTGGCAGGTCTGTAGGCTCACTCGGTGGTTGGAGGAGAGAGAGGAGAGGAGACCCCGAGAAGACCCGCTGTCCAGGCTACCAACGAGCTGGCAGGTCTGTAGGCTCACTCGGTGGTTGGAGAAAGAGGAGAGGAGACCCCGAGAAGACCCGCTGTCCAGGCTACCATCGAGCTGGCAGGTCTGTAGGCTCACTCGATGGTTGGAGGAGAGAGAGGAGAGGAGACCCCGAGAAGACCCGCTGTCCAGGCTACCATCGAGCTGGCAGGTCTGTAGGCTCACTCGGTGGTTGGAGAAAGAGGAGAGGAGACCCCGAGAAGACCCGCTGTCCAGGCTACCATCGAGCTGGCAGGTCTGTAGGCTCACTCGGTGGTTGGAGGAGAGAGAGGAGAGGAGACCCCGAGAAGACCCGCTGTCCAGGCTACCATCGAGCTGGCAGGTCTGTAGGCTCACTCGGTGGTTGGAGAAAGAGGAGAGGAGACCCCGAGAAGACCCGCTGTCCAGGCTACCATCGAGCTGGCAGGTCTGTAGGCTCACTCGGTGGTTGGAGGAGAGAGAGGAGAGGAGACCCCGAGAAGACCCGCTGTCCAGGCTACCATCGAGCTGGCAGGTCTGTAGGCTCACTCGGTGGTTGGAGAAATAGGAGAGGAGACCCCGAGAAGACCCGCTGTCCAGGCTACCATCGAGCTGGCAGGTCTGTAGGCTCACTCGGTGGTTGGAGAAAGAGGAGAGGAGACCCCGAGAAGACCCGCTGTCCAGGCTACCATCGAGCTGGCAGGTCTGTAGGCTCACTCGGTGGTTGGAGAAAGGGGAGAGGAGACCCCGAGAAGACCCGCTGTCCAGGCTACCATCGAGCTGGCAGGTCTGTAGGCTCACTCGGTGGTTGGAGGAGAAAGAGGAGAGGAGACCCCGAGAAGACCCGCTGTCCAGGCTACCATCCAGCTGGCAGGTCTGTAGGCTCACTCGGTGGTTAGAGGAGAAAGAGGAGAGGAGACCCCGAGAAGACCCGCTGTCCAGGCTACCATCGAGCTGGCAGGTCTGTAGGCCCACTCGGTGGCTGGAATAGATGGGAGAGGAGGGACCCAACACTCTCGGGTCCTCTGCAAGCGAGGGTTTGGGTTTTCGTGTTAATGTCCGCCAGCAACAACGGAGGTCGGCTAATCGGAAAAATCTATCCCCCCTAGCAAAAAGGGGATGCTTCGGGGGAAGTCACCGCATAAAGAAAAAAAAGAGGAAGGAGAAAAAGGGAGAGAGGGAGGATAGCAAACCCTCCCTGTCCACTCGCGCCGAGAGGAGCCGTCCTGCGAGCCGAGGGCGAGGAAATACTCCTCTCGCTCACGGAAAACCCTGGAGGCCCACCAACTCACCCCAGGAGCCAAGCCCACGGGTAATAACTAGGCGAGAGGAAAGGCTGTTTTCTCTCGCCTATCGATAATCTCGAGGTTTCCTCGAGCAATCCCGGTATAAAAGAAAGGGCCGGCCCTAAAAAGGCGCGAGCAAGAATATATATATGTGTATATATGCACGAGTCATATCAATATTTTAAGACAACGCATTCGCAAGATAAGAAAGAAGCGAGAGGCGAGCAAAAAGTAAGAATTTAAACATGAGTCATAACAGCGTTCAAACACCCTACGGCTATGAAATAGGAAGTATTACAATCCCAGCAAAAGAAAGGAAAAAGAAGGCCCTAACCCCTCTCACTCGCTGAGGGATCCTCGTCCTCGCCATAGATCTCGGGCACGAGGTCTCGAGCAGTGATGTCCTCGCAGCCGTCTTTTACAACAC
Organism: Platanthera zijinensis; assembly: GCA_039513925.1. NCBI lineage: Eukaryota > Viridiplantae > Streptophyta > Magnoliopsida > Asparagales > Orchidaceae > Platanthera > Platanthera zijinensis. The sequence goes on from CM077092.1 coordinate 167,693,941, forward strand.
CTAGCTCCCGCATCATCTTGAGGATGAGCTCGGCGGTCCTTATGTTAGCATCCTTACAAAATTCCTCCACATCATCGTGGGTATAGCGCGCGAGAGGAAGTGGGGAGGCCTGCGAACGGGGAAGGGGACCTTCCTTGAGCCTGGCGTTCTCCGCCTTCAGCTCTCTTACTTCGGCCTCCAGCCCTTCCACCCACGAACGTAGCCGATCGGCCGTCTCGGCATCCTGCGAGAGAAAGGGAGAGGTAGAAAAGTGAAAAAGAAAGGGATACCGGGGCAAGTGCCCGTAGAACATTGGCGGGGTGTCGACTTACCACTCCGCCGCTAGCTTTCGCCAGAAGGCTTTCGGACACCTCCAGCCGCTTGGCGAGGTCCCCCGACTTTTCACGCTCTGTCTCCAGCTCGGCGTGTATCTCCTTCCAGCTTTTGGTGTTGAAAATCAGGCGCCGCGAGAGGCGGTGCGATAGCTCTAGAGTGCGCAACTGCGAGTGTGCCGTCCTCAGGACCAGGTCTCGCGTAGTGGCTGCGTCGAGCGGATCAGGAGTAAGGCCTCCATATAGGCCGAAGCCCAAGGAGAAAGCGTGAGCACTGGGCTCAGCCTGCTCTCTCCAGGAGGGCAGGAGGGTGGAGATGGAGACTCGGTAGGACCCCTTGTCCCAAATCAGAGAGGGGTCATTGTTGCCGTCAGGGACCGCCGGCCCCATGTCGAAGTTGAGGTGATCGGACGGCGGGGGAATCTGAGAAGTCCCCTCGCGAGAGGGGAATCGAGGAGAAGGGCAGGATGAACTCGCCAGGGGAGCGAAGGGGGCTGCCCCCTCGGGGAGCGAGATCGCTTTATGTGGAGAAGTTAGAGGAGGCGAGTGGGGAGACCGAGACCCCACGGAAATAGGGCTTAGTGATCCCGGCATCCCCGCGAGATCGGCAGGAGCTTTGCCCTTCCCGGAGGCGAAGGAGACGGTCTTCTTGGTCTTCATCCTCATCTTCTTCGAGGGACTAAGGCGAAGCGGCGCAGAATCCTCGGCCACCCTCTTTTGGGGGGGAGGGGCCAGCGATTCTCTGGCCGCCTCGGCTGCCATAGTAGCGAGAGCCACATCGGGGGAAGGCTTAATGGCGCTTCGATAGGGGGGATGCGTTGGCACGATCCTCTCTCCTGAGAAGAAGGGAGAAAGAACGAACATCAGAAGACGAGCTCTCGCGAGAGAAAGAGGCGAGAGGTAATGAAAAGAGAAGTTCGAAGTATACCTTCCCCAGGGAGCACGGGGGGTAGAGAGGTGAGCCCTCTTCTCAGATAACGAACTTCAAAGTTCTTCCCTGCAAGGTATTCGCAGAGAAGTCTACCCGTGCCGCCTACCTGAGGGGAGGTGTAGAAGGTTTCAGCAGGAGACACCGGCGCGAGAGGAACTCCGCCTAGATTCCCGCGGATGAATACAAAACGAGTGAGCCAGTGGTGGTTCTTGTTAGGGGTCTCGCACACCTTCAGATTCAACCCAGTGAAGAAGGACACTCCGTCCTGATTGGCGTGGTACACGAACATCTTACGGAAGACGGTAAGACTAAACTCTATTCTCTCCCTCCGTATATAGCAGGCGAATGCAATGATGACGGAGATGGCATTCGGATTCAGTTGAGCGGGTACAACACCGAAGTACTTCAGGACCTATTTTACCTCTGGCCAAAAGGGAAGTCGAAGCCCAGCTTCAAAGTGGGAGATTGGGAAGGCGAGTTCTCCCGGGTAGAAAGTGTTGATGCTCTCGCCGACCCGGGGAGGGCGCGACTCGAAGCCTTCTGGCAGGTAATCGCTCCGAAAGGCCTCGTAATCGTCGGCAGAGAGGCGACCGGGGGGGAAGTCGTGGTCTGTGAATCGTTTCCCGCAGCGGCTGCGCCCCTCACTCCCTTCAGACCTCCTCTTTGCCATCTTGAGCGCAGGGCGAGACTAAAGGGAGGGACTGGCGAATGGGAGACGCGCGAGTGTGCGCGAGAAGCGGGAGGGGCTGGAGAGCGAGGCGAACAGCAAGAAGAAGGTTACTCGCGGGTTGGAGTCTAAAGAAAGCATACCTCTTGTTTTGGCAGGGTGGGGGGGTATTTATAACCTTCCCCAGTACCTCGGTACGGGCAAGGGGGTTGCGTCAGGAGAGGGGAAGAGTCGGCCGACCCTTCGCCCTCCGGGCCTCGGGCAGTGGAACGCCGGGTGAACGGCCTTCTCGAAAGAAGAGCGGTGAAAAGACAGCGGGGCAGACAACTAATGATGAAAGTCAATAATGTGAAATAAAAATCATTTAAAGAAGCAGTAGTGACAATTAAACCGACATTATGAAATTAATTAATCCCGCGCGTAGCAGGCGGCGAGTTCAAAAGGGCGCACAGCAGGCGCTATATCAGTCAATACTATTACAGATAAGAAGAGAGAGTTATTTGGCGGAAGGCGAGAAGCGAGAGACGACTGAAGGAGGAATGAACGCTCGGGCTCCGTTAGTTCTTGTCCCACCTCCATCGCCCTCCACGGCCTCTCACGCAGGGGGGGCGACGGGGGAAGTGGAAGGCGCGAGCAGCCGCAACGCCACGTCGGGCGAGACGAAGCTGTTGATCGACATCGTTCAGAATCGCTAAGGGGTCAGTCTGGTCCACCCCCGTGACGACATTAACCTCATTCGACAGGCGAACACATTCCATCTCGAGCCAATCAATTCGGTGGTCCGCGGCCTGCTTTCCTTTTTCCAGTGCTTGGATGAGCAGCGCATGTTTCCGCAGCATCTCGACCACCTTTCGCTTCATTTCTACGGGGTCCGCGGGATCGCCCAGATAATCGTCAATCTCGTCTACTGGCGGAGGAGGCGAGAAGGCTTCTCGACCAGAATAACCCTCAGCCGGCGAGTCGACGGCTAGAGTGTTCTCGGCAGGCCCCCCACTCGCACCTGCCAGAAGACCAATATTGGCTGAAGGTGGCGGAAGGAATAGCAAGGACGGAGCAAGTCAGTGATAAGATCTCTTACCAATTCGGCGAGTGTGGTCCGAAGCGGTAGAAGGGTCATCCCTCTTCGTCACCGGCGTAGAAGGAAGAGAGTCCTGGGGTGAGAGGCGCTGAGAAGGGAATTCGGAGATGTTTATTCGGATGGTCTCGTGGCGCTGAGAGGCCTCCAAAAATCTCTGGGAATAGACAGCAGATAAAGAAGGGGCAGTAGCAAGAAACCCGAAAGGGTTGGAAGAACGTACTTCTTTTCCCTTGAGGCTAGCGGGGGCCGGGGGCGTCGATCCCCTTAGATGGGTGCGAGAGGGTTCCTCAGCCAGAATATGAGGCTCCGGAGTTTTCGTCTTCTTAGGAGGGGATGCGGATAGCGGTAGCGAGGAAGGAGCACGGGCAGGGATCTTTTTCAGACCCACCGCCGTCGCCCTATTCCGCTGGCGCACGGCCGCGAGGCGGTCCCGGACGCTTTGGTTGAGAGACATGGACAAGCGTTAAGGAGAGAGAAAGTGAGGAAGTACCCCCTTTAAGGGAAGGGAGGTTCTGTATTTATAGGTCAGGCAAGGGGCCCACCAAAAGATTCCCTCAATAAATTGGCTGTACCATCGCGAGCCTCGGTTGGACTATCTTTCCGAGTTTGTGCCAACCTCAAAAAGAGCGGGGATTGTGTACAACCTCGGGCTCGCGGCCCAGCAAGAGGGGCCCAAGCGAGAGGAAAGAGGGGTCTAGCGTGGCGAGAGGGGCCCAAGCGAGAGGAAAGAGGGGTCCAGCGTGGCGAGAGGAGCCCAGGCGAGAGGAAAGAGGGGTCCAGTGTGGCGAGAGGGGCCCAAGCGAGAGGAAAGAGGGGTCCAGCGTGGCGAGAGGGGCCCAGGCGAGAGGAGAGGGCCTAGGCGAGTGAAGAGGGTTCGGCCTGGCGAGAGGACCCTAATGAGAGGCGCCTCGAGAGAAGGGCCGTCTTGGTTTCAGGGCCTGTTCAGGTAAGGTCGGGCCCACCTTCTGGGCCCCGGAGGTGGTTTTACTCTTTTACCCTGCGTGGGCTGCATTTAGTCTTTTGAGACAGCGGAGTTTAGCTATTGGCAGACCCAGCCAAGGGTATTCTGGTATTTTCACAGCAGCATAGTTTGGTTATTAGCAGTCCCAGTTCAGAGGCCTATAAATAGACCGGTAAGGTGCCTTAGAGAAGCAAGCATTCTTGACTCCTCTTATCCTCTCTAAGGCACCTAGCTCAGTATTGGCTAGGGAGGGGAAGAGCTCTAGTTCTAGTCTCTTCCGGGTAAGAGGTGGGACCTCCTCACTGGAGCCTCCGGTCTAGTTCTTCGCCTGGGAAAGTGATCCCAAGGGAGTAAGCGCGAGCTGCCTCAGTAGTTCCGAGCTTTAGGTAGAATCGGCTTTGCCGGTTCCAACAGCTATGGTATTTATTCATTGCATGTGCACCAGTATCGGGTGAGATATTCTCTCCGGTTCTCACTAAAATGGCCTATGACGTTAATGTTTCCCGATTAAAATCCTCTGATTCCATGTTGAACGTTAGGAAACAAGTTTATCTACACGTAGTGAATGAGATTCTAGACCTTATTAGGCAACTAACGCCTACCCCAGCCTTGCCATCATACCCTAAGAATTCTAATCTTCCCCAGACTTATCTTCACACTAAGAGTGAGATATTCACCTATGATGGTTATGGGGATCCCAAATTTTTTAGAGATTGGCTTAAGTGGGTAGAAATCTATTTTGATTGTCACGAATGGGATGACCACCAAAAGGTTAACATCGTCCGAGAGTGATTAATAGACCGAGCCCGCGTGTTTTGGTTAAATGAAGAACGTCGTGTTGGTAGCTATAAAATTTCTTGGCTGTACATGCATAGCCTACTCTCAGATCAATTTGACCCTGACTACCTACGTACTAACAGCACCACACCCGTTAGTAAGAATTGTTACGACACTAGACCCGTATCTACTTATTGGAGTGACCCTACGCCTCATGATAAATCCTATCCCTAGAGAGGTAGTAATACCCAAAGTATGCATATCCCCACCTCAAGGGAACATAAGCAAATTAGACCCCAAAATTTGAATTCGAAAGAGGTTACAACAAGGGTGTCTGCTCCTTTAGTATCGATGAATAAGCCCATTGAGATAGTGACAGATACCTCTGAGGATTCTGATGTGGATATTAAATCTGTGGATGCTGAAGTTGGCAAGCTAGGTGATAGTATTCCTTCTTGCATGATAGTGCCTGAAGAATCTGATGATTCTGACATTGAAGGCATGCCTAGTGATCTAGAAGACGATGTTTGGGATGATGATGATAGTCTAATCTGTGAGAGTATCTCTTTGCCTATTATGTGCCCTACTAGCATTGTGTCTATTCATCCTAGTATTGAGTGCCCTCTCAAGGATACAATCCCCCTCGCATTAGAGCCTATGATTACACCCACTGAGATTTTATCTTACTTACCTGAGGAGTCTGTGAGTGAGGATTTCTCTATTGTCATTGATGACCCTGACTTAATGGATGTCCCGACTGAATGGGAAGACTCACCTTTTGTGAGAAGGTTATGTTTGGATGATTTTAGCGCTGTGAACACGAACGATAGTTATTTGATGTTACCACCATTGTCTGAAGATCAATCTGAATTAAAATTTTCGTCGGGTTCGATTTTGCCCAATTCTGAGACCATTACTGATTCTAAATTGAATGACTTGAGTAGTGTGTTGGAAGAAATTGCAAGCAAGGAAGTGGTATTTTTGGACAATTCTTTGATTTTACCCCCGACTGTGAGTTCATTGATGTTATCACCGATAAGTGAAATTAATTCTGATTTGGAATTTATCCCGTGTTTGATTTTACTGACCCTTCCTCCTATTTTTGTGCCCGCATTAGTTAGCATTTTAGGACGTGAAATCGGTAGTCCTATACTGAGTTGTTGTGACGCGCCCACTCTATTAGTTCCTACATTGGCGTTGTCTCAGCGCTTAGATCATAGTAAGTTGAGCGCGCTAGTTTTTGGTATGTTCACAACACCGCATAGATCTGACTACACATCACATTTGACTATTGCTTTCTCTGCGTGTCCGGATACGGTTCTATCCTTGTCTGTCTCTGCTTCTTTGGCTATTGTGCCTCTGGATGTGGTGTCTCCTTCACATAGTTATTTACCACACTCGGTCGCACGCATTTATCCACTGCATTTTGATGACCCTCATTCCCACCCGTTAGTGACCACGATTAGGCCCCATGAGTTGTATCACTCGCACATCTTTTCACACCTGAGAGCGTCCAACTCTATTATTTATGATGAGCGGTTCCCCTTGGCATATCTTCATGCCAAGCGTAAAAATGTTAAATATAAATTTAGAACTGCGAATTTGGAGCCAATGAAAGTCTTCTTTGATTATAAGGCTCCCGTGCCCCCTGACTTAACCCCTTTATCCTCTGTATTTGGGTTGATTCACGTAGCACATGGGTTAACAACTCACGGTAGTAATATACTTAGGCACACTTTTGAAAAATTACTCAATCAAGTTACATATTATTATTATTCACATGCTAGTTGCTCGCCGAATGAGATTGTGCACGGATGTAAAGCACATGTGCCTTTTGTCTTGATTTCGTTACCACTGTCTTATAAGACAAGTCAACTTGCACAAGTTTATGCCTCTCATGTTCATAAATTATATAAGCACATTAGTGAAGCGCTAACCATACAAATGATATTTTATCAATTTCATGCTATCTTACATAAAAGTGCGTCTCACTATGAGTTTGGCGATTTAGTTTTGGTGCGTCTCGTCCCTAAACAGTTGCCTTCGGGCACTATAGAAAGTTTCCGAGTTGGCGAGTTGGACCTTTTTAGGATATTAAAGAAATTAGGAGAACATGCATATCATTTGAAGTTATCAACTGATTGGGGTATTTCCCCTATTTTTAATGTTTCTTAGTTAACGCCATATGTTTCTCCGCCACTTGAATTATCTGCCTGTCTGTTTGGGTCCACTTTGTTTTCTTTTGGTTTGGGTAGTGAGCTTGTGTCTGGATCGCTCTCTTCATCGGTCTTCACTGGAGGTTCGTTGGTTGTTGATTTGAAACGTTTTTTCCTTTATTGCCTAACGCTTTTCCAAGGTTCGCCAGGACCACCTTTTTGCATTACAGGATACTCGAATATGAAGTGCTCTCCTCGCCAAGTGGTGTTGTTTGCTGCTACGTGGTTCTTTTGGATGATGCTCTCCTGCACTGGTACTTTCAGACCAACTCATCGGTGATGAGTAGTTTTGAGTGGGGGAGGATTGATGGAGACAATGACCGTCAACATGTTAAAGACGATGATGGCATGCTTACGAAAGTTCTTTCTCCGCCTCCAAATAAAGACTTGCGACGACATGATGACCATGTGGAGCGACGCCATAATATCTGCCCTCGACGCAAACCAATCTAATAATAATTAATTAAACCATTTTTTATTGCAATATTTATTTCATTTTCATGTAATGTTTTAATTTAATGTGTGTGATGCATTTTAATTTTGGGCTGCATATAGCCATAAAATTTATGTAAGCCTATATATAGGCATGTATTGTTTTAATATTGGGTAGCTAATGAATGAAAAGAAATTTGAACCCTAATTGGTCTTCCCCTCTCTTTCTCCTCTCTTGAAAAATTCTGCCCTTGCCCTTCTCCTTCTTGGCTCCGACCATTCCCCTTCTCCTCTCCCCTTGGCATCTTGGCCACCTCTTCTTATTCCTCTTCCTCTCTTTATTCTCCTTCCTATCAACCCGAGCCACCCTATTCCTCAATAGTGTTCGGCCACCTCCCTCCACTTACTAACCCGAGCTCTCCCCTCCTCTACATTAAGTCGTCAAGCCTTCCTCTCCCCTATCCGCAAACCTAACCACCTTCCCCCTCTCTCTCCTTCTCGGCCAAAGACATCCCCTCTCCAAAAACTGCCACCATTTGCAACCTCCTTCCCCAACCTAGCCCCCTCTTCACCACCCTAATCCGGCCGGCCACCCAAACCCCAAACCCGACCAGCCCTTCAGCCCTATAAATCCGACCAGCAATCTTTAAGGAGAAATCTGACCACCCCTCTCTCTTGGTGGTTAGGCCAAGGTGTTTGGAATAAGGTTTCATGGATCTCGGCCAAGGCGTGAAAGCGAGGAAGGCGGACTAGTTTCTCTCCAACCTGCGTGACTCCAGCAGAGTCGTTGAAGAGCGATCCAAGTAGAGAAATCGGAATCATCCATTCTGTTTGGGTAACGATAATTTTCTACCTTCTTTTTAGTTCTTCTCTTAAATTAATTCCTATGGTGGTTTACTTTAGCGTAATTTTGGAAGTATTGAATTTTCGTTGTTTTCTCTCGATTGAATTTTGTTGTTCATCTAAATTTCATTTAAGTCCGAGAGGGTTTTGGCGAGCCCAATTTTCTTTTGTTGGGAGAGATCTACTGTTACCTAATCGTTATTTTTGGTAGATCTCTTTTGGTACAACCTTCGCTCGATCAGAGTGGGTTGGTCCTTTTAGCCGAAAAGAATATTGGTTTTTATAGCTCTTGTTCGATCCTAATCAGTTTGGCTACCCGTACGCTAGCATCTAATTGATAGAATTGTATAATGTGTGCGTTGCGTTGAACGATCGTGCGAGTGTAGGATTGGATCATAGAGATGCATACGTGTTCGTCTGTAGATATATCCGGTGTCAACGTGTGAGCCTGCATCAGTGACTTCACACAAATCTAGGTTACTTTGGATACAATACCCAACAATCTCCCCTATTGGTAGAAGTCAGAACCATCTACACTAAGGTGAATTATATCAAGATAATCAAAGAATTTACTAACAAATAAAACAATATATATAATGACAGTTAAGAGATAATTAGATCATCAAAATTCAAAAATATATATATATATAAGTTGTCCATAGAAATGTCTAGGTCCATAAAATTCCATAATATTGACAAGTTTAAATCACTTGTACTGTTGCTGGTGTTGTCGTTCCTTCTTCTCTTGTTGCCTTTTTTGGTTGTTGAATGGCTTGGGATAGTACTTTGGAGGATGAGGAGGAGCACTAGGATTATTGCGGTCATATTCACGATCATAAATCCTTCTTTTTTTATCATAGACTTCTCATATAGCTCCCACTCCTTATGACTGTAATGATCATCCTTATTATCATGAAAATCCATAACTAATTTTATAGTGTTTAGTATCAAGGACTTGGAGGTTTGACTCCAAACTTCAGCAAATTCCATTTCTTTCCTTCTGGCAGCTTCTTGACTTGGGATTGATCGGTTGGCTGATGCACCATTACCATATTTTCCCTTCTTAGGCACTGACATTTAAGGAGGTAGGTCTTGAGGTATCTCTGGCTAATCAGAAGTCCAAACTTGAGAATAACTTTAAGGAGGAACTTTATACTGTTCAGGTCTAGGAGAAAATATAGGCTTACAGACATTTGGATCAAGATGAGGAGGTGGAGCCGCATTTGGATCAACTTGAAAATCTAGAAAGATTTTATTGTGCATCCACACAACAGTCTCATAAGTATAGATGTTTACACCCTTAATCAGCTTTTCTACACTTGTACTGATCTCATTCAGTTGATTGCCCCACTGGGTCTTCATTTCTTGAACTTTGCGGTCTAGATTTTCTTTCACCTTATCCTCCCCCTTTCTGACTTCTAGGGTTAGATCATTTATGACATCTTGCTTGAATTTCCAAATCTCTTCACAGGTTTTGAAGTTTTGATGTTCAGTTTTTTTCAGTAAGAGTATCTGATTGTTCGCCACAGTAACTGTCTCATCCATGAATTCACCAACACTAGTGATAGTGTGGTCCAATGCCTTGCCACCAATATTGAGCAGTCTTTTGAATTCATTTGTATTACTCTTAATTTCAGCAAATCCTCTGCTCATTTCTTTCTCAAGAGAAGTCACTCTTTCAGTTACTTCTTTGAGATACTTGTCAAAGTAATCTCTCTTCTTTGTCAACATAGACTCAATCTTACCCAAAAGGGTATCATCAGGAATGACTCAGCTATAGGAAGTGGAGGAGGTAGTGTTGGAGCGTTCCAGACTGGTATTTCTTCAATAACAACTGAACTTTTGCCTCTTCGGGCATATGTCATCACATCCCCTTCCTCACCAAGAATGATAGGTAGAGAGAAATCTAAATTTTTGAGAGGAGGTTCTATAGGTTCTAGGGTAACCGCATCCTCATCAGAGAGCATAACAACATTCTCCCCCTCAATCTGTTCCTTGGGCTGAGAGTCTTCTGGAATCTCTTCAGGAGAGATGAAAAGGGGATCATCTGAAGTTAGATTTTCTATCATTCTATCAATATCAGCTGAAGTAGAGGTGACTTGGGCATCCACTTCAGCATCACAAAGATTTTCCAGATCAGAGGAATAGACAATAACCATACCTGAGCCACCATCATTCACAGAGGTGCTCTTCTCATCATCAGACTGAGCTGTGTTTTCCTTTTCCACCACATAATCAGTAGGAACTTTCTCTATAGCCTGATCTGTAAGAACATCTGACTGAAACACTGTGTCTAGAACCTGAGCTTGCTGATCTTCCTCATGAACTAAAGGAGCAGGCTCCACCTCAACAGCTACAACAGATGTGCCAACTGTATCAATATGAAGGGGAGATGGGGTCCTGTCCTCATCAACTATAGTCCTTGGAACTGCGGGAGCTTGGCCTGGCTTTGGAATTCTAATTTCCCATCTGTTGATGGATGAGAGAGAGACTTTCTTCAGGTAGTGAATGGAACTTTCATGCTTTCATGCTTTCCTTGATCTTTTCAAATAAGATAAAGAAAGATGATCCTTGAAAAATTAGGTGCTTTCATGCTTTCCTTGATCTTTTCAAATAACATGTGTCCCCATTGGAACTTTTTCCGGCACACCACAACAGTCATCATGCCGAAGAAATCTGAGGAGATATATCCAATAGAACCTGTCTTGCAAAGGAGAACTTTTCCAAGAATGTCGAACACCAGCTGGCTTTCATCATTCATATGATGTCTGCGAATGGAGGTAGTGGATTGGGAGAGACCACAAAATGATAGAGCCCTAGAGTAATCGGGTTCTTCCAAGTAATCTTCCTCATCAATGGAGGGTAATCTCAGAAATTCTGTCAAGGAGGATGGCTTGATTTTGATCTTCACATAATTGACAGAACTTTTCAACAACTTCCCACTCCTCTTAAGCTTAGCATTTCTGAAGAACTCTTCTACTTCTAGAATCAGAACATTGCACGGATGCTCGAGAATGAAAGAGAGGTCGGCGGTTTCAAGAAGTAGAATGACATTATGGAAATCGTCGGAGATTTCTTCAATACTTGAGCAAGCGAACTCACTATCGACGCCAATCTTTACAGTAGGAGCTATTGATTGGAGAAGATGAGAAATTTCTGACTTTTTCGAGAAGAATCAACGGAGTTTGCGAGAAGAGCGGCGAAGACCTTCAACAGAACTGAACGGTTTTTCTCAAGAAAGATTTTTCAAAAACGTGGATTTTGGATATTATATGGACTTATTTATTTATATAAAATTTAAAATTTTGAAGAATAGCGAAAAGCATACCTGAGAAAATGACGGTTGGAATTCTTCTCTAAAAGTAAAGTAATCAGATTTCTCGAGAAATCGAGAAGACTTTTTCTCGAGAAATTTATAAGTTTTCTGTGAAATCTAGTTTGATTTTTCGAGAAATCAATTAGGTTTTCCCGAGAAATTCATAAGCTTTCGAGAAATCCAGTAAGTTTCCGAGAAATATAAAATGATTTTCCGAGAAATTCACTAAGTTCTTGAGAAATCCATATTTGAGCTTGAAATTATTTGAAGGTTTGTTGAGTAAGATTTCTCTTGGAATCTTCTGAGTGGTTGATTTTAGATTCTTCCCTTGACTTCATATGTGAACTTTTCAGGACTCCATGTTTAGCATACCAAGTTCTGTCGCAGTGGCTTCATGAAAATTTCTACAACTTGCCTATCAGTTGGAACATACTGGAGGTTGATGTCCCAATTCTCCACATGCACTCGGATTAAATGATATCTCAATTCGATATGCTTTGTCTGGATGTGAGAAACTGGATTGATGGTAATTACTATAGAACTGGAGGAATCATAAAACATAGGAATGTCCCTGAACTTCAAGTTATAGTCTTCAAATTAATTCTTTATCTAGAGAAGTTGTGCACAACAACTGCCTGCAGATATATATTCTGACTCAGCAGTTTAGATTGCAACACAATTATGTTTCTTGTTAATCGAAGATATGAGTCTTCTTCCTAGGAATTGGCAAGTCCCGGAAGTGCTCTTTTTGTCCTCTTTGCTACCTGCAAATTCTTCATGTGAAAATCCAATTAGTTCGCTATAATTACTGAAAAAGATTTTAAGTTGTCTACCTAAATCACCTAGAGGGGGGTGAATAGGTGAATTGTGCATCTTTTTGCGGAATACAACTTTAACGAACTAATGCACAAGAAAACAATCAAGCAATCACAGAATTTGCCAAGATTTATAGTGGTTCCCCAATCTTGGGTACGTCCACTTTCCACTCACCGATCTAGCAATACGCTAGACTCTGCTACTCCACTAATCTCGGATCAAAACGATCCTACCACTCGGAACAATGTTCCTACAATCTCAATCCCAAAAGGATCTACACTCGGAAGGTGAAAAACTTCATACAACTCGAAGAACAAATCTCCTACACTCGGAGAACAAATCTCCTACACTCGGAGAATAATCTCCTACAAGATTAAAAAGAAATTGTAGAATACAAACAATTATTTTCTCAGATCTGAAAATCTTTCCATAGGTCTTCTTCCTTGTACTTCCGACTTTATCAAAAAATTGAAGAAGAAAAATCTCGGATTGATCTTGTTATGAGAACCTTTGACTCACATGATAAAGGGGTAGATGGAGAAAGAAGAATCCCTTGATCTGTGAATCTCTCTTGATCGAAAGTTGCAAAAGATGTTCTTGAAAGATTGCGGTGACTTTCTGTAGAATATGAGAAACTGTCGGACGATCCAGATATAGAATGACTCGCTTAGGGTTTGTCATTATGACATGACCTTTTATAAGATCTCCCTAGCGGTAATAATCGTCATTAATGATGGCCACATGGACCAATCATATCATGACATTTAAATTATCGATATGACAGAACTTAAGAAATTTTCTGAAAATCGATCAACATATCTCGAGTGGGATTTAAATAACTCGAGTGCATTAGCTGGCTCTCGAGTGAAAGACTTTGACTACTCGAGAAAAGGCATTTTTGGAAATTCTTGATGTAAGAGTAAATCACTCGAGTGGTTAATGGATTACTCGAGTGCTGGAATTACTTCTCGAGATGTAGACTTGAGATTCTCGAGAGCTTGGACTTAGAGAAAATTCTGGATGAAAAATCGATCACTCGAGAATTGGAACTGGAATACTCAAGTACTAGACGAACTACTCGAGTATCATGAAATCCACTCGAGTGGTCTAAGAATTTTCTCGAGAACTATCTTCTGTCACTCGACTTAATCTTCTCAACTACTCGAGTACTCAGCAAGACTACTCGAGTACTTGACTTAGAAAAATTTTTGAGAGATAAACATGATCACTCGAGAATGAGAGCAGGTCTACTCGAGTACTGGACAGGGTTTCTCGAGTGATAGACATAAGCTACTCGAGAACCACTTCCACACTCGAATTACAGACAAGATTCACTCGAGTGCTTCTAAGGATTCTACTCGAGTACAAAAAGGACTACTCGAGTACAACACTTAGGATTTTCTCAGTTTTATGAAATTTTAGTTCTTTATTCCAAAAAACATCAAGTATTATTCCATTAGTCCATGTGATTGAACATGAAGTGTATCCCAATAGAGAGGCTATACATGAGTCAACTCCCACTACAACAAATTGCACTTATAGTAAGGACATAAATCATTACAAGAAGTACCAAAATTCGTTACAAAAACTCTTTGGTAACGAAAAAAACTTTATGTAACGGTCGTCCTCTAAAGCTCGACGCTAATACTTCTTGTAACGAATGTATGCGTGTCGTTACAATAAATTAGCTACAATAGTAAAAAAGATTCCGCCAGTGCCGGCAGCGGCCGCCCGCCGCCGCCGGCCGCCGCTGCCGGCCGCCGCCGCCGGCCGCCGCCGCCCGCCGCCGCCCGCCATCGGCCGCGGGCCGCCGCCGCCCGCCCGCGAGCCCGCCAGCCCAGCATATTTCAAAAATTGATTGTGGAATGGACAATATAAACCCAAAATTGATGTTTTAACTGGCGGTGTGGGACTAAAATGATCAAACATATTGTGAGAAAAAATTACTATTCGTAACGTAATATTAGTGTTGTTACAAATACTTATATTTATAGTAACAAATTAATTTTTATTGTAACAAAAGATAAAATATTCGTTAGAAAAAGTAATTTTTGGTAACAACAAAAAAAATTCATTACTAAATATACCTATTAGTAACAAATTGTGTTTTAGTTATATTTCAGTCCTTACAACAGGTGCAGTTTGTTGTAGTGTCCTTGGATCACACAATGAGGAATTACATTGTATGGTCCTGTGTTTGATGACCCACTGTAGGTTGACATTGGTCTACACTTGGCAATAAATCCTGCAAACAAATAACCTAAATAGGAAATCAAATACAACCTAATTCATCTTAGTTCTAGGGTGACATCATACAAATTTTTGTTATTGTAGATAAAATACCCAACCGTCTTCCCCTATTTGTAGAAGTCAAAACCCTCTATACTAAGGTGAATTATTCCAAAATAGAAAGAACTAGATATGAAAATGTGATCACAGAATAAAATGTAAGAAATTAATAAATGAAGAGATAATCGTCAAAACTAAAGATTATATAATTAGAATCGTTTCAAGATTTCATCTCTACATGAATTGCATCCTCAATCTCATAACTCATAACCATTCCTAGCTTTGATGTTGTTGTTGTTGTTGTTGCTTGTCCTTCTTCTCCTATTATCTTCTCTTGCAACGGAAGGGCTTGGGGTGGAACTTAGGAGGTCTAGGAGGAGCATTGTGATTGTTTCTTCCATATTCTCCGTCATAGATCCTTCTCTTAGTCAAGGACTTCTAATATAACTCCCATTCAAAATAGTTGTAATGAAGATTTCTTCTTTCATTATAGTCCATAACAAGCTTTAGTGTATCTAGAATCAATGATTTGGAAGTTGGACTCCATATTTCAGCAAACTCCTGAGCTTTTCTTTTCTCTGCCTCAGGATTTGGAATAGATTTACTGGCAGAGGGTCCCTCTCCATACTTCCTTCTCTTAGGAATCTCAATTTCTGGTAGATCTTGAGGAATGTCAGATTCCCATACCTGAGAGTAAGATTCTGGAGGTAGAGTTTCATCTCCAGGCCTAGGAGAAAAGGTAGGCATCTGAGCAGGCATTTGGGCAGGCATCTGAGCAGGCTGGCCTTCAGCAAGAGGATTCATATGGTGAGGAATGAAGTTAGGATCAGCTTGGAATTCATGAAAAATCTGATTATGCATCCATACTGTAGTATCATAAATATAAAACTTCATAGACTTAATCTGGGTAGCACATCTTTATTAATTTCAGTCACTTTCACATCTTGTTTTTTCACTAATCCCTCCACCTTTCGGATTTCTTCGCATAGCTTATCTATAACATCATCTCTAAAGGTGCCCACTTCTTCACAGACCTTCATGACATGCTCTTGGGCTTTCTTCTCTAATTTAATTTGATTATTTGCAAGAGTAACTCCTTATTCCATTACTTATCCAACACTGGTAATAGTGTGATCTAGGGCTTTGCCACCTATCTTGAAGAGATGCTTCAGCTTATCTGTATTATGTTGGATCTCAGCAAATACTCGGCTCATTTCTTTTTCAAGATCAGAAACTTTATCTTAAACAGCTCTCAGAGAATCATCAAAATACTTTCTTTATTCAAGGAGCATTTGTTCAATCTTACCAAGAATAGCAGATGTAGCTGGTGTAATAGAAACAATAGCAGTAGCAGTAATAGGAGCAGGAGCAGGAGCTTGAGGAGCAATAGAAGCTAGAGGAGGAGGTGCAGTCCATGGAGGAATTTCTTCAACAACTACTGATCTTTTAGCTCTGGTAGTGAGAATTAGTACATCTCCTTTCTCATTACTGAAGGTGGGAAGAGACAAATCCAATTTTCTCAGGGGTGCTTCAACTGGTTCTGGTGACTGTTCATTCTCATCTGACAGCAGAATATTCTCTTCTAGTTCTCTTTCAGCAGTTAGGGAGAGATCAATGGGTGACTTTGGAGATGGTGAAGGGATGGAGATGGTGCTGGAGTGGCCTCTTTGGATGGTTCTTCAACATTTTCTTGATGGAGGGGAGGAAGAGGCTCATCTGAGCTAAGTTCCTCAATCATTCTATTGATATCTTCAGTAGTGGAGGTGAGGGTTTCTTGTACCTGAGCATCTGTTTGAAGATCACCTGGAGTGGTTGGCTGGATGGAAGTATCTAGAGGTGGAGTAGGAACTCTTTCTTGCTGCACAGAGGAGGTAGGCTCCACCTCAGCTGCTGCACCAGATGTGCCAACAACATAACGAAGAGAGGGAGATGGGGTCCTTTCCTTTGAAACAAAGTGCTCATGAGCTTTAGCAGCCTAGGCTGGGTTTTGCAGCTTTAAGTCCAATCTCTAAATGGGGGAAACATAAACATTCTTCATATGGTGGATGGTTGTGCCTTTGGAGATGTCAAATACCTTAGAATTAATCTCATGCAACCTTAAGGAGATAATCCTTGCATAACTCGGAGCCTTAATGCTCTCCCTGATTTTGTACAAAATCATCATACCAAATTAGAACTTCTTCCTGGAAATGATGGCTGTCATCATGCAGAAAAGGTCATCAGAAATTGAACTTATGGAAGCAGATTTGCAGAGAAGGACATTTCCCAGAAAATGTACTAAAAGTTTCCCCTCAGCATTCAAGTCTGGACGATGGATGTGCTTGATAACTACAGATACTCCACAGAAGTTATATGCTCTATTATAATCTTCCTGAATTAGGTCATCCTCTTTATCCACTACAGGCATCTTAAGGAGTTGAGAAACAGAAGTTTTGGTAAGTTTAACCTTGATGCCCTTTACCTTGGACTTTAGAACTTTTCCAATCCTCTTTACCTTGATGTTCTTGACGAATTCTTCCACCTCTGGAAATAAGATCTTGCACGGTTGCTGTAGAATGAAATTCAGACCTGCTGTCTCGAGTAGAATTAGTAAATTTCTGATGTCGTCTGATAGTTATGTGATGCTGGCGACAACTAACTCACTGCCCACTCCAATCTTTGACGGTGATGCCATTTCTGTCACTGAACTACGGGTGATTGATTGGAAGATGAAGGAGACAGGGGCGTGCTCTGTAGAAGTGGCGGAAGACGAAGAGTTTTTCGAGAGAGAGAGAGAGATTGAACTCGAGTAGAGTTTTGAAATCCTAAATTTTCTATTTATATAACCCTATGAATGATGATTAGGAGTGTAATAAAGCTTAAACCATACCTTAGGTAGCGGCAAAAAGGACGCGGGTCTCAAAATTGAAAAATTTGAAGAAATTTAGAATCTGACAGGTCATTTCTCGAGTGGAACTTCAGTACTCGAGTGGTGGAATAGAGGTACTCGAGAGGCGGTATGACAGTACTCGAGTGATCTAATTCTATTTCTCGAGAAGAAGTTTAGTACTCGAGTGACTTACTTAGTTCTCGAGAATTCAGAGAAATACTCGAGTAGACATATTCGAGTTCTCGAGTAGTTATTCTTTGTCTCGAGAAATGAAGTCCACTTAGAGAAATTTCTAACATTTTTGACTTGTCCTTGAATTTTGAGCTGTGAAAAGAGTCCACCTTGTCTATTCCTCTTTGTTGAGCATACCAAGCTCAGTGAAAGGTAGGGTAAGATCTATCTTAACTCTAGAGGGGGGGGGGTGAATAGAGTATTTTAAAGTAAATTTATAATTTAAAATTGCACAGCAGTAAAGGCTTAATTTATGTATAGGTGTAAGTTGCTTTGATGTAGAAATAAAACTAAAGCAGTAAAATAAAAACCACAGCACACAGCAAAGAATATGCACAAGAAACCAGAAGACACAAGGAACTATAGTGGTTCCCCAAAAATCTGGGTACATCCACTCTTCTACCACCCTTGGTAGGAATCCACTACAGGATGAGTTAATCAGGTGTCCTGGGCACCAATGAGCTTTTGATAAGGTGCTTAAAAACCAAACTGGATTTTTTGATCAGGTGTCTTGCCACCACTGAGTTTTGACAAGGCTCTCAGAACCAGATTCAAGACTTTTGAAGGGAGTTTTGACAACCCTTTTACAACAGGAAAAGAAAAAGGAAGAGGTGAAGTTGTCTTCTCTATCTCAATAACTGAGAGAAGACTTAGTGGATTGATTGTGTTGTCAAAGCTCCCCCTGAGATGTAGATGGTTCAGAGATGAGAGCTTTGCTAGGGTAATAGGCCTTCAGAAGCTTCAGATCTCCAGCAGAAGATGATTTCAGTAGAGGCTGAAATGTGAGTTGTTTGGAGTCTTTGATGTTGAAGCTATGAACACTTTAAAGTATGCTAATTTTCAATAAAACTCTTCAGGATTGATCACTTTATTTTCCTCTGAGTTTTTCTGACTATCTGTGTATGTCTGTATTGAGTGATAGATAGATTGTCTTTCTCTTGATCTGTTGTAGGATGTTTTATTCTCTGATGATCCTTTGTCCAAGATAGCCGTTAGTAGTCAATAAATGTCTTCCATAAATGTTTTGTCTTCAGAAGGAAAGTCCAATAGACATTCTCTGAGAAATCCCTTGAAACTTGCTCCAGAATAAATGAAAACGGCTAGCAAATCTCTTGAAATAAATGCTGAGAGAATTTAAAAAACATTCCAAAAGCAGACTGAATTTGAATCCTCAAAGTCGTCGATCTCTCAGAAAAATGTCGATTTGAGCTCTACGATCGTCGACCTGAGCTCAGAGATTGGATTGAACATCAGACAGAAAACGTCGACCTGAGCTCTACGATCGTCGAACTGAGCTCAGCGACTTGGAAACAAGCTGAAAACATATCGTCGATCTGAGCTCGAAGATCGTCGATCGGAGTTCGACGACTTAGCATAGTTGAGCTCAGAGAGCGTCGAACGGAGTTCGACGTTTCATCGACCTGAGCTCGACGAAAACTGTCTTTGCCTCAGCTCTAAGTCTTGAACAATGAATTGTCCTGGGGGCAGCTTAAAACCTAAGTTCTAAGCCCTAGACTCATTCTAACTTGACCTTTTCAACTATACATCTAGGTCAAACTGATTTCCTAAAAACATAGTGATCCTTGCCCAAATTAGTAATAGGGTGTTCCAACAATCTCCCCCTATTTGGATTAGGATTACTATTTACATAGCTCAGAAATAAATACACAAGCAAATACAGACAAGCAAAAAGAATTAAAGCAACAGAGCAGAACAAGCAGCATAACAGCATTCAGATAGAACATTAGCAAGAGTTTTAAAAAGAATGAACTGTCTGCTTACAGAGATCACTTCTTTTCACTTCCTTTCTTAAACAAGATTTCCCTGTTGGGATTGAGAGCTTCTTTCTTTGACCTTCTGTCATCCTCTGCACCTAAGGAGGTTTGAGATCTTGCCCTGGGAACCACAGCCTCAGGATGCAGTTTCATGTAATCCACTGGGTCAAAGAACTTCCTTGAGGCATATCTTTCCAATTCTGCTTTTCTTTTCTCTGACAAGGTAGTGATGTTGGAGGTGTCTTTTCCTTGCTCTCTGGCCTACTTCAACTGATCTAAGGCAGCAAGTTCTTTCATCCTAGCACTCCAAGATAAAGGATTGTTCTCTGGATCTTCAAAAGGGATTGCAGGTTCATATCTATTAAAAGTTTCTGAAGCAACAACAGTCCTTGCATCAACAGTTTCTCTGAGCTTATAAGGGAAAGGACCTTGAGATGAGTCCAAATGCCTTTGTCCTTCCCTTTGATGTCTTGATTGAATCCTATGATATCTCTGATTACCTCTGTATTGTCCCCTTATGGACTGATAACCTCTTTGATATTGCCCTCTGGGATGATATCTTTGTGAAGATTGGGAGGGGCTTTGCTCTGGAGCAGAGGTTTGAGAAGCTGAGCCTCCACCTGATCCTGAATATGGAGGAGGAGGAGGAGGAGGTTGAAACCGGGATGAACCTTTATCATACTTATCAAACTTTCTTTTCTTCTTCATGGCCTTTAGTTGGTTTTTAGAATATTGCATCCATGGTTCAGTTATCTGGCAATCATGTAGAATATAGTAGGGTATATCATTAGCATCCTTGGCCTTAGCAGGAGGAACCTTCATCATGGCCTTGCTTCCCGCTTTCCGTTTCTTTACAGTAGTACCAGAAGAATCATCAGATTCTTTATTGAATTGATCACTTTCATAACTTTGAGGTCTGTCATACAAATCATCTATACTTTTGATATATTCCTCTTGAACTTTGGATTTCTCAGAAACAACAGGGGCAGGAGGTGTTGATACAACAACAGAAATCTCAGCAGTACTCTAAACAGGAGCAAGTGAGATAGCAGGAGTCTCAGATACTTGCATTTCCCAAAATTTGGCCAATTCTTCATCAGCAGAATTATCAATAACGACAGGCATATCAACAGGCAGCATTTCAATGTCTATAGATCCAGCAGATATAATATCAGCAGCAGCATTAGTACAAACAAAAATAACAACATCCACAGCCTTAAAAGAGTTGACATAAGATGCAATCAGACTGGGATCACATTCTAAAATAGGCAAAATGGCCTTAGTAAGGTCTTCAACTTGCTGAACTGGTGAAAATATTTTGTGAAGAGAATCAAAATCACTCAATAGTGACCTGAGGTCCACTGTAAACATTGGAACTGGAGCAGCAGCAGCAGGCACTTCTTCAGCTTCATGAGCTTCATGAGGCATCTCCCCCTGGCTTGATGCAGACAGGGCTGGATCAAGGCACCCTAATGAAGGAATTTCTTGAGGAGAGGAGAGAGCTGACAGTCTGTTAGATAGCTCTTGGATAGAGTTTAGGAGTGGAGCAAAGGAGGTCTCCAGCAAGGCTACTAGCTTGGGGGCCAGTATCCCATAAAGCCTATCTGCCAGACCAGAAAGATCCACTTGCTCAAGGGATACTTGAGTAGAGGTGAAGGAAGATGTGGCTGGAACTGATGGAATGGCTGCATGAGGTGAGGATGAGAATGGAGGGATGGATGGCTGAGATATTGGGATGGTGGAGATAGATGATATAGGTGTGGAGATGGATGGTGAGAAAGATGGTTGATCAAGGATGTCATTGAGGAGCTGTTGGTAAGAGGAGGATGATGGAGGATCATGAGGTGAGGAGGGGGAATCATCCATGAAGGAGTCATCCACAATGGTGAAAGATGGTATGGAAGAGTCAATGGATGGATAGTAGTACAAAGGATGTAATGGTTCTGAGGTGGTGGATGGAGGAGGAGAAATAAGTGATGAAATTGTGATGGGGGAGGAGATGGCTGATTGGATGGTTGATGAGGAAGGTAAGGCAGAAACAATAGGAGGAGGAGAAGGAGGAGCAGAGGAGGAGGCAGACAGTCTCTCAATGAGGGCATGTATTGCTGCAGGGGAAGAGACTGAAGCAGTCCTTGTGCCTAAAGCAGATGTTGCTGCAGAAGCCCTGTTAGGGTTGATAATCTGCCTGCCCTATTTGCTGAAAAGGGCACAGGTGAGCCTTTTGGATGCATTGATGTGCATACCATTTGAAACCAATAAATTAGGACACCTGGAATGAAAGAAAACCCCTAGAATCCTTCCAAAGAATACACAACCTTTGTTGATTTTCTTCTTGAGCAAGTCAAAGAAGATAGACCCCCAATCCAAATGTTTCTTGTCAACAATAGCTCCCATTAAGCAGAACTGATACCTTGAGATGGTATCATGAGCTGAGTGCTTTGCCAGAAGCACTTTTCCCAATACATCAGCCAAAAATTAAAATTCAATTGATAGATTCTTTTTCAAAAGCTTATTAGGGTTCACAACAGAGTGACCAATTCGATCTAACAACGAATCATATTCCTCTCCAGACAAATCAATGGAGTCATTCCCAGTACTTAAGGCGAATACTTCTGTCAAAAGATTAGGGGACAATGGTACCTTAGTCCCGTTGATCGTGCCGACAATAGTATTTTCATTCTCAGTTGTTGCAGTAAAAATCCATTCCTTTATTTCATCTGCTGCAATCTTTATTCTGGTGGTCATCAACTGAACTAACTACTGTTCGCGGAAAAGATTCAGAATATCTTTGAACCGCTGATCGCTGCCATCGAAGGAGTTCATATCTATGTCAAAACCTGTATCAAATTTCATTTTGGAAAGAGCGGCGACCGACACTGCCATCTATACCTACAAAGATTCAACAAACACGACCAAGTGTAGAGAGTTTGGAGGGAAAAAGGAAAATTTGCAGAGAGTATGAAAGCATAAACGACGAACGGCAGCCGAAAAATGATTTTATATTATGGTTCGACGCAAAAAAGGAAGGATCGTCGATCTCCGCTCGACGATCAGGACTCCTAAGGGAAGCAGAAAGGTCTTCAACATCGTAGATCTCATTCTGACGATCTAGAGAACGTCGAGCTCAGTTTGACGATCGAAGGCCTGAAAGAGATAGTATACAACTATCTGACAAGCTCTGAACTCCGGTCGACGTTTTGGGAAAACGTCGATCTCCGTTCGATGTTTTTCGGGAAACCGTCAATCGACGTTCGACGATTTCTGGGGAAAACGTCGAGCGCAGTTCAGAGACAGAAACTATCCTACAGACACAAAAAGAAATGAGTTTTTAGCCTAATCTTGGTCTGTTTTTAGCTTTTCAAAGTCTTGTAATTTATTTTAGGCTTCCTCCATCTAACATGCCTGACTGATTGAGGAAGAAGTTGTGTTTCTTTTCATCCAAAGGCTTGGTGAAAATATCTCCCCTTTGCAAATCAGTTGGGATATATTGAAGTTCAATTTTATTTTTCTCAACATTATCCCTTAGAAAATGATGACTAATTTCTATGTGTTTTGTCCTACTATGGAGGACTGGATTTTGTGCAATGGAAATAGCACTGGTTTTGTCACAAAATATTTTAGACTTCTCTAAGTTGTAACCATAGTCTAGGAGTTGATTTTGAATCCACAAGATTTGTGAACAATAACTACCTGCAGCCATATATTCAGCTTCAGCAGTTGAAGTTGACACAAATATTTGTTTCATACAAAACCATGAGACAAGTCTATCACCAAGAAACTGACAAGTTCCACTGGTGCTTTTCCTGTCTATTCTGCATCCAGCATAATCAGCATCTGAAAATCCAGTTTAGTCAAATGCTGAATCTTTTGGATACCAGAGACCTAGATTTGGACAGCTTTTAACATACCTAAGAATCCTCTTTACTAAAGTTAAGTGTGACTCTCTAGGGCTATCTTGGAATCTAGCACATATATATGTAGCAAACATTATATCAGGCCTACTAGCTGTAAGGTACAATAAAGAGCCAATCATTGCTCTATATGTTGTCTGATCAACTGGTTTCCCATGTTCATCAGCATCCAATACAGCATTGGTAGGCATGGGTGTTTTCATACATGATGCATCAGACATACCAAATTTCTTAACTAGTTATTTTGCATACTTGGTTTGAGAAATAAATATGCCTTCAGCATGTTGTTTGACTTGCAATCCTAAGAAGAAGGATAGCTCACCCATGCTACTCATTTCAAATTTAGAGTGCATAAGCTTTGAAAACATTTTGCACAAGTTTGAATCAGTAGAACCAAATATAATATCATCTACATAAATTTGTACTAGTAGGGTATGGTACTTATGGGTTCTAATAAAAAGAGTTTGGTCTACTCTCCCCCTAATAAAATTATTTTCCAAAAGAAAGCATGCTAGGGTCTCATACCATGCTCTAGGAGCTTGCTTTAGACCATATAATGCTTTATGCAGTTTGAAAACATAATCAGGATGAGTTGGAGAGACAAAACCTGGGGGTTGTCTGACATAGACTTCTTCTTTGATCTCCCCATTGAGAAAAGCACTCTTCACATCCATTTGATAGACTTTAAATCCCTTGTGAGCAGCATAAGCCAAGAAGATTCTTATGGCCTCTAACCTTGCAACTGGTACAAAGGTCTGGTCATAGTCTATCCCCTCTTCTTGAGAATATCCTTGAGCAACTAGCCTTGCCTTGTTCCTTACAATAATTCCTTGATCATCCAATTTGTTTTTGAACACCCATTTTGTTCCAACAATGGAATGATCCTTTGGCTTAGGCACTAGTTCCCAGACTTTGTTTCTTTCAAATTGATGCAACTCCTCTTGCATAGCAATGATCCAGTGTGGATCTTGCTCTGCATCTTGAATGGATTGAGGTTCAATTTGAGAGAGAAAGCAAGTGTGCATCAGGTTTTGGTTGACCTGATTTCTGGTTTGCACACCAGCTAAGATGTTTCCAATCACTTGGCAGATTGGATGATCTCTTGATGTTACTAAATCAACAGGGGGTATTGATTGTTCTCCAACCTGTGCTGTTGTTTCCTCTTGTGGAACAGCAACATGCTCTTCAAGAAGATTTTCTTCCAGATGTTGAGCAGCTTCTTCATCTTCACTACTTTCATCCTTTTTAGTAACTTGCAATCTGTCCAAGTCTTCAGGTAGATAATATACCTGCAAATGTTCTATGGTAGAAGCATTCTTCTCCTTGAAAGACATATTAGTTTCATCAAAAGAAATATGAACAGATTCTTCTATTTTTAGAGTAGTTTTATTATAAACCCTATAAGCTTTACTGATCATGGAGTATCCCAGAAACACTCCTTCATCAGTGTTTGCTTGAAATTTTGCTATATATCTCTTGTCATTGTTGTGAATATAACAAATGCAACCAAAGATTTTGAAGTAATATACTTTAGGTTTCTTCCCTTTGAGTAATTCATAGGGAGTCTTGCCCTTCAGTTTGTGTATCAAACTTCTATTCAGTACATAGTTGGAGGTGTTCATTGCCTCAGCCCAAAAGCATAGAGGAAGGTGAGCATCTGACAACAATGTAGTTGCAGATTCAATTAGGGTTCTATTTTTCCTTTCTGCTACCCCATTTTGTTGAGGAGTTCTAGGAGCTGAGAATATATGCCCGATCCCTTCACTCTGACAGAACTCTTGCATAAGAAGAGAATCAAACTCTGTCCCATGATCACTTCTGATCAGGGCAATATGAGTGTTGAACTCACTCTGTATACATTTGAGAAACTCTGCCAAACATTTGAAGTTATCAGACTTCTTCCTCAGAAAGAACACCTATGTGAATCTTGAGAAGTCATCTACAACCACTAAAGTGTAGGATTTCCCTCCTAGGCTTTGTACTGTAATGGGTCCAAAAAGATCCATGTGTAACAGATACAAAATCCTAGGTGAATCACTCTTGTTAAGAGACTTAAAACTATTTTTAGTTTGCTTCCCTAATTGACAAGCCTTGCAAAGTCCTTCCTTCTTATAGGGGCCAGAAGGAAGTCCTCTAACAAGATTGTCCTTGGATAGCCTAGCAATGGTTCTAAGGTTAATGTGTCCTAGTCTCTTATGCCATAGAATATTAGGTCTAGATATGGAATTGTACAGGCAAATATCTACTTTAGATGAATGAAAATCTACTAAGTAAATGTTACCTTTTCTGTTACCTGTCAACACAGTTATGTTGTCCTCTGACTTGACCTTGCATATAGCTTTGTTGAAAGTCACTTGATATCCTTCATCACAAAGGTGACTGATACTTATCAAGTTGAGTCCTTCAACATAAGCTACTTTCTTGAAGGTGACTTTTCCAATTTGGACTGCACCATATCCTTTTGTTGTTTCAAAGTTTGAATCACCAAAGATTACTTGGGGTCCAAGCTTGGCTTTAAAGGATGTGAAGTTGTCCTTGTTCCCTGTCATGTGCTTTGAGCACCCACTATCTAGATACCATGGCTGGTTTGATGTTTGATAGGTCTTCACTTGCACATAAATAGCTTATATATTTTTGACCCAGTTTACCTTGGGCCTAGGTTGATATCCCTTAAATTCAGAAATGAAAGACATCCCAGGTTGACTCTTATAACCTTCAGGATGGTATCTCCTAGGAGGTACTATCCATTCAATATAGGGGTTGAAACATTGGGATGCAGGACTTCTAGGATTGAATTTAGATGTACCTTTGAAGGATTGTTCAAAGTCCTGATATCTGTTCGACGATCGTCGAGCTGAGGTCGACGATCTTGGGTCAGATCGTCGATCTCTATTCGAAGATCGACTGTCCTGGAGTTCAGAGTTCTGGTATCGTCGAGCTGAATTCGACGATTGTTTCTTGGATCGTCGAGCGTCGTTCGATGATCGTCGAGCTCTGTTCGACGCATTCTATTGAACTATATCTTTCTTTGGCAAATCTGCATTCTTCCTAGCTACCTCTACAACTTCCTTCCCTTTATCAGAGATAAATTTGATTGGAGTTTTCAGAACTATAGGCTGGCTGGATGAAGCTCCCAAGCCCAGTGTACTATTAAGTCTAGAGTTCGCTGTGCTTGTGATATCCATCAGTTTGATGCTTCTCCCATTAAGGGATTCTTCAAACTACTTGGCCTTGGATAGTTCACTCTTCAGTGAAGCTATCTCCTCCCTATAGCATTCTAACTCTTCAGAGAGTTTGAGGTTCTCTGATTTTAAAGTGCTATACTAAGACAGTTGTTTTCTGAGGGAAGTGATTTCCTTCTCAGACTTTAACAGATCTAGGCATAGTACTTTAAACTCATGTCTAAAGTCCTCAGAACTGAAATCAAATGAATTGATAACCTGATCTTCTTCTAGTTGAACTTCTGAATCGGATTCTGACTCTTCTGCTTCTGAATCTGTTTGAGAGGCATTGATAGCCATCATGCAAAATTCCTTTTCATCAGCATCATCCTCATCATCACTGGAGCTGGATGAGGCTTCAGAATCCTCTTCAGTTTCACTCTATGTCTCAACAACAAATCCCTTCCTTGTATGTGTGTTCTTGCTGTAGGAGGGTTTGTCTGAGGTGTTCTTCTTGAAGTCTTTCTCCTTTCTTCTTTCTCTTCTATCTTTCTTGTCCTTGTTTTCTTTTTCTGGACAGTCAGGAACAATATGGCCAGGTTTCCTGCAACCAAAACATATAATTTCTTTGTTGTTATTTGATTTATCATACCTTGGCTTATCATGTCCCTTGTATGATCTCTTTCTGAAGTCTTTTCTGACCATTTTGTAGAATCTTTTGGCCAGTAGACTTAGGAGCTCATCATTTCCCGTAACTTTATCTTCAGGCTCCTCTTCTGTAGCTTTGAAGGCTATGGTCTTCTCTTTTCTGATGACTGGATAAGTAGCCTTTTGTTCTTCTTCTCGATTTTTAATGAGCAGCTCATAAGATTTGAGCTTGCCCAGGAGAGCTTCAGTTGTAATCTCACTTAGACTTCTGGAATCTTTGATTGGCCAGATTCTTGAATCCCAAGTGCTGGGGAAGCACATTAGGATTTTGTCATTCAGCTCAGTCAATGATATTTCTTTATCCAGAGTCTTTAACTCATTGACAATCAGACTTAGTCTGTTGTACATGTCTGTAACTTACTCAGCTTCTCCTTTCTTGAAGTTCTCATATTGGGATATGAGATGGGATCTTCTATCTTTTCTCTCATCAGCAGATCCTGAGACAATCTCAGAAAGTTTGTCCCAAATTCCTTTGGCTGAGTTATATACAGCTACCTTCTGAAATATCTCATCAGACACTGTCTGAGCTAAGATATTCATGGCCTTGGCATCTGCAGTCTTCCACTTCTTTATTTCAGCATCTATTCCTGAAGGAGGTGGAACAACATTTGTACTTGAGCTTACTGGTGGACTTGGGCACACTGTCAAAACAGAATTAAATATGTCTTCATCAATAGAGTTCATATAAAGTCTAATCCTTGCTTTCAAAAGTGCAAACTTGGATTTATTGCACACTTGAGGCCTGGTGCTTGCATAATCTTTGTTCTGTACCATGTCTTTATATAGAATTAAATATAATGAAAATAAACCTCTTACAAGATTAATCTTATCAAGGATCTTTTGGTTCAGGTGTTAGCCTATATGAACAACCAACCTAGTGAAGATCTAGTTGTTGAATAACCAACCTCGCTCTAATACCAATTGAAAGTGAGGGTAAGATCTATCTTAACTCTAGAGGCGGGGTGAATAGAGTATTTTAAAGTAAATTTATAATTTAAAATTGCACAGCAGTAAAGGCTTAATTTATGTATAGGTGTAAGGTGCTTTGATGTAGAAATAAAACTAAAGCAGTAAAATAAAAACCACAGCACACAGCAAAGAATATGCACAAGAAAGCAGAAGACACAAGGAACTATAGTGGTTCCCCAAAAACCTTGGTACATCCACTCTTCTACCACCCTTGGTAGGAATCCACTGCAGGATGAGTTAATCAGGTGTCCTAGGCACCAATGAGCTTTTGAAAAGGTGCTCAAAAACCAAACTGGATTTTGTGATCAGGTGTCTTGCCACCACTGAGTTTTGACAAGGCTCTCAGAACCAGATTCAAGACTTTTGAAGGGAGTTTTGATAACCCTTTTACAACAGGAAAAGAAAAAGGAAGAGGTGAAGTTGTCTTCTCTGTCTCAATCACTGAGAGAAGACTTAGTGGATAGATTGTGTTGTCAAAGCTCCCCCTGAGATATAGATGGTTCAGAGATGAGAGCTTTGCTAGGGTGATAGGCCTTCAAAAGCTTCAGATCTCTAGCAGAAGATGATTTCAGCAGAGGCTGAAATGTGATTTGTTTGGAGTCATTGATGTTGAAGCTATGAACACTTTATAGTATGCTAATTTCAATCAAACTCTTCAGGATTGATCACTTGATTTTCCTCTGAGTTTTTCTGACTATCTGTGTATGTCTGTATTGAGTGATAGATAGATTGTCTTTCTCTTGATCTACAGTAGGATGTTTTATTCCTTGATGATCCTTTGTCCAAGATAGCCATTAGCAGTCAATAAATGTCTTCCATAAATGTTTTGTCTTCAGGAGTAAAGTCCAATAGACATTCTCTGAGAAATCCCTTGAAACTTGCTCCAAAATAAATGAAAACGTTTAGAAAATCTCTTGAAATAAATGCTGAGAGAATTTGAAAAACATTCCAAAAGCTGACTGAATTTGAATCCTCAAAGTCGTCGATCTCTCAGAAAAACGTCGATCTAAGCTCTATGATCGTCGACCTGAGATCAGAGATTGGATTGAACATCAGACAGAAAACGTCGACCTGAGCTCTACATGATCGTCGAACTGAGCTCAGCGACTTGGAAACAAGCTGAAGGCAGATCATCGATCTGAGCTCGAAGATCGTCGACCAGAGTTCGACGACTTAGCAGAGTTGAGCTCAGAGAGCGTCGAACAGAGTTCGATGTTTCGTCGACCTGAGCTCGACGAAAACTGTCTTTGCCTCAGCTCTAAGTCTTGAACAATGAATGGTCCTGGGGGCAGCTTCAAACCTAAGTTCTAAGCCCTAGACTCATTCTAACTTGACCTTTTCAACTATACATCTAGGTCAAACTGATTTCCTAAAAACATAGTGATCCTTGCCCAAATTAGTAATAGGGTGTTCCAACACTCAGGTTTGAAGAAACTTAACTTGGTCTCGTCCAGCGGCTTTGTGAATATATTTGTAACTTGCCTATCTATTGGAACATACTGCAGATTTATGTTCACATGTTCCACATGCTCCAGGATGAAATTATATCTCAGCTCTATGTTCTTTGTCCGGATGCGAGAGACTGGGTTGTTGGCTGTTGCTATTGCGCTGGAGGAGTCGCAAAATAATGGAATTTCTTTGACCTTCATGTTTTAGTCTTTCAGTTTGATTCTTTATCCAAAGTAATCGTGCACAACAACTGTCGGCAGAAATATATACTGACTCGGCCGTTATGATTACGACATAATTTTGCTTTTTGCTGCTCCATGATATGAGTCTCCTTCCTAGGAATTAATAAGTCCCGGAAGTGCTCTTTCTATCATCTTTACTACCGCAAAATTCACATCTGAAAAACCAATTAGCTCGCTATTCATTAGTTCTTGGGTATCATAAGCCAAGATTTCGGTGTACCTTTAAGGTATCTCAAAATCCGCTTTGCAGTAACATAGTGTGATTCCTTATAGTTCACTTGGAATCTAGCACAGACACATGTAGAGAACATTATATCTGGTATACTGGCAGTAAGGTAGAGCAAGGATCCAATTATGCTTCTGTACTTGGTTTCATCAAAAGGTTTCCCTTTCTCATCCTTGTACAGAGACATAGCTTAACCCATTGGAGTCCTCATAGAGGTTGCATTCTCAATTCCAAATTTCTTAATCAACTCCTTGGTGAACTTAGTCTGCGAGATGAAAATTCCATCTTCAGATTGTTTCACCTGAAGTCCTAAGAAATATTTTAGCTCACCCATACTGCTCATTTCAACTTCCCTTGCATTAGTTTAGAAAACCTATGGTAGAGGTTGTTGTCTGTAGATCCAAAAATAATTTCGTTGACATAGATTTGCACTAGCAAAATCTTTCCTTTAATTTCCCTAAGTAATAATGTCTTATCTATCTTTCCCCATGTGAACTTGTTCTCAAGAAGAAAGTTAGACAACGTCTCATACCAAGCTCGAGGAGCTGGTTTTAAGCCATATAAAGCTTTAGATAGAAGATAAACATAATCAGGATAGTTAGAATCAACGAAACCTGGGGGTTGGTCCACAAACACTTCTTCCTTGATGTCGCCATTAAGGAAGGAAGACTTCACGTCCATCTTATAGACGGTGTATCCCTTAAGTGCAACATATGCTAGGAATAACCTGATTGCCTCCAGCCTAGGTACTGGAGCATATGTCTGGTCGAAGTCGATTCCTTCTTCTTTCCTGTATCCTTTGGCGATGAGTCTGGCCTTGTTCTTTATGTTCATCCCATCCTTGTCCATCTTGTTCCTGTAGACCCACTTTGTCCTGATGACGTTCTATCCTTTGGGTCTTGGAACAAGTTTCCATACTTTGCAGTGCTTGAACTGATTTAACTCTTCTTCCATGGCCATTATCCATGACACGTCTGAGTTGGCTTCCTCAAACTTCTTTGGTTCAACCTATGAGAGAAAGCTCAAGAATAAATTCTCATTAGTTATACCTCTACGAGTTCTGACACCATCCTGGGGATCTCTGAAGATTTGACAATTGGGTGATCCTTCAGATGTCTGAGCTCTAGGTTCCTTGCATCTTGATCTTCTTCAACCATAGGAGTGACTTCAATAGCTTGGGGGATTTCTTCATCTTGATCATCAACCTCTCCAATAGGGGTTGGAGTGGTGATCTTGATGAAATGTTCTCCATTTTCTTCAGTCGGCTCATCCAAGTTTAGTTCTTTCAACTTTGAACCTGCATCTTCAATGAACGCACTAGAAGAGTTGTTTTGCAACAAGCTCATCTCATCAAATAAAACGTGTATAGATTCTTCTACCACAAGGGTATTTCTTATTAAATACCCTATATGTCTTACTATGGCTACTATACCTGACAAAAATACCTTCAAAACTCTTCACTAAATTTAGTAGTATGATACTTACCATTATTAAGAACGGAGCATTTACAGCCAAAGATCTAAAATATGAGACAGTCGGCTTTCTGCCCTTTAGAAGTTCATAAAGTGTCTTATTGTGGTTCTTATTGATGAGTGCTCGATTTTGCACGTGGCATGCAGTTTTGACGGCTTCAGCCCAAAAATACTTCAGTAGTAAAGCATCACTCAACATAGTCCTGTAGGCATCAATGAGTATTCAATTCCTTCTCTCAGCTACCCAATTTGTTGCGGAGAATGGGGAGAGGAAAACTCATGAATGATACCTAGGCTTTCACAAAATTCTTTCATGGACCCATACTTGAATTCAGTTTCATTGTCACTTCTGATTTTTACTACGGAATAGTTGTATTCATTCTGGATCTGCCAAACAAAATTTGTAAAGACATTGAATGTATCTGACTTGTGTTTCAGAAAGAACACCCACGCAAAGTACGAGTAATAATTAACAATAACCAATATATAATCCTTACCTCTAAACTTCTAACTTCTGGACCGAACTCCAGCTATTAGAGTCTTTGCCTATGATGTTTTTAATAGTAGCCCTTGTTTGCTTGCCTTTTACACATGCGTGACAAGGTCTATCCTTAGCACACTTAACATTCGGGGCATCACGTACTAAGTTCAGAGAAAATAATTTATTAATAGTTTTGAAATTAATATGTGCTAATCTCTTGTGCCATTGGTCAATAAGAGACACAATATCTTTTGACAAAAGACACACTGGTGTAGAGGAGTCTATATAGAAAAAAATTTAAGAAAATATATTTCTACTTCGAGTGTCTCATAAAAACGTTTCCAAATTATCAACAGACTTTATCAAACACTTATCAACATGAAATTCAACTATGTATCCTTTATCATATAGTTGGCTTATGCTTATGAGATTGTGTTCCGATCCTTCAACATAAGCCACACCCGAAAAAGATACACTGCCGTTAGTGATCATACCATAGACTTTCATAATTCCTCGGTCAGAACCTCCAAAGATGGCCTTTGGTCCGTTCACGACTGGTGAGTAATTCTGAAGTAGGCTTCTTATCCCAGTCATGTGCCGAGAACATCCACTGTCTAAGTACCAGATTGGATTTTGGTGGTCTTTGTACATACCTGCAGTAAAAAATCAATTTGCCTTAGGAACCCAAACTTTCTTGGGTCCTTGGTCTCTAGTTATCTTGTTCCCCCTACATGAATTAATAATGTGAGCGGTCTTTCTTACATTGTTAATCTGAGGGGTAACATGGTTTGTGGTATTAAACCAGCAATCGATGGCAAAGTGACCAACTCTTCCACAACACCAACAGTCGATCCTGTTGTATCTTTTGCCTAATTCTCTTATGCTTGACCTTTAGAGATAGAGTTCTAGCAGGGGCTGCATTTTTGGAGGTAGAAGCTTCATGGTGAAGGCTTCTTATCCTTCATAGGCTTTTCAACAATAGTCTTAACTTTTGGAGCCTTCTTGAAGTTATGACCATGATTTAAAGGGCCATAGCTCTGAAGAGTGATCTCTTCATAGGGTTCCTTAAGGAAACTTTCACCAAAGCTTTGAGGATGAGTCCATCCTTGGTACCTCAACTTGGGCTCTACATAAGTAGGCCTAGTGAAGTCACCGTAGGAGGAGTCAAGATCAAACTTATTAGTAGGAAAAATAACTTTCTTAAATGTAGTTTGATCTTGTGGAGCTTTCCCCTTTTCCTTGGAAAAAGCCTTCTTGGCCGCCTTATTCTTCCATTGAGCCTTATTTCTCCAAGAGGACTTACTAGGAGCCTCAAAATTTCCTAGGCTAGCACCCTTAGTCTGAGTTAGATAACTCAACAATAAGGGGAAGAACTATCTTGGGCTTAGAGAAACCTTCAACTAGTTTCTTTTTGGCTTCAAGTTGCTTTTCCAATCCCTTGATGATTTCTTCTTTCAGATCGAGGTGCTTGAGAGCCTTATTGCACTCTTCAACTGCAGTACTCAAGTCTTCTCTGAGTGAGTCCATCTTAACGACTTCCTCTCTCAGAGAGCTTTCGATGGCCTTTAGAGACTTAATCTATGTAGCCTGAGTTTTCATGACCTTTCGACATTTGTCGTAGGCCTTGATAAACTCCTTATACTAGGCCATGAGTTCAGACTCAACGTCAGATGAGCGGTCCTCATGATCATGATCAGAGACATCAAAATCAGAGAGGGGAGTGTGAGCTTTTACCTCCCCAGTGAACTGGGGCTCTTCTTCTTCGTCAGTATGTGCAATGAGCCCAAAGTAGGCTGCCTCCTCTTCACTTGACTCGGATGAGTAAGTGTCACCGAGGGTTTTGCCCTTTTGGCTACAAGGCTTCTTTTTGTCTTCTTCTTATGGTAGGAAGATTTCTTCTCCTCTCTTTTGCCACCCTCCTTATTCTTATTGGGGCAATCAGCAATTACATGACCTAGGTGATTATAACAGTAACAAACTATGTCAGTAGAAATATGTCTGTTCAGTTTATTTTTATACTTATCGTGGCTACTTGAGCCTTTCTGTCGCCGATCACCATCATGTCGTGATCTTTTGTATGAGGCATCCTTGCCTCTCCATTGCTTTTTCTTGTTCAAGAATTTCTTGAACTATCTTGAGAGCTTCGAGAACTCTCTTTCAGATAGCTTTGAGCCTGAAGTGCTTGGCTTAGATAATTCTACATCACTTTCAACTTGAGCAGCGGCAGGTGAGGCAGCTTTCGCCTTCCTTGAGCTGTCTGCCTTTAAAGCAACATATTTCTCCTTGGAAGAGAACTGACTTTTCTCTTCTTCAACTTTTCTGGAGTTAATCTGAAGTTCATAGGACATCAGCTTTCCAAAGAGGTTCAGAGGATCAGTCTCAGCTAACTTGCCAAATTCCCGGATGACACAGACTTTGTTGTCCCATTCCTTGGTTAGGGACCTTAGAAACTTGTCGTTCAGCTCTCCATTAGTGAAGACCCGACCATATACTCTTAGGCCGTTGACTATCTTGAAAAAGTTCTCAAAAGTGTAAGAAATGGTGTCCTTAGGTCCTTTGCCAGAAGGCTTCATACTTCTGATCAGAAGGGATCTTCTGTCATCCCTTACTTCTTCAGTGCCTTCCATCAAGATGATCAGAGACTGCCACATCTCCTTAGCATATTAGCAGTGAATCAAATTTTGCAGCATTGAATAGTCGACTGCACTTGCTATAATATTTTTGGCTTTCTTGTCTAAAGAGACAAGTGCAATCTCATCTTTGTCGAGATCCATTAGCTTCTTACGAACTTACTTTGTAGCATCAATAGTGGAGGCGGTCATGGGAACATAAGGACCTTCTTCAACAATCATGAAGATCCTTGGATCCACAGCTTCCATAAAGAATTTAATTCTTTCTTTCCACATTGCAAAATTATTCTTTGTGAACAAAGGAAGCTTGGCAAAATCCTTGGCTCTGTCCATGCTTGAATAACTCAAAGACAACTTGGGGCAGATCTGATCAAGGTGTTAGCCTTCTAATAATCAACCTCCCTCTAATACTAATTGAAAAATATTTCAAGTTGTCTACCTAAATCTCCTAGAGGGGGGTGAATAGGTAAATTGTGCGTCTTTTTGCGGAATAAAACTTTAACGAACTAATGCACAAGAAAACAATCAAGCAATCACAGAAGACACCATGATTTATAGTGGTTCCCCAATCTTGGGTACGTCCACTTTCCACTCACCGATCTAGCAATATGATAGACTCGGCTACTCCACTAATCTCGGATCAAAATGATATTACCACTCGAAACAACGTTCCTACAATCTCGATCCCAAAAGGATCTACACTCGGAAGGTGAAAAACTTCTTACATCTTGGAGAACAAATCTCCTACACTCGGAGAATAATCTCCTAAAAGATTAAAAAGAAATTGTAGAATACAAACAATTATTTTCTCATATCTGAAATTCTTTCCATAGGTCTTCTTCCTTGGACTTGCGGCTTTATCAGAAAATTAAAGAATAAAACTCTCAGATTGATCTTGTTCTGAGAACCTTTAACTCACACGATATAGGGGTAGATGGAGAAAGAAGAATCCCTTGATCTGTGAATATCTCTGGATTGAAAGTTGCGAAAGATGTTCTTGAAAGCTTGTGGCGACTTTCTATAGAATAGAAGAAACTGCCGGCCGATCCAGATCTAGAATTACTCACTTAGGGTTTGTCATTATGACATGACCTTTTATAAGATCTCCCTAAAGGTAATAATCTTCATTAATGATGGCCACATGGACTAATCATGTCACGACATTCAAATTATCGATCTGACAGAACTTAAGAAATTTTCTGAAAATTGGTCAGCATTTCTCGAGTGGGATATAAATAACTCGAGTTCATTAGCTGGCTCTCGAGTGAAATACTTTGACTACTCGAGAAAAGGCATTTCTGGAAATTCTGGATATAGAAGTAAATAACTCGAGTGGTTAATGGATTACTCGAGTGCTGGACTTACTTCTCGAGAGGTAGACTTGAGCTTCTCGAGAGCTTGGACTTGGAGAAAATTCTGGATGAAAATTGGATCACTCAAGAACTGGAATTGGAATACTAGAGTACTAGACGAATTAACTACTCGAGTACCAAGAAATCCACTCGAGTGGTCTAAGAATTTTCTCGAGAACTATCTTCTATCACTCGACTTAATCTTCTCAACTACTCGAGTACTCAGCTAGACTACTCGAGTACTTAACTTAGAAAAATTTCTGAGAGATTAACATGATCACTCGAGAATGAGAGCAGGTCTACTCGAGTGCTAGACTTGGTTTCTCGAGTGATAGACATAAGCTACTCGAGAACCACTTCCACACTGTAATTATAGACCAGATTCACTCGAGTGCGTCCAAGGATTCTACTCGAGTACAAAAAGGAATACACGAGTACAACACTTCGAATTTTCTCAGCTTTAAGAAATTTGAGTTCTTCTTTCCAAACAGCATCCAGTATTCATCCATTAGTCCATGTGCTTGAACATGAAGTGTATCCCAATAGAGAGGCTACACATGAGTCAACACCTTGGATCACACAATAAGGAATTACATTGTATGGTCCTGTGTTTGATGACCCACTATAGGCTGACATTGGTCTACACTTGACAATATATCCTGCAAACACAACTTAAATAAGAAATCAAATACAACCTAATTCATCTTAGTTCAAGGGTGACTTCATACAAATCTATGTTATTATGGATACAATACCAAATAATTACTTCTTTAAAACCATAAGCCAAGATTTAATGTTCCCTTAAGGTATCTCAAAATCCGCTTTGTAGCTTTATAGTGAGATTCCTTAGAGTTCACTTGATATCTAGCACACTCACATGTTGAAAACATTATGTTAGGCCTGCAAGTAGTAAAATAGAGCAAGGATCCAATTATGCTTCTGTACTTGGTTTCATCAAAAGATTTCCCCTTCTCATCTATGTCTAGATACATAGTTAAACCCATTGGAGGCCATATATAGGTTGCATTCTCAATTCCTAATTTCTTTAGCAACTCCTTGGTGAACTTTGTTTGAGAGATGAAAATTCCATCTTCAGATTTCTTCACCTGAAGTCCTAAGAAATACTTCAGCTCACTCATACTGCTCATTTCAAACTTTCCTTGCATCGGCTTGGAAAACTTCTTGCAAAGGTTGTCATCAGTAGAGTCAAATATAATATCGTCGACATAGATTTGCACTAGAAAAATCTTACTTTTTACTTCCCTAAGAAATAATGTCTTATTTATCTTTCCCCTTGTGAACTTGTTCTCAAGAAAAAGTTAGACAACATTTCATACCAAGCTCGTGAAGCTTGTTTTAAACTATATAATGCTTTAAATAATAAATAAACATAATCAGATGGTTAGAATCAACAAAACCTGGGGGTTGTTCCATATACACTTCTTCCTTTATTTTACAATTGAGGATAGCTGACTTCACATCCGTTTGATAGAAAATGAATCCCATGAGAGCACCATATGCGAGGAACAACCTGATGGATTCGAGTCTTGCCACTGGAGTATACGTCTGATCAAAATTGATTCCTTATTCTTGTCTATATCCCTTAGCTACAAGTCTGGCTTTGTTTTTTATCATGGTTCCATCTTTATCCAACTAGTTCCTGTAGACCCACTTTGTTCCAATTAAATTTTTGCCTTTGGGTCTTGGTACAAGCTTCGAGACTTGGCAGCGCTTGAACTGATTGAGTTCTTCATCCATTGCAACTATCCAAGATGTGTCTTTATTTGCTTCTTCAAAATTCTTTTGTTCAACATGCGAGAGAAAACTCAAATGCATATTTTCAATAATGGTACCTCTTCGAGTTCTCACACCATCACGAGGATCTCTTATGATTTGATCAACTGGATGATCCCTCAAGTGTCTGAGCTCTAGGGTCCTTGCATCGGGAGCTTCTTCTTTTTTTGGACTTTCTTCCTCAACTTGGATGACTTCTTTATCTTCGTGATCTTCCTCTCTAATTGAGGTTGGAGGAGTGATCTCGATGAACTTTTGAGCATTTTCTTTAACTGTCTCATCCAAGCTTAACTTTTTCAGCCTTAAACCTGCATCTTTAATGAAAACACTAGAAGAGCTGCTATGTAGCATGCTCGTCTCATCAAATATAATGTTTATTGACTCTTCTACCACAAGAGTTTTCTTATTAAAAATTCAATAAGCCTCACTATGGCTACTATAACCTTCAAAAATAACTTCAAAACATTTTTCTCCAAACTTTGTATGATGATATTTCCCTTTATTAAGCACATGGATTTTGCTGCCAAAGATCCTAAAGTAGGACACAGTCGGTCTCCTGCCTTTCAGTATGTAACGAACCCATCCGTTACATGACGTATAGTAGAAGGTCCGGCCGGGGGCCCACACTATATGCCGCAAACAGACGGTGAGGTCACAGGATAATACCAAACCATACACGAATCCTAACTCAGAGCATTCTAGCGGAAGCTTTAAGGTGTAAATTTGAACTCTCACCAGGAATGTCCAATATATATAAACCACAGTTATATATACAACCACGGAATGTACAACAAAGGTTTGGCCTTAAGGCCTTACAGTTCCTCTTTCCATACAACAATGGATTACAAACCTCGGCGCGCAGGCCGGCCATACATGAGGAAAGCAAAACAAACAAAACCATTTGCTTAACCTTCAAGGGCTAGCCGCAGCAGCAGCAGCAACAGCAGTAGGGCTTCATCCCTTCATTTACCACTTGGCTCTCCAGCACCTGCATAGGGACAAACCACCCAAACGGTGGCAAACATGGCAACGGTCAGCATTCAGCTGACCCAATTATAACAATCCTACCCCTTTCTCGGGGCAGTCGCAATCTTTCCCTGCACAGCATGGTATCAACAATAGCAACTATGTGCGCGCAGGAACATTCAAGCCATCACAACCGTCGGCCACACAGCCCGACAGTCCGTGCACTCAGGGCACATTCTTGGTGTACCGGAATACCAGGGTCAACACCACCGTCTACATGGTATTTGAGCATTCTAGTCTTTTCGGCGCGCGGGCCTAAGACTCTCATTAGGCGCTCCAACAAAACCCATAACCAGGCTTCCAAGTCGGACAGACCTAACGCAGGTACGGATCAGCCACCCCCTGTTGCTCAAGTCGTCGTGCCACCTCGAATACGGAAGTATCCATGGCAATTTATAGGCACGGGTCGGTTTCACCTTTCCTGTTCGGCAATCTGCCGTTTCATCGAGTTGCAGCCCAACGGCTCAACCGCACATAAAGTGGCAACGCACTGCCACAAGAGTTGCATCCAACCCTCTTCATTTCCTGGATTTCATCCAGTACTTCATGCTGCACCAAGCAACAGGTAGGCACAAGGCAACACAAGCCATAATCACGGAGCCTTCTCCAATATGCAAACAAGCATCACCAATCCAGACTAGCATGTCCAGATGGGCTTCACACAGCATGCCTAGATCCGTACTCCAATTCCGGACTCTAACAAGGGGGACTTCACATATCTACCCCAAGGGACACCACAACCCACCAGACACTCGCGGGGAAGGGTTTTCCCTATGCAATGCAGAAAAGAAGGACTTCACATGTCCAAGAAGGGAGATCGTTACCCTTGTCGATCTCTTGGGAGCCATCGAAAACTAGCCGGTGAGAAAGAACCGCAGCAGCTTTGCCTTCACAACGCTGGACTCGGATCACGAATCAGACCACGGGAGCTCCGCCGGTGGCTTGATCTCCTCCTCCTTCTTCTTCCTCCTCTCTCTTTCTCTCTTCCCTAACCAAGTGAAGAATGACTCCTTCATCAAGGCTCTGCTGATTTAATCCAGCCAGGAATCACCTGAGCCCTTGGATCCAAAGAGAGAAAATAAACGGCCATGATTTTCCTAAAAACCCACTATTTTGGCTGACACGGCCTGTGACACGCCCGTGTCACAGGTCGTGTACCCTTAAGCGGCACACGCGGTACTCGTACCGACTGAACTTTACCTGAACACGGGCATCGACATGCCCGTGTCGAACCTGATATGCCCGTGTCAATCATGAGACACGCCTGTGTCACCCCTGCCTAATCGAGCTGCAAGCAGTACACGGGTAGGCACACAGCATAGGACACGCCCGTGTCCAATCTGACACGGCGGTGTTCAAGGCTTGGTTCCAGGCCGTGTAATCTTCTGACTCAGAACGCCTATTATTTGAGTGACACGCCCTGGGACACGCCCGTGTCCCAGACCGTATACCCCCAACACGCCCTGGGACACGCCCGTGTCCCAGGCCGTGTAAACCAACCTGCATCTCAAAGCCATATTTGAGATTTTTGGGGTGTTACAATCCTCCCCCCCCCCCCCATAACAAAATTTCGTCCCGAAATTTGCACGGTAAGGAAACAAGGAAAAACAAGGCTATAACTTGATAACTCTGTTATAACAAAAGGTACACGGTCTACAGCTTACACAAACAACTCGGGAAATTCAGCTCGCATGGTCTACTCTCGCTCCCATGTTAGCTCTTCACGGCCACAATTGTCCCATCGGACTTTGACCATCCCGATCACTTTGTTCTGCAATTGTTTCTCGGCTCGATCCTCGATCCGAATGGGGCGAACCCTCGTCGTTAGCCCATACTCGACCGGTACCCGATCATTCTCCACTACTTGAGCTGGATCCTTGACAGCCTTACGAAGTACTGAGATGTGAAATACATCATGTAATCCACCCAAGTCTGCTGAAAGTGCTAGTCGATAAGCAGCTTCCCCAACTCGCTCCACAACCTCAAACAGACCAAGATACCTCGGACTTAGCTTTTTTCAAACGCCGAATCCTGGACACGCCTTTGAAGGGTTTGATCTTCAAATATACCCAATCACCCACCACGAACTCCACGTTCCGGTGTTTGGCATTGTAGTACTTTGCTTGACGATCTTGGGCTATCAATAGCCTCTCCCAAATAGAGCGTATGAGCGAGGTAGCTTCTTCGACTTCCTTTTTCCCACTCAGCTTAGATTCGCCTGCTTCTGCCTAAGCTAACGGTGTACGGCATTTACGACCATACAAAGCCTCAAATGGTGCCATACCGATGCTCGCTTGGTAGCTATTATTATAGGCAAATTCGACAAGAAATATATAATCTTCCCATCTCTTACCAAAGTCTAGGGCGCACATGCGGAGCATGTACTCCATCGTTCTGTTGGTTCGTTCAATCTGGCCATCCGTTTGGGGATGAAAGGCCGTACTAAACACTAACTTTGTACCCAACATTTGATGAACTAGCCGCCAATCATTCGATGTGAACCGCCCATCACGGTCACTGACGATGCTCCGAGGAACACCGTGCAGTCGAACAATCTGTTCCACATAAAGCGTGGCCAAGGTTTCCACTGTATCGTCTCTTCTATTTGGAAGGAAGTGCGCCACTTTTGTCAACTGGTCCACAATCACCCAGATTGAATCATGATCGCGTTGAGATCTCGGCAACCCGTGCACGAAATCCATCGAAATGTCATCGAACTTCCACTCCGGAATAGGTAATGACTTCAGGAAACCGCCAGGCTTCTGGCATTCCGCTTTCACCAACGCACAGGTATTGCATTCAGCCACATAACGTGCGACATCTTTCTTTAGTCCGGGCCACCAGAACAGCTTTTTCAGATCGCTGTACATCTTTGTGCTCCCTGGGTGAACTGAGTACTTTGCAAAGTGAGCTTCGTACATCAACTCTTCCCTCAATTTACCCACACTCGGGACGCACACTCGACCATTTCTTCGTAACAAACCGTTATCCCAAGAGAATTGGTCATCCGGCCCATCTTTAGCATAGCGCTAGAGACTGTCATCAAGCTCCGTTGCTCGCCGAACTCTGTCCGTAAGGTCATATTGAACCTCCGTCTAGTTCAAGCATGCATCGGTCGACGAACCCTTGTCAACACAAGATATCTCCAATGCTTCCAATTCCTGGATTAACCGCTGATCATGCCTCTGCAACCAGCTTGCCCGTACCGGAGTCTTCCGACTCAAAGCATCAGCGACCACATTTCCCTTCCCGGGAGTATAGTGAATCTCGAATGTGTAGTCCCCAAGGAACTCCATCCATCTTCATTGTCGCATATTCAGATCCTTCTGATCCAACAAGTACTTTAGGCTTTTGTGATCTGTATAGATATCCACTTTAACGCCATAAAGGTAGTGCCGCCACAACTTGAGCGCAAAGATTACCGCAGCCAACTCAAAATCATGGACGGGGTAATTCCGCTCATGCACTTTCAACTAGCGCGAGCCATAAGCAATCACTTTACCAAACTGCAGAAGAACGCAGCCAAAGCCGCTCCCGGAAGCATCACTATAAATCTCATAGCCATCTGTACCACATGGCGATGTCAACACAGGTGCCGTGGTCAAACGACTCTTCAAGTCTTCAAAAGCTCGCGCGCACTCCGGCGTCCAAATGAACTTTTGATCTTTTCTTGTCAGCGTGGTCAGAGGTAAAGCAATCCGTGAGAAGTTTTCCACAAACCGTCTATAGTAGCCCGCAAGTCCAAGGAAGCTCCTGACCTCGGCCACTGAAGACATCACTGGCCAATCTCGAATGGCACTTATCTTCAACGGATCCACCGCGATACCTTCTCCACTTACCACATGGCCTAAAAAGGCTACTGAAGAGAGCCAGAACTCACACTTTGAGAACTTGGCATAAAGCTTATTCCTCCGCAGGGTATGCAAGACCAACCGCAAATGGTTTGCATGATCCTCTTCCGACTGGGAGTATACTAAGATATCATCGATAAACACAATCACGAACAAATCCAAGTACTCTCGGAACGTTCGATGCATTAGGTCCATAAATACCGAAGGCGCATTACATAGGACAAACGGCATTACCGTGAACTCATAATGACCGTAGCGTGTTCCAAACGCCGTCTTGGGAATGTCACCTTCCCGAATCCTCAACTGATAATATCCCGATTTCAAATCCAACTTGGAATAGACCATTGATCCTGCCAGCTGATCAAATAGGTCATCAATCCGTGGAATCGGATATTTGTTTTTCTCTGTCAGCTTATTCAATTCACGGTAGTCAATACATAACCGTAAACTACCGTCTTTCTTTTTCACAAATAGAACAGGCACGCTCCAAGGTGACATACTTGGGCGTATGTATCCCTGCTCCAACAACTCTTGCAATTGGACTTTCAACTCAGCCATCTCTTTTGGCGCGACGCGATATGGTGAGCGGGCCACAGGTTTCGCACCTGGCACCAACTCAATAGAGAAGTCAATCTCCCGCTGGGGTGGTAACCCAGGAAGATCTTTAGGAAACACATCGGTAAACTCTGACACAACCAGAACTTCACCGACACTGGCCTTTGGCTCAACAGCCTGAATTAGCGTGAAGAATAACTCCGCGCCCTTCCGAACAGCATTGACGACTTGGAGCGCAGACAACAGAGTCCCGCCAACTCCTCGCATACCAGCGAACTTCGTCACAAGTCCGGTATTCTGGCCCAGTGTGATCTCCTTGGAGTTGCAATCAATAAAGGCACGCTGCTCTGAGAGCCAGTCCATACCAAAGATCACATCAAACTCCGATAACAGTAGCACAGCTGCACTCAAACCGAAATCCCGACTTCCTATTTGAACATCCACATCGCAAGCCCTATCCGCAAGCATCACACAGCCATTCGGCAATAGCACCCTTGTACTATCAACCGTCACATAACTCGGCACCCCAATTCGAGATACGAAATCCTCAGACAAAAAAGAATGCAAAGCACCCGTATCAAACAGGGATCTCGCTAAATTATTCCGAATCAGGACAAAGCCTGCAGCACACACATCATGCACAAGCTATATATAATCAAATGCAATAGCGCGTAAGCAAGTAAGCTATATTAACTCGTACCTGTGACAACGTCACTTTGCTTAATTGCCTCATGCTGGCCAAGCTGATAGATTCGGGGCTGCGCCTGGGACGCAGAGGAATCAACCACCGCTTTGCCCTTCTCAGCATAAGACGCACCCGTCTTCTTTTCCCCTTTGGGCTGAACAACCCGACAGTCACGTGCTATATGCCCCACCCGGCCACAATTATAGTATGTACGAGAATCCGGCCTTGATGTCGCCCCCGACACAACGGTCGTAGTCACTTGCCCAGACGGCTTGGACCTCTTGCCCCCTCTCTTCTGGTAGAACGATTTGCTAGGGCGAGGTGCTTGAACCTCTGGCTTTGACACAACCAAGCCCTTGTTCCCTTGTACCCGCCGCATGTCCTTCTCCAACGCACATACAGTATCAACCAACGCCTGAAACCCTTGGTTCACTAAACTCGAAAGCAGGAA
The DNA here is from genome assembly GCA_039513925.1 of Platanthera zijinensis. Taxonomy (NCBI): domain Eukaryota; kingdom Viridiplantae; phylum Streptophyta; class Magnoliopsida; order Asparagales; family Orchidaceae; genus Platanthera; species Platanthera zijinensis. Next base: position 167,738,416 of record CM077092.1, read on the forward strand.
TCTCAACTCATCCCGCAATCCTTCATAGAACCGATTCGTTTTCCTTTGGTCATCTGTGAAGATTGTTCCCGCATACCGTCCCAACCTGGTAAACTCATGCAAGTAGATATCCACGCTATCTTCTCCTTGCTTTAACCGTTGGAACTCATTTTCCATGGCAATGCGTTGCGCCGCTGGGACATGCTTCGCCAGAAATATTCGAGAGAACTCCTCAATCGATACTTGCGTTAATTGCCTGCCCGCCAAATGGTGTACCTCAACCTCGTCCCACAACAACCGCGCCTCTCCTTCAAGCATGAAGGTGGCCAAGGTGACCTTTAGAGTTTCCTCCGCCCTGATCGCTGTCATTATCCGCTTGACACGCGATAACCAATCCTCTGCCTGCATTGGGGATCCCAGTCCCGTAAACGTAGGCGGACTGAAGCTCATGAATTGCTTCAACTGTCGGTCAGCTGCTCGTGGATCTACAGCCTTAACCGGCTCGGGTCGTACAACAACACGAACTGGTTCTACTGCCTGCTGCGCTTGCCCGGTCGGCTGAATCATGGCAAATAGAGCCTCAGTAACTAAGCGAACAGTTTCCGCAGATGGAGGAGGTGTTGGCACCTCAGCTGGTGCCGCACTCTCATCAGAGCGCTGGGGCTCAAACTGCCAAGCACCTCTACGCGTCACCTATAGGTGGACAAGACACACATTAGCGAACGTATGCAAGCAAAACAACACAAAAAGGAACGCGCAGATTCCACAAACAAGATTTTGTACATTCCTTAGTGGACATTCCAGAGTTCATTAGCGTTACAGCAGGGCGCATAAACACGCGCTCGCCACCCCATAAAAGAATTCAACCACGAATTCGAAAGAGGAAGACCAAACGAATCTGATACAAAAATGTAACGACCCCATCCGTTACATGACGTATAGTAGAAGGTCCGGCCGGGGCCCCACACTATATGCCGCAAACAGACGGTGAGGTCACAGGATAATACCAAACCATACACGAATCCTAACTCAGAGCATTCTAGCGGAAGCTTTAAGGTGTATATTTGAACTCTCACCAGGAATGTCCAATATATATAAACCATAGTTATACATACAACCACGAAATTTACAACAAAGGTTTGGTGATGAGTTGTAAATATACCTATATTTTCGTATTTTATTTAAGTCAATTTTGTTTGTTTTTTGTCTTTTTTATCTGTTTTATCCAATAAATTGCTTATTTTTGTAAATATTATTTCTAACTTAGCTTTATTTTTATTGCAGAAAAATTCCAAAAAAAGTCAAAAAATCTGCCTGACACGCCCGTGTCAATTGGCCGACACGCCCGTGTCACGCCCCCCCCGACGATCGCCGACCACAGGTGCCAGCTCGACGATCGGCCATCATCAAACCCAGCCCGACACGCCCAACGTCACGCCCGTGGCAATGCTCGACACGCCCGTGTCGAGGCCGACCCGCAAGATTTGTCAAACCGTCAACGCTGCCGACATCGAACTGCCAGCTCCCGCGGTCACGCCACCCTGTCACGCTCGTGACAATTCGGCATGCCCGTGACCTTGGGCGTGACCGCCATGTTTTCGCCCCGAAGTCAAAGCTCCAGTCAAGTCAACCGGCCAGCTCATGAATAGTAGTGACACGCCCCCCTGTCACGCCCGTGACCTAGGGCGTGACCAACCCAAAAATTTGCCTATAAATAAGAGCTTCCAGGAAGCTTATTTGGTCCACTTTTTTGACCACTTTGCTTAGGGGAGGTGCTGCCCATTTGGATTCCAAACTTATGTAAGGAGATTTTCTCCCCCCTCTCCCTCTCTTAGTTTGTATTAGGGTTTTTACTTTAATAAAATATGAATCTTTCTCCCTTAATTTGTATGAATAATCCATTTGAATGCGCCTACTTGAGTAATTTTTCGTTCATCTTTTTGTATTTCTTTTATGTTTTCATCTTTTTTGCTTTCATAACTTAGTTAGATTTAGGATTTATCGGCATTTCTAGCCGTTGTGCCGTCCATTTAAATTTTATTTTCTGCACTTTTTTAGATTTAGCTTTTCTCCTAATTCCTATATTTTCATTCATAAGGCTTTATAAAAACTCATCTAAAAGTGTTATTTTCATTTTTCTTTAACTTAGGCTCTTTAGGATTGTAAAACTTTTTGTCCTTTTTGTTTTATTTTCACTTTTTATGAGTTTTTATAAAAATATAAGAATGAAAATATAGTCGTTATAATTTTTCGCTCACTTTGTTTTATCTTTTTATTTGCAAAATTTTTGGTCCGGTTAATTTTATTTCATCTTTTTATGCATTTCTACCGCATTCTAGCGGTAGAAATGCAGTTGTTTTAATTTTTCGTCAACTTTCATTTTGCGTTTATTTGCAAAACATTTTAGCTTGGTTAATTTTTATTTTCACTTTTTATGCATTTCTACCGCATTCTAGCGGTAGAAATGCAGTTGTATTAATTTTTCAGCAACTTTGTTTTTCTTATTTTTGCAAGTGTGCGTGTGTGTATGAGTTAGGTTTTACTGCTTTATTTCATTTCTGTAGAGTGCGTGTGTGCGTATGCATTTATTTCCTCCTACTCGTTAAGAGTTAAATGGCGCCCTGTTTTCATTTTCCTCTACTCACTTGAGTAGGAAAACTTAGTGTGTGTGCGTGTGTTTACTTTTCTGTAGAGTGCGTGTGTGTGTTTTACTTTCAAGAAGAGTGTGTGCGTGTACGAGGTAAATTTACTCCCGCCCACTAATTTGAGCCGGGACTCGCAATTTTATCGCTTTCTCAATTATGTAGAGTGCGTGCGTGTAGGGGATAATTTTACCGCTTTATTTATCGCTTTCTTCAATTAAGAAGGGTGTGTGTGTGTGTGCATTTATTTCCGCCTACTCGTTAAGAGTTCAATGGCGTGCTTTTATTTCCCGCCTACTCATTTGAGTAGGCCTTGCTTTATTTAATTCTCTTTATGGTTTTGAAGTGTGCGTGAGTGCCTGCATCAATTAGCTTTCAATTTATCTAATCGCCCTTTTTATGTTTTCTCTTATAATTGTTCAGAACTTAAATTTACACTCACGCGTCACTTAAAAACATAAAGTCGTCCCCATACCGATGAGTGGCTAATCTCTTTTAGCCTTCGGCATCGAAGAGCATTGGGACAAATAAAATGATTTGAAATAATTAAAGAACTTTATTTTTATTTTAATTTAAGGACTTAAGGTTTACCCTGGGTTAACGACGCATAGGACCACATAGTCGATGTGTGGGCTCTATTTACGTTATCCATACGCGACGTCGAGAGGCTGCACGTATGGACCGATCCCCCTTGGGTATAGAGAACTGCGTACGCCCCCTCGAAAGAGGAGAAGCGTAGTTCTGCCGGATTGGGTCCCCCACCCAATAGCGGGGTTCTTAGCGTAAAGCGGGCATTAAGAGGAATCCTTCGTCGGTCTAACGATCGGTCGAATAGTCTTAATGTTTAGGTGAGCAATATTCCTAGAGATAAGTGCGCTCATATTTTTGGAACCTCCACGGCCAAGTGCCTTTTATTAAATTAAAAACAAAGTTTAATAATTGTTAAGAATTATTTTAGTCTTAATCCGATTCGATGCCGAGCGTTAACCCGTCATCGAACTAATTTAGCAAAATTCCGTTTTCTTTCTTTCCGTTTTAATTAAACTAAAAAATTCCCACCTTACTGTTAGTAAGATAATAGTGTTCCTAGAAGAGTAGATATAATCAACGCGTCCCCGAGAATAATACGACCTCGGTATTTTCCCGAATACCGAGTACTACTTGCGATAGGTGCACTTGCCTCCTTTCGTTAGAAAACTCGATCTTCTAACCGGCCCGCGGAATCTGACCATTTCGAACCAACCACAGTAGGTCTCTGTTCCGCGGCCATCAAGTTTTTGGCGCCGTTGCCGGGGAGCACGGTTGTTATATTGAATCCGGACTCTATTAATTTTACTTTATTTTCAAATAAAAATTTTTATACAAAAAAAAAAATCCTCCCCCCCCCTTTTCGTTTTTTGGGTGTATGACCCGTGGACAACCTTCGAGTTCTGAAAATCTTGAATTCGACCCCGAGATCGACCGCTCTCTTGCGCGTATCCGATCTCTCCGTCGAATTCCATTTTTAGACCCCGCAGAATCTATCGGAGAACCCTCTTCTTCTTCTATGGCCGACCCGAATAATGCCCAACCGGCCGAGCGGACTATGTCTTACTACGCTCGGCCCAACTTGGATGATACGGGATCGAGTATTTTTCGGCCCGCAGTGGCCAACAATAATTTTGAAATTAAGTCAAGTGTGATTCAAATGATCCAAAATGCCGTGCAGTTCGACGGACAGCCGGATGAGGACCCCAATAATCACTTGTCTAATTTTCTTGAAATTTGCGATACTTTTAAGATTAATGGCGTCACTGATGACGCCATTCGTTTGCGCCTTTTTCCGTTCTCTCTTAAGTCCAAGGCTAAGGCGTGGTTACTCTCCCTCCCGCGGGGATCCATCACGTCCTGGGCGGAATTGGCCGAGAAGTTCCTTACGAAGTATTTTCCGCCCGCGAAAACTGCAAGACTGCGGGCGGACATATCTTCGTTCGTCCAAAATGACTCCGAGTCTCTTTACGAGACTTGGGAACGCTTTAAGGAATTCCTCCGCCGGTGCCCGCACCACGCTCTGCCAACGTGGTTGCAGGTACAAATTTTTTATAATGGACTGAATAGTCAGACGCGTCAAATGATTGACGCGGCTGCCGGGGGCACCCTGAACAATAAGACCCCCGAGGCCGCCAAGGCCCTTTTCGAGGAAATGGCGGTGAATGCCTACCAGTGGAATGTCCCGCGGGCACGCCCTAAGCAGGCGGGCATTTTTGAAGTGGATGCCACTGCTCAGCTAGCCCTCCAAGTGGAAAGGCTAACTAAGCAGGTGGCGGAGATGTCTGTTTCCTCCTCCACTCCGCCTTGTTTTCTCCCCCCCTCCAACGTCTGCGTAGTCGACGAATTCGTGGACTACATGGGAAATCCGGTGCGTCCCTCATTTCAAAACAACCCTTATAGTAGCCACTATAATCCGGGTTGGAGGAACCATCCGAATTTCTCCTGGAGCAACCCGAACAACGCGCAGCGTCCTCCTCCCCCTCCTTTTGCGCCAACGTTTCCTCCTCCCCCTCCTATGAAGCCATCCCCGGTGGAGGAAAATTTTAATCGTTATGTCGCGTCCAACGAGTCTAATATCCGGAACATCTCCGGATCGCTAAAAAATTTAGAACTCCAGGTTGGACAGCTGGCGCGACTCATGTCAGAACGCGCCATGGGGGCACTGCTAGGGAACACGGAGCCAATCCAAGGGAAACCGCCAACGCTATAACCCTCCGTAGCGGTAAGGAGGTGGTCGATCCAAAACGGATCGATCCTCAGGTACATATTTCACCTCCGACCCCTCTTCCCTCTTCTTCGATTACGCAACCCTTACCGATTTTTAACGATAAAACTATTTTAAACAAGGCATTGCCCTACCCGCACAAGTTAGATAATGAGCGAGTAAACGCGCAATATGAAAAATTTATTTTATTACTTAAACAAATTCATATTAATGTTCCTTTTTGCGAGGCTATCTCGCAAATGCCTAAGTATGCGAAATTTTTAAAAGAACTACTTTCTAATAAATGCAAACTCGAGGATATTTCGCATATATCTCTCAACGTTGTCTGCTCGGCGGCTCTTACTAGTAAATTGCCCTTAAAACAAAATGACCCGGGAAGGTTCTCCATCCCGTGCCTTTTTGGCGTTGTATTAGTAAAATACGCCTTGGCAGACTTAGGCGCGAGCATTAATTTGATGCCGTTCTCGCTCTTCCTGCGTTTAGGTTTGGGTACTCCTGCTCCTACCAATATGCGCATCCAACTAGCGGATCGCTCGGTTAGGTTCCCCATCGGGGTTGTTGAGGATGTCCATGTCCGAGTAGACAAGTTCACCTTCCCGGTGGACTTCGTCATCTTGGACATCGAGGAAGACGCCAACGTACCAATAATACTTGGTCGCCCTTTCCTCGTGACCTCACGTGCGTTAATTGATGTAAGTAATGGTCAGCTTCTCCTTCGGGTAGGAGACGACCAAGTTACTTTTTCTATTAACTCCTCTATGGAAGACTCGTCGCCGAGCGACGATTTCTGCTATTCTTTAGATTCTTTTTATGGAGATAGTTCTTCCCCGGTTTTCGAGTCCGAATTTTTAAACGAAAATATTTTTTCACTCGAAAATTTTTATTGCGATGAGGACGAGTCTACGAATATGCCTTTTGAACCAATTGGTTCAAAAGACATTAGCACTAAAACCTCACTAGAAGAACCGCCCATCCTATAACTCAAACCATTACCCGAATCCCTAAAATACGCCTTTTTGGGGAAAAATGATACGCTCCCGGTAATCATTTCTTCGTATTTAAGCGATTCGGAGACCTCCGAGTTATTGGAGGTTTTGCTTAAACATCGCCACGCAATTGCGTGGCAAATTTCTGACCTAAAGGGGATTAACCCTTCATTCTGCACTCACAAAATTTTCTTAAACGATAATTGCCGCAAAACCATTCAGCCGCAGCGGCGTCTTAACCCAAACATGAAAGACGTCGTGAAAGCTGAGATAATTAAATTATTAGATGCGGGGATTATTTATCCTATTTCTGATAGTGCATGGGTTAGTCCCATTCATGTCGTGCCCAAGAAGGGCGGTCTAACCGTAGTGGCGAATGAGCACAACGAGCTCGTCCCAACTCGTACTGTTACGGGTTGGCGTGTGGTCATCGATTATCGCAAACTTAATGATGCCACCCGCAAAGACCATTTTCCACTACCGTTCCTTGACCAAATTCTTGAGCGTCTTTCCGGTCATCCTTTTTATTGTTTTCTCGACGGGTTATCGGGGTTTTTCCAAATCCCCATTTCCCCCGAAGACCAAGAGAAAACAACTTTTACTTGCCCCTTTGGCACCTTCGCCTATCGAAGAATGCCATTTGGCCTCTGCAATGCGCCGGCTACATTCCAAAGATGTATGCTAGCAATTTTTGGTGAGCTAGTAGAAGATATTATGGAAATATTTATGGATGACTTTTCTGTATTCGGATGCTCATTCCCGGATTGTCTTCGTAATCTCGATCGTGTCCTCCAGCGATGCGAGGACACGAATCTTGTTTTAAATTGGGAAAAGTGTAACTTTATGGTTCGAGGAGGTTTGGTCCTCGGCCATAAGATTTCGATTAAGGGGATAGAGGTCGATAAGGCCAAAGTTGAAATCATAGAAAAACTTCCTCAGCCGACAAACATAAAATCCATTAGGAGTTTCTTAGGCCACGCGGGCTTTTATAGGCGTTTCATTCAAGATTTTTCAAAAATAACAAAGCCGCTTACTCACCTCTTGGAAAAGGAATCACCTTTTGTCTTTAGTAGCGATTGCGAGTCTGCTTTTAATTTTATAAAACAAAAACTTATCAATTCTCCGATTCTAGTGGCCCCTAATTGGTCCCTTCCGTTCGAAATCATGTGCGACGCTAGTGATATTGCCTTAGGCGCCGTTCTTGGCCAACGCGTAGAAAAACATTTTCATCCTATTTATTACGCTAGCAAGACGCTCACTTCCGCACAAGTGAATTACACGACGACGGAAAAGGAACTCTTAGCCGTCGTTTTCGCTTTCGATAAGTTTCGCTCGTATCTTACGCTATCTAATGTTATCGTTTTCACCGATCACTCCGCCCTTAAATATTTATTAGCTAAAGCCGACGCGAAACCCCGCCTTCTTCGATGGATTCTCCTCCTACAAGAGTTTGACTTGGAGATCCGAGATAAGAAGGGCGCGGAGAATCTAGCGGCAGACCACCTCTCCCGTTTAGAAAATCCTGGTGCGGAAGCGCTCGTCGAATCTGAAATAAATGACAGATTCCCCGAGGAACGCCTTCTCGCCATTCATTCGTCTTCCTCATCTTCGCCTTGGTTCGCAGATTTTGCGAACTACTTAGTCGCGCGGGTACTTCCAAAAGATTTTTTAAGTCTTCAAAAGAAGAAATTCTTTTCCGACTTGAAAAATTTCTTTTGGGATGACCCCTTTCTTTTCCGTATCTGCGCGGACCAAGCGGTTCGACGATGCGTCGCGGGAGTGGAGTGCACACAGATATTGAGGCACTGCCACGAGGGTCCGGCCGGGGGGCACTATCAAGCCAACCGGACCGTTAGGAAGGCGCTTGAGGCGGGCTACTTTTGGCCCACTCTCTTCAAAGACGCGCACAATTTTGTGCGCGCATGCGATAGCTGTCAGCGGTCGGGTAACATCTCACGTCGTGACGAGATGCCCCAAAATATGTTTTTAGAATGCGAAGTTTTCGATTTATGGGGCATAGATTTTGTTGGCCCCCTACCTCCTTCTTATAAAAATATGTATATTTTAGTGGCGGTCGACTACGTATCACGGTGGGCGGAAGCACAGGCTCTCCCCACCAACGATGCTCGAGTCGTCGTTACATTTCTAAAAAAATTATTTTCTCGCTTCGGCACGCCTCGCGCTATTGTTAGTGATAGGGGAACGCATTTCTGTAACGCTCTAATGGCTAAGACGTTAGCTAAATACGGAGTCACGCACAAGCTTGCCACCCCCTACCACCCGCAAACAAGTGGCCAAGTTGAGGTAGTAAATCGAGAAATAAAACGCATATTAGAAAAAACCGTTTCACTTAATAGGAAAGATTGGTCCGCTAAGCTTGACGACGCGTTATGGGCGTATCGTACGGCGTACAAAACCGCTACCGGTTGTACCCCGTTTCGATTAGTCTATGGCAAAGCGTGTCACTTACCCGTAGAACTGGAGCACCGCGCACTTTGGGCATTAAAACTCTTAAACCTCGACTCTAACTTAGCCGCTCAGAATAGAAAACTGCAATTAAATGAGCTCGATGAATGGCGTGCGAACGCTTACGAGAGCAATAAGTTCTATAAGGAGCGTTCTAAGTTTTATCACGATCGAAAAATTAAAACCCCAAAAATCTTTTCTCCGGGCGATCTAGTCCTTCTTTATAATTCTCGTCTTAAACTTTTTCCTGGCAAACTCAAATCCCGTTGGTCCGGTCCCTTCTTAGTTGAAGAAGTTTTTCCATATGGGACCGTACTCGTCTCCCACCCGGAAAAAGGCTCGTTTAAAGTAAACGGTCATCGGTTAAAGTCTTACATTGCAGGCGACCCAGTGATCGAGTATAGTGAAACCATATCCCTCCTCGACTTATAAACCCGCCATTATAGTCAAGCTACGCGACTATAAACAAAGCGCTCCTGGGAGGCACCCCACGTCTATCTTTTTTATGTCTTTATTTATTATGTTTTCTATTTTTCTAAATAACTGCAGGGTTTCTAATGGGCTTCCCCGCGCGCGGATCAGGGACGTTTTCTGCCCCCCTCTCTTTTCTTTTTTGTATATATACCTGCTGTCTTGTTCCTCATGCTTAGCATACAACATTGGGGACAATGTTGGATCTAAGTATGGGGGTGTTTTCATATTTTCGTACTTTCTTTTTCATTTACAAAACAAAAAAAATATATACAACACAAAAATCAAAAAAATTTTAAAAAAAACAAAAACAAAAAAATTATATAACACAAAAACACAAAAATTTTTTTTTTTCTTTTAATTAAAAATTTTTGAAGTTTCATTTTTGAAACTTTGACTTATTTTTAGCTTTGTCCGCGAGATCCGGCTCATCGAGCCATCCACAAAACGAGTCATCTCGCGGCTACCTAGTTTATATTCTTGTAAATATTTTTGTAAATAATTTTTGTAAATACTTTTTTGTAAATATTCTTTCTCTTTCCCCTATCCCTTTTTACCTCTCATCCTTGTAAATATTTTTTTTTCTTTTTCCCAAATTTTTGTAAATAGAATAAAAATTTCATTAAAAATACAAAAAAATTCACAAAATTTAAAAAATACAAAAAAAAATTCACAAAACTTAAAAATCCAAAAAAATTTATTTTCGCATTTTTTCTTTCTTTTTAGTATGTATATATTAAAGATATAACTACAAAAATACAAAAAAGAGCATAACTTAAAAAAAAAAAAAACAACAAAAAATTTTTTATAAGTTTTGAAACAAATAAATCAAACATTTCATTCTTAAGTTTCTTGTTATCCAAAACTTTCGTTTTGAGTTTATTTATATGCGAATTTGATCAATTCTTTGTTCACTATTCGTTTGTTAATTATAGATTGAAAAATCTAAATAGCCGGGGTTAAGTTTTAAAGAATTTATTATACTTTGTTAAAAATAGGGGACTCGCTTTAGGCACTACTTCTAATTTTTCATAGATAGGAGCATGTGTACCATGTTAGAAAATAACGACTATAGAATTCAATTATGCTTGCTTTTAGCTTTCTGAAAAATTGGAACGTACAATTTATAAAGGTTGCTCTCAATCATTTTTCAATTAAAAATCTAGTTCTCTTCTCTCCCTTTACCTATCCTATCATAACCTACTTGGTATGATAAAAATTTATTTCCTCAAAAAAAGAAAAGATCTTATGTCAATGGGAATAAGATTTCATTCCGTAAACATAGGCACCCAATAATTTAAAAGATTATACGTTACGGAGTAAGAGGATAAAATTCATTACTCCAACACATATTCATTGAGTTATTTTTATGAAGGAAGAAAAAATTTTTATGTTAAGGAAAATAAGATTTCGTTTTCCTTTAACATCCAAATCAAAAAAATTGGAGGTTCGAGAAAAAAACAACCTCGCCTCAAAATCCAAGCATCTTCATAAACCAACATCAACCCCCCTTAGCCAATTTCATGACTCTAGAATTAATTCAAAAATCTTTTTGAGAGCATAATTCGTAAATTGCATTATTTCCGATAACACTCCTATAAGCTAAAGTTCGTATAACTCCAAACTATTTTCTGTTAATCTAACCAATACAACTATTGCTTTCTATTTGATTACATCAAGAAGTCTTTTGGCCAAAACTTTTGCCCTGTTTAAATCATCTAAAATAATTTTAGGACTTAACTCTTATACCCCGTATATTTTTATTTGATCTCTCTTATAATTAATTTAGCGGTAGCAGAACTTAGGGTTTTTTATTATTCCTTATAAGTTCACCTCAAACTTTTGCTCTGGAATAGCAAAAGCTTAAGTATGGGGGTGTTTGATGAGTTGTAAATATACCTATATTTTCGTATTTTATTTAAGTCAATTTTGTTTGTTTTTTGTCTTTTTTATCTGTTTTATCCAATAAATTGCTTATTTTTGTAAATATTATTTCTAACTTAGCTTTATTTTTATTGCAGAAAATTTCCAGAAAAATTCCAAAAAAAGTCAAAAAATCTGCCTGACACGCCCGTGTCAATTGGCCGACACGCCCGTGTCACGCCCCCCCCGACGATCGCCGACCACAGGTGCCAGCTCGACGATCGGCCATCATCAAACCCAGCCCGACATGCCCAACGTCACGCCCGTGGCAATGCTCGACAAGCCCGTGTCGAGGCCGACCCGCAAGATTTGTCAAACCGTCAACGCTGCCGACATCGAACTGCCAGCTCCCGCGGTCACGCCACCCTGTCACGCCCGTGACAATTCGGCACGCCCGTGACCTTGGGCGTGACCGCCATGTTTTCGCCCCGAAGTCAAAGCTCCAGTCAAGTCAACCGGCCAGCTCATGAATAGTAGTGACACGCCCCCCTGTCACGCCCGTGACCTAGGGCGTGACCAACCCGAAAATTTGCCTATAAATAAGAGCTTCCAGGAAGCTTATTTGGTCCACTTTTTTGACCACTTTGCTTAGGGGAGGTGCTGCCCATTTGGATTCCAAACTTATGTAAGGAGATTTTCTCCCCCCTCTCTCTCTCTTAGTTTGTATTAGGGTTTTTACTTTAATAAAATATGAATCTTTCTCCCTTAATTTGTATGGATAATCCATTTGAATGCGCCTACTTGAGTAATTTTTCGTTCATCTTTTTGTATTTCTTTTATGTTTTCATCTTTTTTGCTTTCATAACTTAGTTAGATTTAGGATTTATCGGCATTTCTAGCCGTTGTGCCGTCCATTTAAATTTTATTTTCTGCACTTTTTTAGATTTAGCTTTTCTCCTAATTCCTATATTTTCATTCATAAGGCTTTATAAAAACTCATCTAAAAGTGTTATTTTCATTTTTCTTTAACTTAGGCTCTTTAGGATTGTAAAACTTTTTGTCCTTTTTGTTTTATTTTCACTTTTTATGAGTTTTTATAAAAATATAAGAATGAAAATATAGTCGTTATAATTTTTCGCTCACTTTGTTTTATCTTTTTATTTGCAAAATTTTTGGTCCGGTTAATTTTATTTCATCTTTTTATGCATTTCTACCGCATTCTAGCGGTAGAAATGCAGTTGTTTTAATTTTTTGTCAACTTTCATTTTGCGTTTATTTGCAAAACATTTTAGCTTGGTTAATTTTTATTTTCACTTTTTATGCATTTCTACCGCATTCTAGCGGTAGAAATGCAGTTGTATTAATTTTTCAGCAACTTTGTTTTTCTTATTTTTGCAAGTGTGCGTGTGTGTATGAGTTAGGTTTTACTGCATTATTTCATTTCTGTAGAGTGCGTGTGTGCGTATGCATTTATTTCCTCCTACTCGTTAAGAGTTAAATGGCGCCCTGTTTTCATTTTCCTCCTACTCACTTGAGTAGGAAAACTTAGTGTGTGTGCGTGTGTTTACTTTTCTGTAGAGTGCGTGTGTGTGTTTTACTTTCAAGAAGAGTGTGTGCGTGTACGAGGTAAATTTACTCCCGCCCACTCATTTGAGCCGGGACTCGCAATTTTATCGCTTTCTCAATTATGTAGAGTGCGTGCGTGTAGGGGATAATTTTACCGCTTTATTTATCGCTTTCTTCAATTAAGAAGGGTGTGTGTGTGTGTGCATTTATTTCCGCCTACTCGTTAAGAGTTCAATGGCGTGCTTTTATTTCCCGCCTACTCATTTGAGTAGGCCTTGCTTTATTTAATTCTCTTTATGGTTTTGAAGTGTGCGTGAGTGCCTGCATCAATTAGCTTTCAATTTATCTAATCGCCCTTTTTATGTTTTCTCTTATAATTGTTCAGAACTTAAATTTACACTCACGCGTCACTTAAAAACATAAAGCCGTCCCCATACCGATGAGTGGCTAATCTCTTTTAGCCTTCGGCATCGAAGAGCATTGGGACAAATAAAATGATTTGAAATAATTAAAGAACTTTATTTTTATTTTAATTTAAGGACTTAAGGTTTACCCTGGGTTAACGACGCATAGGACCACATAGTCGATGTGTGGGCTCTATTTCCGTTATCCATACGCGACGCCGAGAGGCTGCACGTATGGACCGATCCCCCTTGGGTAAAGAGAACTGCGTACGCCCCCTCGAAAGAGAAGAAGCGTAGTTCTGCCGGATTGGGTCCCCCACCCAATAACGAGGTTCTTAGCGTAAAGCGGGCATTAAGAGGAATCCTTCGTTGGTCTAACGATCGGTCGAATAGTCTTAATGTTTAGGTGAGCAATATTCCTAGAGATAAGTGCGCTCATATTTTTGGAACCTCCACGGCCAAGTGCCTTTTATTAAATTAAAAACAAAGTTTAATAATTGTTAAGAATTATTTTAGTCTTAATCCGATTCGATGCCGAGCGTTAACCCGTCATCGAACTAATTTAGCAAAATTCCATTTTCTTTCTTTCCGTTTTAATTAAACTAAAAAATTCCCACCTTACTGTTAGTAAGATAATAGTGTTCCTGGAAGAGTAGATATAATCAACGCGTCCCCGAGAATAATACGACCTCGGTATTTTCCCGAATACCGAGTACTACTTGCGATAGGTGCGCTTGCCTCCTTTCGTTAGAAAACTCGATCTTCTAACCGGCCCGCAGAATCTTACCATTTCGAACCAACCACAGTAGGTCTCTGTTCCGCGGCCATCATTTGGCCTTAAGGCCTTACAGTTCCACTTTCCATACAATAATGGATTACAAACCTCGGCGCGCAGGCCGGCCATACATGAGGAAAAGCAAAACAAACAAAACCATTTGCTCAGCCTTCAAGGGCTAGCCGCAGCAGCAGCAGCAACTGCAGTAGGGCTTCAGCCCTTCATTTACCACTTGGCTCTCCAGCACCTGCATAGGGACAAACCACCCAAACGGTGGCAAACATGGCAACAGTCAGCATTCAGCTGACCCAATTATAACAATCCTACCCCTTTCTTGGGGCAGTCGCAATCTTTCCCTGCACAGCATGGTATCAACAATAACAACTATGTGCGCGCAGGCACATTCAAGCCATCACTACCGTCGGCCACACGGCCCGACAGTCCGTGCGGCACATTCTTGGTATACCGGAATACCAGGGTCAACACCACCGTCTACACGGTATTTGAGCATTCTAGTCTTTTCGGCGCGCGGGCCTAAGACTCTCATTAGGCGCTGCAACAAAACCCATAACCAGGCTTCCAAGTCGGACGGACCTAACGCAGGTACGGATCAGCCACCCCCCGTTGCTCAAGTCGCCGTGCCACCTCGAATACGGAAGTATCCATGGCAATTTATAGGCGCGGGTTTGTTTCACCTTTCCTGTTCGGCAATCTGCCGTTTCATCGAGTTGCAGCCCAACGGCTCAACCGCACATAAAGTGGCAACGCACTGCCACAAGAGTTGCATCCAACCCTCTTCATTTCCTGGACTTCATCCAGTACTTCCTGCTGCACCAAGCAACAGGTAGGCACAAGGCAACACAAGCCATAATCACGGAGCCTTCTCCGATATGCAAACAAGCATCACCAATCCAGACTAGCATGTCCAGATGGGCTTCACACAGCATGCCTAGATCCGTACTCCAATTCCGGACTCTAACAAGGGGGACTTCACATATCTACCCCAAGGGACACCACAACCCACCGCACACTCGCGGGGAAGGGTTTTCCCTATGCAATGCAGAAAAGAAGGACTTCACATGTCCAAGAAGGGAGATCGTTACCCTTGTCGATCTCTTGGGAGCCATCGAAAACTAGCCGGTGAGAAAGAACCGCAGCAGCTTTGCCTTCACAACGCTGGCCTCGGATCATGAATCGGACTACGGGAGCTCCGCCGGTGGCTTGATCTCCTCCTCCGTTCTTCTTCCTCCTCTCTCTTTCTCTCTTCCTTAACCAAGTGAAGAATGACTCCTTCATCAAGGCTCTGCTGATTTAATCCAGCCAGGAATCACCTGAGCCCTTGGATCCAAAGAGAGAAAATAAACGGGCACGATTTTCTCGAAAACCCACATTTTTGGCTGATACGGCCTGTGACACGCCCGTGTCACAGGCCGTGTACCCTTAAGCGGCACACGCGGTACTCGTACCGACTGAACTTTACCAGAACACGGGCATCGACACGCCCGTGTAGAACCTGACACGCCCGTGTCAATAATGAGACACGCCCGTGTCACCCCTGCCTCATCGAGCTGCAAGCAGTACACGGGTAGGCACACGGCATAGGACACGCCCGTGTCCAATCTAACACGGTCGTGTTCAAGGCTTGGTTCCAGGCCGTGTAATCTTCTGACTCAGAACGCCTATTATTTGAGTGACATTCCCTGGGATACGCCCGTGTCCCAGGCCGTGTACCACCGACACGCCTTGGGACACGCCCGTGTCCCAGGCCGTGTACCCCCGACACGCCCTGGGACACGCCCGTGTCCCAGGCCGTATAAACCAACCTGCACCTCAAAGCCATATTTGAGATTTTTGGGGTGTTACACAATAGCTCATAGGGAGTCTTACGATGATTCTTGTTGATCAACGATCTGTTTTGCACGTGACAGGCTGTATTAATGGCCTCAGCCCAGAAATACTCTAGTAGAGAGGAGTCTGTCAGCGTTATAGTACATGCTTCAATGAGTGCTCTATTCCTTCTCTCTGTAACTCCATTTGGTTGTAGAGTACGTGGGGAGGAAAAATCATGAAAGATACCTAGGCTTCCATAGAATTCTGACATGACACCAAATTCAAATTCTATTCCATGGTCACTTTTTATTCTGACAACTGAACAGTTTACTTCGTTCGCAATTTGTCAGAAAAAATTGTGAAGATATCAAAGGTATCTGACTTTCGTTTTAGAAATAACACCAAAGTGAAATGAGAGTGATCATCCATAATTTCCACCGTATATGAATTAACTCCTAAACTACGAACTTGCATTGGACCGAATAAGTCCATAAATAGTAAATATAAGCACCTTGAGGAATATTTATTAGCAATACCCTTAAAGGCAACCCTTGTCTTCTTGCACATTTGGCATGTGTGACATGGATTCTCTTTAATGCACTTAATAATCAGTGTGCGATGAACTAGGTTTTGAGAAAATAACATATTAATAGTTTTGAAATTAATATGTGCTAGTATCTTGTGTCATTGGTCACATAGAGATGCACTATCTTTTGTAACAAAACACACTGTGTAGAAGTGTCTAAACATAGAAAATTAATACAAAAGATATTTCTACTCCTAGTGTCTGTTAATAACGTCTCCATAGTAGAGGCTGACTTTATCAAGCACTGATCCTTAGAGAAAGTAACAATGAAGCCTTTATCACATAACTGACTTATGCTAATCAGGTTATGTTTTAATCCTTTCACATAAGCCAAATCAGTGAATGAGACTACACCATTAAAAATCATACCGTATCCTTTTGTAATTCCCCAGTCATAACCACAAAAGATAACCATTGGATCGTCTTTGACTGGAGTATAATTTTGAAGTAGGCTTCTTGTCCCGGTCATATGCCGAGAGCATCCACTGTCCAAATACCAGTTAGGAATTTTGTTGGCCTTTGGACATACCTATAATTATAGATCATTTTACCTTAGGAACCCAGTAAGATTTGGGTCTATGGTTCCTTGTTTGCATACTCCCCCTACGAGTGTTAACACTATGAGTGGTCTGTCTCGTATGATTAACTTGAGGAGTTATAATATTTCTGGGATTAAATAAGCAATCCACAGCAAAGTGACCAACTTTGCCGTAGAACCAACAATCAAACCTATTGTATCTTTTCCAAGTCTCCTGCTTGACCCTTTGAATATGTGGTCTAGTAGGAGCGGCTGACTTAGAGGTAGAAGCCTCATGATGATAACACTCACATAGCTTCTTCTTCACAAGTTGCTTTTAAACAACGAGATTCACTCTTGGAGCTTTCTTATCATTAAGACCATGAACATAGGGACCATAGATCTGTAGAGCGATCTCTTTATAAGGTGATTTTAAGAAACTTGCACCGAATTTTTGGGGACGAGACCACCCCTTATTATCCTTGACAGGTTCAAACTGAATTGGTCTTGTCAACTGACCATAGTAGATATCAAAATAATATTCGTTTGAAGGAAAAATAACCTTCTTAAATGTGATCTGACTGATAGGCCCCTTCCCTTTCACTTCGGCGATTGCTTTTGTAGCAGCCTTATTTTTCTTTTTAGCCTTGGCCTTCTTGGAGGACTTACTAGGACCAGCTACATGACCTAAGCCAGCTCCTTTAGCCTGAGCAGAGAATTGAACAACAAATGAAAGGATTGTCTTGGGCTTGGAGAAACTTTCAACAAGTTTCTTTTAGGTAGTAAGCTATCCTTCCATCTCCTCGATGATTTCCTCTTTTTAGTTAAGGAGCTCGTGTGAGCTGTTGTTGTCATCGGCCAGGGAGTGGAGTTTCTCTCTGAGTGAGTTCATTCTTGCAACTTACTCCCTCAAAGTGATCTCCTCAACCTTATAGGATTTGATCTCCTTGGCCTGAGTTCTAAAAACTTTTCTACACCGGTCATAGGCCTTGATCAACTTTTTATACTGAGCCATGAGTTCTGATTCATCATCAGAGAAACATTCCTCATGAACATCGTCTGGAGCATTAGACTCTGAAAGAATAGTGTCAGAGTTTACCTCTCCCATGAAATTGGGGGGCCAGGTTCTTCTTCATCGGAGTGAGCCATGAGCCCGAAGTAGGCTTCTTCATCTTCACTTTACTCGGATGAGTCAGTGTAACTAAAGGTCTCTTGCTTCTTTGCCATGAAGCTCTTCTCCTTATTTTTTCCGTAGGGGGACTTATGTTCTTCTCTTCTTCCACCCTCCTTCTTCTTATGAGGGCAGTCGATGATCATGTGACCTGGCTTATTATAGCAATAACACACATTGTCATTAGAATTATGTTTGTTCTATTTAGGTTTATACCTATCATTTATGTGAGGTTTCTTTTGATGATCACTTTTGTGACGTGATATTCTGTATGAGGAGTCTTTGCCTCTCATCTATTTCTTCTTACTTTGAAAATTCTTGAAATGTATGGAGAGAAAAGAGAACTCTCCATCAGATAACTCTGAGCCCGAGGAGCTTAGCTCTAAGTCTTCTTCTTCACTTTCTTCCTGAGTGGGAGAAGGAGATTCTGCTTTAGCCTTTCTTGTGCTATCTGTCTTCAGTGCAACTGACTTCCCCTTTGATGAAGATTTGCTGCCCTCTTCTTCAACTTTTCTAGAATTGATTTGAAACTCATAGGACATAAGCTTCCCGAAGAGGTTCTGGGGGTAAGTGTCAGCTAGTCTCCCAAACTCCCTGATAACACAAATCTTATTGTCCCATTCCTTAGTTAAGGATGTTAGGAACTTATAATTTAGTTCTCCATTTGTGAAAACCCGGCCTTAGTTTTTCACGCCATTGACGATCTTGAAGATGTTTTATATGTATCAGCTATTGTGTCCTTGATGCCTTGCTTGAAGGACTCATACTTCTAGTTCAGAAGGGATCTTATTTCATCCCTTACTTCTTCGGTGCCTTCTATCAAAACAATCAGAGACTACCATATTTCCTTGGCAGATTGGCATTGTATTAGGTTCTGCAACATTGAATCATCGACATCACTTGCGATGATATTCTTGGCTTTCTTGTCTAGAGAGACAAGGGCAATCTCATCTTTGTCATGATCCATCAATTTCTTCGGCACTTTCTTGGTTGGATCGATAGTGGAAGCAATCATGGGAACATAGGGACCATCTTCCACTACCATAAAGATCAAGGGATCAACAACTTCCATGAAGAATCTTACTCTTTCTTTCCACATGGGAAAGTTAGCCTTAGTGTACACTAGAAGCTTTGCAAAATCCTTGGATCTTTCCATGCTAGATAATCTCTACGACAACTAAAAGTAGATCTGTTCAAGGTGTGAACCTTTTTGTGAAAAATCTTCCTCTGATACCAATTGAAAGTATCTAGTTTTCTACCTACATCACCTAGAGGGGGGTGAATAGGTGAGTTCTACGCCTTTTGCGGAATAAAAATTGGAGAGTAATCAACATAAAAAATAACCAAGCATAACCCAGACGATATAAGAAATTTTTAGTGGTTCCGCAATCTTGGGTACGTCCACTCTCCACCTCGCCTATCTAGCACCACGGCTAGCCTCGGCTACTTCACTAAATCTCGGATTACACCAATCCTACAACTCTAAGCAATGCTCCTACAACTCGGATAACACACTCCTACAAACTCGATCCACAAATCGGATCTATTCACTTGATCCACAAACAGATCTACAAACTCGGAGAACAACACTCCTATAAAAGTTAAAATAATTGTACAACAACAATAAAAACTTATACTCTTAGTTCTGAAATCTTCAAGGTACTTCCTTCTTGAAAAATGAAAATATTTGTGAAGAAGTTGAAGAAGAAATCCTAAGAAAACTTGGATCTAAAAAGTGAGGGATAGATCTTATGTTTACTCTAGAGGGGGGTGAATAGAGTATTAAAAAATTATTAACTAGTTTTTATAGTGGATTAAAATATGGTGATATATATAAGTATAAATATAAATAGAGAATATCACAGCACACCAGCAAAGAAATAAACAACCATAGAAGACACAAGGATAATAGTGGTTCCCAAATAAACCTGGGTACATCTACTCTTCTACCACTCTGGTAGGAATCCACTACAGGTTTTTGATCAGGTGCCTTGCCATCACAAGATCTATTTTCTAAGGGAGACCTTGCAACCCTTTGAGCTTTGGATTAGGTTCCCAAAAACCAAACTAAGTCTTTTGATTAGGAGACTTAAAAACCAACTGTATAACTTTTGAAGGCAGTTAAGAAAACCCTTTACACACTGGATGAAATAAACAAAAAGGTTGAAGATGTTCTTCTCTCTCAATAATCTGAGAGAAGATTAGTGGATTCTAATAAAACAGAAAGCTCTCCTTATATGAATAGAGTTGATGATCTGGTGAGGGAGTCCTTTTCTCTTTAGGGTGTAGGACTTCTATTGAGAACTGCTCCTTCCTGTAGATGTATCTGAGAGATTGTGAAGATGATCTCAAAATGAAGATTGTTTGTTGGAAGAAAACTGAGGCAGAAAGTCTGAATGATAGTTTGTTGTTTTGTAAGTCTGTAAATTTCTGAGTGTATATCTCTGTAACATTGAGATAGAAAAACTTCTGAGAAAATATAGAATGCTAATCAGATATGAAATATTTGAAATCATTAATTTTGATACAGTTAGAGTATTCCTTGAGAAAGGAAACTGCCCTTGGAAACTAATCAGCAATAAACTCTGTGATAATATCCACATTTAATGTTGCATCTAAATGGAGATATTCATTAGAATATATTGCATTAAATGTCAGAGTCAAAACTGAAGGATGGTAAAAGCTTTACCACCTGAGGGGATAGATCTATTTAACTCTAGAGGGGGGTGAATAGACTATTTTAAAAACTTAATTGTTTTTTATAGCAGAATTAAAATAGAGATATGTATAACTGAAGAAAGTGCAGGAATGAAAAAAGTAACTAACACAACACACAACAATAAGAAAACAAAAAACAACCAGATGACACAAGAAATTTATAGTGGTTCCCCTAAACTTGGGTACATCCACTCTTCTGCCACCCTAGTAAAAATCCACTACAAGTTTTTGATCAGATGCCCTATCACCAACAGGTTTTTTCTTAGGTGCCTTGTCACCACAAGATCTATTTAAAGGGAGATCTCACAACGCTTTAGGCTTTTGATCAGGTGTCCAAAAACCAAGCTAATTCTTTTGATAAGGAGACTTAAGAAACAGGTGGTTAACTTTTGAATGGAGTTAAAATCCTGTGTACATTGGGGTGAAAAATTTGATATTATCTTCTCTTTATCAAGCAGCTGAGAAGACTTTAGTGGCTTGCTTTATGTTGACAAAGCTCCCCCTGAGATGATTATTGTTCAGGAATTGCATGAAGCTTTGCAGGGTGTAGGTCTTCTTGATGATCTGTAGAAGCTTTTAGACTGATTGAGTTTTGATGTCTCTTGAAAGATTGGAGAAGATTTGCAGATGATGAAGATTGAATGAGTATGCAGACTGAATATGTTTCTCTCTGTCTGCATATAACTCTTTAACAATTCTACAACTTCTTGTCTTCAATCTTCTTGAAATACTCTTTTTATTTTTCCTGCAGAAATTCTGTCTCTGAATTTGAATTCTACTCCTTGATTGATTGCTAAAATCTTGGAACTTGAACAAAAAGCAAGAAGGGCAATAAATTGATTCCTTAACTGTCCCAGTTATTAAGCCGAAGATTGACTCTGTGAAATCCAGTAATTAATACTACTAATGAACGACAATATTCATAAGAATATATGCATTTAATTACTCAGAGCAATATAGGTAATAATATATAATATAATCCTTGGTCAATCCAAAGATTAACTGCAGAGAATATAAATACTGAACTGAAAGATTTCTTTAACCTCAGAACTGATTTCATTGATCTGAACTCAAAGTTCATCGAGCTGAGAAATCATCTTCGTCGACCTGAGCTCAGAGAGAAAATAATCTGGAAGGAAACTGCCAAAGCTAAGCTCCAAGTTCGTCGAACTGAGGTAGAATATCGTCGACTAGAGAAAGTGAGAGAGAAGGGAGTTCGTCGACCTGAGCAAGTATTTCGTCAAGCTCGACTCATAATAGAAACTTTGAGTTCGTCGATCTGCGATCGACAATCATTGATCTTAGTTCGAAGAAATTCGAACTGATTTCTTAACTCTGTTAACAATTGTAATTCTTCTAAGTCTAGATCTCTGAAGTCTTCTCAAGGCTTGATCATATGATGTCTAACCTAGTCAGACTGTCCTAACCTTAGAACTAACAAATTGAACTTAGGCTATACAGAATGGGTCAAAGCCTAATAGTGAACCTTAACCCAAATCCAAACAAGGGATCCAACAATCTCCCCCTATTTGGGTGAGGTCACTAAACAAAATAGAAAAACATAAAAACACAAAGCAATATAATTATCTGACAGATTTTTAAACTAATCAACATATATGAGATAGCTAAGTGCAATACACATATATATCTCAGAGAAATAAATGTTCAAGGATTGTCAGAGGAAGGAGCAGAAGATGATTTAGCAAATATAATTTTCCTGTGAGGATCTTCTGCTTCCTTCTTAGACATCTTTATGTCTTGCACTCCAAGGACTGTAACACTTGATGCTCTGGGAACCACAACTTCTGGATGGACCTGCATATAAACATTTGGATCAAATAAATGTTTGTCAACCTGAAATTTATAAAGTTCTTTTTGTCTGTAGGTTGATATTGTACTGAATTTTGATGCATCGGATCCTTCTGCTTTGACCTTGTTCATCTAAGATAAGCCAATCAGTTCTTGAAATCTTGCCATTCTGAAATTGGGATCTAGTTCAGGTTCATAAAATGGAGAGGGAGGTCTCTCTGGATCAGTTTTAGAAGCATCCTGAGCAGACTCTTGAAGTTTTCTGAAAATAATTGATTCCTGTTGAAAGCTGGTTGGAGGCAGAGACAGTTGAGATTTGCTTTGATAATAGGACTTTGGAGGGCTGCACTGATTGTATCTTCCAGATGGTCTAGAGGACTTGTAGGAGGATGGTCTTTGAGATTGAGAAGTGCTTGAAGCAGGCTTCTGAGTCTTTGCAACACTTCCTGAAGATTGTGAGATATTTCCTGTAGCACCTACAGCAGGAGTAGGAGGAGGAGGTCCTCTCCAGTTCCTTTGAGGACGAGGAGAGTATCTTCTGCTCTTCTTCCTGGCTTTTTGCTCATTTTTAGAATGCCACATCCACTTAGGCATACCTTGGTAAGGAGTAATATTATTCATGATATAGTAGGGTATGTCAGCAGTTGGGTTAGGCTTAGGAACAGCCTTGGCAGGAACTTTTCTCTTCTTAAATATCATCTTCTTAGGGCCAGAGTCATAAGAATCATTATCATTATCATCATCATTAGATGATCCAGGAGGATGGGCATATAAATCATAAATCTCTTTTAGAGTTTCTTTGGAGATCTGCTTCTCAGCCTGAGTATTTACTAGAAATTCTTGGTTCTGCAAAACTTTAGTAACACTCTGATTTTCTTTTACTTCTTCTATATCTGCAAGCATGATATCATCTAAGTTTGGTATAGGACTTTCATCCATCTTATAAGTTGGAGGAGAGAAAGCCTTGGGCTCAGAAACTGGTTCACAGATATCTTCAATAACTAATATTTTAGTAACCACTGGAGCAATAAACCTTGCCATTATCTAGTCTATAACTGTATGACTTATTGGGGAAGAATATCATATAATAGCCTTGGAAAAATTAACAATAGAACTTGGTAAAGCATATCTGTAGACTGGATTGAAAGAATCAATTACAGATTTTAAATCAATTGAGGGATTTAAAGTAACAGTGCTTATTTCTTCATCAATATTAAAAGCCATAATAATATCTGAATCTATATCTTTGATATCAATAATATCTGCAGGGATGTCTATTTATAGAGAATCTGCTGCTGCTGCTGCTAGAAGAAGAAGAGCTGGAACAACCGCTACTGCTACCACTAGAGGACAAACTAGAGCTTCTTCACTGGATATCTCCCCCTGCCTGGTTTCAGAGAGTCCTAAAGCCAGGACCCCAGAAGAAGGGATAGAATGGAGAGCATTAATTCTAACAGAGTGAGAATTGATAGAGGCTGAGAGAGGAGCAATAACATTGGCTGTTAATTACTCTAGCAAGGGAGAAATAAATTTTAGAAGATCCTTGGCAATATCAGATAAATTTAGATATGGAGGTTCTGGAGCAGAGGGGGTGAAGGGGGTCTGATGTCCACAATTTGAACATACAGAGAAAGTTGGGTCAAATTAAAGGAATGTGGAGGTAGTGTTGGAGGGAATTGATATGGTTGGAGTTGTGATAGTAGGAACTTGAGTGGTAGGAGTAGATGAAGTGGGGATGTCCTTGATGGGAGATTAAGCTGGGGATTGATGTGGAGATGGTGGAGGTGGAGATAACAGATTGAAGTTGGGTTGAGGGGAGGTATATGGAATGTCAGCCAGAAAATTTGGAGGAGGAAATAGAGGATGAATGAGATCAATCATAATTTCATCTTCATGAATGATGATAGTTGACTTAGGAGGTGATGGTGGTGTAAAAGGTGAAGTTTGAGGGGTAGAAGTGAAAACAGCAAGTTAGGAGGAAGATGGTTGTTATTGAGAAGGAGGTGAAGGGGTTCTACTAGAGGGAAGAACATCTTATGGAGGTGGAGGAGAGGCTATTACTGGCCTTGTACCCTCAAAAGTCCTGTAAGAGAAGGAAGCCCTGGATGGCTTAGTGATGGTCCTCTCCCATCTGCCAAATAACGCACAAGTCAGCCTCTTGGATGCATTGATGAATATGGTCTGAGAGACCAGTGATTTAGATTCCTTGGCCTATAGGTAGATGCCTAAAATTCTCCCAAAACATACTTCCTTCTTGGTATTCTTCTTCTTTATCAAATCAAACAACAAAAAACTCCAGTTAACTGATTTTCTATTCACCAAGGCACTCATCACAAGAAATTGATGCCTTTTGATATAGTCATGTGCGGTGTGCTTGCCCAACAAGGCTTTACCAAGGATATCAGTTAGGAGATTATATTAAACTGATAAGTCCTTCTTCAATAGCTTGCTAGGGTTTCCAGTAGAGTGACCCATTACAGCCAGCATATTGGAAAATTCCTCACTATTCATCTCTATATCATCTTCACCATTAACAAAACCAAATATTTCAGACAAAATTGCAGGGATAAGATTGACTTGTTGTCCTGCAATGGTGCCGATAAGGGTTTGGGCATCATGAGACGAGGATGAATAAACCCATTCTTTGATCTTGAGCACTGGAAGTTTGATTATGGCTGCCATAAACTTCTGCAAATGCGTCTCCTCAAACAGTTTCAGTATATCCTGGAAGATTTGATCGATGTGACTGAATGATTCAAAATCGATATCAAAGCCTGCATAAAATTTCATCACAGAGAGAACGGCCACTGGGATCGCCATGGAGGTGTTCCTGCAAATAAAGAGAAAACGATCAAGTGCAAAGATAACTGAAAGTGCGTGATGGAGCTCGAAGAAAACCTAGTTATAAGGTTTTCCGAATATGAAATTCCAGACTCCATCTTGCGAAGGAAAAAGAAATCTTCGATCTCAGGTTGACGAAAAATTTCATGAATAAATGATATCGTCGGTCACATTCTGAAGAGGGAAAAATTTTCGTCGTTCTCAGGTCGAAATTTTTTTTCTTAAGCATGATCGTCGATCTCAGCTCGAGGAAAATAACTTCACACAGAGAGTTCGTCGATCTCAAGTCGACGAATTTTCTCAAGAACTGTCCTCAGATCGTCGATCTCCGTTCGACGAATTGTGACAAATTCTTCGACCTCAGATAGGAAATTAAATTAATGCTTCTCCATTAATCATACCTAGCTGATTCAAAAAGAACAGATGTTTCTTCTCATCCAATGGCTTGGTGAAGATGTCTGCACTTTGTAAATCAGTAGAGATAAAGACAAGATTAATTTTCTTTTTGTCTAAACAATATCTAATGAAAGGATGTCTAATTTCTATATGCTTGGTCCTATTATGATGCACTGGATTTTGTGCAATTGAAATTGCACTGGTACTATCACAAAATATAGTTGAATTATTTAAGTTGAGACCATAATACAGTAATTGATTTTGTATCCAGAAAATCTGTGAACAGCAGCTGCCTGTAGCTATGTATTCAGCTTCAGCAGTTGATGTGGACACAGAGGTTTGCTTCTTATAAAACCTGGACACAAGCCTATCACCAAGGAACTGGCAAGTTCCTGATGTGCTCTTCCTGTCCACTCTACATCCAACAAAGTCAGCATCTGAGAATCCAGTTAATTCAAATTCTTGCTCAGTTGGATAAAAGAGTCCTAGATTTTGGCAACCCATTATATATCTAAAAATTCATTTTAATAAAATATAGTGAGATTCTATAGGGTTCACTTAGAACCTCGCACAAATACATGTGGCAAACATTATATCAGGCCTACTTGCTGTAAGATATAATAGGATACCATCAGGTGATTGCATCACTTGGAGACCAAGGAAGTATGAAAGTGCACCCATGCTACTCATCTCAAACTTTCAATGCATTAGATCAGAAAATCTTTTGCATAGTTTGAGATCAGTAGAGCCAAAAATAATATAATCTACATATATTTGAACTAACAAAATTTTATTGTTATGATGCCTGATAAAAAGAGTCCTATCTACTATGCCCTTAGAAAACTTATGCTCTATAAGAAATCTAGCTAAGGTCTAATACCAAGGTCTTGGAGCTTGCTTTAAACCATAGAGAGCTTTATGCAATCTAAAGACATGAGAAGAATGAGTTTGGGAGATAAAACCTGGTGATTGCACCACATACACTTCCTATTTTAATTCTCCATTTAGGAATGCACTTTTTACATCCATCTGGTAGACTTTGAATCTTTTATAGGCTGCATAGGCGAAGAAAATCCTTATAGCCTCAATCCTTGCCACTAGAGCAAAGGTCTGATCATAATCTATTCCTTCCTCCTGTGAATAACCTTGAGCTACTAGCCTTGCTTTGTTCCTTATAATATTTCCTTAAGCATCCAGTTTGTTTCTGAGGACCCAATTGGTTCCAATGACTGGATAGTCTTTAGGTCTAGTAACCAAATCCCAAACTCTACACCTCTCAACCTGATTGAGCTCCTCTTGCATTGCAATGATCCAGTGGGGAACTTTCTCTGCATCTTTGATGGAGTGGGGCTCAATTTGAGAAATGGAACAAGCATGCATCACATCATTGTTGAGTTGATGCCTTATTTGTACACCAACTGAAATGTCTCCAATCACTTGAGATATAGGGTGATCTTTAAGTATGACAAGATCAATTGGAGGAGTTGGTTGAGCAACAGCTTGTGGAATTAATTCCTCTTGTGGAATTATATTAGCTATTGGAGGAAGTTCAGTCACTTCCAAACTTTTTCTTCACTTTCTTCTTCAACTTAGGGAGAAGGATGTGATGGAACCACTTGGGTGAGATTTAGATCATCCAATTTCTCACACAAGTATGGTACCTGCAAAATGTTATTGGTATATACTTTTTTCTCCTTATAAAACATGTTAGCCTCATTAAATAAAACATGAAAAGATTCCTCAATTTTTAAAGTGGATTTGTTAAACACCCTATAAGCTTTGCTGACTTGGGAATATCCTAGAAAAATTCCCTCTACAGCCTTTGCTTCAAACTTTTTAGTGTATTTCTTGTCATTATTGTGAATATAATATAGACATCCAAATACTTAAAAATAGGTGATTTTAGGTTTCTTCCCTTTAAGTAACTCATATGGAGTCTTATTCTTAAGCTTGTGTATCAGACTTCTATTCAGTAACTAGTTTGTTGTGCTTACAGCCTCTACCCAAAATGATATAGGCATGTAAGCATCTGTAAGTAATGTGCCTGGAGATTCAATTAGGGTCTATTTTTCCTTTCAGCAACCCCATTTTGTTGAAGAGTTATAGGAGCTGAGAAGTAGTGCCTGATACCTTTCTTCTCACATAACTCTTGCATAAGAAGAGACTCAAACTCAGTACTATGATCACTTCTGATCAATGCAACTAGAGTAGAGTACTCAATCTGTATGTTCTTGAGAAAATCTATAAGAACCTTGAAGTTATCTGACTTAAATCTTAGAAAAAACATCCAAGTGAATATTGAGATGTCATCTACAATCACTAAAGTATAAGATTTCTCTCCTAGGCTTTGTACAACAATAGGTCCAAAAAGGTCCATGTGTAGTAAGTACAATATCCTAAGTGAGTCACTTTTATTTATAGATTTAAAGCTATTTTTAGTTTGCTTGCCTAACTGACAAGCCCTGCAGATTCCTTCCTTCTTATAGGGGCTAGAAGGCAATCCTCTAACAAGGTTGTCCCTAGATACCTTAGAAATATTTTTAAGATTTACATGTCCTAATATTTTATGCCAAAGTTCATTTTGATTGCTAACCTGATTAAATAAACAAAGTTCTAAACTAGCTGATTGAAAATTTACTACATATATGTTGCCTTGTCTATGTCCAGTTAAAATTGGTTTTTTTCTTTACAAGAAATAATACAGGAAGATGAGTTAAATGACACCTAATAACCTACATCACATAATTGACTTATGGATATTAGGTTATGCTTTAAGCCACTCACATAGGCAACTTTCCTGAAGGTGACTGCTCCAACTTTAACATCTCCATAGCCCTTAGTTTGGCCATCGTTAGAGTCACCAAAGATAATCTTTGGACCTAGCTTGGACTTGTAGTTTATTAGATTGTCCTTACAGCCAGTCATATGCTTTGAGAATCCACTGTCCATATACCATTATTGATTAAAGAATGGATAATCCTTCACTTGCATAAAAAGGAATTAGGTCTTCTTGACCCAGGTTACCTTGGGTCCTTGTTTC
The DNA here is from genome assembly GCA_039513925.1 of Platanthera zijinensis. Taxonomy (NCBI): domain Eukaryota; kingdom Viridiplantae; phylum Streptophyta; class Magnoliopsida; order Asparagales; family Orchidaceae; genus Platanthera; species Platanthera zijinensis. The sequence continues at coordinate 167,767,231 of CM077092.1, forward strand.
TTTTAATAAAAGAAACTGGAAATAATAGAAAATTCTTGTTGATTTTTATATCCTAAGGGATGATATCTTCTTGGTGGTATTTCCTATTGGGTGAATGGACTAACAAAATATTTTGAATGATTAAATGTTTTGGAATAATTAAAGTTTATGTTAGGCTGAACTATGATCGACGAATTCTGATAAGTTTGTTGACTTGAGGTCAATGAATAGGGATGAGTTCATCAAACTCCGTTCAGAGAATGGATATATTCATTCTATGAGCCACAAAATCGTCCATCTCAGCTCGAAGAACCATATTGGTTTCGTCGATTGTAGTTCGAAGAATAATTATAATAGAAAACTGCGTTCGGTGTTCGTCGATTTGAGTTTGATGAACTGTACACATTTCGTCGATTTGAGTACGACAAAATCTATTGAACATTGTTATAATTAAGATTTTTGTTATTCTTTCTCTTTTTCTTAGGTTTCTATTTTAAATTAGTTAGTTCATTGTTTTCATAAACCTTTTCTTTACCTTTTTCTGATATAAATTTAATGGGTGTAGAAAGTATATTTTTTTGAATTTAATAGGGTTGGCTTGATGAAGCACCAAAGCCCAGCTTGCCATTGAGCCTGGCATTTATTGTGCTTGTGATGTCCATCAGCTTAAGGCTTCTCCCATTGAGAGATTCCTCAAGTTGGTTTACCTCACATAATTCAGTTTTTAATGAAATGATTTGTTCATTAGCTAAGTCTAAATAATTTTTCAGTTTGATATTTTTAGCAAATAGGTTATCAAATTCAAGCTGTCTATCTCTAAGAATTTTTATTTCCTTCTCTGACTTGATTAAATCATTGCATAAGGATTTAAATTCACTTTTAAAATCTTCTGAATTGAAATCAAATGAAGAGATTACCTTATCTTTTTCAGATTCAGATTCCTCTTCTGATTCTTCAGCTTGTTACTCAACATCAAATTTGCTATTGGAGGCATTAATAGCCATAAGGCAAACTTCCCTTGACTTTGCCTCCTCTTCATCTTCACCAGAGCTGTACGATGAGTATTCTTCTTCTGTATCACTCCAGGTCTTAGCAATGAATCCTTTCTCCTTTCTATTGTGTTTGCTGGAGGAGTGCTTGCTAGAGTACTTACTTGATTATCTCTTACTCTCCTTTTCTTTTCTTCTGTCTTTCTCCTGTGCCTCTGGGCATTCAGGTATAATGTGCCTAGGTTTTCTGCATCGAAAACAAACAATCTCCTTGGTAGGAGTCTTGTCATATCTTGGCTTATCATCATTCTTGGATTACCTTTTTCTAATGTCTTTCTTGGCAATTTTATAGAATCTTTTAGCCAACAAGCTCATTAGTTCTTCATTAGCTAGAAGAACTTCTGATTCTTCTGTTTATTTAAAAGCAATGTTGTGTTCTTTCCTTGAAGAAGTAGAAGCCTTCTGTTCAGCAGCCTCCCTTGTCTTGATCAACTACTCATAAGACTTGAGCTTGCCATGGAGAGATAAACTTCTGGCCTCCTTAATTGGCCATATCCTGGAATCCCAAGTGCTTGGGAAGCACATTAGGATTTTGTCATTTATTATAGTAAATGAGATGTCCTTATCGAGGGTTCTCAGTTCATTTAGGTTTGTTATACATCTCAGCAACAGTCTCTGATTCCTCCTTCTTGAAATTCTCATACTATGATATGAGGAGGGATCTCCTATTTTTTCTTTCATATGCTGAGCAAGCAACTATTTGGTTTCGTTTGTTCCAAATGGCCTTTGTAGAGGTGCACTCAGTCACCTTCTGAAAGATGTCATTTGACATTATTTGTGCCAGAATATACATTTCTTTAGCATCTGCCATCTTGGCTTTCTTTTGTGCATCAGTCCACTCAGGTGGTGGAACTTCATGTGTATTGGAAGTTGTAGCAGCAGCTGTAGGTTGAGGGGGACCTGTCAAAATATAGTTGAAAATGTCCTCATCAATAGAATTCATGTAGAGTTTGATTCTTGCCTTCCAGAGTGAAAATTTATTCAAGTTGTACACTAGAGGTTTTATGCTAGAATAATCCTTATTCTGTGCCATGCTGTAAATAAGGGGATAGAGAGAAAAAGATCTATCAAAGGATCTTGGTTCAGATGTAAGTCTGTGAAACCAAAAAAACAGTACTCTGATACAGATTGAAAGATGGTAAAAGCTTTACCACCTGATGGGATAGATCTATTTAACTCTAGAGGGGGGTGGGGGGGTGGGGTGAACAGAGTATTTTAAAAATATAATTGGTTTTTATAGTGGAATTAAAATAGTGATATGTATAACTGAATTAAGTGAAGGAATGAAAAAACTAACAAACACAACACAAAACACACAACAATTAGAGAACAACAAATAACAAGACGACACAAGAAATTTATAGTGGTTCCCCTAAACTTAGGTACATCCAATCTTCTACCACCCTGGTAGGAATCCACTACAGATTTTGATCAGGTTCCCTATCACCAACAGGTTTTTGCTCAAGTGGACTGTCACCGTAAGATCTATTTGAAGGGAGATCTCACAACCCTTTAGGCTTTTGATTAGGTGCCCAAAAACCAAGCTAAGTCTTTTGATAAGGAGACTTAAGAACCAGGTGGTTAACTTTTGAAGGGAGTTTAAACCCTGTGTACATTGGGTGAAAATTGTGATATTGTCTTCTCTTTCTCAAACACCTGAGAATACTTTAGTGGATTGCTTGATGTTGACAAAGCTCCCCCTGAGATGATTATTGTTCAGGAATTGCTGGAAGCTTTGCAGGGTGTAGGTCTTCTTGATGATCTCTAGAAGATTTTAGACTGATTAAGTTTTTATGTCTCTTGAAAGCTTGGAGAAGATTTACAGATGATGAAGATTGAATACGTTTCTCTCTATCTCCCTGTAACTCTTTCACAATTCCACAACTTCTTGTCTTCAATCGTCTTATAAAACTCTTTTTATATTTCTTGCAGAAATTTTGTCTCTGAATTTGAATTCTACTCCTTGATCGATTGCTGAAATCTTGGAACTTGGACAAATGGCTAGAAGGGCAATAAATTGATTCCTAAACTATCCCAGTTATTAAGCCGAATATTGACTCTTTGAAATCCAGTAATTAATGCTGCAAATGAACGTCTATATTCATAAGAATATAGGCAATTAATTACTAAGAGCAATATAGGTAATAATATATAATATAAGCCTTGGTAAATCCAGAGATTAACTGCAGTGAATAGAAATGCTGAACTGACAGATTTCGTAGACCTCAAGACAGATTTTGTCGACCTGAACTCAAAGTTCGTCGAGCTGAGAAATCGTCTTCATCGACCTGAGCTCAGAGAGAAAATAATATGGACGGAAACTGCCAAAGCTGAGCTCAAAGTTCGTCGAACTGAGGTAGAATTTCATCGACCAGAGAAACTGAGAGAGAAGGGAGTTCGTCAGCCTGAGCTAGTATTTCGTCGAGCTCAGCTCAGAGTAGAAACTCTGAGTTTGTCGATCTGCGATCGACGATCGTCGAGCTGAGTTTGAAGAACTTCGAACTGATTTCTGAACTCTCTTAACAACTGCAATTCTTCTAAGTCTTGATCTCCGAAGTCTTCTCAAGGTTGGACCAAAAGATGTCTAACCTAGTCAGACTGTCCTAACCTTAGAACTAACAAATTAACCCTAGGCTATACATGATGGGTCAAAACCTAATAATGAACCTTAGCCCAAATCGAAACTAGGGATCCAACAATAACTACCAAAAATTAATCCCATTATAATATTTTGCCTTCAGAATGATTAGCCTTAAATTGAGTCTGAGAATTATTCTGCTTCTGCCAATAAAATTGCCTAAGAAAACTGCAGAGAGATAGTCGAACTCAGCAAATAAATCGTCGACCCGAGCCTTGAATTTGTCGAGCTGATTCTTCTTGTTCGTCGACATGAGCTCCAAGTTCGTCGAGCTGAGTTGGGTTATCGTCAAGCTGAGATTGCAGAGTTGAGGACAAATTTTGTCAACCAGAGCTCAGCTTTCGTCGAGCTCAACTCAGGGTTGGAACTCTGAGTTCTTCGAGCTGAGCTTGAATTTGGTCAAGCTGAGTTCAACTTTCGTCGAACTGAAATCCTGAACTTTTAAATCTTCTAAGGCAAAACTCTGGAAAATACTATAACCCTAGACTATACCTGTTGGGTCAGTCTAAGCATCCTAATAGTAATCCCTACCCAAATCAAACCTGTTGTTCCAACAATCTCCCCCTATTTGGGTGAGGATACTATTTACAAAATATAGCATAAAGCAAAAAGATATATCTAGCAGAAATAACACATTCAGCAGATATGAACAATTGTGCCTTGTGAAAAATATACACAGCAAAAATAATGTTCAGAAAGAATAATAAAAAAATTAAGAGTCTTTATTTGAAGGATTAGTAGAAGGGTCTTAAGCAGGTTTGGTGAAAACCATTTTTCTTTTTGGATCAATTGCTTGCAATTTAGTCATCTTCATGACTTCAGCACGAAGAATTTTCACAGACGCAACTCTGGGCACTACAACTTCTAGATGCAAATTCATATACTTATCAACATTGAAAAGATTTTGTACCAGATATTTCTCTTGTTCTTTCTTCCTGTAAGATAACATGGTAGAGAAATGAGAGGAATCCTTTCCTTCTTCCCTGTCCATTCTTATCTGAGATGGAGCTATCAGCTCATTGAACTTGGCCATTCTATAGTTTGGATCCAATTCTGGATCGTAAGCTGGAGAGGGACGTCTCTCTGGACTAGATTCTTCTTCTTGACTACCTTGTTCTGTTAGCTGATTGCCTTGACTATTGTGTTGTTGTTGCTGCTGCTACTGCTGCTGTTTTCTTTGTTGGCTACTGGATCGAGAGTCTGAACTTGAGGGTCTTTCTTTGTTACTATGTGTAGGTCTTGATTGATGAGAGTAAGAAGCAGACCTTTGAGCTTGAGAAACCTTGCTTGTTGATCTTGCTACAGGAGGAGGAGGAGGTCCTCTCCAAGTTCTTTGAGGAGAATGATATCTTTTCATCTTCTTTCTTCTCTTTTGTTCATTCTTATAGAGTCTTATCCTGTAGGGAGTATCTGGAGTGAGAGTATTGTTTTGCAGAATATATTAGGGAGTATCTGTTGTGGGATTTGGTTTTGGAGCAGCCTTTATTGGAGCCTTCTTCTTGGCTTTTCTCTTCTTAGACCCAATATCCTCTGAATCATCTTATTAATCATCATCATTAGATTCACTGGCAGGAAAATCATACAAATCATCAATCTATTTTAGCATTTGAGTAGATAATGCTTGAAGAGACTTTGCTTGAATATCTGTATCGATTATATCAGCTTGAGGCTGTGGAACTATATGTTTTGCACTAATCTGTACATCAGTATCTGTTGTATCTATATCTTCAAACATAATCTCATCCATGTCTGGCATAGGAGATTCAACCCAAGCATAGGTTGGTGGAGGGAGAGCCTTTGGCTCTATAAAATAAATACTGGAAGAAGTATTACAGAAACTATTTCTAATATCTTCTAAGACAGAAGAATCAACTGGAGAAGAATAACAAACTATTGCTTTAGAGTAATCAGAAACTTTATCAACTATATCAAAAACAGGTAAAGTGCAACTATAAACTGTATCAAAGGAATGAAGTAAAGAATGAATGTCAATTGTGGGATTGATGATGAAATCACCAGCAGTGATCATTTCAGTGTCAACTGACTCTTCTTTAAAACAAATCATTTCAGTATCTTCAAAAATCTCAAATACCGTTACTATAACTGGAATTTCTACTGCTGCTGTTGTTGCTACTGGTACTGTTGTTGCTACTACTGTTGTTGCTATTGTTGGAGCTAGAGCTTCTTTACAGGACATCTCCCCCTTCCTAGTTTCAGAGAGACCTGAACCCAGGGCCCCAGAAGAAGGGATAGAGGAGGAGGAAGCAAGCCGAGCAGAAAGTAGGGAAATTGAAGCAACAAGAGGGGAAACAACCTCATCTATGAGCTTCTTCAGAGTAGGAGTAAATAATTTGAGAAGATTATTGGCAATGTTAGAGAAGTCTATATATAGTGGATCAGGAGTAGAGGGGGTATAGGTGGATTTATGACCATAGTTGGAACAGATTGAGACTGCTTGAGTTATGTCTGTTTGTAGGAAGGTTGGAAAAGTTGGTGAAAGATTTGGTGGATGGATTGCATCAGGTAGTTCATCTGGAATGATTTGCTGAGCTTTGAAAGAGGTAGAGATTGTTGTGGAGATGGAGATGAGAGTAGAGTGAAAGTTGGAGAAGAGAGTAAAGTGAAAGTTGGAGATGACAGAAGTGGATCTAGATGAGTAGAAGTGGATGGGATGTCATTAAGATGTGGTGGAAGAGGTGATTGAGGAGGTGATGGTGTATCCTCATGAATGTGGATTGGTGATTGTGGTTGAGATTGTTATGTAGAAGATAGTGAGGCAAGAGATGGTGAGGCAGGAGGGATGGAAGTAGATGGTGTGTCTGTAATGACTATGGATTGTTGTTGAAGAGGAGGAGATGGTATATGAGCAGGAGAGGGAGGAGGAGGAGGAACTTCTTCAGGGGTTTGGAGAGTGGCTGCTTCAGCCCTTGTGTCCTCTAAAGCTATCCTAGAAGAAGAAGCCTGGGAGGGCTTTGGGATAACCCTCTCCCTTTTGCCAAAGAGGGCACAGGTAAGCATCTTAGAGGCATTGATAAAAATGGTCTGGGAGACCAACAGTTCTGGAACCTTTGCCTGGAGGAAGATTCCCAGAACTCGACCAAAGCTTACATCCTTCTTACTTATTTTCTTTTTAATCAAATCAAATATGATTCCACCCCAGTTCACTGATTTATTTTTTACCAAAGCACTCATCAAGTTAAACTGATGCCTGGTAATATGGTCATGGGCAGAGTGCTTGCCCAAGATGACTTTGCCAACCACATAAGCCAAGAACTTGTATTCAACAGTCAAGTTCTTTTTCAGCAGCTTATTAGGGTTTCCCTGGGAGTGAACCATGATAATTAGCATATCCTCAAACTCATTGCTAGATAATTAAAAATCATCTTCCCTATTTATAAAACAAATAACTTCTGTTAGAATTTTAGGGGGTCAGAGAAACCTGATCACCAGAGATTGATCCAGAGATGGAGGTTTGTTCTGGAAAGGTTGTTGTGAATACCCATTCTTTGATTTCCTACACTGGAAGCTTGATCCTTAAGGTCATACACTTTCTCAACTGAGGAGCCTCAAACAACTGAAGGATGTATTTGAAGATTTGATCAGAATGGTTGAAAGAGTCGATGTCAATGTCAAATCCTTCATCAAACTTCATTCCAGAGAGGGTCGCCGCTGAAATCGCCATGCCTGCAAAACAAGAGATTAAGTGCAAAAGAGCTAGAAAGCGTAGGATGAAGTTCGATGAAGACCTAATTATAGATTTTAGAAGTCGAAACAGCAAACTCTGCCCGACTAAAAGCGAAACATCGAAGGAGGGGCGAGAGAAAAAAAAACAAAACAAAATGATAAAATTAATAGCTATCCTTTTTTAAAAATATCAAAGCACTCCTCGGCAACGATGCCAAAACTTTGGTACAGGGATTCACAATGATGGAGAGAGGGATAAGATGAAGAGAAGGTGGATGTGGTGGTTGAGAATATTCTCCGATTCTATATCTGATAAAGGCAAGCGTACCTTATTGGTTATAGTATATGATACTAAAGATTAGTATCAAGGTCGTATTTCCCTGGGGCGTAATGACTACATCTACTCGAAGGAGATTGCTATTATTTTATCAAATGATTTTTCTATTAATTACTAAACTAAAAAACTGAAATTAAGTTACTAAGCTAAAAAAAAGAAAACTAATTACTTGCAGAAATAAAAAGAGTTAAAGCTAGAGATAAAGGGGCGCACTCGATCAAGAATCACCTCAGCTAAAGTCGATTAAAAAGGCAATAAATAAACCTAAGCTTAATAGGGTAAAAGTCCTTGACCGTTGAGGTTCCTAAATCTTGAACATGCTTCTCTCGAAGTCGTGCCAAACTGAGTTTAGGAAGGTCTGACCGACTCTCGTCTAAATCGGAGGCCTAAATCTCGCTTTATGCGGTGAACCCCTCTATTAGATTTTACTCCAATCAGGGGGATTTGGACGTATGCCTTTCTCGAGGGGTGCGTACAACTCCCTTTACTCTTGAATGTTCACTTCATTCTATCGGCCTCTCGGCTAGCCCAGAATGAAAGCAAAGGTAGAGAGTATATATCGATAATATACCTCTAGCGCATGAAAAATCAAGAGTAATTCAAGGCTAAAACCTAAAAAGAAAAGGTAAATTAAAGTAACATAACTTAATCGCTCGAACCTCGGATCATCAAGATCGAGTCCAAGGAGGATTATTTATTCATGGTAAAAGGGAAAGAGAGGGGTAAAGGTGCACGAAAATTAAAGAGAGAGAATATAGAGAAAGGAAATGCTAACTATAATTCATTAAAAAAGAAGAGTGATTACAAGTAGAAATGGAGATTACAAGTGCAAGAAAATGAACTAACTACTTATGTGATTCTAATAAGAAAATATTACAGGAAATGAAAGTGCATTGCATGAAATTAAAAGCTAGAATTAGAGGGAGAGAGAGAGCAAAACATTAAAATAAGAACACTAAAACCCTAAGAAATGAACTAGCAGCACCTCCCCTCTCCCCAAAAGTTTGTTCAGAATGCTGGGAATGGCCTGGTATTTATAGAGTTTTCCCACGGGTTGGTCACGCCCGGGGAGGGTGTGTCAGGGGGCGTGATAGGTATGGAGTTGACCTCAGGAGCTGAATTCTGGCGGGAATGATGATTGCTTCGGTACGATTGCGGTCACGCCCTAGGTCACGCCCGTGACAGGGGGTGTGACAGGCGTATCAAGTAAAAATCAGCGATCGGATTTCCGTCAGATGTCAGAAAAAGGAGGGTCATGCTTTGTGACACGCCTAGGGGGGTGTGTCATGGTGGTGTGACAATACTATTTCCTTGCAGTGGCGGAGAAAGCATTGAATGCGGCGGTAGGCATCGGGCAGAGGGTGTCACGCCCCATGCACGCCGTTGGACACGCCCGGGGAGGGCGTGTCATGGGGGCGTGACACGGGATTTTGGCGGTAAAATCATTTTAGCAGCTGGATTACTTGGAACCAGGTGACATGCCCAGGGTCACGCCCGAGGAGGGCGTGACAGCAGGGCATGACCGGACATATTTGGCCGCAAACTTGTTTAAACCCGCAAAAACAGAAAATTAACATTAGTTATAATATTTACATAAAAAGAAACCTAAAATTACATAAAGGAAGGGTTTTAAAACGAAAATAATATATTTTTACCCTAATAAATTAAGCTAAAATATGCATCATCAGGCATCGCTAGCATCCCAATCATCGAAAGCAATTGAGCCATAAGTAGGGGGATCATCAGAAAAATGGTGGCGCTTACACTGAGAGCAAAACAGGAAAATAAATGACACACTCCAGTCATGGTAATTGGGTCTGGTAAGCTTGTAAGCAGTACCTAAATTACAATAAGTAGAAATAGAAGAAGTAGAAAAAGAAGGAGGAGCAGATAAAGTAGAAGAAGAAGAGAGAGTTGGAGTGTCCATCGAAAGCAATAGGAAACGCATGGGTAGAGAAAATAACCCGCACAAACACAATAGAGAAAATAATCCGCGTGAACAGAATAGGCCGCATGAACATAACAATTCACAAAGAAGAGCAACAAGCAAGGGAGGGTGGGGCGGGAAAGAGACCGCAAGTGGTTAGAAAAAGAAACCGCGAGCAAAGAGGAGCAAAGGACTAGTTATCTTTGATACCATGTAAAAAAAGATAAATAAATGGTAAATTTTATTGCTCCAAAAAGATAAGCAATACAAAGGTATGCCCCCTTATTTATAGAAAATGGGGGAGATAAGAGATTACAACAAGCGATGTGAGACTAAATACAAGTCGTGCGGGCTATGCGGAAGTCAAACCGCAAGACTATACAATGAAGAATACACATCCTGGGAAGCTGCTGATCTTCAACAGAGGAAAGTCCCGAGACAGCTACTACGGGTTGGCTCTAGACCGTAGTTGTGGATACAACCAGACAACTACAGCGGATAACCACCAGAACACTACTGTGGATAACCACTAGATCGCTGTTGCGGATAACCTCCAGATTACTACTGCGGATAACCTCCAGATTGATGCTAGGGATAACCTCCAGACCATTGCTACGGATAACCTCCAGACCGCTACTATGGGAAGAGTCTGACCATAGCCGCGGGTATCCACCAGACCGCAGCTGCTTGTTGCCAATAAGTTGCAGCTATGAGTTGCTCTCCATACTGAAAAAAAGAATACAGAACATCTAGGATAGCTCGGCAGGACACAGGTTGACAATCGCGATTTGCTAAACCGCTAGACTAAACCGTATGTCTATCAAATCGCAAGAATGCTACAGAACAGACCACAATCTTTGACCTCTAAGCCAAACCTCCACAATAAAAAAAATAGTAGACCATTGCGATGAGATAACAAACTGCCCAGTCTTCTTAGGTTTTAACAGAGCAAAAGCTGGAAGATCTTTTTAGACACTAACTTCCATAATTGTAGCATCAACAACTTCTTCATCATCTTCATCATTATAATCAGCTTCATTAATATTGTCATCAGCATCACCAGCAAGAACAACTATTTTTGTAACCAATGTCTCTGTAATCTCTGTATTTACTTGAACTTTCTCAAGAGAGATAAGTACATTTTCAACATTCATAAAAGGATATGTCTCCCCCTCACCATCTGCACTAGAGCTCTCAGGTGCTTCATTATGGATAGGAGATCGAATTCCCTCCTCATCAAGTAATTCGTCTTCTTCTACTATATATCTCATCCTACCTTCCCTGGGAATCCTCCTCTCCCATCTACTGAAGATGGATGAATCAATTTTCTTCAAATGGTGAATGAGCATTCCAGATGACATATCAAATTGATTTCTTTCCACTAGATTAACGTATAGTATAAGAATCCTTCCAAAGTTAGGAGCATTTAGGCATTCCTTAATCTTCTCAAAAAGAATCACTCCCTAATTAATTCTTTTTCTGCAAATCACAGCTACAAGAAGTTTGAACATCTCACCAGATATATAGTCATGGGACCCAACTTTACAAAGTAGAACTTTTCCAATGATGTCTGTCAACAACTTTCCATACACATTCATGCCTTTCCATCTAATAGAGGTAGTTCTCCTTGGTAAACCACAGAAGAGAAGAGCTCTATGAAAATTCGTCTCCTCAAGTGAATCCTCTTCATCAACAGACGGCAGCCGCAAGTGTCGGTTCAGAAGACTGTCCTTCACTTTTATAGAGTAATTCCTTACTCTACTTTTGATCATAGTGCCTTCACACCTAAGCTTCATATTTTGAAAGAACTCTTGTACATCTCTGTTCAGAACTCAGCATGGACGATCAAGAATAAAGTTCAATTCAGCTATCTCGAGCATCAGAAATACATTCCTAAACTCATCTGATGCCGTCACAATTCCTGTACAAACAAGTTCACCGCAAACTTAGAGATTACCACTTCCTCTTGGTGTCATTGCTGAGAACGAATGAGAAATGATGGAGAAGAATCGACGAAGATGTTCTGCTTTGATGGAAGTTAAATCGACATAATTTACTCGAGAAATCTTTATGAAATGTGAAATTTCGATAGCCCTTAGCCCTATTAATATATTATTAAATTTTTGAAGAAAGGCGCGCGTACCTTTTTAAGAAAAGACTCTTCGAATCCAATAAGTAATACTTAGAAAAAAAATCAGACCTTTAGAGATTCGTCGAAATGACACCAAATTGCTTGATAAATTCGTCAAAATGACTCGTGAATACTAGAGTAATTTGTCGAAATAACCCGTCAAGAAGTTCTGATTTCACAAGAAGTCTCGATGAATTCATTTAAATCACACGAGTATGCTGGACGAATTTTCCTTGGGTTTCTTGAGATGTTGAATTCCTATACTTTGACTAATTTCTGTACTTTATCATGACTCCTAGTTGAGCATACCAAGTACCATTTTGAAGAAGGAGAACATAGCCTCATCCATCGACTTCGTGACTATATCGAAAACTTGCTTTTCCATCGGGACATAATTGAGATTGATTTCCTTGTTCTTGACATACTCCCGGATGAAATGATACCTTATCTTGATATGCTTTGTCCAGATATGAGAGACCGGATTGTGAGCTATTGTTATGGCACTGGATGAGTCACAAAATATTGGAATCTCCTTCAATTTCATGTTGTAATATTCAAGCCGATCCCTTACCTATAGAAGCTGTGCGCAACAGTTGTCTACAGAGATATATTCTGACTCAGTTGTTGAGATTGCAACACAATTTTGCTTCTTACTGCTCCAAGAGACAAGCCTTCTTCCTAGGAACTGACACGTCTCAGAAGTGCATTTCCTGTCATCCCTGCTCCTTGAAAAGTCAGCATTTGAGAAACCAATTATTTAGAATTCATTACTTCTCAGGTACCATAAGCCATGATTTTATGTACATTTATGGTATCTCAAAATACTCTTTGTAGCGGCATAATGAGATTCCATAGAGTTCACCTGGAATCTAGCACATAGACATTTTGAAAATATTATGTCTGGTCTACTAGTAATAAGGTAGAGCAAGTATCCTATTATGCTTCTGTACTTGGTTTCATCAAAAGTTTTCTCTTTCGCATCCTTGTTCAGAGTCATAGTTGAATCCATTGGAGTACTCATTGAGGTTGCGTTTTCCATTCTGAATTCCTTAATTAACTCCTTGGTGAATTTCGTCTGAGAGATGAAAATTCCAACTTCAGATTATTTCACTTTAAGTCCTAAAAAATACTTCAACTCTCTCATACAGCTCATTTCAAACTTCCATTTCATCAAGTTAGAAAACATTTTGCAAAGGTCATCATCCCTAGATCCAAAAATTATGTCGTTGACATAGATTTGCACTAGCAAAATCTTGTCTTTAACATCCCTAAGAAATAATGTCTTATCTATATTTCACCTTGTGAACTTGTTCTCAAGAGGAAAGCTAGTTAGGGTCTCATACCATACTCGGGAAGCCTGTTTTAGACCATATAAAGCTTTACGAAGAAAATAAACATAATCAGGGAATGAGGAATCAACAAAACCTGGGGGTTGTTCCATGTATACTTCTTCCTTTTAATTACCATTAAGGAAGGCTGGCTTCACATCCATTTGATAAACCTTTAACCCTTTGTGAGTAGCGTATGCGAGGAATGACTTGATCACTTCGAGTCTGGCCACTAGAGAAAATGTATGATCGAAGTCTATCCCTTCTTCGTGTTTATACCCTTGGGCTAAACGTCTGGATTTGTTCTTTCTAATTACACCATCTTCATCCAGCTTGTTTTTGAAGACCCATTTCATCCCGATCATATTGTGTCCTTTGGGCCTTGGTACTACCTCCCAAACTTTCCACCTCGTGAATTGATTAAGAACTTCTTCCATTGTAATGATCCATGAAGCATCTCTATTTGCTTCTTCAAATTTCTTTGGCTTAATCTGCGAGAGAAAGCTTAAGTGCAAAATTTCGTTAGATGTACCTCTTCTTGTTCTTACTCAATCACGAGGGTATCCAATGATCTGATCAGTTGGATGATCTCTTGAGTGTCTAACAACTATATTCCTCGCATCCTATATGCCACAAGGAGGTTCTGCTACTTTTGTTGTATCTTCTTCAATTTTTTACAGCTCTTCATCTTGAAGGTTTTCTTCCACTAGCCTTGGAGTGTTGACTTTGATTGTTCTTTGAGCATCTTCCTTTCCATTTTTTTCCAATCTGGGCTCTTTTAACTTTGTACCTGCGTCTTCAACAAATACACTAGAGGAGCTACTATGTAGCATGCTCATCTCATCAAATACAACATTAAATGTTTCATCTACCACCAGGGTTTTCTTATTGAAAATTCTATAAGCTTTACTATGTCTACTATAGCCGACAAAAATAGCTTCAAAGCATTTTTCACTAAACATAGTTTTGTAATATATCCCATTATTAAGTACAAAGCATTTGCTACCAAATTTTTTAAAATAAGATACAGTTGGTTTCTTTCCCTTTAATAGTTCATAAGGTGTCTTACGGTTGTTCTTGTTTATGAGTGCTCTATTTTGCACATGGCAAGCATTGTTGACGACTTTCGCCTAGTAATACTCTAGTAATAAAGAATCATTCAACATGGTTCTTCATGCCTCTATGAGAGTTCTATTCATTCTCTCAGTGACTTCATTTTGATGTGGAGTGCGAGGAGAGGAAAACTCATGAAAGATACCTAAACTTTCATAGAATTTGGTCATGGCAGCAGATTCAAATTCTGTTCCATGGTCACTTCTGATTTTAACCACAGAGCAGTTCAATTCATTCTTAATTTCCCAAACAAAATGTAATGCCCTCTTTTTTTTCTTTTAAAATTACAAGGTCTTATGCCCAGAACCACCGCTTTGCTGTGACACCAACACGCCCGAGAAGGTCATCTCTACAAAACGCCGATCCTCCTGGCCATACCGATCGTAAAAGAGAAGAGTAAAAGTATATGTACATGAGTAAAATGAAACTCAATGTTGGTCCACAGAAATCACTTGATTATAAAAAAATATCCACGAAGGGAGAGACAACAGTAATGATAAATCAACGTACTAATAAAAAGGTCTCCTTCTCGATACATCATAATCCTTACTACAAGTCACTTAATGCAGAAGAAAATCTATAGTAACTACTAATGATAGGGACTCACTATCCCTACTGCCTAAACTTCCGTGCTAGAATGTCCCGTCTCCAAGTGCACCGACCTATGCGGCTGCATCTCTTGGTTTGGCTCCACCATCCCCTAAAATTATTTGGTCAACGACCGTTAGTCTAAGCCGGGCTAACCTGTCCATCACTAAAACCACCGAGCCTACCGCTTGTGAGACCCAACCTAACTCCCACAACACCGGGGAGTGTGAGTGTAAGTGTAATCCTAGGGTATTTCTAATTACTCTTGTAATACATTAGACTTACGGCTTACGTTAACCTCGGACTGCCCAAGGCATTCCCGGTGAAGGGCTCTTACAGGTCACTAGGAAATATGATGGTAGCTGAAGCCCATCGTTCCCTTTCTCAAGGCACATAATATTAATGGTTATTACCCAAATCCCGATCCCTTTTAATATTATACTGGATCTAACCTTAGTATATTTTGACTCTTTCTGGCCTCAGGAAAGACGATCTTTTGCCGATCTCGAGCACCTCTTAACACTAGTAAACCCAACACTCTCCTTATCATGACTCCTAATAAAGCTCTCTTTTTCTTTTTCACCTTAACAAGATCAGTAAACTATTAACCCTATCTCCATATGTCCATTCTATATGTTATAACAATTTCTGAAGTTTTACTAAATGCAGACCAACCTAAACTAGATGATGTACATGACAGGAGGTACTAAAAATTTTCATCCAAAAGCTCTAAGATAATTATTTGGTGTTTATCATAACACATTTAGCCTAAATCCAGAAACTTGTGATTTTCGTAATTAATTTGGCATTTATTAAAGTTTCCCAAAAGTTTGGCCATGGGTAATTTTGATCATGAAGTAGTAGATTTCCTTAAGTTATGGACACCCAAAATTATGAATAGTGTATGATGGAAAAATATCAGTGAGTACCAAATTTAACAGATTTTCAAAAATGTAATAACCTCTTAATAATTAATTCAAGGTAATTCAAATAATTAAAGGTAAAGAAGGGAGTACCACAACTCATTGTCCAAAAATTATATAAAAATTACCAGAGCTTTAACATGCTCATAAAACATTACTGACTAAGTTTCATGCAATTCTATGGTCAGTGGGCTATATAGAAAAATATTTTAAATAAATTCATTAGAGTGCACTTTGTGAAACAACATTCTTATAAACTCATCCAAATAACATGAAATAATTTTCTAGGCTTTATTATGCCCTAAAAGATTCTCTTGCCAAGTAACAAAATTTTCCAGCAAGATATAATATTTATTATCTATTTATCAAAATAAGAAGCACTAGTTCACTTTACACATGAAGTACTAAGAGGAGATACCCAATTATTCCAACTAATCTATCAGTAAATACAAATAGTATTTAATTAACTTTGCCAGAGTTTCATATCATTATAAGACAATTAAACCACAATTACTTCAATATCATGAAAAAGGACAAGGTGGAGATTATACCTACAAGTATTAGCTACTATTTTCTAAACATCCTATAATATATTTCAGAGGTTAATAATACTATAAAATTACTCCTACAAAATCTCATGAAGGTCCAAAGTCATATGACCCCTTATTTATTCCATAAGGTGTATAGACCTAAATAATTTCCAAGTGATTAAAGTGGGGGGCATGTGTCCAAATACTACCAAATTCCTTCCTAGGGCATTTCACCACCCTAAGAACACATGGACTAAACACCATGTCCATATAAGGACATATCACTCCATGTCCTTCACAACCCCCAAAGTTCAATCTTAGGGTTTGAATAGGGGTCCTAGGGAAAATCCACCCCAATCCATCACAAACTCCATGAGAGGGTGTTTTAACTAATTTTGGGGCTCTGACTGAAGTCCCAACCCCATTGGGTGAGAATTGGCCCCTCCATGCCCTAAGCTCAAACTTGCCCTAATTAACCCTTAAAGGGCCACACTTTGGTCTCACCAAAACCCATTTAATTCAAACCCAATTGGGCTGATATTTTTATCAGGGTCATAATATGACCGTAGAAGACAACCACAAAAATTTTGGTGGGTTTATAGGTTTTAGACCCTCTAATTAAATCATACAAGGTTTATTAAATTATTATAAAAACTAGAGTAAAATGTGTTCCAAAAATTCTCATTTTTTGATATATTATAGGTTTAGATAAGAGTGACACCCATCCTAAATTTCAAGTCATTTGGATGGATGGATTGATGGAAGCACTCAATTTAGCCTCTGGTCAAGCCTATGTATAGGCTGCACCAGTTTGGGGGTTGTGGTCAAACCACTTATCCAAATGAGTTGAATTGTTTTTTAAATTAAAGTAGACTTCAAGGGATACAATTTTCATGTTGGCCAATTTTCATGGTTAAGCACCTACGGGCCTTATGTTTCTGTTCTAAAATGGGGCACTGTGATGGACAAATACCAGATAATTAAAATAAATCAAGCAATCAACGGCTGCGATTGCATCTTCTTTCTCCAGCCTATGGACAGGATCAACCCGACCTGGAGCAGCTTTCAAAGCTATTTGCCGGCCATCCAGTCCCCTCCCTGGCCGGCCACCACCCCCACCACCTCCATTGAGGTGGGGGCTATCATCGGGCGATGGTACGGCCGCTGGAGGGGCGGTTTCCGGCGAACCCAAGAGGAAGACCAAATCCAAAAATTCATGGAATTTGAAGCTTGGAATCGGCTCAACTGAGCCCGATTCTTATCTCTAAAGATTCCTAAGATCTAACCCTTGAAGGAGTAGAGGAGGACCTTAGTGGAGGGCTGGAGTCGGGCCGACCGTCATGCCACCATTTCCGGCAGTGGAGTTTCGGTGTTCTGCAACTACACAACCAACTAGCTCGGTTTCTTCAGGTAAACGGTGGAAACATCTCTTCTAACCTTGGGGAAGCTTTTAAAATAGTAAAATGGGGGAGGGGAGGGGTCAAGCACCAATTGCCATTAATGGCCATTAAGGTGAAGTTTCGGCCAATTTAAATTCCCTGCATCCTGCCACCTAAGGGATCGTCCATGGCTATTAAACTCCTCTAAACTAATTAGGGGGAATGTATCAAGCCTTTGGAGGTGAGGAGAGGAACTCTTGATCTCCCATGTCCATTAATGGCCTTCTATCTCCTCTTTCTCTCTCTTCCTTATTGGAGAAATTAATTTCAACCACTTCGGTGGCTGGCCATGGCTGTCAATCTTCCCCTAATTGACTAGGGAGGAGGAACCTTGCCATGGGAGAAGGATTGAGGAGGCCCTTGGCCTTCCATGCCATTAAAACTCACTTTCTCTCTCTCTCTCTCCTCCATTAAAGGAGAAGATGAATTTCTCTCTCCTAGTCAACATTTCCAAAAAATGAATGTATTTTTAAGTGATTATAAACCTCATGAGTCTAGTGGGCCAACCATGTTGGGCTTAGCACAAGTGGATTAGGCTTAAGCTAGCCATTTAGGCTAGTTTGACCTAATTCTAGGGTAGAGTTGACCTTGGACAACTTGACCTTTTGGGTTGACCCCAACGGGTCCTTGATGACCCATTGGACTCCCCTAAGATCTAGGAAGACTTGGTTAGGGTTGGTTGGGCACCTTGGAGGTCACATGACCCTTAGTTAGGGCACGTTGACCTTTTAGGGCTAGGGTTGACTTGAGTCAACAAAGCCTCTTTGGTTGACCCAAATGGGTCCTTGGTGACCCATTGGACTCCATTAGGGCATGGGAAGGTCTAGGTGGGTCCCTTTGGCTAAGGAGAGGTCAATTTGCCATGTGTGAGCTTAGTTTGACCTAATTATGGTTTGGGTTCACTTTGGTCAACTTGACCTTTTTAGTTGACCCTAATTGGTCCCTATGACTCTACTGGACCCTCTAATAGGTTAGTGATGTTGTGGTGGGGTCATGGAGTCATGGTGAAGCCCTATGGTCATCCCTAAGCTAGTAATTGGAATTCTACTATTTGTAGCCCAATGTGGTTCACACACTAATTCCCAGGTTCACCCAAACCCTTTAGTGCTTCCCAAGGTTTTTTCATGACCCAGTCATGACAAAACCATCCTAGGGGTCTGGAAGTCTAAGGGATGTTACATAAAATTTGTGTAGGAGTCATATGTGTCTGACTTGTGTTTCAGAAAGAACAACCATTCAAATCGTGAGTAATCATCAACGATAACATACGTGTAAGCTTTACCTCCTAAACTATGAATTTACAAGGGACCAAATAAGTCCATATGGATCAGATATAAGTATCTGGTAGAATCTTTACCATTGATTCTTGTAAAGATAGCCCTCGTCTACTTGGCCATTTGGCAAGAGTGATGAGATCTCTCTTTAACGCACTTAATAATCGGGGATCATGCACTAAGTTGTGAGAAAATAACATATTAATAGTTTTCAAATTAATATATGCTAATCTCTTATGTCACTGGTCACAGAGAGACGCACTATCTTTTGCTAAAAAGCACACTAGTGTAGAAGAGTCTAAACAAAGAAAATTCAAACAAAAAATATTTCTACTCCGAGTGCCTATTAAAATAGTTTTTGAGTCATCATACGACTTTATCATGCACTTATCCTTGTAGAACTCTACCATATAGCCTTTGTCATATAATTAACTTATGCTAATGAGATTTTGTTATAATCTCTTAACATACAACACGTCTTTGAAAGATATTGTATCAGTAGTAATCATGTTGTAGCCTTTTTGTGCTTCCCTTGTCTGAATCATCAAACATAACTTTTGGACCGTCCACAACTGGGGTATATTCTTGAAGTAGGCTTCTTGTCCCAGTCATGTGTAGAGATAAACCACTGTCAAAATTCCCAATAAGCGTATTGTTAGTCTTTGGACATACCTGCATTTACAAACTAATTTCCCTTAGGAACCCAAATAAATATGGGTCCTTGGTTTCGGGTTAGCTTAACACCACTAGGAGTGTTAACATTGTGAGTGGTCATTCTTGTAGAGTTAAATCGTAGAGTCATATAGTTTACGAAGTTAAACCAACAGTCAATGATGAAGTGACCAATCTTGCCACAACACTAACAGTCAAACCTATTGTATCTTCTCTTGTTCTCCTTCTTTACCTTTTGAACGGGTGGTCTTGTAGGAGCAATTGACTTGGAGGTAGAAGCCTCATGATTTCAATACACACAATACTTCTTCGTCTCAAGTGGCTTGACAACAACAGGCTTTACCTTTGGTGTCTTATTAGTACTCGGTGTATGAATGAATGGACAATAATCCGTAAGGATAATTTCCTCATGAGGTGATTTTAGAGCAGTCGTTCCAAAAACTCTGGGGCGGATCCTTGCCTTATTGTTTTTGTTAGAGTCAACATATGTTTGTCTAGCTAAGTGACTGTATGATGTCTCAAATCCATACTTTTTTGTCGGAAAGATAACTTTCTTGAATGTAGTGTGATTTTGAGTAGCCTTCCCTTTCCCCTTAGAAAATTTGTGTCCAACATCACTACCCTTCTTCGGAGCAGAAAATCCTTCAATCATAGGAAGGGTAGTGTTTGGCTTCGAGAAGCTTTCTACAAGCTTCTTCTCGACTAACAACATTTCTTCCACTTCATCGATGACTATCTCCTTCAGCCTTACTAGTTAAGTAGAGGTCATAAGTTCCTATTTAAAGGATTGGACTTCATCTCTGAGAGGAGTCAATTTTTCAATTTCTACTCTCAGATCATATTCCACTGCCTTGAGAAAGTAAATCTCCTTGGCCTTATTTTTGACTACCTTATGGCATCTGTCAAATCCTATCAGCAGTACCTTATACTGAACAAATAGATCTGACTCATCCCCAGAAGAGTAGTCTTCATGACCATCTGAGGCAGTATCCGACTCAGGGAGCTGTGTATGAGAATTTACCTTCCCATTATACTAGGAGTTGCTATCATCCTCATCTGACTGAGCCATTAGCCTAAAATAGGCTTCTTTATTTGAGCTTGACTCATTTGAGCCATTGTCGCTCAGAGTCTTTGGCTTCTTTACTATGAAGCTCTTTTCTTATTTCTTATTTCCTTGAAGGATTTCTTTTCTTCTCTTCTTGTTCCTTCCTTTTTTTATGCAGGAAATCAACAATCATGTGTCCTTGCTTATTACAACAGTAGCACACAACGTTAGATGAAATTTGTTTGTTCTATTTATGCTTATGCCTTTCATTACTATTATAATTCTTCTTGTAGTGATCATCATGATTGTTGGGTCCATTGATCATAATGTTGTAGATTTGAAGAAGGCTCATCGGTCAATGGTATACACATGAATGTATCTAATATATGTTCAAGTTCATTATATATATATATTATATACTGTTACATTGATTAGATAGGTTATCAGGGTCATAGTGACAGTTGGACCCAAGACAGGTTACTGAATAAGCAAAAAAATTGCTATGTCTAAAAGCATTGAGTGAACTCAATTCACTTAATGCTAGAAAGGGAAAAGCATTGACATAACTCTATATAGTCAAAGCCTCAGTGTTGTTGTCTAGAAATCTATCTACGTCCAGAAACGTTGAGTGAAAGCAGTTCACTCAACGCATAATCAACTGAATTTCAGATCAAGGACTGAAGCATTGAGTGAAGATAGGCCATTCAGCGCCTCATCAAGAAGATAGGTAAAGTCCAGACGCGTTGAGTGTAGAAGCTGCAATCAAAGCATTCATGCAGAGAAATTTCAACCAAGTACAGAAGCGTTGAGTGATGAAGGATCACTCAACTCCTCAACATTTAGACTGTAAATGTCTAAAGCATTGAGTGTTGAAGGTTCACTTAACACCACAAGAAGCAGAATTATGCTAAGTATTTCGACGTTGAGTGACAAGGCCTCACTCAACGCCTATGCATATTGTCTAGAAATTACCAAGTCCACAAGGGCTGAGTCATGCTGACGTCATCAAGAATTCAAATGTCGCGGGATTTGACACTAGATGACAAAAGGCGTCGCATGCTTTTAGTATAAAATTTAATGCAAAAAAGATCTTGCAGTTGCCAATTCTTGTTGGTGCATACTGCGCATATAGCCGTTAGAAGGAGATATATAAAAGGACATTTCTGAGAAATTAAAGACGGGCTTTTTGGTCATCATCTTCCTATCGATTAAGAAGAAGTTTTCCAGGAACTTATTCTCACAGTGAGTCTTTGAACTACAAACAAAAGTTGGTTATTGAAGAAATAAATAACTGAAGAATTAATTTATCTTAAATAGTAAGATCAAAAATCTCATTTTTTGAACAAGAAGAAGAAGCAGAGCTACATCAAGTTGTTGTTCATCTTCAAGTCCATTACAATCAATTATTACATCAAATGCTTGAAGGTATAGGATTCTGCAGTGTCTTCTCAGCACAAGCTAAACTACTATAGATCTTAATACTTGTTGCTATGGAGAAGATTGGACTGACGCTTTTTAGTTGAAGAAGAAGAAGACTTAGAGAATATTTTTCTCTGGAGTCAATCACAATCAACCTCAAACTCTTTCTGTAGGATCATTATTGATCTGAGTTGTAATCCTAAAATATAAAGGTTAAGAGGTAGGATCTGAGTCAGATCTGAGCTATAGGAGATCTATTATCTCCGAGTGTATGACTAACCTTCTAGCCTGAGTGGTTGGGAATTTATTAAGCCTGATGTAGGTTATCTGGATGTTCACTAAGCTGTAGGAGTAAATTTTACTCTAAGTGGGTAGGTATTAGACCTGAGGTAGGACTTGGAGGAAGTCTGAGAGATCCTAAGGGATCTGTGTTGTATGCTCTTTGAGCTAAGATTTGGAGAAGATTGTCTTGTTTAAAACACTGTTAGAAAGGTGGGAGGGAAAGTGGATGTACATATACCTTGGAGAACCACTATAAATACTGGTGTGGTGATATGTGTTCTTGAAAGCAAACTCAATAATCTAACTCACAAAACACCAAATAAAATAGTAGTCATAAAGAATTGAAAACCTATTCATCCCCCCTCTAAGTGTATAACTACTCTTGAAACAAAGACTTTCAAGTGGTATCAGATTGAGGTTGTTTAAAAAGGACATAATTGTCTGAACATATCTCCAAGAGTAGCTAACGATTAACTCCATGGGTTCAGGTGAGAACCACAAGGAGTTAAGCTCCATGAAGCTCCCTATCTATAGAAAAGAAAACTTTGGAATTCTGAAAGAAAGGGTTAGGCTATTCATGGAAGCCTCAGACCCTAGGATCTTCATTATAGTCTAAGAAGGACCTTTCATTCTCATAAAAGTCTCTATCTTAGATACTAATGTCCAGAATCAAATGAAGTCATCCTGGAAACCAGGGATAAGAGGGCACAAAACATCTTTATCAGTGTTATAGATGACTCCACATTCTAGAACCTTATCCACTATAAAATAGCAAAATAAATGTGGGACTCTCTCATTAATTATATGTAAGGGATAGAGAAGGTGAGGGATGACAGAAAATCCCTCCTAAATCAACAATATGAAGCATTCAAGCAAGCGAAGAAGGATTCCATAGCAGAATGTTATGAGAAGTTCTTTATAATAGTGAAAAGTCTGATCACCTATGGCAGTTAGTTCAGTAATTATGAGATGAATGACAAGTTATTGAGATCCCTAAATAAGGAATGGGATATCATGATCTGTTCTATTAGAGAAGTTGGCAAATTGGCCAACACATTGACTCAGAACTTGTTTGGGAATCTGCTATCCCATGAGATGTTGTTGAACTCCAAGAAGGCTAAAGAGGATGCAGCTAGATCTCTCATCAAAAAAATGATTGTGTCCTTCAAAGCTGAATCCATAAGAAGAAGCAGGGAAAAGACTCCTTCACCACCAATGAGAGTTGTAGAGTCAGAGAGCTCAGATCCCAGCTCTTTTGGAAGTGAGCTGTCTGATGGAGAACTAACACTATTTTCCAAAGAGTTCAAGAAGATGCTGAGAAGGAGGAGACAGTGGAAAAATACAGGCACTTCAAGCTTCTCATCATAGAATCCATATCCCAGCAAAGACAAGTTAAGAAAATACCCCCTTGGGGAAAGATATGACTCCAAACAGAACAAACATGTTAAGACTAATGTTATTTGCTACTATTACAATAGGAGTGGACATGTCATTGCTGGCTATCCAGTTAAAAGAAAGGAGCACACAACGTCTGAAGGCAAAAAAGCATCACATGTATAAGAAGGCTGAAAAGAGCTTCTTGGACAAGAAGGCTATCAATCTATCAGATAGTGATTCCGAGTCTTCAGAATCAGATGAATAGGAGGACTGCATTGCTCTCATGACTTTTTAAGAAGCCTGAACATCCTGCTGCCCCATCTAGTATAAGGGACCCACTATCCTCTATTGACAATGAATGTGATGAGGATGAGGAGTTCAGTCTCATGGCCATATCATAAGATAATCGAGACAATCTTACTCCTGATTTGTTACACTATATTCCTAGCTCTCCCTCTATCTATAAATCTTTCTCAGACTCAAAAGCATCCAATTCCTCTAATGGGAATAATGATTCAGAATCGGAATATGATATCAATTAATTGATTCACAAGTATGGTATAATTCTGGATGCTTTGAAGAAGAGCAAAAGGCTTATCAAGAGACAAGCTGAGGATATTGCTTCCCTAAAGCAAGCTACTTCCATATAGTCTGAGTCAGCACCCTTGGTAGCTCAGATGAGTAGGCAAGTTAGCAAAATAAAGACAATCTCAATTATCCAAATTGGGACCATTAGCCGGAAAAAAAAAATCATCATGGATCTTTAAGAGAAACTTCTCAATGAGAAGAAGATTGTGACTAAATTCCCTAAGGGAATAATTATGCTGCCACTAATTAACTCCTTCACGTCTCAAAAAGATAAGAGAGGTCTGGGGTTTAAGTGGAACTCTAGAGCTGCCCATTCCAAAGGGAAAGGAAAATCTCCTATAGTGCCTCAGACCACATTTCAAAAGGTAATCCTCCCTTCCAACAAGTATTACAAGGACAACATGTATAATCACTAGGAGAATAAGAACTCTTCCTATAAGAATACCAGGGTATCTTCCAATGGAAGGAGAAAGAACATGGGTATGAGTGCACAGAAGTCTCCTCATGAGGAAATCCAAATGGCCCATTATGGACCATTTGTGTTTGGTGCACCATCCCCCACACTTAAGAATATGGCAGTGGCCTATTCTCAGGTTCCTCTAGCAAACACCTTGACTAAGGGTAAGACAGTCAGTAAGCCACACTTGGCGGTTTTTGAATCCATAAACTCCATGTTAGCTGCAAAGATGTCATTTGTTGGTGCTACTCAGAATAAGCCATGTGCATCAACTAGAAGACTAACTTTTAGTTAGATACTTGCTGAAAGAAATCAGAAGAAGGCTGCTGCTCTCCCCTCTAAATAGGAAACTGTTGATAGATGCACTCTTCCAAGGATGTTCAGAAGAGGAGATACAACATTCATGAATGTTGGTGCTGTGGCAAGATGGGAAACTTTTCCATAGATTGTTGGCACCACCCTAGTGTGCCAAGGGCAAGGCTGAGTCTTCCTGTCAGGACTGTTGTAGGTAGACTTGTTTTTTTTCAAGTTAACAAGAACCAAGGACCCATTCCCTTTTGGCTTCTTAAGGTAAACAAATATGTGTTTTCAGGATAGTCCAAGTACCCAGACAATGCCAATATTGTACTTGGATAGTGGTTGTTCCAGACACATGACTGGAATAAGGAGCCACCTTAAGGATTATACTCTAGTGAAGAATGGATCTAAGGTGATTTTTGGAGATTCAGACAGAGGAGTCACCTAGGGACATGCTATGATCACCAATGGCATAGTCTCCATTATAATGGTAAATTATGTTGAAGGATTGCAACACAATCTGATTAGCATAAGCCAACTATATGATATTGGCTATGCCATTGACTTCTACAAGGATGAGTGTTTGATCAAAAGATCAAGTGACCATGAAGTCATTTTGACAGGCACAAGGAGTGGAAATATTTATTGTTTAAACTTCTTATGCTTGAGTATAGACTCATCATTATGTCTTGTAGCAAATGAGAAAGTCTCTTATTATGTGCAATAGCACACGAGGCTTGCTCACTTGAACTACAAGAAAATTTGCAAGCTCTTAAGTGAAGGGCTTGTAAGAAATGGACCCAATCTAAGATGCACCAAAGAGGGTATTTGCTCTGTATGCCAGAAGGGCAAGCAGACAAAAGCATCCTTTAAGAGCTTTGGGGCCAAGGATTTTGAGAGGTGTTTGTACCTCTTGCATATGGACATGTTTATGTTGGTACCCTAGATGTGATTTGGCTTATGTGATCCCCTTGCAGCCCCTCTTGATCCATATAAAGATATATGTGATCATGGTTAGACTTTGTTTAGTCTCCCTAGGGCAGTTTATAAACTGACCTAGAGCTTAGGTTAGAAGTTCTAGATGTTTTTGTAGTTAAGGCTTTTCCGTTCGACCATCGTCGAACGAGGCCTCGCGATCGTCGATCAATGGTCGACGATAGCAGGGCTAGTGAATCTTTGAAGTCAAGACAATTATCGTCGACCATTGGTCGATGATCTCAGAGCAGGCTTACTACGCTCTGAAGGATGGTCGACGATCTGTCATCTTCAGGTCGACGATCGTGTTCTTGCTTCACGATTTCTGTCTCGACAGATATTTGCCTTTGGTGGTCGACTATCTGGTTGCTGGTCGACGATCTGTTCGCCGGTCGACTATCTGTTAGCTGGTCGACGATCTGTTAGCTGGTCGACAATTTGTGGTCGACGATTTCTGCTCCGACAAATTCCTGCTATTGGTCGACGATCTGTTTGCAGGTCGACGATCATCGAACTCCTGTTCGGCGTTTTCTGTCTGCTTTTATCTATTCGTATTCATTCTATTCCTTGGTTTATTTCCAAGTGTTTTAGTTGGTGGTTAGATTGATTCTCGGATATTATTGTTGCTAAATTTATGGTTTAAATTCAAATAAATTGATTACAAATTCTGTCAAGCATAAATTACGGGATTCAGTATTCTTGATAAAGCATTTTTGTCTTATTATACAAAATATATTGCCAGGCTGTATTCTAGCCGTTGGCGGTGTATGCTATTTCCAAGAACGATAAATCTTTATGCTGAGATATTTCCCTATTCATTTATTTCCTTATTGGGACTGACAGAAAGTTAATAGGCCATTCTATTCCTATTGCTATATTCTATCTTGAGATAATCTGTTGCAGGGCTCGAGAATTCAAATCAATAGAGCCGTTTCAAAGGAAAACGTGAAGACATATTTAAGAGAAATTCTTCTCTCAAAAAAGAGATAGTAACAGACACAGAGAAAGATTATTCATTCGCTCAAGCATCATCAGAGCAGCTCTTCACAATATCTCAACAAGAAGAAGAAAAGTTTTCCTGAAGCAAAAAGCCCAGAGCAATCAGCTTTGTTTCTCAAGTCTCCTGAGCATTTGCTTAGAGTTTTCAAGACTTCAGAAAAAGCTCCAGATCTGCTTCAAGTGCTCCAGAATCTTAAGACCTGATAAAAATCAGTCTTCAGATTTCTGAGAATTTAGTTTCAGTTTATCTGAAACTCCTTCATCCTGAAGCAAAGGCTTTCCCTGGACTTCCACTGAGCCAGGGGGAGACTTTGATTCTTTAGAGAATCCACAAATCTTCTCTAATCTGTATTTAAAACAGAGAAGATAATCTAACCCTCTCAACCCCTTTGTAAAAAGAGTTTGTTCACACCTCTTCAAAAGTGAACGTTGGTGACAGGGCACCTTATCAACAACCTGTGGTTGAGCATCCTTATCAAAAGCTCAAAGGGTCTGTTTGATCTACCTGAATCAGATCATTGGTGGCAGGGCACCTTAGCAAAAACCTGTAGTGGATTCCTACCAGGGTGGTAGAAGAGTGGATGTACCTATTTAAAGGGAACCACTATATATCCTGTGTCTCTCTGGTTCTTGCTGATTTGTTTATTCTGTGGCTGTGATAGAACTACCTAGGATTGCTAGTTGCTGTGATAGGTTTTTAGTTAAACTGAAATTTCAGTTAACTCTTTCACTTGTGCACCTCACTGTGTTAGGCTCTTAGGGTTCAAGTATCAGATTTTCTATTCCGCAAATATACTCCAAGGGAGCTGACTAAGTGTTCATAAAATTTTGAATACTCTATTCACCCCCCCTCTAGAGTAGCTTACAACTTATCCCCTCACTTTCAATTGGTATCAGAGGGAGGTTTGCTGTTCATACAGGCTAACACCTGAGTTAAAAGATCCTATGATAAGTTGTTTCCTGATACCATTCACAAACACTTTCACACATGGCCCAGTCTAAAGATTATTCAAGCACCAGACCTCCTGTATGCAACTTGTCTAAGTTTGGCATATGGAAGGCCAGGATAAGACTATACATGAATTCTATTGATGAAGATATTTTTTCTTCTATTTTGACAGGACCACCTGCTAGGCCTGCTGCTGCTTCCACTTCTGCTGATCTCAGTGCTGTGCCACCACCTGACTACAATGAAACTTACAAGAAGGCAAAAGCAGCTGATGCTAAAGCAATGAATATCCTAGCTCAGACAATGTCTGATGAGATATTCCAGAAGCTGGCTGAATGTACCTCAGCCAAAGCTATGTGGGATTCCCTCAACCACATAGTTGCTGGCTCAGCTGATGAGAGGAAGGACAGGAGATCCAATCTCACCTCTCAGTATGAAAACTTCAAGAAGGATGATGCTGAAGACATTGACACCATGTACACAAGACTCAGTTCAATAATAAGTGAACTGAGGTCTTTAGACAAGGAGATAACCTTGTCAGAAGTCAATGACAAGATCCTGATGTGCCTTCCCATCTCATGGGACTCAAGGATATGGCCCATCAAGGATGGAAGAAATACTGTGGAACTCTCCACAGAAGCTCTGTTGGGAAAGCTCAGGTCATATGAGCAAACCTTAACGAGTAGAGCTGCTGTAACTGAAGTGAAGACTCCAACACCAATAAAGAAAGAGCATTCTCTAGCTCTTAAGGCTGCTGAGACTTCTGAAGGAAGTCAATCAAATGAGGAGTTACTGGCACTCATTGCCAAGAGGTTCTTCAACATGGGAAGAAGAGACCTCAGAAAGAAATTCTCCAAGCATGAGGACAAGCCAAGGTATGACAAGACTCCATCTAAGGAAATCATTTGTTATGTTTGCAGCAAGCCTGGACACATTGCTCCAGATTGTCCAGAGAAGAAGTACAAGGAGAAGAAACATGAGAAAGAATACAGGAAGCACCACTCCAAGTCCTCATCACACAAATACAAGAAGAAGGACAAGGGATTTGTGGCTGCTACCTGGAGTGAAACAGAAGAGGATACCTGCTCCTCTAGCACAAGTGATTCTGAAGAAGAAGAAGAAAAGAAAGCCAAAGAGGTCTGCCTCATGGCCATTGATGCCTGCAGCTCTCTGTCAGCTGCAGAGAATTCTGAAGAAGAAGGAGACAATGAAGAAGACTCCTTTATGGAGGACCAGGTAATCGACTCATTTGACTTCTCATCTCCTGAGTTCAAACTAAAATTTAAAACTCTATGTTTAGATTTACTTTTATCTGAAAAAGAAATTAAGTCACTTAGACTAAAAATAATGGAACTAGACATGGAAGGTACTGAAATAATCAGATTAGAAAAGGAATTAGAAAGCTCAAAAGAAGAAATAACATTCCTAAAATTAGAACTAGCTAAATCTAAGAGATTAGAAGAACAATTAAATGGCAGAAGCCTTAAATTATCTGAAATAACCTGTATAGCAAACACTAGGGTTGGTAATGATAAACTAGGCTTAGGTGCTACATCTAGTGAACCCATCCTCCTCACAAAGGAGAGATTTAGCACTCCAGTAAAATTTATTTCTGAATCAGGAATAAAGAATACTGAGGAAATTGAAAAATGCAAGAGAATTCAGAATAAGATTAAGAAAGAGAATAGGAAGAAAAAATTTCTAGCTTTACAAAAGTCGTCGACCAGTGATCGACGATCGTGGAATCCAGAACATCGTTCTACCATAAATGATCGACGATATGGCTTGCGATCGTCGACCATTGATCGACGATCTGGACTTCAGCTGGAAAATAAAAATCAAACTTCCAGAACTTCAAACCCTAATCACCACCCCAGGTTGTTTAATCCTTCAACTGAATGGATTATCCCACCTAGGAGATCACACCCTTTAGGATATAAATCTAAGCCTGCAAAATCCTTTATATCTAGCTTTTCTTTTGTAAAGAATACTGGACCCAAGGTAACCTGGGTCCACAATGTGTAACTGTTCTTTCTGCAGGTGAAGACCTATCCAGTCATACATGACAAATGGTATCTGGATAGTGGATGCTCAAAGCATATGACAGGAAAGAAGAAGAACCTGTCAGGTTTCAAAGCCAAGCTGGGACCAAAAGTTGTATTTGGGGATTCCAGCTGTGGACAGACTGAAGGGTATGGCAGCTTCACCATAGGAGCTGTAACCTTCAAGAAGGTAGCCTATGTCTCAGGACTAAAGCACAACCTAATCTCTGTAAGTCAAATGTGTGATGCTGGGTACAAGGTATGGTTCACTGACACTGCTTGCAATATTTCTTTAAATAATACTGTGGTATTAGTAGGTATTAGAATTGGAAATGTTTATGTTGTAGATTTTAATTCCTCCAAATCTGAAATATGCTTATTTAATGAAGTAACCAGTAATAATACCCTTTGGCATAAGAGACTTAGTCATGTAAACTTGAAAAACATTTCTAGGTTGGCTAAATACAATCTTGTACGAGGTTTACCTTCTTGCCCTTACAAGAAGGAAGGCCTTTGCAAAGCTTGTCAACTAGGAAAGCAAACAAGAAATAGCTTTAAATCAGTTAATAAAAGTGATTCTCCCAGGATTCTGTACTTGTTACATTTGGACTTATTTGGTCCTATTGCTGTGCAGAGTCTTGGAGGGAAGTCTTACACTCTAGTAATTGTAGATGACTTCTCCAGGTTCACTTGGGTATTCTTCTTGAGAACTAAGGCTGATAACTTCAAGGTTCTTACAGATTTTCTAAAGTGTATACAGAGTGAGTACTCTACTCAGATTGCCTTGATCAGAAGTGATCATGGTACTGAGTTTGAGTCTCTTCTTATGCAAGAATTCTGTGAGAAGGAAGGTATCAAACATAGCTTCTCTGCTCCTAGAACTCCTCAACAAAATGGGGTAGTTGAAAGGAAAAACAGAACCCTAATTGAAGCTGCAAGTACATTGTTGGCAGATGCTAACATGCCTCTGTCCTTTTGGGCTGAAGCAGTTAGCACAGCTAACTATGTATTGAACAGAAGTCTGATACATAAACTTAAGGGTAAGACTCCCTATGAATTACTTAAGCAAGTGAAACCTAAAATAGACTATTTTAGAGTGTTTGGCTGTGTTGCTTTTGTTCATAACAATAACAAAGAATACCTTAGAAAATTTGAGGCAAAAGCATCAATGGGAGTTTTTCTAGGATACTCTCAAGTAAGCAAAGCCTATAGGGTCCTTAATAAATCCTCTCTTAAGATAGAAGAGTCTGCACATGTCTCTTTTGATGAGACAGTCATGTATTATAAGGAGAAGGACTCTTCCTCTAATAGTACAGTGCAAGTCCTAGGAGTAAGTAAGGATTTGGAAGGTTTGAGACTCTCACAGGAGAATCATCCCCAACAAACTCCTCAGGCTGCTTCTTCAGATTCTGAATCTGATGTAGAACTTTTTCAAGTTAAAGCACCTGTTCCAACAGTTGATCAAATTCCACATGAGGAATTAAATCTTGAAACTGTTGAAGATCAGATCATTGTTGAACCTACTGATCTTGTCACACTTAGAGATCACCCTGTATCTCAAGTGATTGGAGACATTTCAGCAGGAGTCCAGACAAGACATCAACTCAACAAAGATGTGATGTTTGCTTGTTTCCTTTCTCAGGTTGAGCCCCTAACCATTAAAGATGCTGAGCTTGATCCCCACTGGATTATAGCAATGCAAGAGGAGCTTAACCAGTTTGAAAGATGTAAAGTTTGGACCTTGGTTCCAAGACCAAGAGGCCAACGGATCATAGGCACCAAGTGGGTGTTTAGAAACAAGCTTGATGCCCAAGGCATAGTAGTTAGAAATAAGGCTAGGCTAGTAGCTCAAGGCTATAGACAGGAGGAAGGCATAGACTATGATCAGACTTTTGCCCCTGTAGCCAGACTAGAAGCCATTAGGATTTTCCTAGCCTATGCTGCCTATAAAAGATTTAAGGTCTTCCAAATGGATGTGAAGAGTGCCTTCCTCAATGGAGATTTAAAGGAAGAAGTGTTTGTTGAACAACCACCAGGGTTTGTTTCATCAACCTTACCCACTCATGTGTTCAAACTCCAAAAGGCTCTATATGGACTTAAGCAAGCTCCTAGAGCTTGGTATGAGACCTTAGCAAATTTTCTTCTAGAACACAAGTTTGTGAGAGGTGTAGTAGATAGAACCCTGTTCATTAGACATCATAAGGACTCACAACTATTAGTTCAAGTCTATGTAGATGACATTATATTTGGCTCTACTGATCCCAAACTATGCAAGAGGTTCTCTGAACTAATGCACTCTAAGTTTGAGATGAGCAGCATGGGTGAGTTATCCTATTTCCTTGGTCTCCAAGTGAAACAGAGTGTTGATGGCATTTTCATTTCTCAATCAAAATATGCCAGAGAGCTGGTTAAAAGATTTGGAATGTCTGATGCTTCATCAATGAGCACACTCATGGCCTCAAATGCAGTTATTGATTCTGATGTCAATGGCAAGTCTGTTGATCAAAAGAACTTTAGAGCCATTGTTGGTTCCCTGCTGTATTTGACTGCAAGTAGGCCTGACATAATGTTTGCTACATGCCTATGTGCTAGGTTTCAGGTCAACCCAAAGGAATCTCACTTAACTCTCCTAAAGAGGATCTTGAGATACCTTAAGGGATGTCCTAACTTAGGACTGTGGTACCCAGCTGAGTCAGGATTTGAATTAATTGGATATTCAGATGCTGATTATGCTGGTTGTAGAGTTGACAGGAAAAGCACCTCAGGGACTTGTCAGTTCCTGGGAGAGAGACTTGTCTCTTGGTTTTGCAAGAAACAGGCATCTGTGTCTACTTCAACTGCTGAGGCTGAATATATAGCAGCAGCTAGTTGCTGTTCACAGATCCTGTGGATTCAAAATCAGCTCGTGGATTATGGGTACACACACTCAAACACAAAAATTCTGTGTGACAGTACCAGTGCAATATCAATTGCTCAAAATCCTGTGCACCATTCCAGGACCATGCACATTGAGATTAGACATCATTTTCTGAGAGATAATGTGGAAAAGAACAAGATAGTAATGGAATTTATATCCACAGACCTGCAAAGAGGAGATATTTTCACTAAGCCCCTTGATGAACAAAAGCATTTGTTCTTTCTGAACCAGCTTGGCATGATTAATGGTTCAGAATAGTGAAAATTTGGTTAGTTTTGTTTTCTGTCTAAAATCGTCGAACGACTGATCGACGATCTTCGACCAGGTCAGAACTATCGTCGACCAACCGTCGACGTCAGCTCGTTCTGTAGTAGGGCAGAAATCGTCGACCAACTGGTCAACGATCTCTCCTTAGGTATCTATCGTCTACCAATGGTCGACGACAGATTTTCTGTGCTGGGTGGAGAATCGTCGACCATCATTTATTGATCGACGATCGTGATATTTGCTTGTAGGCGGTCGATGTTTACTGTTTAGTCAAACATTGACTATCGTCGGTCTGTGTTCGATGACCGATTTTATTCCGGGATTGACGATCGCAGATTTGTTTCTAATAGTCGATTTAGGTCTGAAGATCGTCGTCCTTCCGCTCTGTCTTTTCATATTCCTTCTTCTGGCTTAGAATTCGCTCTCGAGCTCTAATCCCGCGCGATTCTCTTCTCCCCTGTTTTGCTTCTCGATTCGCCATCTTCTCTCAAATTCTATGGCGATTCCTTCTGCTGTTCTGTTCGGAATGAAGTTCGACACTGGCTTCTGTGTCGACTTCGATTCTTTCAGCCGATGCGATCAACAAATCCAAGATATTCTGAAGCTATGCGAAGACCAAGGCCTCAAGAAATTTATGTCGTTCTCCCCTAAGATTCATATACCAGAAATTCGTGAATGGGTATTCACCTCGTCCTCCAGCGACGAAGCGATGTCCGGAAAGATAAATGGCGAGGAGGTCACTCTGACTCCTGAAGTATTGACTGAGTTGTTTGGACTGCCAACAGGTTCTGAGGAATATGAGCAAAGCACAGAGGAATATGGCCGCATGCTCTCTGTGATGGGCCATGCCGAAGGAATTCCGGCTAAGCTGCTGAAGATAAACTTGTCTCCAGAATACAAGTTTCTGGCCGACCTGGTGGGCAAGGTCATCTTGGGAAAACATTCTGCTCATGACAACATCAACCGGCAACAATTTGCCCTGATGTCAGCCTTGGTGAATAAGGCACAGATTGCCTGGGGAAAAGTTCTATTTGAACTAATAAGGAGAAAGAACAATCAAAAAGAAGTAAACCTTGCAAGGGTACTGGGTGTGTTTCTATATGTGAAAGCACCCCTGCTGCTCGTTTCTGCACCCTCCGCAGTAAACGCCAGCAAGAGGTTGGATCCTTCTCTATTCAAGAAATCCCAGAGGATTATCAAGAAGTCTGCCAGGGTTGATCCTAACCCTTCTTCAGCCACAAGGGCCGATTCGGCCGCTCTCCCGCTTACTGGGGAAGGCTCAGCAATCCCTTCATCCTCCCTCCTTACCCCTGCATCTACATCTCCTGCATTACCCACCACTCAATCTGAAGTGCCATCACAACATGCATCGTTCATTCCACCTGCATCTCCACACCAGTCACCAACACCACAACACCTGGCAGCTTCAGCCAGTGTTGACATGGTGACTGCTACCATCCTCTCGCATCTCTCTCAACATGACTGCCACACTCATGTTGATGTTCACCCATCTCCACATGACTCATTTGATCATGTGGCAGATCATCCTGCCTCCATTCCATCCACCTCTACATCATCAGCATTTCAGATAACTCCTGAATTGCTTGCACACCTTGTACAGCTCATCACTCCCTCCATCCAAAGCATGATTGAGGCTGCCAATGCCCCTCTCATTGCCTCCATCAATTCTCTCACTGACGCCATCAAATCCATCTCATCTTCTGCTGAGCCCCCTTCTGTAAAATGCATGACTCCAGTCCCCACTGAAGTCATGCAGGGGGAGATGTCTGTTGAAGTGGTCTCAGGTGATGCCCTGACCCTTCAGGATAATTCCTCTCTTCCCCTTCAAGGATCTGCAGAAGAACCTCAAGAGAGTCAAGAGAAAGAACCAGAAGGTAAACCTTAAAATTCTTCCTCCAAAGGTTATAATCAGGACTTCAATTTGATATTTGTATCTAACAAAGACATTCACTCTCCAGTGAATCTAGCTTCTGAGGAAGAAGTTCCTGAAAAAGAAACTGAGGAAGTCCCCATGGACGTTTGTGAAAATGATGATGCTCAACCTGATGGTATAGCTTTATTTAAGATTCTAATTAATTCTAACTCCAACTTAGAGTTAATTTCTTATTCTTTCCTTTCCATCACAGCTGCTGATAATCTCACATCAGCATTGCAAGTTGATGCTGCTAAGTCCCTTGATTCTGATAAAGATTTAGAATCCTATCTGAACCTAGACTGTGAGTCCTCACTCACATCTACTCCTCTTGTTCCTTCTCTTCAAGAGAAAATGGTCCCTTATAGACCTGAGTACCTTGATGACCCCTTGGTCAAGGATACTCTTTTCTTTTCCTGTATGGCACTCCTCTTGTGCCTTGCAGAGGTGTCTATCCCTGATGTCACTGAACATCTAGAAGGAATTATAACCTCCTTCCTAGATGCAAAGTGGTATCCTGTGTAGATCTTCAGGTAATCCTATCTATTACCTGTTGTTTGTTCACCTTGGGGGGAATATTTTATTCCCACTTGGTTGTTAACCTATCTCTCTTTGCATGCAGGCACAACCATAAATGCTGATGCTGCTGCTGAAGAAATTGAAAAAGTGCAAGATATGGCAGACAGTGCTCCCAAGATGACTGAAATGGACTCAAGCTCAGGTACTCTAAACCTAGAACAATTTATAGCCTTTGTGGCTGAGAACATTGCCTCTGAGTACATTGAAGGGATGGCTAATTATCATCTGGATTCCCTAGCCATCTCTCTAGAGAAAGCATCTGCCCCTGCAGATATTGTCATCTTTTCTCCTCCTATCCTCACCTATCCTATATCCACTCCTTCTATTGCAGAACTGGTCCCCAAGACAGTTCCTGAGTTGTATCCAGAATCAGAGCTATGGAAAAGTGCTCCAAATGTTGATCTGGATGCCCTTCTTAGGCAAGATGCCATTGAAGAAGCTAAAGAGAAAGAAGAAAGAGAAAAGAAAGACAAAGCTGAACTTGCTGCCAAAGATCCATCTGAACAAAACTATGATGACTATGCTGGGAAAGACTCATCTCATTCTGATGATGATGATGATGACTCTGATGATTCTGACTCCTCTAAGAAAAGAAAAAGAGCTGCTTCTAAGAAAAGAAAAGCCCCTGCTCCTTCTACTGCAAATCCTAACAAGGATGTTCCCTATTACATTCTGAAGGGAATAGATCCTAAGAGCAAGGAATTTCAACCCTGGATGAGATTGTCAAAGAATCAGACTAAAGAGAAGAAGAGGACAAAGAGATATGACTCTCCAGTTCAGAAGTTCCCCCCCAGAGGCCCTCCTCCACCTCCTGGTGCTGGAGCCTCTGGAAGTATCTCTTCTGCTCCAATTGGTAGATCAGCCAGTTCCAACCCCTCTCAATCTTATCAGAGAAGAAGTAGACAAGGCCAGGGAAGCCAAAGTGGTTCAGGACAAGGAAATAAAAGAAATGACAATGCTCTCGCTGAACAAATAAAGGAGATGACTTTTCAGCGCCCTACATTCTCTCCTCCTCCTTCTCCTCACAGGAAAGGTCCATCCCCGTCTTCAAGAAAGCCTGCTGCTGCTGAGACAGCTGATTCTAAAGGAAAAAGAGTAGTCTTTTCAGAAAAATCCCACAAAAAGTTCATTGAGCTTGCACCTCCAAAATCTCTATATGCTCAAACTGATCCTAAGAAGGCTGTGCAGATTCCTCTTGATTCAAGCAAACTTGCTACAGCTCTTCAAAGAAACATAGAGATTGCAGCTCATACAGATACTGATAGACCCGCCTCTCCATCAGATAAAACTGAAGATGAAAGGATTGCCTCTATGGCAAGATTCAAAGAGTCTATTGCTCTAAGCATGATGGAGAGAGCCAAATCTCAAGGATTAGATCCCACAGCTTACTCAACAATGTCAGAATTCAGAGAAAAGGAACTAAGCAGAATTCAAGTCAATCCAGAAGCCTTTGACACTGAAGAATACATGAGATTACATCCTGCTGCAGTTCTACCTAGTTATGCTGAAAAGAAAATCATAGGTGAACATGATCTAATGCTATCCAAGAGACAAGCAGCAAACCCTAACAGAGAAATTATTTTCAAACCAGCTGCAATACCTAAAAACTCATCTGATGCTAAGCTTGCTGATAAATCTGCTTGATACATTCCATTTCTGCTGATTTATGCTTGATATATTTTCTGTGTATTGCCTGTGTTTTATCTTTCTGGTTAATCTTTAGATTTGTTGTTGTCCGCTTTAGCCTTTTAAACTGGACTGGATAACATAACCCAAATAGGGGGAGATTGTTGGTACCCTAGATGTGATTTGGCTTATGTGATCCCCTTGCAGCCCCTCTTGATCCATATAAAGATATATGTGATCATGGTTAGACTTTGTTTAGTCTCCCTAGGGCAGTTTATAAACTAACCTAGAGCTTAGGTTAGAAGTTCTAGATGTTTTTGTAGTTAAGGCTTTTCCGTTCGACCATCGTCGAACGAGGCCTCGCGATCGTCGATCAATGGTCGACGATAGCAGGGCTAGTGAATCTTTGAAGTCAAGACAATTATCGTCGACCATTGGTCGACGATCTCAGAGCAGGCTTACTACGCTCTGAAGGATGGTCGACGATCTGTCATCTTCAGGTCGACGATCGTGTTCTTGCTTCACGATTTCCGTCTCGACAGATATTTGCCTTTGGTGGTCGACTATCTGGTTGCTGGTCGACGATCTGTTCGCCGGTCGACTATCTGTTAGCCGGTCGACGATCTGTTAGCTGGTCGACAATTTGTGGTCGACGATTTCTGCTCTGACAGATTCCTGCTATTGGTCGACGATCTGTTTGCAGGTCGACGATCATCGAACTCCTGTTCGGCGTTTTCTGTCTGCTTTTATCTATTCGTATTCATTCTATTCCTTGGTTTATTTCCAAGTGTTTTAGTTGGTGGTTAGATTGATTCTCGGATATTATTGTTGCTAAATTTATGGTTTAAATTCAAATAAATTGATTACAAATTCTGTCAAGCATAAATTACGGGATTCAGTATTCTTGATAAAGCATTTTTGTCTTATTATACAAAATATATTGCCAGGCTGTATTCTAGCCGTTGGCGGTGTATGCTATTTCCAAGAACGATAAATCTTTATGCTGAGATATTTCCCTATTCATTTATTTCCTTATTGGGACTGACAGAAAGTTAATAGGCCATTCTATTCCTATTGCTATATTCTATCTTGAGATAATCTGTTGCAGGGCTCGAGAATTCAAATCAATAGAGCCGTTTCAAAGGAAAACGTGAAGACATATTTAAGAGAAATTCTTCTCTCAAAAAAGAGATAGTAACAGACACAGAGAAAGATTATTCATTCGCTCAAGCATCATCAGAGCAGCTCTTCACAATATCTCAACAAGAAGAAGAAAAGTTTTCCTGAAGCAAAAAGCCCAGAGCAATCAGCTTTGTTTCTCAAGTCTCCTGAGCATTTGCTTAGAGTTTTCAAGACTTCAGAAAAAGCTCCAGATCTGCTTCAAGTGCTCCAGAATCTTAAGACCTGATAAAAATCAGTCTTCAGATTTCTGAGAATTTAGTTTCAGTTTATCTGAAACTCCTTCATCCTGAAGCAAAGGCTTTCCCTGGACTTCCACTGAGCCAGGGGGAGACTTTGATTCTTTAGAGAATCCACAAATCTTCTCTAATCTGTATTTAAAACAGAGAAGATAATCTAACCCTCTCAACCCCTTTGTAAAAAGAGTTTGTTCACACCTCTTCAAAAGTGAACGTTGGTGACAGGGCACCTTATCAACAACCTGTGGTTGAGCATCCTTATCAAAAGCTCAAAGGGTCTGTTTGATCTACCTGAATCAGATCATTGGTGGCAGGGCACCTTAGCAAAAACCTGTAGTGGATTCCTACCAGGGTGGTAGAAGAGTGGATGTACCTATTTAAAGGGAACCACTATATATCCTGTGTCTCTCTGGTTCTTACTGATTTGTTTATTCTGTGGCTGTGATAGAACTACCTAGGATTGCTAGTTGCTGTGATAGGTTTTTAGTTAAACTGAAATTTCAGTTAACTCTTTCACTTGTGCACCTCACTGTGTTAGGCTCTTAGGGTTCAAGTATCAGATTTTCTATTCCGCAAATATACTCCAAGGGAGCTGACTAAGTGTTCATAAAATTTTGAATACTCTATTCACCCCCCTCTAGAGTAGCTTACAACTTATCCCCTCACTTTCAGTTTACTCTTATGCCAGTTCATAGTCTAGGTAGGAAAGTCTATACACTTGTGATAGTTGATGACTATTCCAGATTTTCTTGGGTTTTCTTTTTAATGAAAAGTTTGAAACCCTTAACACCTTTGTGTCCTTTGTTAGGAAAATTTTGAATGAAAAGGACAGTTCTGTGGTCAAAATCAAAAGTGACCATGGTACTGAATTTTAGTCTGATGGTATGACAAAGTTCTGTGAAAACAAGGGATTTATCAGGAGTTTTCTTCACCAAGAACACCCTAGTAAAATGGGATTGCTGAGAGGAAAAATAGAACTCTCATAGAAGCTGGCAGGATACTACTCAGTGTCACTTTGCTCAAAAAATACTTCTGGGCTAAGGCATTGAAAACTGCTTGTCATGTCCTGAATAGAGCTTCTATCAACAAGTATCATAAGAAGACTCCCTATGAGATTACGAAAGGCAAAAAACAGAATCTATCATATCTCAGGATCTTTGGAAGCTAGTGCTTTGTGCTTAATAATGGGAAGTCCTACTTGACTAAGTTTGCTGCCAAATCCTTTGAAGGAATCTTTGTTGGGTACAATAACCATAACAAAGCCTATAAAGTCTACAACTTGAAAAATCAAGTTGTAGAAGTGTCTATAAATGTTGTGTATGAAGAATCATCTATGATTAATAGTGAGCTCCCTAGCTCCTCTAGATCTGTAGGTGAGCAGTTTGAGATGGATAAACTTACCATCAAGGATACTTATCCTAATGCCCAAGAGGAAGAGGATGGGGTGTGCATTCTTGAAGAAGGACAAAGTACACTGGACATGTGTGAAGACTATCAGGATCCATCCATTAAAGTTCAAGATGCTTAGAATAGAATGCCAATAGCTATCAGGAATTTTAGGGATCATCCAAGAGATCAAATCATAGGTAATGCTAGCCAAGGGGTTATAACAAAGAGCTGAAGCATCAACATTGTTATGTACTCTAGCTTCCTGTCTCAGGTTGAACCTAAAAGGTTTGAAGATGCCAACATAGACCCATTTTGGATTATGGCTATGTAAGAAGTACTGAACCAGTTTAAGAGATGCAAGGTCTGGAAGTTGGTTCCCAGACCACAAGGACATAACATCATTGGAACAAAGTGGATCTATAGGAATGAACTTGATGAGAATGGTGTTATAATCAAGAATAAAGCTAGAATTGTTGCCAAGGGATACAAGCAAGAGGAAGGTATTAATTTTGATCAACCCTTTGCACCAATAGGTAGGTTCGAAGCTATAAGACTATTTCTTGCATATGCTACACATAAAGAATCAAGGTCTGCCAAATGGATGTAAAGTCAGCTTTCCTAAATGGTGACCTAAAAGAGGAGATCTCTGTTGAGCAACCCTCGGGTTTTATTAACTTTAACTTTCCTGATTATGTATTTAAGCTTAGAAAAGCTTTGTATGGGTCAAAGCAAGCCCCCAGGGCATGGTATGAAACCTTGTCTAGCTTTCTCATTGATAATAAATTCTTATGTGGAAAGATGGACAAGACATTATTCCTTAGGGAAGTCAAGGAAAAGATCATTCTAGTCCAAATTTATGTAGATGACATAATATTTGGGTCTACTGATGATGGCCTCTGCAATAAGTTTGCCAAACTTACGCACGGGCAGTTTGAGATGCGTAGTATGGGTGAACTCAAGCATTTCTTGGGCCTCTAAGTTAGATATTCAGAGGATTGTCTATACATCTCTCAATCTAAGTTCACCAAGGATTTCATTAAAATTTTTGGAATGGAGAGTGCTCCATAATGAAAACTCTTATGGGGTCAAATGTGTCAATGGACAAGTTTGAGATAGGGATACATGTTGATAAAACCTTATATAGAGGCATAATTGGCTCCCTCCTATACCTTACTGTAAGTAGGCCTGACATTATGTATACTACATGAGTTTGTGTTAGATACCAGGCTAGCCCTAAGGAATCTCATTACTCTGCAGCAAAAAGAATTATGAGATATCTCAAGTGCACACCTAATCTTGGTCTATGGTACACTAGGAATAATGACTTTGAACTAATTGGGAATTCAGATGCAGACTTTGCCATTTGCAGAGAAGACAGCAAAATCACCTTAGGGACCTGTCAATTTATAGGAAGAAGATTTTTCTCTTATAACAGTAAGAAGCAAATAAGTGTTGTCATCTCAATAGATGAATCAGAGTACATCTCAGCTGGTAATTGTTGTGCACAGCTACTGTGGATTCAACATCAGCTCAAAGACTATACTCTACAGCTAAGTATAACTCAAATGCTTTGTCATTCATCTAGTGCAATCTCTATTATTAGGAATTATATGTCTCATAGAAGGACTAAGCATATTGAGATTAGATATCACTTTATTAGGGAGCATATAGAAAAAGAAGACATTTGTCTTAAGTTTGTCCCTATAGACAAACAAGTGGCTGATATTTTCACTAAGCCACTAGATGAGGCAAAGTTCAACACCTATAAAATTGAGTTGGGCTTATTGAACGTAGTATAGCTTCTATGTTTTCATGCATATGTGTTGTAGGCAAATTTGTCTCTTGTAGGATATCAAGGTAGACATGGTCTAAGTGTCCAAATGTCGAATACGCTAACTCTAAGTGCTCAGGCATCGAGTGCGTTGAGACAACATTAGAAATTGAGTGCGCTGAGTCCAAGTGTCTAGGTATCGAGTGCGTTGAGAAAAATTCAAGCGTCGAGTGCATTGAGACCACTCGACAAATTATCCCAAGGACTTCTGATTACGGCTATCTCACTGGATTAATCTTAGTTAATGATCTCCTTGTGATTATAATAATTGGTACGTGCCTCTCCACATTCTCAAATCAGAGGTAATTATAAATAGAAGTGTGTGTTCTAATAATAAAATACACTATTCCTAGCCCTTTCATCTTTCTACCTCCATGCGATGAAACCTCGAGAAAGGAATATGTATCCTCTTAGAGGGTTCAAAGTTAGTGAGAAATTGTTTCAAGGATGGATCAGAGGAGGTACAACTCATTCTCTATCTACTGTAGGTCGCTGACCTAGAGTATGTTCTGTTGGAGCCAAGCTTGCTATGGAAGAGAGAAGTGCTTGAATTAATCTTGGATGCCACTGTTGGCTCATCCTCCAATAAAATTAAATAATCCATCAGTGGGCATAAGATCAAGATCACTCCCAAAAGGTTGAGTAAATCCATGCATCTGCTCAAGTTCAGGTCATTTGATGAAGAAGAGGAACTATATAAAAATGAGGTAAAATCTACCCTGAAGTGGTGTGGGCTTTCTAAGAACACCACTAGATAAGTCTTGAGAAAAGAACTGAATCTCAAAGGAAAGTTTTTGGCTGATGTCGTTGGTAAAGCTCTGATCTGCAAGACAGGTTCCCATGACAAGATATCTAGAAAGATGTTTTAGCTGATAACAAGGATAATCCTATCCAAGAGGACTGATTTGGGGAAGAAGCTATTTGATAGAATAGTAGAGTGTATGTTATAGCCAAACCTGGGAAGAATAATGTATCTGTACTTGCAAAACACTATTCTAGAGATCCTCAACATGAGTCTAGGAATAAAGATCCATCACATAAGGAGGATGGAATCAAAGATGTTTGATAGGTGGGATAGAGTCTTGCTCCTACATCAACAATCTTCTGACAAGAAAAAGAAAGCATCAATGGTCGCTAAAAAGAGCACAGGAAGTAACTCTTCTAAGTGCAGTAAGGAAGAGCCATATGATCCTCAGTTGTCTGATTCTTCTGTGGAAACAAGAAGAAATATGAGTGCTCAGGTTTCAATATCTTCTGAACCTATAGTAAAGACTGTCCAAGTCAGTGTCTCCCAATCGGAGAACATCCCAATAGAGGTAGATGAAATGGTGACTTGAGGCATTATGGATAGGATATGTTAAAACATTGAGGGGGAGACTTCCCAAATGGTTGCACCTGCTGAGGGGGAGACAGTTCAATCTATTCAAGAATAACTAGATTCCTATATTGAAAATCTACAGAACCGGATTGCTCAAACAGTAGAAGGTCATGAAGTGATTCTTTTTTGTCCTCAAGTTGAGGGGTAGCAAGTCCTTGATGAAATGATTGAATATGATCCAGCTATTGTTAATACAAATCAACAAATTCCTATGGGGAGTGCTGAGATTGTGGGGGAGATTCCAACAGAGCTCCCTTCTCAAGAAAATGAGAATGTTATTGAAATTTATGGGGAT
Organism: Platanthera zijinensis; assembly: GCA_039513925.1. Classification (NCBI taxonomy): domain Eukaryota; kingdom Viridiplantae; phylum Streptophyta; class Magnoliopsida; order Asparagales; family Orchidaceae; genus Platanthera; species Platanthera zijinensis. Next base: position 167,810,906 of record CM077092.1, read on the forward strand.
GGCGAACCTGCTATTGATGAGCTAAATAGTGATGGTTCTAACCACTCTTCTGAATACATGAGAGCTGATTCTGAGATAAGGGAAGAATTATGACAAGACCATGAGGATGTATATGACCAAGGGACATCTCATCAAGGTGATCAAATGTCCTACACTTTCTGAAAGTGAGGATAGATCTTATGTTTACTCAGAGATAAATATATATAAGGAGAAAGGAAATCAGAGCACACAAATAAAGAAATAAACAAGCAAGAAAAAATGACATAAGGATTATAGTGGTTCCCCAAATTTGGGTACATCCACTCTTCTACTACCCTGGTAAGAATACACTACAGGTTTTTGATCAGGTGCCCTATCACCACAATATCTATTTTCTAAGGGAGATATAACTACCCTTTGATCTTTTGATCAGGTGCCCAAAAACCAACACACAAGTTTTTGTTCAGGTTCCCTTCCACCAAGAGGTTTTAATTTTGAAGGGAGTAATAACCCTGTACATAGGAAAGGGAAAAGAAATGATGTTGTCTTCTCTGTCAATGATCTGAGAGAGGACTAGTGGTTGTTGATGATATCAAAGCTCCCCCTGAGATTTTGTAGATGATCAGGAAATGACAGCTTTGCTTTAGGGTGTAGGCCTTCAGATTGATGTAGCTCTCCAACAAGCTTTTTAGACTGATATGTATTTCTTGTCTCTTGAAAGCCTGGAGTAGATGAAGAACTCCACAACTTGATGTTATTCTGCAGATGAAGATATCTGTTCTCTGTTACTGTCTCTCTCTTTTTTTTGCATCCTTTTGAAAAGCTGTATTATATTATATTCCCCTGAAGAATTCTGATATTTGAATTCTTTATGACTGAAAAATGGCTTGAAGCATTTTTACCGAGAGCGAAATAAGCCTAGGGAATAAACGGAGAATTAACTTCTGGAACTGATCACATTTACTGCTGTTGTTGAACGGCTATATGCATTAAATCTGAGAGATATTAAATGCCTTAATTAATTTTGCCAACTGTAAATAACTCTGTTTGAATACTGCATAGATTTCATCGACCTCAGTCTGCTATTCGTCGACCTCAACTCAGAGATCGTCGACCTGAATAATCTTTGCGTCGAGTTGAGATTTTGTATTGAGATTCAGCTGTCATCGACCGGAGTTCGGAGATCGTCGAGCTCAACTCAGAGATAAGACTCTAAGTTTCGTCGACCTAAATTCGACGTTCGTCAAACTGAGTTCGACTATCGTCGAACTATTTTCTGCTTTTGACAAAACTGATTTCTGCATGATTTCTTTCTGCAATATTTCTCAGGAGACTCTTGAGGTAGACTTGGAAGAAAAACCTATGATCCTGACTATATATTTTGGGTCAATCAAAAACATCCTAATAGTACTCCTTGCCCAAATACTAACTAGGGTTCCAGCAATCTCCCCCTTTTTGGGTGAGGATACTATTTACACAAAAGGAATACAAAGCAAATTTAAAATAGGTGCTTTGATAAAAATAAACAACAACAATGTTTTGAAATATAAATATGAAAAACTTCTGATAGGCTCTATAGCTATTATTTTGCTAATCTTCAACTGAGCTTATTTCAGATATACTGAAGTGTGGTTCCAACAATTTTCCTAAAATCATCTTCCAGATTCCTGAATGATTGAGACTGCTGCTGCTGTATCCTCTACACCAATCTCGCCCTACACAATCTCCCCCTAATAAAGCTATTGCTGACTGTGACCAAGCTTTTGGTTACTATCAAATGCCACTATTCCTCTATGGTAAGATAGGTCTTTTCCTAAGAAGAGAGGTTAGGAGTTATGGACCCAGATTACCTTGGGTCCTGGTTCTTTTTCATAATAATTAGATATAAAAGAACATACATGTTGATCTTTATAACCTAGAGCGTAAAATTTCCTAGAAGGTATGAACCACTGGGTAAAAGGATTTTTGAATATTTTAGTGTGATTATAATTTTCAAAAGGTAAAAATTTCTGTTCTGAAATTTTGAGTTTGAAGAAAAATAATTTTGTCGATCTGAGTTCGACGAAGAGTAGTGAGATCGTCGATATCTGTTCACAGAATGATAACATTTGTTTTCTGTGTTCCACGATCATTGAGCTCGGTTCAACGAAGTATATTGATTTCGTCAATCATAATTTCTAGACCGGTTAAAATTATAATCTTTGTTCAGAGTTTGTCTACTTGAGTTCGACGAAGAGTGTTGTTTTCGTCGAGCTCTATTCGACGAATTATTTTGAACAAATTTTTTTTGAAAATGTTTAATTGGTTTTGATAAAAATTTTAGTTATTTTATCTAAGTTTATTATCTTTTCTTTGCCTTTAAATGATTCTAATGAAGCTAATTTTTTTGAAGTAATTGTTAAGTCTTCTTTGAGTTGAATGTTTTCAGAAGATAAATTAATTACTTTCTCTCTGAGAAGTTTTATTTCCTTCTCAGATTGAATCAAATCATTGCTTAAAATTTTAAAATCTTCTTTAAAATTTTCTGAAGAGAAATCAAAGGAAGAGATAACCTGATCCTCCTCTGATTCTGCTTATGATACTTCATCAGATTCAAATTCTTCATCATAGATGCTGCAAGATGCATTGATTACCATCAAGCAGAATTCTCTTGCTCTTGTTTCTTCTTCATCCTCAGTTCTATAAGATGAAGCTTCAGAATCAATCCAAGTATCAGCATCATATTTTCTCTTTTTAGCTGATCCAGCAGCAATTGTTGTGAGCGAGTCCCAGATGTCCTTTGTTGAGGTGCATTCAGCAATTTCCTGAAAAATGACATTAGACATTGATTGAGAAAGAATGTTCATTGCTTGTGCATCAACCATCTTTAGCCTTTTTTGGGCTTCTATCCATTGAGATGATGGAACAACATTAATGCTTGTTGTTTCCAATGGTTGATAAGGATTTGTCAAAATGGAATTGAAAATCGCTTCATCAATAGAATTCATAAAAGCCTAATCCTTACCTTCCATAGTGTAAGCTTATCTAGATTGCTCATAGGAGGTCTGGTGCTTGAAAATTCTTCATTTTGTGCCATGATAAACTCTTAAGAAATCTAAGATCTATAAGATAGTTTTGGTTCAGGTGTTAGCCTATACAACCAAAGAAAACGATCCTCTGATACCAATTGAAAGTGAGGATAAATCTTCTGTTTACTCAGAGATAAATATATATAAGGAGAAAAAGAAATCAGTGCACACAAATAAAGAAATAAATAAGCAAGCACAGATGACACAAGGATTATAGTGGTTCCCGAAATCTGGGTACATCCACTCTTCTGCCACACTGGTAGGAATCCACTATAGGTTTTTGATCAGGTGCCCTGTCACCACAATATCTATTTTATAAGGAAGATATAGCAACCCTTTGAGGTTTTGATCAGGTGCCCAAAAACCATTACACAGGTTTTTGATCAGGTGCCCTGCCACCAGGAGGTTTTACTTTTGAAGGGAGTAATAAACCTGTACACAGGAAAGGGAAAAGAAATGATGTTGTCTTCTCTGTCAATGATCTAAGAGAAGACTAGTGGATGTTGATGATGTCAAAACTCCCCCTGAGTTTTTGTAGATGATCAGGAAATGGAAGCTTTGCTTCAGGGGGTAGGCCTTCAGATGAATGTAGCTCTCCAGCAAACTTTTTAGACTGATATGTATTTCTGATCTCTTGAAAGCCTGGAGCAGATGAAGAACTCTATAACTTGATGTTTTTCTACAGATGAAGATCTCTGTTACTGTCTCTCTTTTTTTTGCTTCCTTTTGAAAAGCTGTATTATATTATATTCCCCTGAAGAATTCAGATATTTGAATTCTTTATGACTGAAAAATAGCTTGAAGCATTTTCCCGAGAGCGAAATAAGCCTAGGGAATAAACTCAGAATTAACTTCTGGAACTGATCACATTTATTGCTGTTATTGAATGACTATATGCATTAAATCTGAGAGATATTAAATGCCTTAATTAATTCTGCCAATTGTAAATAACTCTGCTTGAATACTGCACAGATTTTGTCGACCTCAGTCTGCTATTCGTCGACCTCTACTCAGAGATCGTCGAACTGAATAATCAATGCGTCGAGTTGAGATTTGGTCTTGAGATTCAGCTGTCGTCGACCGGAGCTCAGAGATCGTCGAGCTCAACTCAGAGATAGAACTTTGAGTTTCGTCGACCTGAGTTCGACGTTCGTCGAACTGTGTTCGACATTCATCGAACTGAGTTCGAATATCGTCGAACTAATTTTCTTATTTTGACAAAACTGATTTCTGCATGATTTCTTTCTGCAACATTTCTCAGGAGACTCTTGAGGCAGACTTGGAAGAAAAACCTATGACCCTGGCTATACATTTTGGGTCAATCTAAAACATCCTAATAGTACTCGTTGCCCAAATCAAAACTAGGGTTTTAACACTTTCTTAGCTCAACTCAAAGGTCTGCTAGATGACTAGAGTAGACAACTTGAACACTTTGTTGATGATTCCATCATGGAGTTGAGAAAGGATCTATCCATTGAGATAAAATCCATTAGATTTTAAGTTAACCTACTGAAGGCCAATATTGTGTCATTCATCATGAGAGCTACCCCAGCTGTTACCCATACTGAAAATAAGCTTGAGGAAATCCTGAAGAAGCATCTTGATATAAGTTAAAATTAGAACATCACAACTAGCAACATGAAAAAGGTCCATGAAGTGCAAAAAATCCTCATGGAAGATCATTAGAAAACTCTGGAGAGGAGAATGGATGCTTGCACTCAGTACCTGGACAATCACCTATTAGAGGTTAAGAACATGTCACTAAGGGAGTCAACTTTCTGGATGAAAAACTCTCTATTACAAAGAACTTCCTGATTGTACCTGTTGGTGAAGAAGTAATAAAGGGGGAGAAGACAATGATCAAGGCCAACACTGAGAATGTTGATTGGGTTACCAATGTTATCAGTGGTCTATTGGGGCTTGAACAATATTCATATGAAACCATTATTCCTACTCCCATTCCAGAAGGACAAACAGGCGATCAGTATGATTATCAGCAAGCTGAACAATATGGTGATGATCAGTATGGTGATCAAGTTGGTGCTCAGTAGGCTGAACCCTCAACTGCTGCTGAAATTCCTACTTTGAGCCCCACTGCTGATCAGATAGTAAGAGCAAGATGCAAGTCTGTTACTAAAGAGGAGGAAGAGGTCAGACTTTGTAAGAAGAGGTATATAGAATAGATCAAAACTAGGATAGACTTTGAGAAATAGAGTCCTTAATCAAGGACTATCATATTGTCTGCCTGGGATCAAATTAAAGATATGAAAACTGAAAGGGGAAAGCTGTATAGCTCCCTAGAATGGGAAAAAATAGAAAGAAATGAAGATGCAAGGAGGAAGTTTAGAAGAGACAAGATGTTAGGTGCAGTGCCACTGGATGCTCTTGAGCCCAACGAATACTTTCCTAAGCCCTACAGTTATTTTTGTGAGACAGAAGGTGAAGTAGACTAAAGATAAGGAAAAAGCTGCAAAGAAACCCAGCAGTGCGATTGTGATCAAGGAACCTGAAACATGAAATGTTTTTGTTTTTCTTAAGGGCTTTAGGATTGTGAACATTATTATAAGCACACGGTCTATTTATGACTATTGCCTTAATGGATAATCATAATTTTGTGTGTGTAACAATTACTGCTCTTATATGCTGTGAATGTTTATCTTATGTATATAGTAGTGTATATCATTGACTAGGGTTCTGAATTCTTCAAATAGTGGGAGATTGTTAAGTCCATTAACTATAATGTCCTAGATTTGAAGAAGGTCCACAGGTCAATGGTATAGACATGAATGTATCTAATATATGTTCAAGTTCATTATGTGCAGGTTATATACTATTACATTGATTAGACAGGTTGTTAGGGTCATAGTGACAGTTGGACTCAAGACATATTGCTGAATAAGCAGAAAATTGGCTAAGTAAAAAAGCATTTAGTAAAATCAATTAACTCAATGCTAGAAAGGGAGAGAAGTTGATAGAACTCAATGCAGTGAAAGCCTCAATGTTGTTATCTAGAAATCTGACTAAGTCCATAATGGTTGAGTGAAGGAAGTTCACTCAACGCCTAATCAACTGGATTTCAGATCAAGGATAGAAGCGTTGAGTTAAGACAAGCCATTCAATGCCTCATCAAGAGGACATGCAAATTCCATAAGCATTGAGTTTAGAAGCTACACTCAACGCCTTCATGTAGAGAAATTTTCACCAAGTCCGAAAGCGTTAAATGATGAAGGATCACTCGATGCCTCAACAGTTAGACTGCAAATGTCTAAAGTGTTGAGTGTTGAAGGTTCACTCGATGCCTCAAAATGCTGAATTCTATTAAGTATTTCTATATTGAGTGACAAGGCCTCACTCAATGCCTATGCAGATTGTCTGGAAATTACCAAGTCCACAAGCACTGAGTCATGCTGACATCATCAAGAATTCAAATATCGCAGGATTTTCATGCTAGATCATAAAAGGCACCGGATGCTTTTAGTACAATATTTAATGCAAAAGAGATGTTGCAGTTTCCTATTTCAACAGGTCCATACTGTGCATAGAGCCATTGTATGGAGATCAATAAAAGGAAATTTTCGAGAAATTAAAGACAAGTTTTTGGTCATTTTTTCCTGTCGATTAAGAAGAAGTTTTCCTAGAACTCATTCTCACAGTGAGTCTTTGAACTATGGACAAAAGTTGGTTGTTGAAGAAATAAAGAACTAAAGAATTAATTTGTCTTCAACAACAAGATTAGAAATCTCATTTTCTGAACAAGAAGAAGAATCAGAGCTACTTCAAATTGATTTTCATCTTCAAGCCACTACAATCAACTATTACATCAAAGGCTTGAATGTACAGGACTCTACATTGTCTTCTCAACACAAGCTAAACTACTGAAGATCTAAATACTTGTTATTATGGAGTTGATTGGACTGAAGCTTTTCAGTTCAAGAAGAAGAAGATGTAAGACCCCCTTTTTTTCAAACACCGGGGTCTTAGCCCAGAACTACCGCTTTGCGGTGGCAACGACTCACGGGAAGGCCGCCACTACAAAACGCCAATTCTGCCGGCCCTTTTCGATCGCAGAACAGTAGCATAAAGAAGTAAAAGCAAGTCCACAGTAATCACATGTATATAAATAAAACTCCACGAAGGGAGTGTCCACAATAATAATATATCAGAGTACAAAAGGAGGGCTTATGCCCGGTACACCATATCCTCACTACAAGTCACTTGCGGAAGCAAAACTAAAACTAAGCGTCACTATAACTGTCACTGAACTGAGAGCACCCAAGCTAGACTGGCCCATCTCCACCGACTCCGTGCTCTGCTGGTGCTGCCTCTCTAGGTGCTTCTTCCTTTTTGGCCTGCCGTCGCCGCCTCGCAATCCACGTCTGCGTCTACGTCTTTGGACTCCTGGATGCTGAGCTGGTGGGATCCCACCCATCAAGGGTCATTTAACCCGTGTATGTCCCGACTGGTGACAATGGTAACACGGTCGCGGGGTCAACTCCGTCAGAAGCTGCAAAATCCTTGACCCTCCTATATGGTACACCTAAAATGTTGTGGTTCGAAAACCGTTAGTCATAAAGACTAAGCCCTATCATCCCCTACCCCTTCCCCCATGGCTCCTAGGTACCGAGCGGAGAGGAAGAAAGGGAAGGACAAGATGGTGGAGATTAAATCAAAGAAACAGGTGACAACGGACCTATGCTAGCAATTCTATAGTAAATATGATAGAAGCAGAAAGTAGGAAATGTAACCTTAACTTATATGCGAAAGCGCATAAGCCAAGGGATCTTTAACAGGGCTCCCATCGTATAGAGTGTCCCATACCACTTATACATTGGGGTGTCGGTTGTCAAACAGCAAGGAAAGGCAAGTAAGTGACAATACAAGAAATATAACCATTGATTTATAGGGATTACCCCTATAGACCAAGGGGTCGTTTTGCAAGGCCTATCATATAAAACGTCCCATACCATTTTATACGTTAGGTGGCATGTTTATGCTATGACACACAATCATGCTATGAAATGCACAAGCAAGTGCAACACACCCACACGACTCTCTGCGCACAGACCTTTAGTTCCCCCTGTTCGGGCGGCTAGCTTCACCCCCAGGAACCTCCGTTGTGGCAAACGGAGACAGTGAGTCGGGGCCCCCACTCCTAGGCGGGTAACCACACTACCAGGCCTAGCCCTTCCGTATGCCCCTAGAAGAACACAACCTAGAGTATCCGCGTACTTGTGCTGGCTATACCCACCAGGCTATCCTTGGCTAAGTGTCCCACACTGCCGAGTCAACGTACCGCTGTCGGTGTGATCGATCGCCTAGTACCGATGACCTACCACTTTTATGCACATGCAATCATGACAGTTTTATAAGTACAAGTTCTCAAGTTTACCGAGCATCCAGCTCTCTAGGCTACCAAGCATATACCAAGTCCCCGAGCATCCCGCTCCTTGGACTTCCAATCCCATACCAAGCCCCCGAGTATCCAGCTCCCCGGACTTCCCAATCACAAACCTGACCATAGACTTAACTAGTAGGCCCTTAGCCCACGGACCTACACTACCTACCCTGACTTCCAATAATGAACTTAATCGTAGCTTGCCCTAACCAACCAGCAACTACCAAAATTCCATTTCCCAAGTTCATTATTACTCTAGTTCAGTTTCCGTGGTTTTACTATATGCAGACCATTCTAAGCTATATGAGGTACACAAGGGGAGGTACTCCAAATTGTCTTCCAAATCTCCTATAATATTTACTGGAGGTCTACCATATCATAACATGTCTAAATCCAGAAACTTATAACTTTCTTAATTAATCTGATATTTATTTAATTTTCCCAAAGGATGGGCCATGGGTCATTTTAAACATGAACTACTTGATTCTCCTAAGTAATGGCCACCCAAAAATCATGATCATTAAATAACAGTAAGATAACCTCAAATACAAATTTTCAGAATTTTACAGAAAGTATTTAGCCTCTAATTAATTTATCCAGTATAATCACGTTAATCCTACGTAAAGAAGGAAGTACTGAAATTACTCATCGGAAAATTATAGAAAAATTACTAATCAGTAAGAGGATATAGAAAAGATCTTTGTGCAACGAATCATAACTTTACCAGCTTGCTAGACACCACTATAGATTTAATCAAACATTCAAGGTAAACCATATTTAATGAAGCAAGCCTTAGAATTAAACTTCAAAAAAATCCCATAAAAATTCACAGAGATTTAAAATCCTAATAAACGTTCTCTGCCTAAATTTCATCAATTTCCAGGAAGTATTTATTCCATAATAAATTTTCTAAGCAAATCATACAAGATACTAAGTCGTTAATGAAGTATCCAAAATAATGATCTTAAAATTCATAGAAAAATCTCCAGAGCTTGTACCATCCCTATAATCCACTCTATCCAAATCTCATCACTTTTCAATGTGATTTATTGTCATTTCCTATCCCTACAAGTTTTGCACCCTAAACTAGGGTTAGGTTTTTAGGTATCCCAACTATCTCCAAATCTACTAGGATTTTATCCAGAGAACTATAATGGCCCTATGGTCCTCTTCACCAAATTTCAAGTCAATCCAAGGTCATTTGACCCCATGACCTTCACAAGCCACCAAGATCCATCCTTAGTGTTTGGCCTTGGTTATTAGGGCAAACTTACCCCGATCCACCTCAAACTCTATGAGGGGGTGCTAGAGAATATTACTAGCCAGTGATAAAAATCTCAGCCTCTATTGAGGTAATCTGACCACTCAAATCTCAAAAGTGCACCTTTAACCTAAGACCCCTTATTAGGGAAAAAACTTAGGGTTGTTCATTTCTAATCCAAACCATCTCCAAATAAGATGAAAAATTATACAGAACCTTATGGTGAAACCAGGGACCACTCACCAAAATTTGGGAGGGTTTGGAAATTGTTTAGCCATCTAATTAAATTAAGCTAGGATTATTGAATTTTTCTAAAAACTATAGAAAAATATTTCCCAAAAATCCTAATTTTTGGATGGTACCTAGATATAGGTAAGATTAGGCCACACCCCAAATTTCAAGTTATTGTGATGACTGGATTGGAATGGGGAATTTTTCTAAGGTCAGGACAACCCTATGGGTAGACCTCACCAAATTGAGTGCTGAGGTCTATCCCGTGGTCCAAAATGCTTGAAACAAATTTTAAAATTACCCAGACTCAAAGATCTACAATATTGGTGTTGACAATTTTTCCTGTAGGATCTTCTAGGTATTTTTCACAAATTATTTAAAGTGAAAGATATTTTCATTCAGAAATTGTTTTAAAAATAGAATCTAATTTCATGGCACTGTTCATCTTCTTCTACAGCCCGAAACCAGAACCCTGAAAACTTATTTTCCTGTAGCTTTTCCAAAGCTATTTCTCGGCCATCCAGCCATCTCCCTGGTCGGCCACCACCACCACCACCACCTCTATTGAGGTGAGGGCTATCGTCGGGCGGCGGCACGGCCGCCGGAGAGGCGGTTTCCGGCAAACCCGCCACCATGAAAATTTTGGAAAACCATGGCAACGCTCACCCGATCTGGCTCTTTTGAGCCCGATATCTCTCCTAACGATTTCTAAGATCTATCCGCAGAAGAAGAGGGAGGGGAGGACCTTGTTCGCGGTTTGAAGGCGAGATGGACGTCGGACTGTCATGGCGCAGTGGTGGCGTCGCCGGAAATTCTTCAACAGCAAGGGGAGGAATCTGATCAAACGTTTAACCTTCTCCTCTTGCTCCAAGGGGCCTTTTATAGATTTCCCAATGGGAAGGGGAAAGGATGAAACATTCATTGCCATGAATGTTTCTTATTAATAACGTTTCAGTTTTGATGCAGGGAAGAGGAAAAGGTGGAAGATGAATTGGCTGATCCAGGTGCCGATTTCCTATTGGACCTCACTCTCTCATTTAATAAATAATTAGGGACGGAAACGGCCCATAAATATTCCTGTTGTACATTCCATAATCAGAATTGATTAAGACGTCGGTTACCGAAGTTTAAAGTCCGGCTGACGTTTCGGCCTTGGTCACGGGCGTGACACATAGGTCACGGGCGTGACAGGCCCGAATGGCAAATTCTGGGTTCGATGATCGTCGAAGGGTGGTCACGCCCTTGGTCACGGGCATGACACATGGGTCACGGGCGTGACAGGCCCGGGTGACCAAATTTCTTGGTTCGACGACCGTCGAACTGAGATCGACGATCGTCGAAGGGTGGTCACGCCCTAGGTCACGGCCGTGACATATGGGTCACGGGCGTGACATGATCATGAGGCAAAATCCGCGCTCGGCGATCGTCGTGCTGAGATCGACGGTCGCCGAAGGGGTTCACGCCCTTGGTCACGGGCGTGACACCTGGGTCACGGGCGTGACAGGGCTAGGTTGAAAATTCTACGCCCGACGATCATCTACCTAAGATCGACGATCTTCAAAGGAGTCACGCCCTAGTTCACGGGCGTGACACCTGGGTCACCGGCGTGACATGGCCGGGTTGAAAATTCTGCGCCCGACGATCGTCTCCCTGAGATCGACGATTGTCGAATGAATCACGCCCTAGGTCACGGGCGTGACGGGTCGGTCACGGGCGTGACCAACCCGTGACCTGAAATCTTGGTCGATTTATTTCAATTTTTGGGCTTCCTAGGGTTCTATCACAACCAATCGACTCCTAGGGGTCTACCGGAAATGGGATGTTACAGAAGAAGACTTGGAGAATCTTTTTATCTGGAGTCAATCACCATCAACCTCAAACTCATAATATAGGATCATTATTTATCTGAGTTGTAAGCCTAAAATATAAAGGTTGAAAGGTATGATCTAAGTCAGATCTGAGCTGTAGGAGACTTATTATCTCTGATTGTAGGGCTCACCTTCTATCCTGAGTGGTAGGGCTTTTTGTTAAGCCTGAGGTAGGTGATCTGGAGGATCACTAAGCTGTAGTAATAAAGTTTACTCTGAGTGGGATGGGCTTAGGCCTGAGGTAGTACTTGGAGGAAGTCTGAAAGATCTTGAGGGATCTATGTTGTTAGCTCTTTGAGCCAAAATTTGGAGAAGATTGCCTTGTATAACACACTATTAGAAAGGTATGAGGGAAAGTAGATGTACCCATTCCTTAGGGAACAACTATAATTACTAGTGTGTTGATCTGTGTTCTTGAAAGCAAACTCAATAATCTAACTCACAACACACCAAATAAAATAGTAGTCATAAAGACATGAAAACCTATCCATCCCCCCTCTAGGTGTATAACTACTCTTGAAACAAAGACTTTCAATCATGACGTGATCTCCGGTAATTAGACGAAGATGTCTGATTTTTCTTTTATCTTCTTTTTCTACGCATCCTCTTGAATTGTTTGGAGAGTAAAGAGAACTCTCCATCTGGCATTTTAGAGTTTGAGGTGCTTGGCTCGGAGTCTTCATGATCACATACCGCTTGAACTCCTCCAGGGGATAGATCTTTTGTCTTCTTAGACCCTTCAGCCTTCAAGGCCACTGACTTTTCCATGGCAGAGGACCTGCTTCAATCTTCTTCATCTTTTCTTGTGTTGATCTGAGGCTCAGAGGAAAGCAGCTTCCCAAATAGATTTTGAGGGTCAGTGTCGTGGAGTTTACCTAACTCCCTTATTGCACAAACCTTGTTATCCCATTCTTTCATAAGGGATCTCAAGAAGTTGTCGTTAAGTTCACCGTTTGTGAATACGCAACCATAGTTCCTCAGACTGTTGATGATTTTGAAGAATCTCTCATAGCAGTCAACTATCGAGTCTCTTTTTTCTTGCTTGAACGCCTCATACATTTTGTTGAGGAGGTATTTCCGATCATCTAGAACCTCCTCCATTCCTTCCATGAGGACAATCAAAGAAGCCCATATTTCTTTGGCAGACTTGTAGTGGATTAAGTTCTACAACATAGAGTCGTCCACTGCACTTGTAATATTTTTCTTCACTTTCTTGTCAAGAGAGACAAGAGCAATCTCATCTTTGTTTAGGTCCAGTATCTTCTTTGAAACCATCAGACCTTGATTGATGGTTGAAGCAATTAGGCACATGAGGACTTTCTTCAACAATCTGGAAAATTCTTGGATCAGCAACTACCATGAAGAACATAGCTCTTTCCTTCCAAATGGGGAAGTTTTACTTAGAACACATAGACAACTTCATGGTGGACATATCCTTGCTTTTATCCATACCAAAAAATCTTATGCTTTGAATTTATGATAACTAGATTCAGATCTTGTTCAAGGTGTTTTGCCGTATAACGAACAACCTCTCTTTGATACCAATTGAAAGTTTCTAGTTGTCTACCTAAATCTTCTAGAGGGGGTGAATAGATTAGTTCTGCGTCTTTTAGTAGATTAAAAATAACATCAAATAATCACACAGAAGCATAACACAGACACAAGGATTTATAGTCGTTCCCTAGGATGGGTACGTCCACTGTCCTGCTTCGTCTATCTAGCACTTTGTAATAGACTAGGCAACTTCACCAAAACTCAGATTATGAAAATATGACACCTCGGAGTCTATTGGACCCCTAATTTGGATTTGGGTTAGGTTCAGTAATATAGGCTGAATCAGACCCACTTTGTATAACCATGGTATAGTCTAGTGTCTTAGGTGTCAGTTAGGTCAACAACTCAGTGAGGCAAGCTCAAGACATCAGAGACTTAGAAGACAGTAGAGTCTGAATAAGGCCGAAATTGACTAAGTGAAAAGAGCTCGACGATCTTCGTTCTACGTTCGACGATCTTAGAGTTAATCTCTTAATGCTTAGATCGACGATTGCTGAACTTAGTTCGACGATCTCTGATCTACTTTCAGGATTGAGATCAACGATCAACCATCTCAGTTCGACGATCTTGAAGCCCAGTTTGGAAAGCAGAATGTCAGTTCAACGATCACAGGGCTCAGCTCAATGATAGAGGATGTTTGAGTTTGACGATCGTAGGACCAGATCGACGATAACTGCCAGATCAACTATTATTCTTTGCAGTTATTTTTTTCCTTTATTGACTGAATATTTTATTTCTTATATGAATCTGAGTAATTAATCCATATAATTCTCTAAATATAGCCGTTCCTTGGCAAGCATTAATTACTGGTATTCACAGAGTTATTATACAACTATTTATGGGACAGTTAGGGAAATGAATTTAATTCCCTTATAGCCGTTGCACAAGGTCCCATGATTTCGGCAGTCAATCAAGGTGTGCGAGTTCAAATTTAGATTTGATTATTCAAAGGAATGAGACATAGTGAATCAAGATAGAAAATACAGAGACACACAGTAGAGACAAAAAAAAGAGAGATCGACATTCACATAGAGAACACAAGACAGAAAGGGAAGAACAGTTTTCTATTCTTCACACAAGTGTTCTTCCAGGAAGCAAGAAGAGACATTCATCAATATCAATCTAAGCTTTCTGGAAATCAAGACCTATACCCTAAGCAAGGGTTTGGATTCCTGAACCATTCAAGATCACAGGACAAGCCTTGACATCATCAGGATCACTCTCAAGTCTTCTCTCATTTGTTTGAGAACAGAGAAGACAACTCAACTTTTATATTCCCCCACTATATACAGGGTTCTTACTCCCTTCAAAAGTAATTCTTGGTTGTGAGGTCTCCTAATCAAAAGACTTCAGTGGTTTTCCGGCACCTGATCAAAATCCAGAAGGGTTGCAATATCTCCCTACAAATAGATATTAATTGGTGGCAGTCACCTGATCAAAAACCTGAGACTGATTCCTACCAGGGTGGTAGAAGAGTGGATGTACCCAGATTTGGGGAACCACTATAAATTTCTTGTGTCGTCTGGTTGCTCATTTTCTTCTTGCTCTTGCTGATTTCTGTGATAATTAGAATAGCTTGCCTATTTTCTTTTATTTATTTTTTATTGGTATCACTTATATTTTAACTCTGATATAAAAGTAAAAACAGCCAAAAAAGTTTTAATACTCTATTCACCCCCCACCCCCCCCCCTCTAGAGAAGATCTGAATAACCTATTTTTTCAATTGATATCAGAGGATTATCAATTGCCTTAAGTCATTTCTTTTAATTGGTATCAGAGGATTATCAATTGCCTTAAGTCATTTCTTTCAATTGGTATCAGAGGGATTGGTTTCTTTGGTTGAACAAGCTAACACTTGAACCAAGATACTTGCTTATTCAGATTTTCTTTTTTCTTAGTTATTCTTTAATTACATGGCATAGAACAAGGACTATGCAAGCACCAGACCTCCAGTCTGTAACTTAAATAAGTTCAATATTTGGAAGGAAAGAATAAGATTATACATGAACTCAGTTGATGAAGAAATTTTTAACTCCATTTTGATAGGTCCACCTCAACCAACAGCAGCCACTTATATAACTGCTGACACTCATGAAGTTCCACCACCAGACTAGACTAATGCACGGACGAAAGCAAAGGTTGTTGATGCCAAGGCCATGAACATACTGGCCCAGACTATGTCAGATGACATATTCCAAAAGGTTGCTGATTGCACATCAGTAAAGGCCATCTGGGACTACTTGAACCAGATGGTGGCAGGCTCAGTAGAAGAAAGAAAGGATAGAAGATCCCTTCTCATCTCCAAATATGAGAATTTCAGAAAAGAAGACAGTGAGTCAGTGGAAGAAATGTATGGGAGACTGAGTGCAATCTTTAGTGAACTGAAGATATTGGACAAGGACATCTCATTTACTGAGATCAATGACCAGATCTTGATGTGTCTTCCCAGCTCATGGGACACAAGGATTTGGCCAATCAAGGATTCCAGAAGCATTAAAGAAATCTCCACAGAAACTTTTTTAGGGAAGCTCAAATCTTTTGAGCACATAACAAAGACTACGGAGGTAGAGCAGAAGGCTTATACTCCAGTCAGAAAAGAGTAAAATATTGCATTCAAGGCTACAGAAGAAACATCAGCTCCAGCTGCTAATGAAGAATTCTTGAGTCTCTTAGCAAAGAGATTTTACAAGATGGGCAAAAGAGACTTCAGGAAGAAGTCATCCAGAAAAGAAGATAAGCCCAGGTATGACAAAACACCAACTAAAGAGGTTGTTTATTTTGGTTGCAGGAAACCTAGACACTACATATCTGAGTGTCCAGAGAATCAGAAGAAGGAGAAAAGATAAGATAAGGACTCCAGAAAACAGAAGTATATCAAGCCTTCCACAAGAAAACATAAGAGGAAAGAGAAAGGCATTGTAGAAGAAACTTGGAGTGATACATAAGAGGATTCCTCATCCTCTAGCTCAAGTGATGAAGATGAAGAGGAAGCAAAGGCAACGTAAGTTTGCCTAATGGCAATTGGTGCTTCCAGCTTTCATTCAGAAGAAGACTCATCAGATGATGAAGAACCACTCTCTGAAGTGGACCAGGTACTCTCATCTTTTTATTTCAATTCAGAAGATTTCTCACTTGAATTTAAAACTATGTGTATAGATTTAATTAGTTCAGAAAAAGAAATCAAACAACTTAGAGAGCAATTAAATGATCAAAGTAATCTAGTTGCAGAGAATAATCAACTAAAATATGATATTACACTTGCTAATGAACAAATAATCAAATTAAAAACTGAACTAGCTGAGGCAAGGTAACTTGAAGAATCCCTTAATGGGAGAAGCCTCAAGCTGATGGACATTACAAGCACTGTTAATGCCAGACTCACTGGCATGCTGGGCTTGGGTGCTTCATCACTGGTTCAGAAAAATATACTAAGGACTCCTGTAAATTTCATCACCGAAAAGGGTAAAGAACTAATCTATGAAAAACCCCCAACTGCAAATAGAAACAAACCTTACAAACAAAAAAATAGAAACAGACAAAATCAAAACAAAAACAATGTTCAGCAGTTTTCGTCGAACTCAGATCGATAAAATGTGAACAGATCATCGAACCTATATCAACGATCTATGAACAAAAATATTTACTATAATAAATCATCTTACTGTGATCGACGATTTATGTATGGATCATCAAGCAGAGATCTACGAATATGGGGCATATAGAATGAATAATTTCCCTCTCTGAGCAGAGATCGACGATCCCAACCTATGTAATGGAACTCAGATCAATGATCTCACTTTCAATCGTCGGACCCAGTAAGAAGTAATAAAACTCCTAATCCTGACAGAAATTCTAACTGTAACAAAAACTCTAATCAGAAAAGGGAAACAGTTAATCCTTTCAAACTTTGGGAAATTCAACCTAGGAGATATCATCCCCTAGGATATCAATCTCAGCTAGCTAGTTATGTTATTTCAAGTTTTTCTTATCAAGAAAATAAAGGACCCAAGGTAACCTGGGTCAAGAACAACTAACCTTTTAATTGTTGCAGGTAAAAGCTATCCATCATATAACCAGCAATGGTATCTGGATAGTGGGTGCTCAAAGCACATGACAGGATTGAAGGACAACTTATCCAGCTACAAGTCAAAGCTAGGACCTAAAGTTATTTTTGGTGACTCCAACTGTGGCCAGACTGAAGGCTATGGAGAAGTCAAAATAGGAGCCGTCACATTAAGGAAGGTAGCATATGTAAGTGGATTGAAACATAAATTGATCTCCATCAGTCAACTTTGTGATGAAGGATTTCAGGTATCATTCAATCAGTCCTCTTGCATTATTTCTTCAACTGACAGCATAGTAATTTTAACTTGTTCTAAAGTAGGTAACATTTATATTGTTAACTTTAACTCAGCCATAAATGGAATTTGTTTATTTAACCAATCTAGTAATGTTGGGTATTGTATCCACAATGTACCTGATTTGAAGAAGCCCCTGTACAAGCTAAGGTAAATAGACTATGTATTTGATGAATTTCTTCTAGTTGTGCTTGCAGTTATTCCATGCTAAGTACACACCAATGTCAGGGTGCAGTGGGTCAATATACACGGGTCTGTGCAACGTAATCCCTCGTTGAGCAGATCAGTGTGTTGGCCTACGTGTACTCTCTCTATTGGGGTGTACTTAATTTCAAGTACAGGGCTATGATAAAGCAAGAGCAGACAAGGAGCAAGGATGGGTCAAAGACCATCTCACGGGTTGAAAGACAAGAATCGTCTAAGTGTAAATCGTCGAGAATCACTAAGTGATTCTCACCGATTCGTCGAGAATCACCAGTGATTCTCGACGAGTCGTCGAGAATCACTAGTTGATTCTTGTCGGGTTGGGCCGGCTGTCTCGACGCAGTCAGAAAAATCATCTAAGGCAGAATCGTCGAGAATCACCAAGTGATTCTCGCCGATTCGTCGAGAATGACTTTGCATTCTCGACGAGTCGGCGAGAATCCAAGGTGATTCCCACCGATTCTCCCCGGTCTCTATAACCTGTGCAGCCAGAATTCTCTAAGTAGAATTCGGCGAGAATCGTAAGTGATTCTCGCAGATTCGTCGAGAATCACCCACGATTCTCGCCGAATTTGACTTGGGTATTTTTCCGACTCTATCTGGACCGGTCCACGTTATCAGCGGGATTTTTAACCGGACTATGGTCTTACTGCTGGTGGGGCCCACATCGGTCATCTCTTGACCTATTATATAAATACTCTGGTATTTGTGTACAGTAAGACACACAGACGATATACGAAACAGAGCGGTCGACTAACCCTAATCTCGCGAACTTGCTCTGCCTCCGTTGCCGCTGCCGATCACCGAAGCAGATCTCGATCTCCTCCAGATCCTCGGTGATAGAAGCCAAGTCCTGCACAGCATCTCACGTGTCTATCCAGAGATCTTTTGTCTCTTGATTTGAGATAGGGAAATCTTTACCCGTCCGAATCGATCGAGACGATCCATCCTCATGTGATCGTTGGTAGACCTTGCCGACTTCGCTAAGAAGATAGGATCTCCAGTGCTTTGCTGCTATTTTCAGTTGCTGCCGCCAACACCGAGAGCCTCGCCGCCGCCGGTCTCGGGGAGATTCTCTCCAAGTGAGATCTAGGGTTGTGGACTCTTCGTTGACTTCAAGAACACGTCGTCGAACGAAGAGGGACACCTTAGTCTCCATACGTTGTTTGTATTTCTTACAAGCTATTTTTAATTCTTTGTAAAGGACCGATTGGTCTCTAGTTGTAGGGTTGGGTGCAACCCGTGTTGTGGGAGTGTTGACTCCTATGTGTGGAAGGGTTCCTTCCGTTAGTGCAAGGATTGGATTTCAATCCTATTGGTGAAGTGACCGAGTCGTCCCTGGTTGGGAGATAGGCCGAAGGGGGAAAGTGGACGTACCCAAATCGGGGAACCACTATAAATTGCTTGTGTACTTTTTGTGCTGTGTTGTTTTGTTTTCTTGTGCAGGTAAAACCTTAATTCCGCAAATACGCTGCAAAGAGACCTATCCCCCCTCATAGGTGTAAGTAGTTGACACTAGGTGTACTTTCAAGTGGTATCAGAGGGAGGTTACTCATCAAAAAGGTTCACACCTTGAGTAAAATCCTGCCACTAGTGTCAAGAAGAAGACCGATATCTTCCATAGACGGACTCAAGCACTCCGGCAAAATCCCAGTATGCACCAGACTGAACTTTCCTATCTGGAAGGAAAGAATCAGATTCTACATGGAAGTAGTCGACCCCCGGCTCTTCATGATAGTGGAGGAGGGACCTTACATTCCCACTAAGGCCTCCACCATTGATCCAACCAGGAAAGTGCCCAAGAAACTTTCGGAAATGGACAAGGACGAAATGGTGCTGTTCGGACTCGACAAGAAAGCTCAGAACATCCTGGTAAGCGCAGTTGACGACTCTATGATGCAGAACTTCAGCAACTGCAGGACTGCCAGGGATCTCTGGAGCTGTCTGATTGTCCTAATGGAGGGCACAGATGAAGTGAGGGACGATCGGAGATCCCTCCTCAATCAGAAATATGAGGCCTTCAGGCAAGGGCCAAAGGAGGAGATCAGAGTCACCTTCAAAAACTTCCTCAAGATCGTCAATGCACTCAAAGGATATGGAAGAGTGTTCACTGATGGTGAACTCAATGATAAGTTCCTTAGGTCCCTCACTAAGGAATGGGACACAAAGATCTGCGCCATCCGTGAGTTTGGCAGACTTGCGGAAACTGATCCACAGATTCTGTTCAGGAAGCTCATGTCCTATGAGCTTCAGTTGAACAGAAGGAAGGCTGAAGAGGAAGCAGAGAAAGCCACGGCTAAGGAAAAGATGGTGGCCCTAAAAGCCAATCAATCCAGAAAGGGCAAGGGTGCCGCCTCTTCCCGTGCGTGGAAGAGGGATGAAGAGGAAGACTCTGAGCCAAGCTCCTCCAGCTCAGAGTTATCAGAGGAAGATTTATCCCTTATCACACGGGAATTCAAGAAGTTCCTCAAGCTGAGGAATCAGAGAAAGAGAAACGGCTCCTCCTCAAGGGATCAGAAGAAGAACTATTCCTCTGACAGGTATGTTTCCAAACTGAACAAACACCGCTCTTCTAACATTATATGCTTTGGTTGCAACAAGCCAGGACACGTCGTGGCCGACTGCCATCAAGGCAAGAGGGAAAAGGGAAAGGGAGAGGAGCACAGGTCCTCAAAAGACAAGAAGAAGGAGAGGAGTTACATCGCAAAGAAGCCAAAGACGCTGAGTGAATCTGACACGTCAGACATCAGCGATGCGGAGGAAGCCTACTTTGGGCTAATGGGTCGCTCTGACTCAGAAGGAGAATGCCCCCCATTTACTGGGAAGGTAAAAGCTCACACCCCACTCTCCGACTCTGACTCTGATCCTGAGTCTCAGGATGATGACCCTGAGGATAGCCCTTCTACCCTTGAAGCTGAGCTCCTCGATAAGTATGAGCTTCTGCTCAATACATTCCTGAAATCTCGAAAGAAACTGAAGGCTGAGAAAAAGGAAGTTAAATTCCTTAAAGGTGAGAGTGTATCCCTGAGGGAAGAGATCACCAGTTTGATCTCCCACCGACAGGAGCACTTTGACCTGACTTTAAAGCATTCAGAGTCTCTTAAGCTCCTTGATCTTAAGCAGGAGGAAGACGACAAGTTGGAAGAACTACTTGCGGCAGAAAGGAAGATCGTCAAGAGCTTCTCTATGCCAAAAACCGTTCTTCCATTAGTTGATACCTTCTCTGCTCAAGCCAAAGGAGCTGGCTTGGGGCATGTAGGGGTATCTAGCTCCTCATCCAGGAGAAACAGGAACAGGAGGAAGAATAAGGCTGCTAAGAAAGCCTCTGCTGATGAGAAAGGAAAGGCCCCACTCAGCCCTGTTGAGTTCAGAAAGCCTAGCTTTCCCTGTAACCAACATGACTTTGAGTCAACATATGGGCATCACTTCAGGCCCTCAGTTGTAAAGCCGAAGAGCTGATATGATGAGTGGACCTTTCCCCGTAACTTCAGTGAGAGTGTCTTCAAGGCACCTTATGAGGAAATCCACTTGGGAAATTATGGTCAATTCTCTAGCGGCCATAATAGGAAGCAGGCACCTAAGGCCAAGCCTGTTACACTGAAAAGCCAAGAGGTGAAGAAGTCATGTGACTTTGGTCATCATGTTGCCTCCACCTCCAGGTCTTCGGCCCCAGCTGAACCCCACGTTTCAAGGGTAAAGCAGGCGCCCAAGAGGAAGTATAACAAGTTTGACTGCTGGTGCTGTGGCAAAATTGGTCACTTTGCCGTGGATTGTTGGTTTAATCCAAGGTATAACGAGACTCCTTATGTTAGCAATGAGAGGCCGACCACTCGTAGAGTTAACCAATCGAGGGGGAGTATACTAACAAGGAATCTAGGACCCAAGTTCGATTGGGTTCCTAAGGCAAATTAATTCTATTTTGTAGGAATGTCCAAAGGCCAACAAAACTCCTATTTGGTATTTGGACAGTGGATGCTCCCGTCACATGACCGGGACAAGAAGTCTGCTGAGGGAGTACTCTCCAGTCGAGGATGGACCCAAAGTCATATTTGGGGGATCTGATCGGGGAATCACCAGAGGTTACGGTACGATTTCCAACGGTATACCCTCTATCACTAACGTAGCTTATATTGAAGGGTTAAATCATAACCTGATCAGCGTAAGCCAGTTATGTGATAAAGGGTATGACGTTAAGTTCTGCAAGGATAAATGCCTAATAATATCATGTGACTCTTCGGAGACCGTATTAACAGGCATTAGGAGTAGAAATATTTTCTGTTTAGATTTTCTTAGTTTAGATTCTTCTACCCCAGTATGCCTCGTTGCTAAAGGCAATGCATCTCTTTGTGAACAATGGCACAAGAGATTGGCACACATTAATTACAAGACAATTAATATGCTGTTTTCCAAAGACTTAGTAAGGGATGCTCCCATTATTAAGTGCATCAAAGATAGTCCATGTCCTGCATGTCAGATGGGCAAGAAGACTCGGGCTACCTTTAAGGGCATCCCAGACAAAGATTCCTCCAGATGTCTATATCTTCTGCACATGGACCTGTTTGGTCCAATGCAAGTTCATAGCTTAGGAGGGAAGTCGTATACGCTAGTGATTGTAGATGATCACTCTCGGTTCACGTGGGTGTTCTTTTTAAAACGCAAGTCTGATACGTTTGACATCTTCACCCGTTTTGTCAAGCAGATACAGAACGAACTTAACTGCTCAGTGGTCAAAATCAGAAGTGACCACAGAACAGAGTTTGAGTCTGGGGCTATGATGGAGTTCTGTGAAGCACTTGGTATCTTTCATGAGCTCTCCTCCCCTCGCACTCCTCAACAGAATGGAGTGGCGGAGAGGAGGAATAGAACACTCATTGAAGCGTGCACGATAATGTTGAATGACGCTTCTCTCCCAGAATACTTCTGGGCCGAGGCTGTCAATACGGCCTGTCATGTACAAAACCGGGCGTTGATTAACAAGAGCCATCGTAAGACTCCTTATGAGCTACTGAAAGGCAAGAAACCAACCATGTCCTATCTGAGGATTTTTGGCTGCAAATGTTATGTACTGAATAATGGGAAGTACCCGCGTACTAAGTTTGGTGAAAAATTCTTCGAAGGCATATTCCTGGGCTATAGTAGCCACAGCCGGGCTTATAGAGTTTTCAACAAGAAAACCCTAGTGGTAGAGGAATCAATAAATGTTGTATTTGATGAAGGAAGCTTGCTTAATTGCAAGACTTCTAGTTGTCTTCCTGAAGCTGCAGGTGCCAGACTCGAAAAGTTACAACTGGATGATCCCGAGAAAGATGCAACTCCAAAATATGTCAAGGTCTCCACATCAACGCCGATCGGAGAAGTTGAAGATCAAAATGAGGCAAATCCTTTAGAAGAAGGAGATGCCCAAGAAATAGTCGAACCTCCTGATGCAAGACTTCTAGAGCTCAGACACGTAAGGGATCATCCCAGACATCAAATCATTGGAGATCCCCGAGACGGTGTCAGAACTCGCCGAGGTACTCTTAACGAGATCTTGCATCTTAGCTTTCTGTCGTAGGTGGAGCCAAAGAAGTTCGACGAAGCGAACAAAGACGCATCAAGGATTTTGGCCATGCAAGTGGAGCTACATTAATTCGAAAGATGCGAAGTCTGGACAGTGGTTCCCAGACCGAAGACGCAAAATGTGATTGGCACCAAGTGGATCTTCAGAAACAAGTTGGATGAACATGGAGTCATCATCAAGAACAAAACCAGACTAGTGGCACAAGGATACAGACAGGAGGAGGGGATTGACTTTGACCAGACATTTGCACCAGTTGCACGGCTCGAGGCAATCCGGCTATTCCTAGCCTATGCCTCTCACAAAGGATTCACAGTCTATCAGATGGATGTGAAATCGGCTTTCTTGAATGGAGATTTGAAAGAGGAAGTATACGTTGCTCAACCTCCAGGTTTTGTCAATCCTACTTATCCTAATTCTGTATATTTTCTTAATAAAGCGCTATATGGCCTAAAACAAGCTCCTCGAGCTTGGTATGAGACATTGTCTAGTTTTCTTCTTGAGAACAAGTTCTCTAGAGGAAAAATAGATAAGACATTGTTTCTCAGGAAAGTCAAAGGCAAGATTTTGCTGGTGCAAATCTATGTTGATGACATTATATTTGGCTCAACGCACAAAAATCTTTGCAAAAAGTTTTCCAAACTTATGCAAGGAAAGTTTGAAATGAGCAGTATGAGAGAGCTGAAGTATTTCTTGGGACTTCAAGTGAAACTGTCTGAGGAAGGAATCTTCATTTCTCAGACGAAGTTCACCAATGAACTCCTCATGAAATTCGGAATGGAGAATGCAACCTCTATGAGGACTCCAATGGGATCCACCATGTCTCTGGATAAGGATGAGAAAGGGAAACCTTTTGATGAAACCAAATACAGAAGCATCATTGGATCTCTGCTCTATCTTACTGCGAGTAGACCGGATATCATGTTCTCCACATGTGTTTGTGCCAGATATCAGGTGAACACTAAGGAATCTCATTATGTCGCTGCAAAGCGAATTCTCAGATACCTTAAAGGTACCCCTAATCTTGGCTTATGGTACCCGAGAAGCAATGATGTCGAGCTAATAGGGTTTTCAGATGCTGATTTTGCAGGAAGTAGGGATGACAGGAAAAGCACCTCCGGGACGTGTCAATTCCTCGGAAGAAGGCTTATTTCATGGAACAACAAGAAGCAGAATTGTGTAGAAACCTCCACTGCAGAGTCTGAGTACATCTCGGCTGGCAGCTGTTGCGCACAACTCCTATGGATAAGAAACCAGTTAGCCAACTATGACCTCCAGTTCAAGGAAGTACCGATGTACTGCGACTCCTCCAGTGCAATTGTTATTGCCAACAATCCGGTATCGCACAGCAGAACGAAGCATATTGAAGTGTGTTACCATTTCATTCGAGAGCACGTGGAGAACAAGGACATCTCTCTCTGCTATGTTCCCACTGACAAGTAGATTGCAGATATTTTCACAAAGCCCCTTGACGAGGCCAAGTTCAGTATGTTCAAAACTGAATTGGGGATGCTAAACTATGAAGAATGAAGATTACAAGAGCTCAAGGCTCATGCATCTAGGGGGAGCCTCTGCTAGGAATTTAGTGAAAGCAAATGTACAAGAACTGAGGGGAGCATGGTGTCACATGCTTCAGTCCCCGATTTGCAGAAGCCGAAAAGGGGGAGATTACCCTCTCGACTAAGGTGGCTCCAAGTTTGCTCTCAAGAAATTGGTAATGAATATCTCTCTCAACTCAATTTTAAGTTTATGATTTTCATTCCTATATGCTCTATTCACCTTAGCTTGTAGGGTTTAGGCTTCTTCAAATAGGGGGAGATTGTTGGGTATTGTATCCACAATGTACCATATTTGAAGAAGCCCCTGTACAAGCTAAGGTAAATAGACTATGTATTTGATGAATTTCTTCTAGTTGTGCTTGCAGTTATTCCATGCTAAGTACACACCAATGTCAGGGTGCAGTGGGTCAATATACACGGGTCTGTGCAACGTAATCCCTCGTTGAGCAGATCAGTGTGTTGGCCTACGTGTACTCTCTCTATTGGGGTGTACTTAATTTCAAGTACAGGGCTATGATAAAGCAAGAGCAGACAAGGAGCAAGGATGGGTCAAAGACCATCTCACGGGTTGAAAGACAAGAATCGTCTAAGTATAAATCGTCGAGAATCACTAAGTGATTCTCACCGATTCGTCGAGAATCACCAGTGATTCTCGATGAGTCGTCGAGAATCACTAGTTGATTCTTGCCGGGTTGGGCCGGCTGTCTTGAAGCAGTCAGAAAAAACATCTAAGGCAGAATCGTCGAGAATCACCAAGTGATTCTCGCCGATTCGTCGAGAATGACTTTGCATTCTCGACGAGTCGGCGAGAATCCAAGGTGATTCCCACCGATTCTCCCCGGCCTCTATAACCTATGCAGCCAGAATTCTCTAAGTAGAATTCGGCGAGAATCGTAAGTGATTCTCGCCGATTCGTCGAGAATCACCCACGATTCTCGCCGAATTTGACTTGGGTATTTTTCCGACTCTGTCTGGACCGGTCCACGTTATCAGCGGGATTTTGAACCGGACTTTGGTCTTACTGCTGGTGGGGCCCACATCGGTCATCTCTTGACCTATTGTATAAATACTCTAGTATTTGTGTACAGTAAGACACACAGACGATATACGAAACAGAGCGGCCGACTAACCCTAATCTCGCGAACTTGCTCCGCCTCCATCGCCGCTGCCGATCATCGAAGCAGATCTCGATCTCCTCCAGATCCTCGGTGATAGAAGCCAAGTCCTGCACAGCGTCTCACGTGTCTATCCAGAGATCTTTTGTCTCTTGATTTGAGATAGGGAAATCTTTCCCCGTCCGAATCGATCGAGACGATCGATCCTCGTGTGACCGTTGGTAGACCTTGCCGACTTCGCTAAGAAGATTTGATCTCCAGTGCTTTGCTGCTATTTTCAGTTGCCGCCGCCAACACCGAGAGCCTCGCCGCCGCTCGTCGTCGCCGCCGGTCTCATGGAGATTCTGTCCAAGTGAGATCTAGGGTTGTGGACTCTTCGTTGACTTCAAGAACACGTCGTCGAACGAAGAGGGACACCTTAGTCTCCATACGTTGTTTGTATTTCTTACAAGCTATTTTTAATTCTTTGTAAAGGACCGATTGGTCTCTAGTTGTAGGGTTGGGTGCAACCCGTGTTGTGAGAGTGTTGACTCCTACGTGTGGAAGGGTTCCTTCCGTTAGTGCAAGGATTGGATTTCAATCCTGTTGGTGAAGTGACCGAGTCGTCCCTGGTTGGGAGATAGGGCGAAGGGGGAAAGTGGACGTACCCAAATCGGGGAACCACTATAAATTGCTTGTGTACTTTTTGTGCTGTGTTGTTTTGTTTTCTTGTGCAGGTAAAACCTTAATTCCGCAAATACGCTGTAAAGACACCTATCCCCCCTCATAGGTGTAAGTAGTTGACACTAGGTGGACTTTCAAGTAATCAGAATGAACTATGGCATAGGAGGTTAGGACATGTAAATTTATAATACATTGCTAGCCTATCAAAGGAAAATCTTGTAAGAGGATTGCCTTCTTACCCCTATAAGAAGGAAAGCTTTTGCAGGGCTTGTCAACTAGGCAAGCAAACTAAAAATAGTTTCAAATCCATTAATAAGAGTGACTCACCTAGGATTTTGTATTTGCTTCACAAGGATCTCTTTGGACCCATTGCTGTACAAAGCCTAGGAGGGAAGTCTTACACTTTGGTTATTGTAGATGACTTCTCCATGTTCACTTGGGTGTTCTTCTTGAAAAACAAGTCAGATAACTTCAAGGTTCTTACAAATTTTCTCAAGTGCATACAGATTGAGTTCTCTACTCAAGTTGTATTGATCAGAAGTGATCATGGTACTGAGTTTGAGTCTCTTCTTATGCAAGAGTTCTGTGAGAAGGAAGGTATCAGGCAATGTTTTTCTGCTCCTAGAAATCCTCAACAAAATGGGGTAGCTGAAAGGAAAAACAGAACCCTAATTGAAGCTCCAGGTACATTACTTGCTGATGCATACTTTCCCCTTCCCATTTGGGCAGAGGCAATGAGCACATCTAACTATGTCCTAAATATAATCTTAATACATAAGCTTAAGTCTAAGACCCTATATGAGCTACTCAAAGAGAAGAAACCTAAAGTAGAATATTTTTTAGTATTTGGTTGTGTCTGTTACATACATATTAACAACAAAAAAATACATTAGAAAGTTTGAAGCCAAGTCTGAAATGGGAATTTTTATAGGATATTCCCAAGTAAGCAAGGCTTATAGGGTTTATAATAAATCAGCTTTGAAAATTGAAGAGTATGTACATGTATCTTGTGATGAAGCTAACATGTTTTATAAGGAGAAGAATGCTTCTATCAGTCAGACTTTGCAGGTACCCACCTTGTGTGAGAAGTTGGAGAATGTGACCCTCACCCCTGAGGCTGTCACACATCCTTCTCCACAGGTTGCTGATAGCAGTGATAAAGAGGACAATGTTCAAATAGAAGAAGTTCCAACAGCAGTCTTGATTCCACAAGAGGAATCAGTCCCTGAAGCTGTTGAACAACCAACTCCTCCTGTTGATTTAGTCACACTTAGAGATCATCCTGTATCTCAAGTTATTGGAGACATATCAGCAGGTGTGCAGACTAGGCATCAACTCCACCAGGATCTGATGTATGCCCACTTCATTTCTCAAGTTGAACCTCATTCCATTCAAGATGCTGAGCAAGATCCCCACTAGATCCTTGCAATGCAAGAGGAGCTTAACCAATTTGAGAGATGTAGAGTTTGGTAATTTGTCCCAAGACCAAAGAATTACCTAGTCATTGGAACAAAATGGTTGTTCAAAAACAAGTTGGATGCACAAGGAGCAATTATAAGGAACAAGGCTAGGCTTGTTACTCAAGGTTATAGGCAGGAAAAAGGCATTGATTATGATCAAACCTTTGCACCAGTGGCAAGGTTAGAGGAAATCAGAATTTTCTTGTCCTATGCTGCATCTCCAAAATTCAAAGTCTATCAGATGGATGTTAAAAGTGCCTTTCTAAATGGAGAACTAAAAGAAGAGGTGTATGTTGAACAACCACCAGGTTTTATTTCTCCAACTCAACCATCTTTTGTTTATAGATTACATAAAGCTCTTTATGGCCTCAAGCAAGCTCCAAAAGCTTGGTTTGAGACCCTAGCAAGCTTCTTGTTAGAGCATAAGTTTTCTAGAGGCATGGTAAATAGGACTTTGTTTTTCAAGCATCATCATGATAAATACTATTGGTACAAATATATGTAGATGACATAATATTTGGCTCTATAGATCCCAAACTATGCAAGAGGTTTTCCAACCTTATGCATTCTAAGTTTGAGATGAATAGTATGGGTGAGCTCTCCTACTTCCTTGGTCTCCAAGTAGAGCAGGCACCTGATGGAATTTTCCTATCCCAATCTAAGTATGCTAAAGAGCTGATCAAAATGTTTGGGATGGCTGATGCCTCAGCTAAGAAAACACCCTTGACTACAAATACTGTGATTGATTCTGATGAGCATGGGAAACACGTTGATTAGAAATTATATAGGGCCATTGTTGGGTCCCTTCTATATCTAACAGAAAGTAGGCCTGATATAATGTTTGCTACATGTCTTTGTTCTAGGTTCTAGGTGAACCTTAAAGAATCTCACCTAGTTTTATTAAAAAGAATTTTGAGATATATAAAGAGTTGCCCAAATCTAGGACTCTTGTATCAAACTAAATCAGAATTTGAGTTAACTGGATACTCAGATGCTTATTTTGCTGGATGTAGAGTGGATAGGAAAAGCACATTAGGAACATGCCAGTTCTTTGGTGCTAGACTTGTCTCCTGGTTTTATAAAAAGCAGACATCTGTGTCTACATCAACAGCAGAAGCTGAAAATATAGTAACTTGCAATTGTTGTTCCCAGATGCTATGGATACAAAATCAACTCCTGGATTATGGATACAAATTAAATAATTCAACTATATTTTGTGATAGTACAAGTGCTATTAATATATCACAGAATCTAGTCCATCATTCTAGGACAAAGCATATAGATGTAAGACATTATTTCATTATGGAGTGTGTGGACAAAAAGAAAATTATCCTCACCTTCATCCCTACTGATTTGCAAAGGGCAGATATTTTCACCAAACCCTTGGATGAAAAGAAACATCTATTCTTTATGAATCAGCTAGGTATGATTAATGGAGATGAGATTATTTGACTTTCTGTCTGAGATCGACGATTTGTCGACAGATCGTCGAATGGAGATCGACGATCTGCTAGCGTCTCGTGAAGTTGATCGTCGAACTGAGATCGACGATCAATTCTTAGTGAAATAATTGTCGTCGAACGGAGATCGACGATTTTTGGTTTAGAGAATTCATCATCGATCTGAGATCGACGATTTATTCTTTCTCTTCATTTTGCGGTTCTCGAACTCATTTTATATTAAAATATTTCGCAAACCACGGATTTGAAGTCGTTTTATTAGTTAATTTGCCCGACTAATTCCGTCTCTTCGACTTAAACCTTATAATCTAGGTTTTAGATGGAAATAGTCTCGCGCTTTCTATTTCTCTTCTGCACTTGATATTTATTTTCTTTGACGGAACTCTCAAATGGCAATCACAGCGGCGATTCTGTCAAGCATGAAGTTCGATTCTGGCTTCGACATTGATCATGAATCATTCAAGCACTGTGACCAGATTTTTCAAGATGTGTTAAAGTTGTTTGATGAACCAAGGTTACAGAGTTGATGACAACAAGGATGAAGTTGCCAGTGATAGAAATTAAGGAATGGGCTTATACATCATCATCCCAGATGGACAGTCGTTGGTTGGAACCATTTCTGAACAGGCGTTAAGTCTAACCCCTATCGTTCTTACTGAGATTTTTGGTTTCGTTAATGGTGAAGATGATATTGAAATAGATAAGGAAGAGTTTGCTGCCATGCTTTCTAGAATGGGTCATGCTGATGCAAACCATAGTAAGATTCTACAAAAGAACTTGTCGCCTCAATACAAGTTCTTAGCAGATATTGTGGGAAAAGTGTTTCTTGGGAAGCACACTACCCATGATAACATTTCCAGGCATCGGTTTCTTTTGATGAGTGCCTTAGTAAATCAGAAGGCAGTGAATTGGGCTGCAATTTTGTTTGAGTTAATAAAGAAGAAAACAAATAAGAGAGAGGTCTCTCTTGGCAGACTTCGAGGAATGTTTCTCACTCAAAAATGCCTTGAATTATTGACATCCCCAACAGTCTTTATTAATGCTTCCAAGAGGCTGACCCCAGCTCATTTTGGAAAGTGGGAGAGGACCATCTCCAAGCCCTCTAGGGCTCCCTCCTCCCACAGGGCATCTGAGGACACAAGGACTGTTTCAGTCGCTCCTCACCCTAGGTAAGATGAACCAGGGATTCCTCCTCCTCCACCTCCATCTCCAGCTAGACCATCTTCTCCAATGCAACATCAACCAACTCCACCTCCAAGCCCTCCTCCATCTCCTCCTCCAGTATATCCACCACCAACTTATCTAGAGGAGATCCATTCCACTACCATTTCTATCCAAACCTCACCCACCTTTGATCTTAACATTCCTTCACCAACTCCTTCTCCTTATCCTTCTCCACCTCATTTACCATCTCATGAACCTCCCCCCATCCATAACATATTGATATCCCTGAATCAGCCATTCCCCTATCACTTCCACCATCTTTACAACATGTGGACAATCCACTTCTTCTCTATCATCCACATCTTCTGACCAATCTGCTCTCATTGATCTTCTGACCCCTACCATCAAAACTATTGTAGAGGATGCCATTGCACCTCTCCTAGCTTCCATTAATTCCATTATTGCCTCTATCTCTAGCCCTTCTTCATCTAGGGGCCTGACAGCAGACATTACTACTACCAGGCAGGGGGAGATGCCCAGTGAAGAAGTTCCCCCTCCTCCAGCAGTTACAGCAACAGAGGTAGCTACAGTTTTGTTTGTTGTAGATATAGTTTTTATAGATGCATAGCTTGAAACATTTTTGACAGATGATCTTTTTGACTCTTTGGAAGTAGAGGTTCTTTCTGTTGGACATACTATCCATCCTTCAGGGTAATTATCTGCTATTATAGATCTTTTTGATCTTTTTTTAGCTCAATTCTTTCATTTGTTACACCTCAGTATTGTATAGATATTATGTGTTGTACTACTCCAGTGAGAATAGATATTTTGCAACAATTTCTCCAGAGCTTTTCAGTTCAAGTGCCTGAGCTTTTGGTAGCTCTAGAGGCTGAGCCTATCAGCATGGCTGAGCTTGAGATTTCAGAGCCCAAGGCTTTCTCTCCTCCAACCTATGTCTGTTCTACTTCTCCAGTCCTAGACTTGGGTGAAGTTATGGCTGCGGATATAGCTGAAGAACTTTCAATTTCAGTTCCAAAAGAAGTAATTACAGAGATTGATGCTATGTATGATAATCCCCTAGGATCTTCTGATGATGATCAAGCTGAGGATTCAGATTCAGATTCAGATGACAGTAAAAAGAAGAAAATGTCCAAGAAGAGGAAAGCTCCAGTGAAGGAAGTGCCAAAGTCTAATCCTCAAGATGAAATCCCTTACTTTATCAGGCACAACATTACTCTCACTCCAACATCTCCTCACTGAATGAAATTTTCTAAGAATGAGTTGAAGGCTCAAAAGAAAAGGAGAAAGACTGGTTCCTCTCCTGTCAAAGTTTTCAGGAAGGATCCACCTCCTCCTCCTCCTCCTTCAGTAGGTGCTATTGGCAATATAGCTTCTAGAACTGCTACCTCCTCCCAGCAGTAGAGATCTTATACCCCTCAATCTCACAGTAGATCATCCAGGTCTTACTCTAGGGGTTATTCAAGAGGGAGAGGTAGACAGCATGATCAGGCTAACAAAGAAGACTGTCCAGATTTCAGTAGGAAATTCAGAATTCCTGGAAAGTTCAGTGAAGTCATACCTCCTCCTAACCTTCATGACAGTCCGTCCCAGCAATTAGCAACAGAAACAAAGTTTCAAGAACAATCAATTAAGCACAGGAAGCATCAGAAGATTTCTCTTGATTCAGAAGAAGATACATCACAGTATGAACCTGAGCTAGATCCAAATTTCAGGATATCTAGGTTTCATGAACTGATTGCTCTCTCCCAGATGAATAAAGCTAGAGAAGAAGGAGCTAACCCTTCTCAATTTTCAATAATGTCAAAATACAGGGAGAAAGAGTTTGAAAAATTTGTTGTAGATAAGAATATTTTTTATGCTAATGCTTACATGCAGGTTCACCCTGAGGCAGTTGTTCCTAGAGAAGCATCTCTAAAGGTTCTTGGTGAAGCTGACTTAAAGATGTCAAGACAGTTAGCAGCAGATCCTAAAAGATAGGAGATCCAACCTCATCTCTCAACCAGATGGTAGTTTGTTTTGCTGATGAGAGAAAGGATAGGAGATCCAACCTCATCTCTCAGTATGAGAACTTTAAGAAGGATGAGTTAGAGATTGTTGGTGATATGTACAACAGATTAAGCTCAATAATCAATGAGCTAAAGACATTGGACAAGGACATCACTCTTACATAAGTGAATGACAAAATCTTCATGTGCTTCCCTAGCTCATGGGATTCTAGAATCTGGCCTATCAAGGAAACAAGAAGCTTCAATGAGATTTCAGATGCATTGAACGGCAAGTGTACCGGTCGCACAAGTAATATAAAATGGGCAAATTTCTCCAAGTATCGATCTCGAGGGAACACAGTAAGGGGGGAGTTTATATCGAGGAGGACTTGAGATTGAAGTCCTTAGGTTGAGGTTATGATGGGAGAATGGTTCTGACATGCGTAAAAGAAAATAAAACAATCTAACTTAACCAATGCGGGTCGCCTACACCGCTTCGCAAGGTGAGTGGATTATATGGGCCGCTATGCACCGCTTCGCAACATGGATGGCCGAGAAGGCTTGCAGAATTGAGGGTCATAATCACCTCATCACTATGCTCACACCTAACAATTGATAGTGTAGCAAACACAAACATTCAAACCACAAGTAACTTAAGCCAACAAACCACCGCATCACTCACAAGCATGAACAATAGTAAATAGCATTAAGCCTAGGTTCATCAAAGTTCTTGCATCAAATAATAATGAAAAACCAATACAAAAACATAGAGATGTGGAAGAGAAAGGTAGAGATACAAACAACGAACGAGTCTTTACCGTAGATGTGGGAGGAAGCACCGGGTTGCCAATCTGTGTCAAGAGAGCCACTCATCGGTTGCGTCCGAGGTAGGGGAAGGCTGTCACAGCTTCCTAAGTGCCCGTCTTCTCGTTGGTCTATGTTTTCCACATTAAACCTTCACTTCTTCCTTACTTCGCGGAGATTGTGGAGTGCAAACTCACTTATTTACGCCATGGATGCAAGGGAACTTCATAGGGAGAAAAGCCCAAGCTTAGAGGATGAAGAATGGGGCAAAATCCCCTTCCGGTGGAAGAAATCGGCTGCCAAATCCGCCCTCCGAAACACTGAAAAACAGCGGTTTAAATAGAAATCGCGCAGAATTTTCTTAACACAAGGGCAAAACGCATGGGCGCAGACCGTGTGTGAAGAAAAACACACGGGTAAAAAAAGAACTGAGTATTTTGTGAAATGATCGCGCACGACAGGCCCGAAACATGCGTGAAGGAAACGCACGACCGTGCGATCAAGAATAAGTAATAAAAGCGTGCAAAAAAGGTCACGCACGGTTGGAATCAACCGTGCGAGGCCAAAATGCACGGGTAACCACAGAGTACCCAGAACATTGCCAAAACAGGCAGGACGTGTGATTCCTTCCAAATCGTGCGGGAACCAAACTTACAGGCGGATCAGAAATCCCAGGAATCCACTTAGTAAAATGCACAATTACTTTGAAATAGTGAGCAAAGAAAATGCGCGACTGTGCGTTTTATACAGGAAACAATCTGTAGGCTTGGCTTTCTGACAACCTGCACTAAAAACCTCACAATGAGGGCACAAGCCACCAACATACAAAACAAAAAACAAAAACTATAAGAGAGACTTGGGGAGCACCATGTGCTTAACCCTAACAAAACAGTGCGCAATTGCACACCACAATGAGCCAAAATGTGCACTTCATGTGATAAAGGTGTATAAGTGAAATATAAGAAGTAACATACTAAAAGTGAAGCGCAAATGCAAGAAAACATGCCTAAATGAGTCCAAAAAACCTTATATAAATCGGACTCATCAATTTCCACTGAATCTCTATTGGGAAAGCTCAAATCTTATGAGCAACTGATTAAGTCAAGAGAAGCTGTAGAACAGAAGACTCCTTTATCTGGGAGAAAGGAGCAAAATATAGCATTCAAAGCTAGTGAAGAATCAGAAGCCCCTTCAGTCAATGAAGAATTCTAAAGTCTCTTAGCCAAGAGATTTTACAAAATGGGATAAAGGGATTTTAGAAGAAAGTCATCAAGGCAAGAAGACAAACTAAGGTATGACAAAACACCAACTAAAGAAGTAGTTTGTTTTGACTGCAGGAATCCTTGACACTTCATCTCAGAGTGTCCAGAGACTCAAAAGAAAGATAAAAGAATAGAAAAGGAGACCAGGAAAAAGCATTACAACAAGCCCTCCTCCAGCAAGCACAAAAGAAAGGAGAAAGGTTTTGTTTCTTAAACCTGGAGTGACACTGAAGAAGAATCTTCATCTTCCAACTCCAGTGAAGATAAAGAGGAAGCAAAAGCCAAAGAGATATGCTTGATGGCTATTGATGCATCAAGAACCCATTCTGATGCTGCCAGATAGACACAGAAGAACCTCTATTTGAAGAGGATCATGTATTATCATCATTTGATTTTAATTCTGAAAATTTTAGAACTGAATTCAAATCCTTGTGCATAGACCTAATAAACTCATAAAAAGAAATTAAACAACTTAGAGAGAAACTAAATGAACAAGAGAACCTGATGTCAGAAAATAACAAATTAAAAGATGAAATAACTTTAGCCAATGAACAAATTTTAAAACTAAAGACTGAATTACTTGAGGAAAGGCAACTTGAAGAATCCCTAAATGGGAGAAGCATCAAGTTGAAGAACATCACAAGAATAGTGAATTCCAGACTTAATGGAAAGCTTGGCTTAGGTGCTTCATCAAGCCAACCCCCACTAATTTAGAAGAACATACTAACAACCCCAATAAAATTTGTTTCTGAAATGGGTAAGGAGATAATAGAAAATGATAACCCTAATCAAACAGAACTTAAAAATAAAAAATAAGAAAAAGATTAAGAAAAATAATAATCAGAACAATGTTCAGCAGATTTCGTCGAACTCATGTCGATTAAATGTGTGCAGTTAGTCGAGCTCCAGTTGACGAAATTCGAACGCAAACTTCTATTATAATTATTCTCTGAACTGCGATCGACGAAACCAGTATGGTTCATCGACCAGAGATCGACGATACTGGGGCGCAGAAAATGAATGTTTTCATTCTCTGAGTGGAGTTCGACGAACTCATCCCCGTTCGTCGACCTCAGATCGACGAAAGCACCAGAAATCGTCGATCTCAGTTCATAATAATAAAAACTTTAACTCCAAAAGGATTTTTAATCAACCCAAAGAAAATATTAATCCTTTTAACAAATGGATAATTCCACCAAGAAAATATCATTCCTTAGGTTATAAAAATCAACCTGAGTATTCTTATATCTCTAGTTATAGCTATGTAAATTAACAAGGACCCAAGGTAACCTGGGTCAAGAATATCTAATCAGTTTTTTTGTAGGTAAAAGACTATCCTACCATAGAGGAATAGTTGTATCTTGATAGTGGATGTTCAAAAAATATGACTGGCAACAAGTACAGCCTATCCAACTACAAGTCCAAGCTAGGTCCCAAAGTTGTTTTTGGTGACTCCAACTATAGCCAAACTAAAGGATACGGAAATGTAAAGATTGGAACTGTTACATTCAAGAAAATAGCTTATGTAAGTGGATTAAAGCACAACCTGATTTTCATTAGTCAACTCTGTGATGAAGGGTTTCAGATATCATTTGATAAATCCTCTTGCATTATTTCTTCTGCTGAAAATAAAACTATTTTAACTGGTTCTAGAGTAGGGAATATCTACATAGTTAATTTCAAATCAGCTAAAACAGAAATTCGTTTGTTTAACCAAATGAGTAACAATAATGAACTTTGGCATAGTAGATTAGGACATGTTAACTTAAAAAAACATTGCTAGGTTATCTAAAGACAACCTTGTTAAAGGATTGCCTTCTTACACCAACAAAAAGGAAAACCTTTGCAGGGCTTGTCAATTAGGCAAGCAAACTAAAAATAGTTTTAAGTCACTTAATAAGAGTGATTCACCTAGGATTTTGTATTTGCTCAACATGGATCTTTTTGGACCCATTAGTGTACAAAGCCTAGGAGGGAATTCTTATACCTTAGTGATTATTGATGACTTCTCAAGGTTCACTTTGGTGTTCTTCTTGTGAAACAAGTCAGATAACTTCAAGGTTCTTATATATTTTCTCAAGAGCATAGAGATTGAGTACTCTACTCCAGTTGCATTTATCAGAAGTGATCATGGTACTTAGTTTTAGTCTCTTCTTATGCAAGAGTTCTGTGAGAAGGAAGGTATCAGACAATGTTTCTCTGCTCC
This sequence comes from Platanthera zijinensis, assembly GCA_039513925.1. Taxonomy (NCBI): domain Eukaryota; kingdom Viridiplantae; phylum Streptophyta; class Magnoliopsida; order Asparagales; family Orchidaceae; genus Platanthera; species Platanthera zijinensis. Next base: position 167,848,081 of record CM077092.1, read on the forward strand.
TAGAACTCCTCAACAAAATGGGGTAGCTGAAAGGAAGAACAGAACACTCATTGAAGCTGCAAGCACATTAATTGCAGATGCTCACCTTCCCCTATCATTTTTGGCAGAGGCTGTGAGCACAGCAAACTGTCATGAATAGGAGTTTGATATAAAAACTTATGGGCAAGACCCCTATGAATTACTAAAAGGGAAGAAACCTAAAGTATACTATTTTAGATTATTTGGTTGTGTATGTTACATCCATAATAATAACAAGAAATACCTTAGAAACTTTGAAGCCAAAGCAGAAGTTGGAATTTTTCTTGGATATTCCCAAGTAAGCAAGGCTTATAGGGTATATGATATATCAACCATGAAAATGGAAGAGTCAATTCACATTTCTTTTGATGAGACTAACATGTTTTATAAGGAGAAGGTAGCTTCTACAAGTGAAACCAATGAGGGAGTTACACTTCTCCACATGTTGTTAAAGAAAGTGATGATGAAGATACTGAAGTCAATGAAGAGCCAACAATAGCAAACTTAATTCCACCAGAGGAATTAACTCCCCAAGCTGTTGTTGAACAAACTCCACCAACTAATCCTGTCATACTTAGAGATCATCTCATATCTCAAATAATAGGAGACATATCAATAGGTGTGCATACAAGGCATCAACTCAACAAAGACTTGATGCATGCCTGCTTCATATCTCAAAATGAGCCCCAATCCATAAAAGATGCTAAGCAAGATCCACACTGGATCATTTCTATGCAAGATGAGCTCAACCAGTTTGAGAGATATAGAGTTTGGGACTTAGTTCCAAGACACAAAGACTACCTAGTAATTGGAACTAATTGGGTATTTAGAAATAAACTTAATGCCCAAGGATCTATTATAAGAAACAAAGCAATGTTAGTTGCTCAAGGCTATAGGGAAGAGGAAGGCATTGACTATGACCAGACATTTGCTCCTATTGCCAGTCTTGAGGCAATAAGAATTTTCCTTGCATATGTTGCATTCAAAAAGTTCAAAGTCTACCAAATTTGTGTAAAGAGTGCATTTTTGAATGGAGAACTTAAAGAAGATGTTTATGTTGAACAACCACCAGTTTTTATCTCTTCAACATATCCCTCTTATGTTTTGAGATTGCATAAAGCTCTCTATGGTCTAAACCAAGCTCCAAGAGCATGGTATGAAACCTTAGCTAGCTTTCTTTTAGAGCATAAATTTTCTAGAGGCATGGTATATAGGACTTTATTTTTCAAGCATCATCATGATAAAATTCTGTTAGTACAAATATATATAGATGACACATATTTGGCTCTACAGATCCAAACTATGCAAAAGGTTCTCCAACTTTATACATTCTAAGTTTGAGATGAGTAGCATGGGTGAGCTCTCCTACTTCCTTTGTCTCCAAGTGAAGCAGACTCCTAATGGCATTTTCTTATCTCAATCCAAGTATGCTAAAGAGCTGATAAAAAGGTTTGGGATGGCTGATGCCTCAGCTAAGAAAACACCTATTGCTACAAATGCTATGGTTGATTCTGATGAACATGGGAAACCTGTTGATCAGAAATTGTATAGGGCCATTGTTGGGTCCTTGTTATATCTCACAGTAAGTAGGCAAGACATTATATTGACTACTTGTCTTTGCGCTAGGTTCCAGGTGAACCCTAAAGAATTTCACCTAATTTTTCTAAAAAGAATTTTAAGATATAAAAAGAGTTGCCCAAATCTAGGACTCTGGTATCCAACTAAGTCAGAGTTTGAGTTAACTAGATACTCAGATGCTGAGTTTGCTGGATGTAGAGTGGACAGGAAGAGCACATAAGGAACATGCCAGTTCCTGGGTGCTAGACTTGTCTCCTAGTTTTATAAAAAGCAGACATCTGTGTCTATATCAACAGCAGAAGTTGAAGACATATCAGCTGGCAGTTTTTGTTCACAGATTATATAGATATAAAACCAACTCCTGGATTATGGATACAACTTAAATAATTCAAATATTTTCTGTGATAGTACCAGTGCTATATCCATAGCACAAAATCCTGTGCATCATAGTAGGACAAAGCATATAGATGTAATGCATCATTTCATTAGGGAGTGTGTTGACAAGAAGAAAATTAATCTTTCCTTCATCCACACTAATTTGCAAAGGGCAGATATCTTCACCAAACCCTTGGATGAGAATAAACATTTATCCTTTATGAATCAGTTAGGCATGATGAATGGAGATGGATTAATTTAATTCTCTATCTATGGTCGAAGAATTTGCCACAGTTCGTCTACCTGAGATTGATGAACTGAGAAAAGTTCTTGAGAGAATTCGTCGATCTGAGATTGACGAACTCTCTGTGTAATTCATTTTCATCGACCTGAGATAGACAATCTGGTTTCAGAAAATTTTCGTCGACCTGAGAATGACGAAAAGTTTTCCCTTCTTCAAACTGAGATCGACGAACTCTTAGCAATAAAATATTTCGTCGACCTTAGATCGAAGAATTTTTCTTTTTCGCAAGACGGAGTTTTTCGTTTCATATTTTGAAAAACCTTATAACTAGGTTTTCTTCGATCTCGCGCTTTCAGTTCCCTTGCACTTGATCTCTTTGTTTCTCTGTTGTAGGTGATCATGGCGATTCCAGCAAGCACTCTTGCAGTAATTAAATTTGATATGGACTTTGACATAGATTTCGAATCTTTCCAACAATTGGACCAAATTTTCCTTGATATTCTGAAATTGTTTGAGGATCTATAGTTACAGAACCTGATGACCACCGGAATGAAGATTGCGGCGGCTGAAATGAAATAATGGGTTTTCACTTTATCGACTCCAGATGCTGATACTCTGATAGGAACTATATCAGGTGATGCTGTTTCTCTTACCCCTGATGTTCTAACCAATATTTTTGGTTTACTGAATGGAGAAGAGGATTTAGAAATCGATAGCGCTTAGTTTGATGAGATGTTGACTAAAATGGGTTATTTTGGAGAAAACCCTAACAAACTGTTGAAGAAACATATATCTGCTGACAACAAGTTTCTAACAGATGTTGTAGGAAAAGTACTGCTGGACAAACTCACAGTCCGTGACTACATCACTAGACAACAGTTTCTAGTGATGCGCGGTGTGGTGAAAAAGAAGCCCGTGAACTGGGCAAAAATCATGTTTGAGTTGATTAAGAAGAAAAACACAAAGAAAGAAGTGTTTTTTGGAAGAATTCTGAGAATCTTCTTTCAAGCCAAGGCTGCTGAATCACTGGTCTCCCCGACCATATTCATTAATGCCTCCAATAGGCTTACATGCGCCTTATTTTGCAGGTGGGAGAGGAACATCCCTAAGCCATCCAAGGATTCCTTTTCCAGACCTTCTGAGAGTACAAGGGCTGCTCCAGCCACTTTGAAAGACTTAATTCAAGAGCCAAAACAACCTAGAGGGGGGGGGGGGTGAGTAGTTTCTAATTTTTCCTTTAATATTTTAGGCAATTAAACAGATCTTGCTTGGCACAAACAAAATAAAACACAGCACGGAACATTCACAGCACAGAGAACACCAAATTTATAGTGGTTCCCAAAGATATGGGTACGTCTACTTTCCCCCTTCTCCTATCCAGTAGAGTACTGGATTTAGCCTAACTTCTTTCCTCTTTCTCAGATCCAAAGATCCTACAACTCAGAACAAAAATGGTTCCTTCACCTCAGACTTTTGCAAGTCCTACCTCAGATCATTCCCAGAATCCTACCTCAGGCCTCATCCCTACCTAAGCCCTAATCTCTAGGCTTACAACTCATAATTTTGCAAGTCCTACCACTCAGGATCACAACCCTACCTCAACCTTTATAATTATAGGCTTACAGCTCAGATCTACAACAGATCCTACAAGAAATTATGTAATAAAAGAGATACAAAAGATATCACCAAATAAATCCCCCTATTGGTGTTCTTCTTGATCAGCTCTTGAATTTCAGATCCAACCAGACTTAGCTGTTTCAAAGCTTCTTGATAGAACACAATAAGGTGTGACTGTTCTTGATGTAAAAGTTGATCCATTCTCAGCTCCTTCCTTGAATTCAAAATGAGATTTGAATCTTCTCTGTAGACTGTTCTGGATCTGACTTCTTAAAGGGTTTCCCCTTTTCTTGTTGAGAATTTTCTCTCTCTTAGTTGATGGCTTTTCTGTCCTTCACTGAGTTGTTGTTGTTGGTTGTTAGGGATCAGCCCTTTATATAGATATTCCTCATGGTTACCGGCTGATCTGGTTTGTAACAACCTTCTTTTAGTTCTGACAAAGGTGTCAGACCTGTTGGAAATGATAGTTGTCGACCCACTAGTCATGATAGTTGATTCCTTAGAGACTTATCAACTCAGCATGATCCACTCAGCAATCTACTTCACATGTGTCGATACAAGTACACAAAGTGTCGGCGCAAGTATTGATGATGTCGACACAATACTCCAAGTGTCGACACAGTCATTCTTCTGCTTCATGATACATCTTCTATTACTATGTGTCGCCACAAGTCTAGTGTGTCGACACAACTGCTCTTGGTCTCGACATAACTGTTGGGTGTCGATACAGCCTCTGCTTTAGGTGTCGACACAATCCTTGCCTCAGGTGTCAACATAAGTCCTGCTTTAAGTGTCGACACAATTCCTGCCTTTGGTGTCGACATAGCTTTTGGGTGTCGACACAGTTCCTTGGTGTCGACAAAATTTCTGGGTGTCGACACAAATCTGGCTTCTGGTGTCGACACAACTTCTGGTTCTAGTGTCGACACAATTCTTAGGTGTCGACACAATGCTTTGCTGATGGTGTCGACACAAGTCTCGTGTGTCGACACAATTCTTCACAAGTGTCGACACTTGTACTTAGAATATTTTTCTTCCATTCCTTAACCCTGCACAAGGAAACTTAAACATACATCAAATACATATTGATGTATATCATTGACTAGGATGAATCATCTCCAAATCTGGTACATACTTCTAGTGTACCCAACAATCTCCCCCTATTTGGAGAAGTCATAATCCTTAGTCAAAGATATACACCAGTCAAGATAAAACACATAACACATAGATGTACATTCATTCCAGTGCAAGTAAATATTCAAACAATGTAAACAATATAAAATAAACAATAAAACTAATTTTATTAAGCAGAAAATATTTGTTTTACATGTTTTCTCTTAGAGCAAAAATCAAAAAGTTATATTGTTCCTTATCATAAGCTAATTTATCGTAAGATTTGCTAGGCTCCCTTATTACAATGCCTTGACCAGACTTTATCTTTGCCTTCACAGCAGGCTTCTTACCTTTAAGATCCTTTTTCTTTAGTTCTTCAGCTTTTATTCTTTGCCTTTCAAAGTAATTGAAGGGCTTAGGAAAATACTTGCTGGGCTCTATAGCATTTGCTGGTTGCTTCCCAGCTTTTGCACTCCTCCTGTGCTGAAGAATGGCTTCCTATTTAGCTTGATATTTATTCCACTCCTGCTCTGAGTACCACTTACCCCTATCATAGGTCTTGTCCTTAACAACCTTCCATGCAGTCAGAATGATGTTCCTTGATGTAGGGCTCCATTGCTCAAAGTCCGGCTTTAACTCAGCCTGTTCTCTGAATCTCTTCTTAGATAGTAATTCTTCCCTTTAAGCTTCTTTGGCAGCCTCTGACATTTCAACTTTCTCAAAGACCACATTTTGTGCCTCTTGTGGAGGGCTGTATATTTTCTGCACTTGGTCATGAACCATCTCAAAATTAGTAGGAGGATATATAACCTGAGCAACTTCTGGCTGATCTCCCTCTATATATGCATGTTGTATTACATATTCAGCCATATTATCATCATCACATAAAGGAGGGAAGCCAAGAGTAGCTCTGATGGTATTGGAAACCCATTTGTTATGCTCAGAACTAGCTTGGATTAACACTCTCTCCCCCTTTAGGACTTCTCTTTCAACAAGATCTCTGAGATCATCCTTGTGAAATCTTACTTGACCTTCCAGATGATCAATCACTTCTCTGTAGTAGACCCTAAATTTCTGAATTTGAGTGGTAATAGCTGTTCGGGCAGCCTCTATCGCCATTTTGATAGTAGCTAGATCAGTCTCAATTAGTTTTGTAACTTCTGTTTTGACAACAATAGATAGTGTTGTAATCTTTATGAGAATTTTCTTATGAGAATCCGTGAGATTCTCATATGTTCTAAATTTATTTCTAAGATATATGCATGTTTCTCTGCCATATCAAATGCTTTTGTTTTCAGTTCCTGCTGCTGAGTGGCCGGATACACAACTGTATGGCCTCCTTTCTCAAAGCAATCTGTCATTTCTTTCTTGTGCAGACTCACTTCAAATCTGATTGATTTGATGTCCTGAGCTAGCTGGTTTTGCAGCTCTTTATGAGTTTCATCCACATACTTTTCAAGAGCTGTCCTTTGTGTATATAGTTTTAGTTGCAATTGGACCAATTAGGAATTAAAGTCCATACTTGGAGCTGGAGGTGGTGTGGCTATTTGTAAGGCCCTCTTATAGCCATAGCTTCTCTTCTTCATTACAGCAAGTTTTCTTTTTCTTAGCCAAGTTGGCTTCTTCATCATTAGAAGATGAACTTTCTATGTTAATAGTCTCTTTGTTTACAGTATTCTTCAGCAATTCCTCCCCCTCAGTCTCTGGTAGGTCTTTGTCCTTTGGTTGTTGCTCCCCCTCAGTCCTTACTGCTGGTGAGTCAGGTAACAACTCCTCCAAGGTTACCTCCTACAACATTTGAACAGGAGGAATAAGATTAGTTGGTAAAATACATGGTTTTCCCTGGACTTCCATGTCCTTGTCCAGTGACCTTTCTAAAAAGGAGAAACTTACTTGCCCAATCTGAGTAGTATTCTTCATATGCACCTTAGGTGCCTCTTCCTCTTCATGCAGTAGTGCTTCCTTATTTATATCAAAGACTATATCCATCACAGTATCAGCTGCTAATTCACTGTCTAGTGTAGTAGCATCATTTACTCCCCCTTGACCAGGAAGATCAATAAGTATAGTGTCTTGTACAGCTGGTGCAGGGTCTTCTCCCCCTGGAGTAGAGATTCTTTGTTGCCTTGGTAGCATACTACTGTCCACTTATCCTTGTGCATCTTGCTGTTGTTGCCTGTCTTCATCAAAACTGAAGACCACTTCTTCTTCTGAATCACTAGATGATTCTTCCTGTGGAACAACTTTCTTCTTCTTCTGTATTGTTTTGGTATGTTTTTGAGGAGTAACAACCTCCTTAGTCAACACCGTATCCCATCTTGACAGAATCCTGGTGTCCATTCTTCTCATATGATTGATTTTTGTACCAGGAAGGTGGCTCATTACTTCTGGTATTACAGATGATAGGCATAGACTCAGAATTCGCCCCAAGTTTGGTTTCTTGATACCTTCACGTAACTTGTCAAATACTATGGTTGTCCAATCAGTCTTAAGCTTGAAAATAATCCTGGTCATCAGGTGGAACATGGTGGCTGAGATTCTGTCATGTCCACCTGTTTTACACAGTATGACCTTCCCTACAATCTCAGAAAGGAACTTACCTTTTGAATTTATCCCTTTTTGGTTGATAGATCATCCTATCTTAGTATTTGTGTTTAACCCATACCATTTTAAGGCCTCCTTGATCATAGATGGATGTACGTCATCTTCTTCCTTAACCTTTGGGAGTTGGAGTGCTTTTCGGATTATTTTCAAGGTAATTTTCAATTGGGTATCTTGAATAGTAGCTTTCATCTTGTTCTCGTCTGCGTCTGTAGTTGCAGAAGAATAAAATTCAAGAACTTATTTCTTCCATATCTTTGTTGGTTCAGAGACCAAGAACTCCAAACCGATTTCTGAAATAAGAGCAATTACTCCCTGAATCCTCGGTGATGCTGTCGTGAACCCACCACGGACCAGCTTATATCCTTATTTCACCTTGTCTTCTGGATGAGGCGCCATTAACGAAAGAGAGAGATGGAGGTGAAAAGGAAAGATGATTCTCGTCGACAAAGGGTGCAGAGCTAGGAAATTATAAAGCGTAGTCGACCAGATTTTGGCTTCACCTATTTAGAGTCTAAGTGTAAAGGAGAGTTCAAAAGACGCGCCTTAGCACTAGGACTAGTCGACAAAATCTTATATATATCGACAGAATAGTTCTAGGTCTCGAAAATTCCGAGGTTTAGTCGACACATATATATGTTGACATACTTAAGTCAGTGTCGACATAGATGCCAACATGTCTCCATACAGAGTGTCAACTTTGATTTTTGCGTGTTGACACCAAAAAAATCAGCTAACTTATAGTCTCGACATAGTTGTGTCGACACCAACTCTTGTATGTCGACACAAAAGTACTCTAGAAATATGGCCTCGACATAGTTGTGTCGACACCTATTCTTCAGTTGACACAGATATTATTTCTGTGTCGACACATCCGTTTTCTTTGTTGACACAACATTCTGAGAGTGTCGACACAAGGTCTGCTTGTGTCGACCCAAACTTGGTACTTAGCCAAATTTCTTATGAAAACTTGTGCTTACATATTCCACTAAAGGTAGATTGTGCTAACCTAATCTAGATTCAACATAACTAATTCAATTTTAAAATAATTGAATTTAGTTTCATCCAGAAGTTTTGTAAAAATATCAACAATTTGATTATTTGTATTCACAAACTCTAGACTAATATTTTCTTTTTCTACATGTTCTCTGATGAAATAGAATTTAATTTCTATATGCTTTGTTCTACTATGTGATACATGATTCTTAGCAATAGAAATAATACTAGTAGAATCACAGAATAGTGGAATTATACTTACCTTGATGTCATAATCTTCTAGTTGGTGCTTTATCCACAATAGTTTTGCACAGCAGCTGCCTGTAACTACATATTCTGACTCAGCTGTTGATATAGCTACATTGGTCTGCTTCTTGCTGCACCAAGACACCAGTCTTCCTCCTAGGAATTGACAGGTTCCTGTAGTACTTTTCCTGTCTTCTTTGCATCCTGCAAAATCTACATATGAGAAACCAGTTAGTGTGAAATCTCTATTCTTAGGGTACCAAAGACCTAGATTAGGTGTGCCCTTGAGATATCTAAAAATCCTTTTAACTACAGTATAATGAGATTCCATAGGGCATGCTTGGTACCTGGCATAGACACTTGTTACATACATGATGTTAGGTCTACTAGCAGTCAAGTAGAGAAGGGAGCCAATTATCCCTCTATACAAAGACTCATCAACAGGTTTCCCTGCCTCATCTTTGCTTATAGGCATACTTCTTCCCATTGGAGTTTTCATGGTGGAAGCTGAGTCTATTCCATATTTTTAATCAACTCCTTAGTGAACTTTGACTGAGATATGGATAGTCCATTATCAGTCTGTCTGACTTTAAGTCCCAAAAAGAACTTCAGTTCACCCATACTGCTCATTTAAAACTTCCCTTACATAAGTTTGGCAAACTTCCTGCAAAAGTTGTTCTAAGTAGATCCAAAGATAATGTCATCAACATATATATATATCTGGACTTAGATTATCTTGCCTTTGGATTCCCTATAGAATAGAGTTTGATCTATCTTTCCCCTTGAGAATTTATTCTTAATAAGGAAAGCAGACAAGGTTTCATACCAAGCCCTGGGGTCTTGTTTCAAACCATATAGGGCTTTCCTAAGCCTATATACATAATTAGGACAGTGAGGATCTACAAAACCTGAGGGTTGTTCAACATAGACTTCCTCTTTTAAGTCACCATTTAGAAATGCTGACTTCACATCCATCTGAAATACCTTGAACCCTTGATAGACAGCATAGGCCAAGAACATCTTTATAGCCTCCAGTCTTGCTACTGGGGATAAAGGTTTGATCAAAGTCAATTCCTTCCTCTTGTCTGTAGCTATTTGCTTCCAGCCTAGCCTTGTTCTTGGTAATTGTTCCATTTTAATCAACTTTGTTTTTGTAGATCCACTTGGTTCCTATAATATTATGATCCTTAGGTTTAGGAACAAGTTTCCAGACTTTGCATCTCCTGCATTAATTCAGCTCTTCTTGCATTGCATCAACCCTATTAGCATCTAGCATTGCTTCTTCAAACTTTTTGGGTCCTATTTGAGACTAAAATCTATAACACAAATCAGTGTCCATGCTCTTGCTCCACGCTAGAACACCTTGACTTGCATCTCCAATTATCTGGTAAGATGGATGATCCTTTAGGTGTCTCCTTGCTGGAGGAAACCTGTCTACCTCATGACCTTCTTCATTTTCCTCCACCTGATGCTCCTCATTCTCTTCTGCTTCCAGTGTGTTTTGTTCTCCCCTTGGATAGCATGCATCATCCATCCTAGCAGGAGCTTCATCATTGATTGTCATCTTGTCCAGCCTATCTGTTAGACCTGTAAAACTAACTGAAACACTAGACAATTCATTGTTAATCAATCTAGACTCATCAAAAACAACATGAACTGACTCTTCAACAACTTGGGTAGTCAAGTTGTAGATCCTGTATGCCCTACTGTTGTTGTTGTACCCAACAAATATCCCTTCTAGGGATTTGGCAGCAAACTTTGTTTGGTAGTGCTTACCATTCACTAGGACATAGCACTTGCTACCAAAGATTTTGAAATAAGAAATCTTTGGTTTTCTTCTTTACAAAATCTGATAGGGACTCAACTTAAGTTTCTTATTGATAGATGCTCTATTGAGAACATGACAACCAGTATTTACAACCAGTAATCTGAACTTGTCTATCAAAAGTCTGGAAAATACTAGGGGTTTCAGATTTCTGCATTAAGAAGAACACCCATGTGTATCTAGAATAGTCATCCACAATAACTAATGTGTATGCTTTCCTACCAAGACATTGAACTAGCATAGGACCAAACAAATCCAAATGCAAGAGATATAAACATCTCAATGAATCTTTGGTATCTAGTGATGGAAAAGAGGACTTGGTCTGTTTGCCCTTTTGGCAAGCTGAACACACTCCCTCTTTCATGCACTTGACATGAGGACCATTCCTCACCAACCCCATGCTGAATAGCAGTCCTATAGACTTACTGTTCAGATGAGCTAGCCTCTTGTGCTATTTGACACATAGTGAGGATGTCTCATCTGTAACTAAGCAAATAGGTGAGTTATTTAACTCACAATCTATGTTAAGACAATAAACATTTCCATTCCTAGTGCCAGTCAAAATGATATCTTGATACTTGACCTTTTAATTTGGCACACCCCTTTGTGAAAGGAGATGTCATAACCTAGATCACTAAGTTGAATTATACTTATCAGGTTGTGTTTTAGACCCTTCACATAAGCCACTTTAGTGATAGTAATTGAGTCACTAGAGATGTTACCAAATCCTTTGATGACTCCTTTTTCTGATCCACCAAAGATGACTTTGGGACCATTCTCTATGGGTACAAAGTCTCTCAGCATTCTTCTTGTTCCAATCATATGTCTTGAACAACCACTATCTAAGTACCATATAGGGGTATGGTCACTTGGATTCACCTGCAATAAATAATAGATTACTTATCCTTAGAACCCAAGTTATTTTTAGGTCCTAGGTTCTTGTTAGTCTTGGAAACAATAGGTTTACCTACATATTTTCTGATAGGTAAACTACTCTTGGTCTTAACACTTGTGTTAAACCAACAGTCCAAGGCAAAGTGGCCTACCTTTCCACAACACCAACACTCAAATCTGTTATACCTTTTCTTAGGTACAGACTTCACAGTCATGTTGCCAACAGTCTTTTTGAGTGTGGGTGCTGGAGCAGCAAACCCCATGAATTCCTTTTGAATCTGATGGCCTTGCCTATAGAGTGGACTCTTGGCATTTGCACACTTGCCAAGGTGAACTCCATACTCACAGTAACCATGAGTAGTTTCATGATCATACCTGTTTGTAGGATTCATCACCTTCCTAAAGAAGATAGGGGATTCTGCAGCTAGAGGCTGAAATGGGGCCTTACCTTTTCTTTGTGAATTGGTGGCCCTAGTTCTCCCTTAAAACTTAGACCAGTCTTCCCTTTTTGTGAGATGAAATTGTCTATTACGGGTAAGACAGATTTTGGTTTGGAGAATTTGGCCACTAGCTCTCTTTCTTACTGAAGTTTTGCCTCCAGTTTGTTGATATGGTTCTCCTTGAAAGAGATTGTGCCCATCTAAATAACAGTAATGCTTTTTAGTTTGGCAACCTCATTCAATTATAGATCCAACAACTTTGCTGAATCTGCTGCAACCAGCTTAAGAGACTCAATCTCCTTGGTCTTCTCTTTGACAAGAAGTTTGCTTCTCTTTAAAGCTTGCAACAATCCACCATACTCATCAATGAGTTGGTGTACATACCCTTCAGACTCAGAACCATCCACATCTCTTGATGTTGATGCTTTTGATTCTGATCCAGTAAAATAATCAGATGTTATAGGAGAGTTATATACCTTACTAGGACCATCTTGATCCAGGCACTGATCATTTTCTGTTAGGTCCATCAGCCCTCTGCAATAATATTCTTCCACTCCATTTATGGAGTCCAGCATTTGTAGAAATTCTATCTCCTTAAAATCCTCTTCAGTTGAAAATAACCCAACATATGCTTCAGCCTCTTCTTCTTCTCCCGATTCAGATAATGAAGAATCTGTCCAGCTTTTATGCTTTTGGGCAACAAAATATTTTTCTTTCTTACCCTTCATTTGTTGCTTCTTCTTGTCTTTTGATTCAGCCCTCTTGTCTGGACAGTCTGCTATGACATGTCCTTGCCTGTTGCAACAATAACACACAATCTTAGAATTATATTGTTTACTAGGCTTAGAAACATACCTTTCTTCCTTAGGAGTTTTCATTTTCTTATAGTACTCATCCTTTGAAAAGGATGAAGAAGGTCTAGTTCTCCACTTCTTCTTCTTCATGAATCTTTGGAACTGCCTTGTGAAGGCTGCAAAGTTCTCATCTGAGGTGTGGTTGTCTGATGAAATGTTGTCAGGAATCCCTTCTTCTGCCTCAGCACTCCTTCTGGGAGGAGAAGGAGATTTTCTTCTGCCCTTTCTTGTGCCTTCAGCTTTGAAGGCATTTGACTTTTCCTTGTATTCAGATCTGCTGCTCTTCTCTTCCTCCTTCCTGGCTGTAAGCTATATTTCATATGAAAGTAGCTTCCCAAATAGTGTGGGAGGAGGTGCGTCTGCCAGCTTGGCCACTTCTCTGATGGCACAAATCTTGGTATCCCAATCCTTTGTCAGAGATCTCAGAAATTTGTCATTCAATTCATAAGTGTTGAAGACTCTTCCATAAGTCATCGACTCATTTACAATCCTGAAGAATTTCTTGTAGCATTTAGCTATGCTATCATTCTTAGCTTGCTTAAAGCTTTCATACTCCTGATTTAGCATATATTTTCTATCTTCTCTGACTTCTTCTGTTCCCTCCATGTAGATAATAAGAGTGTCTCACATTTATTTGGAGGTTTTGCAATGCACAAGATTCTGAAAGGTGGCATCATCTATGACACTTACAATGATATTATGTGCCCTTTTCTCTAGAGTTGCCAGGATGATTTCATCCTTTGTCATTTCTGAATAACTCTTAGGAGTCTTCATATTTGCATCCAGTGCAGATACCTTCATTAGAATGAAGGGTCCTTCCTGTACTGTGATGTAAATTCTTGGATCAGAAGCTTCCATAAACAATCTGACCCTCTCCTTCCATATGCCAAAACATTCCTTCTTGCAGATAGGCAGTTTCATTGATCCAAACTCTTTTTGGTTCTCACTTGAACCCATTCTTGAATTCTGAAAATTGCCTAGGAGATTATCTCAAACTGTTAAGTCAATCCTTGAGTAACCTCCCTCTAATACCACTTGAAAGACTTAATTCAAGAGCCTAAACACATAGAGGGGGGTGAATAGGTTCTAATTTTTCCTTTAATATTTTAGGCAATTAAACAGATCTTGCTTGGAACAAACAAAATAAAACACAGCACAGAACATTCACAACATAGAGAACACCAGATTTATAGTGGTTCCCCTAGATATGGGTACGCCTCCTTTCCCCCTTCGCCTATCCAGTAGAGTACTGGATTCAGCCTAACTTCTTTCCTCTTTCTAAGATCCAAAGATCCTACAACTCAGAACCAAAATGGTTTCTACACCTCAGACTTTTGCAAGTCCTACCTCAGATCCTTCCCAGAATCCTACCTCAGGCCTCAGGCCTACCTCAGCCCTTATCTCTAGGCTTATAACTCAGACTTTTGCAAGTCCTACCACTCAGGCTCACAGCCCTACCTCAGCCTTTATAATTATAGGCTTACAGCTTAGATCTACAACAGATCCTACAAGAAATTGTGTAATAAAAGAGATACAAAAGATATCACCAGATAGATCCCCCTATTGGTGTTCTTCTTGATCAGCTCATGAATTTTAGATCCAACCAGACTTTGCTGTTTCAAAGCTTCTTGATAGAACAAAATAAGGTTGGACTATTCTTTATGTAGAAGTTGATCCACTGTTAGCTCCTTCCTTGAATTCAAAATGAGATTTTAATCTTCTCTGCAGACTGTTCTGGATCTTCCATCTTAAAGGGTTTCCCCTTTTCTTGTTGAGAATTTTCTCTCTCTTAGTTGATGGCTTTTCTGGCCTTCACTGAGTTGTTGTTGTTGGTTATTAGGGATCAGCCCTTTATATAGAGATTCCTCATGGTTACTGGCTAATCCGATTTGTAAAAACCTTCTGTTAGTTCTGACAAATGTTTCAGACTGTTGGTAATGACAGCTGTCGACCCACCAGTAATGACAGTTGATTCCTTAGAGACTTATCAACTCAGCATGATTCACTCAACAATCCGCTTCACATGTGTCGACACAAGTAGACAAAGTTTCGACACAAGTCTTGATGATGTCAACACAATACTCAAAGTGTCGACAAAGTCATTCTTTTGCTTCTCGACACATCTTCTATTGGTATGTGTCGACACAACTCCAGTGTGTCAACACAACTGCTCTTGGTCTCGACATAACTGTTGGGTGTCGACACAGCCTCTTCTTTAGGTGTCGACATAATCCTTGCCTTTGGTGTCAACATAAGTCCTGCTTTAAGTGTCGACACAATTCCTGCCTTTGGTATCGATATAGCTTCTGGGTGTCGACACAGTTCCAAGGTGTCGACACAATTTTTGGGTGTCGACACAAATCTGGCTTCTGGTGTCGACACAACATCTGGTTCTAGTATCTACACAATTTTTAGGTGTCGACACAATGCTTTGCTATTGGTGTCGACACAAGTCCCGTGTTTCGACACAATTCTTCACAAGTGTCGACACTTGTACTTAGAATATTTTTCTTCCATTCCTTAACCCTGCACAAGGAAACTTAAACATAAATCAAATACATATTGATGTATATCATTGACTAGGATGAATCTTTTCAAAATTTGTTACATACTTCTAGTGTACCCAACACACTTCCCACCCTACTGAGGATGTTTCCATTCCCCCTTCACCTCCTCTTGATCAAACTCCATCAACAACCCTCTAGCACTCTTCCACATCCCAAGAACATCAACCAACCCCTCCTTCTTCCCCAATCCATCTTTCTTCACCAGTTCATCCACCAATCAATTCACCAGTTCATCAACCTTCACAACATCAACCTTCACCACATCAATTCCCTCAAAACAACATTCAACTATTTTATCTCCAGTTGCTAATTGTTGAAGTGGGGACCCGGCGGTCTGGCGGTCTGGCTTGGCGAGTTGATGACCGGGCAGTCTGGCGGTTTCCCTTCAGCGGGTCGATTGTTATGTGCTGCTGTCTGAGGTCCAAACGGTCTAGCGGCTTGTCACTGGTGACTTGGAGACCGGGCGGTCTGGCGGTCTCACTTGGCGATCTATCTCTCTCTCTGGCAGTTGCCGAGCGGTTAGCCCCTCTATCTAACCGTGCGGCTTGTGCGGTTTGTGTCTGTACAGTCCGCGTGTGTCATGTAAATTTTTAGTCCCACATCTCTTATTTGTATTCTCTCTTCTCTCCTCCATTCTATATAAGGGAGGTCATACCTTTGTAATAGACACGTTTTACTGATAATAAAGTTTCAGTTTAAACTGTTTCCGGCTTGTTTTAGTTCGATTCTAACATAGTATCAGAGGAATCCGTTTTCTCCGCCTGATTCTGTGCGCCCTCTCTGACCGCACGGCCTGTTCTCGCGGCTTGTTTATTCCGGTCTGTGCCCTGTTCGCACGGCTTCTTTTCTCCTTGTCGTTGCCATTTGTGTGCGTGACCTCTTTGTTTCTCCTTATTCTCGCCGCGACCTGTGCTTAGTCGCCGCACCCTCCGTTCTAGCTGCTCCTCTTCTCTGTTGCCGCGGCCTGTTTGCCTTGTTCGCCGTTTTTCGCCTCCCAGCAGGCTTCTTCTGTTCGTGTGGTCTGTTATCTAGCCGCTCGACTTCTTTCCCTCTGCTTGTTTCTGCGGCTTGGTCGTGGCTTTTTTGGCCGTTATTGTCCCCCCATCGTGACCACTGCAGATCTTTTTTCTAACCGCTGCAATTTCCCTCTGTTCGCACGGGTTCTTCCTTGTTTTGGCAGCCTCTCTGCCCTTCTTCCTTTAGCCGCTCCTGCTTGTTCGTCGCCGCGACCTCTTCTTTAGTCGCGTGGCTTGTCCTTCCCTCTTCTTCCGCTTTGCCTTGCTCTGCACCTTGGTCGTGGCCCTTCTTGCCGCTGTTGTGCTCTCACCGTGACCACTGCAGTTTTTTGGTTCCTCCCTTCATGGATTGCATATACTCCTCAAAGCCATTCTCCTTGGTGGTCACGTCTTCTGGTAGTGCCCACGTTGTTACTCAAGGAAAATGGTTGATCGACACCGGTGCTACAAATCATATGATCGGCAATCTCCAGTGTTTTTCTCTCCTAGAAACACATGATCGGTCGCCCCCGGTTATTCTCGCTGATGGCTCTTCATCATCGGTCCATGGGATGGGGATTGTTCATGTCACTCCGTCTCTTCGCTTAGCGGATACTCTCTACGTGCCCAAGTTCCCGTGCAACTTGTTACCTATTACCTCTCTGTGCAAGCAATTACACTGTTCCGTCACATTTACTTCTACTTCTTGCTCTTTTCAGGATCCGGACTCCCAATGGATGATTGCTACTGGGACTGAGAGTGGCGGGCTATACTTCTTGGACAACATTTCCGCTTTCTCCACCTTCTCCTCTACCTCCACAGATCTTCTCCAATGGCATCTCCGCCTTGGTCATGCTCCTCCACGCCTTCTTCATCAACTTCTTCCCCACCTTCCTCTACAAAGTCCTCCGCTCAACTGTGAGGCCTGTCAGCTTGGCAAGCATCACCGCTCCTCCTTTCCTGGTAAACACGTTCATGGCTCTACCCGTCCGTTTAATCTCATCCACTCCGATGTTTGGGGTCCTTCTCCTACTCTTACCGTTGGTTGGGATAGTTCATATTTTGTCACGTTCATTGATGATTTCTCTCGCTGTACGTGGGTGTATCTGTTAAAAGATCGCTCCGAATTATTCTCTGTATGGACGTCCTTCTATCTCATGATCAAAACTCAGTTTAATGTTTCTATTAAAGTTTTTCGATCTGATAATGCCCAAGAATATGTCAGTCATGATTTTTCTGCCTTCTGCGTGCAAAATGGGATTATTCATCAAACTAGTTCTGTCTATAATTCACAACAAAATGGTGTGGCAGAACGCAAAAATCATCACCTCCTCGATGTCACTCGCACCTTGATGACCCAGATGCATGTTCCTCGCTCCTATTGGGGCTATGCTGTTCTCCTTGCCTGCTACCTTATCAATCGTATTCCCTCCACGGTTCTCCACGGAAAAACCCCATTCTCCATTCTGTATCCGGGCAAGGAACCGTTTCCTCTCCCTCTCCAAATCTTTGGATGCACTGCATTTGTGCATGCCCCTTCTGCCACCCGTAATAAGCTCTCCCCTCGCTCCACCAAATGTGTCTTTCTGGGGTACTCCACCACTCAGAAATTCTATTGTTGCTTTGATCCCGTCCTTCGTAAGCAGTTCGTCTCTGCTGACATCACCTTCTTCGAAAATACCTCCTACTTCTCGGCTGACTCCTCTCCTCTTCTCCCAGCTTCTGATTCTCCTACTGTTCCCTTCGTTCCCTCGTCTCCTACTGCAATCTCCACCCCTACACCGTCTCCGTCCACTCCTCTCACTCCGACTCTTTCTCCGCCACCATCTCCCTCCTCTCCACCGCCGTCGCTCTCTACTCCCGGGCCAGCTCTCTCTGCCACGGATGCGCCGGATGCCGAGGGACCCGCTGACCTGGATCTTCCTATAGCTCTTCACAAAGGGGTGCGGACGTGTACCCTACACCCCCTTACTGCTGTTGTTTCATATGATCGTCTTACTGCTTCTCGCAGGGCTTTTGCACTGGCTATTTCTGCCACTGCCACACCCCGATCCTACCAGGAGGCCCTTGCTATTCCTCATTGGATGATGGCCATGGATGAGGAAATGGCAACCCTAACTGAGCAGGGTACCTGGACTCTTGTTCCTCCTCCCTTTGGCACTGATGTTGTTGGCTGTCACTAGGTCTTTGTGGTCAAATTTGGCCCAGACGGCACTGTGGATCGTTATAAGGCTCGCCTGGTTGCTAAGGGCTTTACTCAGACCTATGGGGTTGATTACTTTGACACCTTCTCCCCCGTGGCTCGTCTCAGTACTATCCGGGTCCTTCACTCTGTGCCGGTAAATAGGGATTGGCTGATTTCCCAGCTGGATGTCAAGAATGTCTTCCTTTATGGTGATCTTCAAGAGGCCATCTACATGGAGCAACCTCCTGGGTATGTTGCTCAGCGGGAGACTCGAGTATGCCGGCTGAAGAAGGCAATCTATGGCCTCAAGCAGAGCCCTCGAGCTTGGTTTGACAAGTTCAGCGGCATCGTGGCGGCCGTTGGTTTTGTGCGAAGCTCCGCCGATCACTCTCTCTTTATTCGCAAAACTCCCTCTGGGCTGGTTGTTCTTGCTGTGTATGTCGATGATATTCTTGTCACTGGCGATGACCAGGAAGGGGTAGCCCTGATAAAGTGACATATTCGTCAACATCTGGTCACAAAAGATATGGGCTCTCCAAAGTACTTTCTGGGGATCGAAATCTCTCGGAAGCCCTGCTCATTAGTTCTCTCCCAGCGTAAGTATGCCCTTGATCTTTTAAAAGAGGCAGGATTGTCTGGAGCAAAACCTGCCAGATGCCCCATGGCAACTGGAGAAGACAAAACCTGGACAAATGATTCGCCTCCTCTTTCAGATAGTTCGCGGTATAGGCGTCTGGTTGGTAAGCTCATATATCTCACAGTGACCAGGCCCGACATTTCCTATGCTGTGGGCAAGGTAAGTCAATTCATGCAAGCACCTAGGGAGTGCCATCTACAGTCTGCATTGTGGATCTTGGAGTATGTCAAAGCAGCCCCTGGGAAAGGATTACTATTTCAGAAGAATGGACATCTGAAGGTTGAAGCATACTCAGATGCAAGTTACGCTGATGACAAAGGGGATCGCAAGTCTACCTCTGGTTTCTGCACCTTTTTTGGGGGAAATCTGGTAAGCTGGAAAAGCAAGAAGCAGTCTGTTGATTCCAGGTCCAGTGCTGAAGCAGAGTATCGAAGTATGGCATCGACCACTTGTGAGTTAAAATGGCTACGGGCGCTTATGCTGGATTTGGGAGAGGTCTACAACCATCCTCTACCTATGTTTTGTGACAACAAGACTGCGATACACATCTCCAAAAATCCAGTCTTCCATGAAAGAACCAAGCACATTGAGGTTGACTGTCATTTCATTCGTGAAGAGATCTTAAAAGAATAAATTTGCACTCCCTTTGTCACTTCTGAAAAAGAGCTGGTTGACATCTTCACCAAGCCAGTATCCGCCTCGTTTTATCATATTTGTGACAAGCTGGGCATGATCGACATATATGCTCCAGCTTGAGGGGGAGTGTTGAAGTGGTGACCGAGCGGTCTGGCGGTCTGGCTTGGCGAGTTGATGACCGGGCGGTCTGGCGGTTTCCCTTCAGCAGGTTGATTATTATGTGCTGTTGTCTAAGGTCCAAGCGGTCTAGTGGCTTGTCACTGGTGACTTGGAGACCAGGCGGTCTGGCGGTCTCACTTGGCGATCTCTCTCTCTCTCTGGCAGTTGCCGAGTTGTTAGCCCCTCTGTCTAACCGCGCGGCTTGTGCGGTTTGTGTCTGTACAGTCCGCGTGTGTCATGTAAATTTTTAGTCCCACATCTCTTATTTGTATTCTCTCTTCTCTCCTCCATTCTATATAAGGGGGCCATACCTTTGTAATAGACACTTTTTACTGATAATAAAGTTTCAGTTTAAATCGTTTCCGGCTTGTTTTAGTTTGATTCTAACACAAATACACCAGATCATGTTTCTCCTCCTCTGTCTCCTCCTCCTCCACATATTTCTGACATTCTTCTTCTCAACCTAGCATCCATACCAACATTCAATCTGTTATCTTCACCCATTCTTTCCCCATCTTCAACAGATGAAACAATGCCAGACTCTTCATCCTTCCATCCATCATCATCCTCCTTCAACCCATCTGTATCTACTCAAACCCCTCCAGAATTCATGAACATAAATTCCCCCTCTATTTCATCTATTCTGCAAACCATCATACCCATTCTACAAGAACTCATAGTAGAGGCTATTTCACCTCTTACTACTTCCATTTCTTCTCTTGCTGCCAACCTCTCTGCATCTTCTGTCCCTCCTTCTTCAGTTAGGGGCCTGGCTCCAGTACCTACTGAACACAGGTAGGGGGAGATACTCAATGAAGATGCAGCTCCAGTAGCAGCAAAAGCAGTAGTAGAAACAATTTTACAAATATCTGAGCTAACGGATGTAAATAAAGTTCCAGAGGCTGATTTTTTGAGTGCAGATATGTTTATTGCAGAGATTGTGACTGATGGTGATTGCTATATCAATCCCTCAGTAGACATTTTGGATTTCTTAAATTCTTTCAATACAATTCATCAAAATTCTTTTCTTCCAGCTGTCAGGCCATCTTTGGCAAATTTATGCTATACTCCTGCTGTAAGTCCTGAAGTTATTAGTCAACTGAAGCCATGTTTTGCTATTAACATAGTTGTGGAACCTGTGGGCCCAACTTATGTAATGGATAATAGTCCTATACCCAGCTTAGATGATCTAATTGCACAAGATGTTGCACAGGAGATTGCACAGATCAAAAATGATCCAGAGCTGAATCATTTTCTTTTGATTGATAAAGACATAGAAGATTCACAGATGATTTCAGAGATTGTAGCTCCTCCTCAAGCTATTCTACCTCCAGCTCCTCCTCAAGCTATTCTACCTCCAGCTCCTCCTCAGACTGATAAGCAGATTTCACAGGAAATAATAGAAGAAATAGATGCTTTATATGACAATCCTCAAAGTTCCTCTGAAGATGACCCAGTTGATTCTGATGATTCTGATTCTGACAATTCTAAAAGACCTAAATCAAAGAATAGGAAAGCTCCAGGAAAGGCTATTCTCATGCCCAATACAGACAATGATGTTCCATACTATATTCTGTACAATATTCCTCTTACTCAAAAAAACACCTCAGTGGATGAAGCTGTTAAGGAACCAGGAAAAAGCATAGAAGAAGAAGAGGTCTGGATCTTCTCCAGTGAAGAGATTCAGGAAAGATCCACCTCCTCCTCCTCCTCTTGCTGTAGGAGCTTCAGGAAATCTTACAATGCCTGCTTTTAGTGCTTCTCAATCTTCTAAGCCAGCTCCTTCTCAGTCTTCAAGACAATCTTCTAAGCCAGCTCCTTCTTACTCAAGACAGTCTTCCAGACCATCTCAAAGACAATCTTCCATTCCTGTCAGAAAATACAGTGAATGCAGACCCCAAAGCTTTTATTTTTCTGAACAATCTATAAAGAATTCTCCTTCAACAAATTTTCAACAACAGTCTGTTATTTTCAGGAAGCCACAAAGGAATGCTCAGGATGTTTCTTCAGAATATGAACCAGAGCTTGATCCAAATTTCAGGATGGCTAGATTCCATGAGTTTATAGGCTTATCTCAGATAAATAAAGCAAAAGTAGAAGGAACTGATCCATCACAGTTTACTACTATGTCTACTTACAGACAAAAAGAGCTTGAAAAGTTTGAGATAGACAAAGAATTATTTGATCCTAATGCTTATATGTAGGATCACCCAGAAGCTGTTGTGCCTAGAGCTTTTAATATAACTCATCTGGGAGCTCAAGACCAGAAGATGTCCAATCAACGGGCTGAAGATCCTCTTAGAACAATTATGTTCACTAAGTCTTCTACTGCTCCTCCTCCAGACAGGCACTAAAACATTTTATTCTCTGTGAATATATTCCTTTTATCTACTAAATTAATTTTCATTCTGTCAGATATTTTCTTTCATGTTGTATGTTTTTATTTTATTTTCTTATGCATTATACTTAGTGTCCTCACCCAAATAGGGGGAGATTATTGGATCCCTAGTTGGATTTGAGCTAGGTTCACTAATTTAGGCTGAGTTTGACCCACCTTGTATAGCCAGGGTCAAGTCTGGTAGTCCAGAGTTTATGCTAAGTCATTAGGTTCAACCTTCTTGGACTAGCCAGCAGAGGACCTCAGAAGACTTAGACTTAGAATATTTCAAGGGATAGTTTGTTCAGTTTGAAGTTTTTTGAACTCAGCTCGACGATCATCGATCTTAGATAGATGAACTCAGAGTCTTTTCTCTGAGCTGAGCTTGACGATATTCGAGCTCAGGTCGACGATCAGTTTTTCTTCAGACAGATTCTCAGCTCGACGAACTCAGAGTGCGGTTTTGGCAAGTCATTCGCAGTGTGCAGTTCGCAGAGCTCAGGTAGACGATCTTGGATCTCAGGTTGACGAATTCTGTTCAGAGGTTGACAAATTCTGTTCAGTTCTAGAATGATAAATTTCCCTCCTTTTGTTCCTTTATTTCTGTATTAATTAGCAGTATTATTCCTGAGTAATTAATGCATATATTCCTCTAAATATAGCCGTTATTGACAACATTAATTATGGTATTCATCAGGATATTTACATGCTTATTTTATTAGGGACAGTGGGTGAAACTCATTTAATATATATTCCAGTCGTTTGTGTTCTCCAAAATTATCCAACAATTAAAGTTAGTGTTGGGTACATTGGAAAATGTGTATCTGATTTGAAGAAGCCCAACCTAGCTCAATGGTATACATCAAGGTGTATTTGATGTTGTTTTAAGTTGACATGTGCAGGTGAAGAATTGATAAAGAATGCAGAAAAATTCTAAGTCCAAGTGTCGACACAGAGGAAGCAGTGTCGACACACAGAAGAAAAGAGTCGACACAACTCTGGGAATTTGTGTCGACACAGAAGAAAAGCGTCGACCTCAACATTGGCAGAATGTGTCGACACAGAAAAATATAGTCGATCTCAAGATTGTCGACATCAGCTGAAGTGTCGACACAGAAGAAAATTGTCGACCTCAAGTTTGTCGACACCAGCAGAATGTGTCGACACATTGTGATTAAGTCGACACATTAAAGCAGAATGTGTCGACACCTGAAGGCTAAGTCGACACTTACTAAGTTATGATTCTACAACAACTGTGTCGACACACAGGACTTGTGTCGACACACTGAAGAGTCAAGACCAAGTTATTTTCAGAAGAAGCTGTGTCGACTCAAAGGCAACTTAGTCGACATCACTGAAGACTGTGTCGACACCAAAGTCAATTGTGTCGACACAGTTAGACAGATGGTCTCGACACTTTCTGACAGACTGTGTCAACAACTTGTGGTTCAAGACTAAGGCACAGGACTTGTTTGAGGACTTGACAGCTGTGGGTTATCACCGGTTAACTGAAGCTGTCAGACTTGTCAGAAAACGGTTAGAAACCGGATCAGCCGGTTACCATGAAGAATGTCTATAAATAGACAGATTCAGAAAACAACTAACTAACCTTTTGAAATACATTGGATCAAAAAGTGGAGAAGGATTACAATTCTACTCATTTCAAGAAAGTGCTAGGCACTTAAGAAGATCTTCTCCGGAGATCTAAGAAGACTATCTAAGGATAGATCTAAGAAGAGTTCTAATCAGAATTCAGAAGAATCATTCAAAGTTCTGGATAGAGAGAGATCAAGTCAGAATTTGAAGAAGAAGAAAGAATCCACCAGTGGATTCTCAAGAAGCTGTTTGGAATCAACTCAGCTAAGTACATTTTCAAGAAGCTTTGAAGAAGGCTAAGAAACAGTTGATTGCATCAGCTGATCAAGAATTGTCTTGGCCCTTTCTCTCTCAACTTTGGCAAGACAGTTAAACAATCTTTTCTATATTTCTGTAGGATCTGTTTACACAGATCTGAGTTGTAAGCCTATGTTATAAAGGCTGAGTGTAGGAGTGTGAACTCTGAGTGGTAGGGTTGTTTGCCTGAGTGTAGGAGAAGGATATTCTCTGAGTTGTAGGCCTTGGGGCAAGGCTGAGGTAGGGCAGTTGTGCCTGAGTTGTAGGAACCAGTTGGGTTCTGAGTTGTAGGATCTATTGATCTGAGATAAGTGGAAGTTTGGCCGAATCTAGCATACTGCTAGATAGGTGAAGGGGGAAAGTGGATGTACCCAGACCTTGGGGAACCACTATAAAACATAGTGCAATCTGTGATGTTTTGTTTTCTGTGATTGCTGTGTTTATTATGTTAGCTATTGAATTGAATTCTGCCTAGAAGTTTCAAAAGAAAAGCAGTCCCTATTCACCCCCCCCCCCTCTAGGTGTTTAGGCTGCCTTGAAAGATAAACTATCAAGTGGTATCAGAGGGAGGTTCCTCAAAAAGGACTTAACAGTCTGAGGTAGATCTGAAAGGCAGATTCAAGATTCAAGAAGATAGGTTCTGGAGAGAATCATAAGGAGCTAGGGTCTATGAAATTACCCATATGCAAGAAGGAAATCTTTGGGATCTGGAAAGAGAGAGAGTCAGATTGTTTATGGAAGCATCTGACCCAAGGATTTACATCACAGTACAAGAAGGGCCCTTCATTCCAATGAAGATATCTGTTCTTGATGCAAATATCCAAATACCAAAGACTTATTCAGAAATGACCAAGGATGAAATCATCTTGGCAACCATGGATAAAAGGGCACAGAACATCATTGTCAGTGCCATAGATGATTCAACATTTCAGAATCTGATTCACTGCAAGACCTCCAAGGAGATGTGGGACACATTGATTGTCTACATGGAGGGATCTGAAGAAGTAAGGCTGGACAGAAAGTCTATGCTAAATCAGGAGTATGAAAGCTTTAGACAAGGAAAATCTGATAGCATAACTGAGTGCTATAAGAAATTCTATAGAATTGTGAATGAGCTAATATCCTATGGAAGAGTCTTCAGTACCTATGAACTGAATGACAAATTCTTAAGATCCTTATCAAAGGATTGGGATACAAAGATCTGTGCCATAAGAGAAGTGGCTAAATTGGCAGAGATATCTCCTCCAACTCTGTTTGGAAAGTTGCTATCCTATGAAATGCAACTTATGGTAAGGAAGGAGGAGGAAAGAAACTCAAGAGGAGAGCATAGAGAAAAGACTGTGGCATTTAATGCTGAAGCCACCAGAAAGAATAGGAGGAAATCACCATCTCCTCCTAAGGAAGTTGAAGAAGATAGTTCTGAAAATTCAGATAAGGGTTCAGTTAGCTGTGATTCAGATGCAGACTTTGCTGCATTCACTAGGCAATTACAAAGGTTCTTGAAAAAGAAGCAATGGAAGTCTAGGCCTTCCTCATCACAGCAAGTTGATGACTATTATCAGAAGAGAAGGTCATCAAGGAAAGAGAAAAGCAGATCAAAGCCCAGCAAAGCCACTACTTCAAAGATTGTCTGCTATTGTTGCAATAGGCCTGGACATGTAGTGGCTGATTGTCCTGACAAGAGAAAGGAATCTTCAGAAAAGAAGAAGACTTATCAGAAAGGCAAAAAGGAGAAATCCTTTGTAGCAAAGAAAGATAAAAGTCTGTCAGACCAGTCAACTTCAGAATCAGGATCTGAAGCTGAAGCATATATTGGACTATATGCTGCATCTGAGGAAGAGGAGTTTATGCAGTTGCTAGACTCCATCAATGAACATCAATGCATGGGTTTGATGACAAGATCAGAAGAGGACCTATGCCAGAATCAGTCTGGTCCTAATGAGGTAAACTGTCCTTCTTGTACATCTGTTTGTAATACAAGTGAAGAATCAGCTACATCTGCATCAAGTGATGAAGATGCATCTGGATCTGAAGGAGATGTCTATCAATTGATAGACAAGTATGGGGACTTGTTGCAGGCCCTTAAGAAAAGCAAGAACCTGGTTAAATCACAGGCTCAGGAAATTGCTGATCTAAGGGTTGCAACAACTGAGTTAGAAAAAGTCCTTGATCAAAAGTTGACTGAAATTGCCAAGCTGAAGAATATAACTATTATTCAGATGGGCACAATTAATTATACTAATGATCAAGTAAAGAGTCTGGAGGCCAGACTTAGAATTGAAAGGGATTTAGTGGCTAGTTACTCTAAGCCAAAATCTGTCTTACCCTTGATAGATGAATTTGTCACTCAGAAGGGTAAGGCTGGATTAGGATTTAAAGGTAACTCCAGGGCTGGCAGATTCAAGAGGAAAGGCAAAGCCCCTATTCAGCCACTAAACCTTTCAGTCCCCATAAGGTTTAGTAAGGAGAAAGTGCCTTCTAACATATATGATCATGAAGACATTCAAGGTCATATTAAGACAAATGTTCTGAAGAACAAGGGTGTTAAGGCAAGCAGGCCTACCTATGGTCATAAACCAATGGTTTTAAGAAATCAGTAGGTGAAGTTGCAACAGCACCAGCAATGAACAGAAATTCTTCTGACAAGAATGTATCTAGATCTAGATACAATAAGTTTGAATGTTGGTGCTGTGGCAAGAGGGGCCATTTTGCATTGGACTGCTGGTATAACACAAGTGTTATAAAAGAATAAGAGTCTACCTGTTAGAAGAGGTTATGATAACTTTATTAATGCTAACCTGAACCAAGGACCCAAGACTTACTTGGGTTCTAAGGGTAAGTAATTCTGTATTGCAGGTGAATCCAAGTAACCATGCCCCTATATGGTACTTGGATAGTGGTTGTTCCAGGCATATGACTGGAACAAAGGGGCTGCTGAAGGAGTATTCATCTGTCAAAGATGGACATAAAGTGATCTTTGGTGGATCTGAAAAAGGAGTCATCAAAGGGTTTGGTAACATTTCTTCTAACCTAATTACTATCACCCAAGTGGCCTATGTAAAAGGTTTGAAACATAATCTAATAAGCATAAGCCAGTTGAGTGATCTAGGATATGACATTTCATTTGGTAAGGATGGATGTCATATCAAAAGGTCAAGTGATCAAGAGATCATTTGACTGGGTATAGGAAGAGAAATGTATATTGCCTTAATTTTGAATGTGAAAATAAGGCTTCCCCCATTTGTCTTGTAGCTGATGACAATGCTACCCATTGTGTTAAGTGGCACAAGAGATTGGCTCATCTAAACTACAAGACAATTGGCCAACTCTTTAGTAAAGAACTAGTGAGGAATGGGCCTCAAGTTAAGTGTATAAAGGAAGGGGTATGCTCAGCTTGTCAAAAGGGCAAGCAGACAAAAACCTCATTTCAAAGCCTTGAAAACAAGGATTCTGTGAGGTGCTTATACCTCTTGCATATGGATCTTTTTGGTCCTATGCCAGTTCACAGTCTAGGTAGGAAGGTCTACACTCTAGTGGTTGTAGATGACTATTCTAGATTTACATGGGTGTTCTTTCTGAGACAAAAATCTGAAACCCCAAGTGTATTACTTAATTTTGTAAAGCAAATTCAGAATGAACTGAATAGTACAGTGGTCAAAATCAGAAGTGACCATGGTACTGAGTTTCAATCTGAAAGCATAACAAACTTGTGTATAGACTTTGGGATTTTCCAAGAGTTCTCCTCACCAAGAACACCTCAGCAAAATGGAATTGCTGAAAGAAAGAATAGAACATTAATTGAAGCTGGTAGAACTCTATTGAGTGACACCTCTCTCCCAGAATATTTTTGGGCTGAGGCAGTTAACACTGCTTGTCATGTCATCAATAGGGCTTCTATCACCAAAAGCCACAGAAAGACTCCCTATGAGATTGTGAAAGGCAGAAAACCAAATCTATCCTATTTTAGGATTTTTGGTTGCAAGTGCTATATACTTAACAATGGCAAGTCATATTTGACTAAGTTTGCTGCCAAATCCCAGGATGGGATATTTGTTGGGTACAGCACAAATAGTAAGGCCTATAGAGTCTTCAACTTAACTACTCAAGTTGTTGAAGAATCAGTGCATGTTGTATTTGATGAAACAAGATTAATCAATTGTGAGTTGTCTTGTAGATCAAATGACTCAACAGGTATAAGCAAGAAGATGGACAAGCTCTCCATTGCTGAAGCTTCAAAGGAAGATGAAGCATTGGAAAATGAAGGCTGCTGTCCAGGGGGAGTACAAGAGATAATGGAAGCTGATGAAAACCAGGAGGCTCAGCAGAATGAAGAAGCTGGAGATGCTCAACCTGAAGGGAATCTTCCTCCAGCTATAAGATATCTGAGAGATCATCCAACTGATCAGATAATTGGTGATCCAAGACAAGGAGTGCAAACTAGAAGCAGAAATCAAAGCACAGTTTTGCATTCTAGTTTCTTGTCCCAGATGGAACCTAAGAAGTTTGAAGAAGCTATCCAAGACCAGCACTGGATTGATGCTATGCAAGAGGAGCTGAATCAATTCAGAAGATGCAAAGTCTGGGAGCTGGTTCCTAAACCAAGAGGCCACAATATAATTGGCACTAAGTGGATCTATAGGAACAAGCTAGATGAGAGTGGGATAATAGTGAAGAATAAAGCAAGGTTAGTTGCAAAAGGATACAGGCAGGAAGAAGGAATTGACTTTGATCAAACCTTTGCTCCAGTAGCAAGGCTGGAGGCAATCAGAATGTTCCTTGCCTATGCAGCCTACCAAGACTTCAAAGTATACCAGATGGATGTGAAGTCAGCATTTCTGAATGGTGATCTTAAAGAAGAAGTATATGTAGAGCAGCCATCAGGTTTTGTAGATCCTCTTAAACCTGATTCTGTGTATAAGCTTAGGAAAGCTTTGTATGGGTTAAAACAAGCTCCAAGGGCTTGGTATGAAACCCTGTCTACCTTCCTCATTGAGAATAAATTCTCAAGAGGAAAGATAGACAAAACTCTATTCCTTAGGGAATCCAAAGGAAAGATCATCTTAGTCCAGATCTATGTTGATGACATAATCTTTGGATCTACTGAAAACAACCTTTGTAAAAAGTTTGCCAAACTTATGCAAGGGAAGTTTGAGATGAGCAGTATGGGTGAACTTAAGTTCTTCTTGGGACTCCAAGTAAGACAGACTGATGATGGATTGTCCATATCCCAGTCTAAGTTCACCAAAGAATTAATTAAGAAGTATGGTATGGAGTCATCCTCCACCATGAGAACTCCTATGGGAACTAGTATGCCTATATGCAAAGATGAGACAGGTAAACCTGTTGATGAATCATTGTATAGAGGAATAGTTGGGTCTCTACTATATCTCACTGCTAGTAGACCTGACATTATGTATGCAACATGTGTCTGTGCTAGGTACCAAGCCTGCCCTAAAGAATCTCATTATACTGCAGTCAAAAGGATTCTGAGATATCTAAAGGGCACTCCTACTTAGGTCTTTGGTACCCTAGGAATAGAGATTTTCAACTAACAGGCTATTCAGATGCAGATTTTGCAGGATGTAGAGAGGATAGAAAGAGTACTACAGGTACTTGTCAATTCCTGGGAGGAAGACTAATATCTTGGAGTAGTAAGAAGCAGACCAGTGTGGCAATTTCCACAGCTGAGTCAGAGTATGTTGCTGCTGGAAGCTGCTGTGCACAGCTATTGTGGATGCAGCATCAGCTTAAGGATTATGGTATTCAGGTAAGTAGAACACCCCTTTTATGTGATTCAAAGAGTGCTATTTCTATTGCTAATAACCCAGTTTCTCATAGTAGAACTAAGCATATAGAAATCAAATACCATTTTCTTAGAGAACATGTAGAAAGAGGAGACATCTCATTGGAATTTGTAAAAACAGATTATCAAATAGCAGATGTGTTTACTAAGCCTTTAGATGAAACCAAATTCAATAAATTCAAAATTGAATTAGGTATGTTAACCATTGATTAATGTATTAACAAAATCATTAACAATGCAATTGAAGTGGTATATAAGTAAGTAAAGTAACAACAACATAATCAAGTGTTAAAAAAGGACACATTGAAGTTACATAAATTGGCTAAGTAAGAATGTGTCGACACATTCAGTAGTAATGTGTCGACTCAGAGAAATTATGTCGACAAGTCAGAAATATTGTGTCGACACAGAGAATATGTGTCGACACTTAAGAGTCATTTTGTCAACTTAACCAAGAAAATGGTGTCGACACTTACAGAATATGTGTCGACACTTATCCTTAGAGTCGACACAGAATTTCTGTTTATCTAAGGTGTCGACATAACCACAGATTGGTGTCGACACATAGTCGGCTGAAGTAATGTCGAGACGGTAGAAGTTTGTGTCGACACATTCCGTCTGTGTCGACACATTTTGACTGTTTTTGGCGCCTTTTGAACTTCTTTCAACTGCGGCTATAAATAGGTCAAAATCTCATTCTGTCGACACGCTTCCAAGGTTTTCGAGACTAAAACCCTGTGTCGACAGTCTATCTTTCTCTCTTCTCTCAAGCTTTCTCGACAAAACGATGGCGCCAAGGATTGAAGATAACATCAATGAAGGGTATGAGTTGGTGCGCCAGGCCTTTGCAGAGGCGCCGCCAGATGTCCAAGGAGTTATCACCCTCCTCTCTGCATCAGGGTTAGAATTTCTCATTTCAGAACCTACTAAAATCTGGAAGAAGGAGGTGCACGAGTTCTTTATCTCTGCATCAGTCCATTCTACTGGCCTCAAGATTAAGTCTACTGTTCAAGGGACTAAGGTAAAGATTAACCAAAGAAGTTTAAGAAAGATCTTCCAATTGCAAGTAGTTGAGAATGAAGAGGAAGTTCCTATATCTAAGACAAGGGAAGCTCTTCAATGGTGTGGCCTGGATTCAGGATTGAAGATTGGAGCTGCATTCCACAAGAAGGGAATGAATCAGCAAGGGAAGTTCTTGTCCGAAGTAGTTGGGAAGTAATCCTCTGCAAGACAGGTGGACATGATAGGATTTCTGCCTATATGTTCAGCCTGATGACCAGGATTGTATTTACTATTCCTACTGATTGGTCAGGAGTGATCTTTGACAAGATCAAAGAAGGAATCAAGAAGCCTAACATGGCTAGGATCATGAGCCTGTACCTCACTGGAGTGATTCCTGATATGATGCAGCAACTGCAAGGGAGTAAGATTAATCATATGAGAAGAATGGATATGAGACTATTCTCTAGGTGGGATAGGGTGCTGTCCAAGGATGTGCCTGAAGAGAGCAGGCCAGACACCCCTGTGCAATCCCCTACACAAAATCAAGAATCTGAACAAGTACAAGAAGATCCACTGAGGACACAGCTTGACTCAACTGTGGTCCAGGAAGTATCAACACCTGCACAGATGCAGGGGGAGCCAGTTTCCACTCCTGCTCCAAAGGTATCTACTCCTGCTCAGGTATAGGGGGAGCTAATGTATTTTACTATAAAAGACATTGCTCATATTCTTATTACTGCACAGGTTCAGGGGGAGCTAGTGTCCACTCCTACTCCTGACACTACAAATACTGAAGTGCAAGCCCAAGAGGAAGCACAGTTAAACTTATCTCAAGATTTAACTGATGCAGAAGTGACAGCTCAACTAGAATTTACTATGGAGGAGTTATTCCCAGATATTGATACTACTGCTGATAAAGAAGGAGGTGGACCAGATATTGAGAAGTCCATAGGTATGGACATTGATCAGGAAGCTGAAGTGGAGCCACAAGTTGAGGTGAGCCAGTGGATGTTGAAGCTGAGCAACAGGTCCCTGGAACAGATACAATTCATCCTCAAGAAAGAATTCATGTAGATACTTCATCTGAAACAGAAACTGAAGATGCCAGGGTGGCAAAGAAAAGAAAACTTGTTGTCTTTAAGAGAAGAAGCAAGAACTATAAGCAGGCTTTACAGACCACAACTCCACAAGTATCTCCAGCCTTTGATTACAACAAATTTATGGTAGATCTACAAGTAAAATTGGATGACCAAAGGATGGCTATGGAAAAGTATGTTGATGAAAATAGCAAGTCACTTCAGTTTGACTTAGCTCAGGATATCAAGTCCATCCAGTTTCAGGTAAACATGCATAAAAAGGAAATGACAGATTGCTTCCACAAAGGTGGCAATGCTGTGGTTTATCTGGCTAAACAACAGGAGGCTATTACTACAAAGGTGGATGATATTGCTTTGAAGCAAAGTTATGTTTTGGAAAATCAGATCAGAATGAATGATAATTTAACTGAATCTCATAATGAGATCATTGAGGAGGTAAAGAAGATTGTTCCAGGTCTGCCTGCAGATAGAGCCAAAGAAAAGGAAGAATTTGATAAGAATTTTCAAGCTGCCATTGCATCTGTTAAGACTGCCATCACAACCTCTCAAAAAGAAATATCTGACAAGCTTCAAAAGTTAAGACCATTTTTCAAAGAGGGTGTGAATTATTTGGATGGCCAAATTCGATTTCAAAAGGAAGATCTAAGAGATCATGTATCTAGAGAAGCCATAAAGGGGAGAGGATGCTAATACATGCAGGCTCAGAGCACTCCAAATGGGTGACCAATAGCATTCGAGCCACTTTGGGATATCCCCCATTGTGTGATGATGCTATGGTAGCTGAATCAGGAATACAATCAAATCTACTTGAAGGCACTCAACCTGAGGTTGCCCAAGTCATTTACCCCCCTCCAGATTTTGACTTGATTGATCAAAAGTTCAAGGAATGTATAGTCCTCCAAAGGAGGTTACTAATATTGTCTTTGGAAAGGTTGATAAGCCTGAGGCTACTCTGAAAGAACAGCAAGATGCTCTATTGGCAAAGAAGAAATTCAGAGAGCAGGCTGTACTTAAGCCAGATTATGAGCAGTGGAGTCCTACTTCAAGGAACATCAATACTCACTGCATGGAAAGCTGTACAAGATAAAGTTCATGAGAGAGGAAAGTGGTACAATGAAATTGAATGGCAGAAGTATGAGGCAAGGCAAGAGGCAATAGTACAATTCAGAAGGAAAGCTAAGCTGGGAAGGCTGCCATCAGATGCTAAGGAGCCAAGCAAATACTTCCCAAAGCCTTTTCATTATTTTGAAAGGCAAAGGATCAAGAAGAAGCTCAGAAGAAAGCTGATCTTAAAGGAAAGAAGATAGCTGAAGAATCAGAAGCTCCTGTGACAGCTACAATTCAGTCTGGCAAAGGGATTATAATTAGAGAGCCTGATCAATCCTGATTTTGTTTTAAATATTTTGTAATGTTGTGATGTAATCATTAAATGTAAAACATTGTAATCAAACATTACCCAGTTATAAACAAAATGTTGTTTGGCATATTATAATGTGCATTCTGTGATGAATGATTCTTTGTTATGTTTTGTTTATATTAAAGTATTCCTGCTATGTCATTTATCATCATTTAGTACTGTTTATAAATGGTGTATATCATTGGCTATAGGGGTTATGACTTCTCCAAATAGGGGGAGATTGTTGGGTACATTGGAAAATGTGTACCTGATTTGAAGAAGCCCAACCTAGCTCAATGTATACATCAAGGTGTATTTGATGTTGTTTTAAGTTGACATGTGCAGGTGAAGAATTGATAAAGTATGCAGAAAAATTCTAAGTCCAAGTGTCGACACAGAGGAAGCAGTGTCGACACATAGAAGAAAAGAGTCGACACAACTCTGGGAATTTGTGTCGACACAGAAGAAAAGCGTCGACCTCAACATTGGCAGAATGTGTCGACACAGAAAAATATAGTCGATCTCAAGATTGTCGACA
Organism: Platanthera zijinensis; assembly: GCA_039513925.1. NCBI lineage: Eukaryota > Viridiplantae > Streptophyta > Magnoliopsida > Asparagales > Orchidaceae > Platanthera > Platanthera zijinensis. The sequence goes on from CM077092.1 coordinate 167,882,167, forward strand.
TCAGCTGAAGTGTCGACACAGAAGAAAATTGTCGACCTCAAGTTTGTGACACCAGCAGAATGTGTCGACACATTGTGATTAAGTCGACACATTAAAGCAGAATGTGTCGACACCTGAAGGCTAAGTCGACACTTACTAAGTTATGATTCTACAACAACTGTGTCGACACACAGGACTTGTGTCGACACACTGAAGAGTCAAGACCAAGTTATTTTCAGAAGAAGCTGTGTCGACTCAAAGGCAACTTAGTCGACATCACTGAAGACTGTGTCGACACCAAAGTCAATTGTGTCGACACAGTTAGACAGATGGTCTCGACACTTTCTGACAGACTGTGTCAACAACTTGTGGTTCAAGACTAAGGCACAGGACTTGTTTGAGGACTTGACAGCTGTGGGTTATCACCGGTTAACTGAAGCTGTCAGACTTGTCAGAAAACGGTTAGAAACCGGATCAGCCGGTTACCATGAAGAATGTCTATAAATAGACAGATTCAGAAAACAACTAACTAACCTTTTGAAATACATTGGATCAAAAAGTGGAGAAGGATTACAATTCTATTCATTTCAAGAAAGTGCTAGGCACTTAAGAAGATCTTCTCCGGGAGATCTAAGAAGACTATCTAAGGATAGATCTAAGAAGAGTTCTAATCAGAATTCAGAAGAATCATTAAAAGTTCTGGATAGAGAGAGATCAAGTCAGAATTTGAAGAAGAAGAAAGAATCCACCAGTGGATTCTCAAGAAGCTGTTTGGAATCAACTCAGCTAAGTACATTTTCAAGAAGCTTTGAAGAAGGCTAAGAAACAGTTGATTGCTTCAGCTGATCAAGAATTGTCTTGGCCATTTCTCTCTCAACTTTGGCAAGACAGTTAAACAATCTTTTCTATATTTCTATAGGATCTGTTTACACAGATCTGAGTTGTAAGCCTATGTTATAAAGGCTGAGTGTAGGAGTGTTGAACTCTGAGTGGTAGGGCTGTTTGCCTGAGTGTAGGAGAAGGATATTCTCTGAGTTGTAGGCCTTGGGGCAAGGCTGAGGTAGGGCAGTTGTGCCTGAGTTGTAGGAACCAGTTGGGTTCTGAGTTGTAGGATCTATTGATCTGAGATAAGTGGAAGTTTGGCCGAATCTAGCATACTGCTAGATAGGTGAAGGGGAAAGTGGATGTACCCAGACCTTGGGGAACCACTATAAAACATAGTGCAATCTGTGATGTTTTGTTTTCTGTGATTGCTGTGTTTATTATGTTAGCTATTGAATTGAATTCTGCCTAGAAGTTTCAAAAGAAAAGCAGTACCTATTCACCCCCCCCCCCCTCTAGGTGTTTAGGCTGCCTTGAAAGGTAAACTATCAGTTAGGATTCAAATTCAAAGGAGAAATAAACTGCAGAATATAAAAGAGATCATTTCTCTTTTCAGAACATATAGACAGTGCTAACATACACAATAAGGAACTACTAGAACTTACAGAGAAAAATATACAGCACAAGAATATTCAGAGACAGACTTCTTTCAAAACTCTCTCTCATAGTGCAAAAAACTCTCTGTGTTTCACCTTGTTAAGTCTGAAGACTGAAGAAGAACAATATTCACAATCAAGAATCTTCTTCAAGCTTCACTTCCAGGAACTTTCAGAACAGCAAATATTTATTCAGTCAGAAAAGTTCCAGAATAGTTTTCGTACAAGGCTGAAGACCTACACCCTGAAGCAAAGCTCCAGTCTTCCTGAACCATCAACATCTCAAGGGGAGCTTTGTCAACATCAAAGATCCACTAGTCTTCTCTGTTGATTAGAGATATAGAAGACACCATCACCTCCTCTCACCTCTTGTAAAAGGGTTTTAACTCTCTTCAAATGTTAGCTTTTGGTTGTCAAGTCTCCTGATCAAAAGACTTGGGTTTGTTTTTTGGAACCTGATCAAAAGCCTAAAGGGTTGCAATCAGATATCCTGGTGGCAGACACCTGATCAAATATATATTATGGTGGCAGTAACCTGATCAAAACCTGCTAGTGGATTCCTACAAGGGTGGTAGAAGAGTGGTTGTACCCAGTTAGGGAACCACTATAAAATTTCTTGTGTTGTCTGGTTGCCCATTTTCTGTTTTTGTTCTTGCTGTGGCTGTGATAATTAGAATAGCTTAACTTGTTTTTCCTTCTATTATTGTTATTGGTATCACTTCTTTCACTCAGATATAAATCTAAAAACAGCCAAGAATTTTTAAATACTCTATTCACCCCCCCTATAGAGTAAAACAGATCTAACCTCTTCTTTCAGGTTCGTTTTGGAGAGGGAGGGCTTTGTGTGGAGGTCTTGAGGGGAGATGAGGGAGAGGAGGCCGAAACATTTGAGAGAGGGGAAAGGGGTCAGCGGCTAGGGTGAGGGGAGAGAGCAAGAGAGGGGAATTCTTTAAGAAGAATTAGGTTTTCTTTTTCAATTCATTCAACTTATTATTCCTCAACATGAGATGGCCTTTTATAGGCTTACAACACAATCTGGCTAAATGCAGCCCAAATAGAAAATAAAACAAAATACTTAATTTTGAAACAACAAAAAAATGAAATTGCAACTAAAAATAACATAGTGATTCAAATAAATTTTAAAAATCCATCTTGCGCCGAGGGCGGAGATTGTAGCATCGCTCCATTAGGTCACCATGACGTCGCAAGTCTTTTGTTGTTGACGACGAAGGATCTTTCGCAAGCATGCCATCATCATCTTCAATATATTGGTGGTCGCCGTCTCCATCAATCCTCTCCCGCTCAAAAGTACTCATCACCGATTAGTTGGCATGTATGTACTGGCGCAGAAGAGAATCATCCAAAAAAGGCACCACAGATTCAGGAAGCCATGAGTTATCGGAGGCCGGACGATCATGCTATCATATCAAGTAGCGACGAACATTACAACATGGAGAGGAGAGCACTTCAACTTTGAGGATCCTGTCTGGCAAAAATGTGATCCCGGGGAACCTTGGAAAAGCATTAGTTAAAGAAGGAAATTTTTTTTCTAAATCAACATTCAACGTACCTCCAGTGGAGATTGATAGAGAGAGCCATCTAGAAACAAGCTCACCCACCAACCCATTAGAAAATGCAGTGGAACCAAATAAACAGTTAGATAATTCAAGTGGTGGAGAAACATATGGCGTTAATTCCGAAACATTGAAAATAGGGGAAATTCCCCAATTAGTGGGTAACTCCAAAAGATATGCATTTTCTCCTAATTTCTTTAAAATTCAAAAAGATCCAGCTCGCTGATTCGCCAAATTTTTTATGCTGCTATTTGGAGGAGAAAAATTAGAATTGTTTTTTTTCTTTTGACAACGAATCGTGCAAGTGCATGTCGGTGTTCTAAGAAATGAAGGAGGGTGACAATTAGGAAATTTAGACAAACCTCCCTATTATTCCAAATTGATGTAGGCTCACACGTTGACACCGAAAAATTATGGACAAACACGAATTTCTCGCTATGTCCCAATTCTACATTCACACAAAACTTTTAGCACAACACACACGTTATTCAGTTTTATCAATCAAAATGCTACCATATGTGTAGCCACACCGTTTGAGATCGAACAAAAGTTATATGCCGATATTCTCTCAGGCTAAAAGGACCCACCCGGTCCGATCGAGCAAATGTTGTACCAAAAGAGATCCACCGAAATTTATGATTCAGAAAAGGTAGATCTCTCCCTACAAAAAGAAAACGAGGGTCGCCAATCCTCCCGAACTTAAATAAAATTAAGATGAACAACAAACCTGTCAAAGAAAACCACGATAAATCCAATGTTATCAAGAGATCACGCAAAAGTAAATCCACCACAAGAAAATATAGAGATAAATACATAAAGCAGAATAAATGATTCTGATTTACTAAATTGGTTCGCTCTTCAATGGTTACGCCGAAATCATGCCAGATGGAGAGAAACTAGTCCGCCTTCCTCGATTCATGCCAGAGAAAATCCATTGTAGCCGTAGAGAATGGATTAGGCAGAGATCCACCAAGAGGATAGGCGGCTTGATGGTGGCCGAACCTTGGGTGAAGGGCCTAGGTTTGGCTGAACTCCAAGAGGTGAGGAGGCCTTTGGGGCTGCTCGATTTTGGAGAGATAGAGTGTGGCCGGTTCGTTATGGAGAGGGATGGCTTAGTGTGGAGTTCTTTAGGGGAGAAAGGGGGAGGAGAAGAGTATGAAACTTTTGAGAGAGGGGAAAGGGCGCCGGCGGCTAGGGTGATAGGAGAGAGCAAGAGAGGGGAATTCTTAAAAAAAATTAGGTTTTGTTTTTCAATTCATTTAACTTAATATTCCTCAACATGAGAAGGCCTTTTATAGGTTTACAACACAATCTGTCTACATGCAGCCCAAATAGAAAATAAAACAAAATACAAAATTTTGAAACAACTAAAAATGAAATTGCAACTAAAAATAACATAGTGATTCAAATAAATTTTAATAAGCCATCTTGTGCCGAGGGCGGTGATTGTAGCATCGCTCCACAAGGTCACCATGACACCACAAGTCTTTGTTTTGAGACAGAGAAGGATCTTACGCAAGCATGTTGTCATCATCCTCAACATGTTGGGGGCGTTGTATCCATCAATCCTCCCCTGCTCAAAAGTACTCATCACTGATGAGTTGGCATGTATGTACCAGCGTAGAAGAGCATCATCCAAAAGAGCCACCTCCAATTCAGGAAGCCAAGACTCATCGGAGGACGAACAATCACGCAATTGTATCAAGTAGCGTCGAAAATCACCACTTGGAGAGGAGAACACTTCAACTTTGAGGATCCTGTTTGGCAAAAAGGTGGTCCTGGGGAACCTTGTAACAACATTAGTCAAAAAAGGAGAAAAAATTTCTACATCAACATTCAATTTACCTCAAGTGGAGATCGATAGAGAGAGCGATTCAGAAATATGCTCACTCACTAACCCATTAGAAAATGTAGTGGAACCAAATGGAAAGTCAGATAATTCAAGTGGTGGAGAAACATATGGCGTTAATTTCAAAACATTGAAAATAAGGGAAATTCCTCAATCAGTGGGTAACTCAAAAAGATATGCATTTTCTCCTAATTTCTTTAAAATTCGAAAAGATCCAGCTCGCTGATTTGCCAAATTTTTTATGCAGCTATTTGCATGTCAAAAATTAGAATTTTGTCTTATTTCTTTGGACAACGAATCGTGCAAGTGCGTGTCGGCGTTCTAAGAAAAGGGGGAGGGTGACAATTAGGAAATTGACACAAACCTCCCTATGATACCAAATTAATGTAGGCTCACACATTGACACCAATAATTACAGACAAACACAAATTTCTCGCTACATCCCAATTCTACATTCACACAAAACATTCAGCGCAACACACACATTATTAAATTTTATTAATCAAAATGCTACCATACGTGTAGCCACACTGTTTGAGATCAAACAAAGGCTATATGTCGATATTCTCCCAGGGTAAAAGGACCCAACCGGTCCGATCAAGCGAATGTTGTACCAAAAGAGATCAACTAAAATTTACAGTTCGGAAAAGGTAAATCTCTCCAAAAAAAAAGAAAACGAGGGTCGTCAATCCTCTCGAACTTAAATAAAATTAAGATGAACAACAAACCTATCGAAGAAAACTACGATAAACCCAATGCTATCAAGAGATAATGCAAAAGTAAATCCACCACAAGAAAATCTAGAGAGAAATACAAAAAGGTAGAATTTTTCGATACCCCAAACGGAATAGATGACTCCGATTTACTAAATTGTTTCGCACTTCAACGGTTCTGCCGGAATCACGCCGGATGGAGAGAAACTCGTCCGCCTTCCTCGATTCATGCCGGAGAAAATCCATTGTAGCCGTAGAGAACGGATTAGGCCGAGATCCACCAAGAGGGTTGGCGGCTTTACGGTGGTCGAACCTTGGGTGAAGGGCCTAGGTTTGGCCGAACTCCAAGAGGGGAGGAGGCCTTTGGGGATGCTCGGTTTTGGAGAGATAGAGGGTTGCCGGTTCGTTTTGGAGAGGGCGGGCTTTGTGTGTAGGTCTCTAGGGGAGAAGAGGGGGAGGAAAAGAGTCCAAAACTTTTGAGAGAGGGGAAAGGGGGTCGGCGGCTAGGGTGAGGGGAGAGATCAAGAGAGGGGAATTCTTAAACAAGAATTAGGTTTTGTTTTTCAATTCATTCAACTTATTATTCCTTAAGATGAGATGGACTTTTATAGGCTTACAACACAATCTGGCTACATGCAGCCCAAATAGAAAATAAAACATAATACAAAATTTTTAAACAACATAAAATGAAATTGTAACTAAAAATAACATAGAGATTCAAATAAATTTTAATAAGTTGTCTTGTACCGAGGGCTGAGGTTTTTGCGTCGCTCCACAAGATAACTAAGGTGTCACAAGTCTTTTGTTGGAGATAGGGAAAGATCTTCGGCAAGCATGCCGTCATCATCATCAACTTATTGGGGGTCTCCATATCCATCAGTTAGCTCTTCTATTGATTCCTCTTCATCATCTTATTGAACTTCCAAGAAAAAACAACAAGATCCCCATCAGACATGTCAACATCTGATGTGTTGGGTTTAGAAGAATCTAGCTCAACAGCTTTCCTTAGAGGGGAGTGGATTCTCAACTTATTCAACTTCGGCCTTGAATGCCACGAAATTTTCCCTCTGGTGTGACCTGGCAGCCGTCTCGTCCTCTTTTCTTGCATTTAGCTGCATCTCATAAAAAGCAGCTTCCCATAAAGATTATAGGGAGTAAGGTTGGCCAAGTTTCCCATCTCCCTGATGGCACAAATCGTGTTGTCCATGTCTCTAGTTAGAGATCTTAGGAACTTATCATTAAGCTTATAATCTATAAATTCTCGATCATAGGTCTTCAGCTCATTGACTATCTAGAAGATTTTTTCATAGCTTTTTGCTATATAGTCTCTATTGTCTTACCTAAAGGCTTCATATTCCTGATTAAAAAGGGATTTCCTATCATCCCTTACTTCTTTTATGCCTTCCATATACACTATGAGAGTGCCACACATCTTCAGTCGACCAAGTTATGAAAGGTGGAGTCATCAATTGCACTGAATATGAATTTTTTTGCTCTTTTATCAATAGTAGCCAGCACAATCTCATCCTTGTTCATGTTAGCATACCTCTTTTGCAGTTGCAGATTTGGATCAATGGAGGAGTCCTTCAAGGGAATGAATGACCCCTCTCTTACTATAATATATATCCTAGGGTCTAAAGCTTCCATGAACATCTTCACCCATTGCTTCTATATGCAAAAGTTTTCCTTTTTGCAAATGGGTGGCTTCATAGAGCTCATCTCCTTATGAGACTCACTAGAGGTCATGGTGAATGGTTAGAATACCTCTATAGGATACTAGTCAGACTGTTAAGTCTTATTTTTGCCAACCTTTATTTATAAAGACATTTAAAGTTTGTTATTGTGGTAGTCTAACTCACCTAGAGGGAGTGATACTTATCAAGATTTATAAATTTATAATAAAAGTAAAGCATACAGAGCAAACATGGCTCAATACACAGTTATTTATAGAGGTTTCCCAAGGTCTAGGTACATACACTTTCCCTCTAAAACAATCTAGTAGTGTGTCAGACTCGGTAATCTCCTCCAAAACTAGATTCCTTAGATCTTATGATTCAAATCTCTCATGATTTCTCAGATCTCCTCAAGATCCTACCTCAGGTACACATGTCCTACAGTTCAGAGTACTCCAACTCTGATAACTCAGAAACGGATCTTAAAAAGGAGTTTCTTTTAGCAAAAGAATAAAATGAGAAATATGGTTAGAAAACTCATCATTGAAAAGTGATTGTGCAAGATGTAATAATTTTAAAATTGAAATTGATGAGATGTATGAAACCTTTGAAGATTATAGGAGCAAATATGAAGCTCATATTTAATCAGTTGTTTCTCTTATCAAAGATAGCACAACTGCATACACCAAAGCTAGACATAATATCAAAAATATGAATAAATTTTTGGAAAGAAAAATCAACTTGCTTAAGAAGATAATAAAGAAAAATTCTCACAACCTAAACTTAGAATATCAAAAAATTGTCGGAAGCATATTGAACATGAGCTCACACCCATCAGTTAAAAAAGTCAAAGGGAGTAGAAAACTTCAAGCTAAAGCAAGTGAAATTCCTAAACATAAAAATTACCTTCACTTGCAAAAACAAATTACTTCATATCTAAAATAAAATGAACGTAAATTTCCTTTAACGAATCGCTACACTATGAGTCCTTATGTTAAGCAACGTTATCCTAACTTGGAGAAAAATCTCAATATATCTAAATCTCTAACGCAATATTGTTCAAATAAAGATCATCACATAAAGACTCCAAAAAAACATAATGGACATTTACAATATAAAAACAACATTAAACCAAAGTATGAATGGAGCCCATCGTTTAAAATGACGCATCTATTCAACTAGAAAGGGCACATTCATCATTATCTCCCCATGGTTTATCACGCATTATTTGGTTACCTAAGAGAACTACCACACACGGTATCACTTATATACCTAAATCTCCTATCCAATAACATCAATAAATTGTGTGAAGTTAGTTGAAAATGAACTACCCTATATCTTACTTCACGATATGCTTACTAGTTTAATTTTTTTCCGTCCCTTTTTTATTGTTTGGTTAATGTGTCTGATTCAGCATGATAAGTATATCTATCCACAAAAATTAGAAGAACGTTAAAAATCTTGCTGAGCTGGGTAGTGTCATGAAGCTAATCACGATTAGAAAAAGTGAAAGCATAATAGATACCACCAGTAGTATCACTATTGACAAGAGAGTTCACCATAAATATCATAGTATTCGACATATCTTAAAAAAAATTAATAATATTGAGTGTCATTAAGCACCAAAATTCTAAGTGACAAATTATAGACGCTATTCTTCTGAAGAAGTCCGTGAAATATTAAGCTTACTCAACATCATGTTCAACATCTTCTTAACCCATTTCACCTCCTTAGCAGTCTGCCTGATCTCTCGTCCTTTCTCCTCCCGCATCTCGTAGATGTCCCGACTGATCTCTCAAAGGGATCCTTCATAGAGTAGAGGAGGCTATAAAGCAGGGGGTTGTGATCTTGATGAAGTCAGAATTTCCCCTACCTTATAGTTCAGAGGGAAGCTATCCATTGGGTACTGAGACCAATCAATGGTCGGATATTTTCCCATCAAGATACTCTGAATCACTCCCACAGACGCAAGGTATTCTGTCGCTGGCGCTCGGGAGATTTCAGCCGAAAACTATAACTCATCATCAACTGAGGTAGGTATGATATGCTAAATGGCTTACCCGCTAAGATATAGTACATCACTGCTGGTTAAAACTCGTGGCACCCCAGTTATTTTGTGTGTGGGGTTATTTTTAGGGTTTTATAAGATGGTGGTTTTATTAAGAAAGGCAGGGCGCGCAGATTTATTTTTTATATAAAAAGGGGTTGAAACCGAGTTTTAATGAAAGGGAGGCAAGTGAACCTATCGCGTGTAGTACAGGATATTCCGATGGGGAATATCGAGGTCGTATTGTTCTCGGGTTCGGTTTGCTGATTTCTACTCTTTCCCTGAATGGACTATTATTTTACCGATAATATTTTTGGTGGTTTTATTTATTAATGACTTTTATATTTAAAGTGAAGAAAATAAAAGCAGAAAAATGACGGATGGCCGATGAAGAAAAAGCGCGATGATATCAAATAGAATTCGAACTAAAATAAACTTTTAATAAAAGGAGATCCTAAATTTCAAATTAATTAAGGCAGAGACTTGGCCATGGAGGTTCCAAAAGAATGAGCTCACTTATCTCTAGGAATATCGCTCACCATAACATTAAGTCTATTCGACCGAACGTTAGTCCGACGAAGTATTCCTCTTAATGCCTGCATTACGCTAAGAACCGCGCTATTGGGTGGGGAACCCAATCCGGTAGAGTTACGCGCTTCCTCTCTCGAGTGTATGTGCAGAACTCTCTTTACTCAAGGGTGATCGTTCCATACGCACGGCCTCTCGGCAAGCTAGCGTATGGATAATGGAAATAGTGCCAACACATCGATATGTGGTCCTACGCGTCGTTAACCTGGGGAAAACCTTAAGTTCTTTTAATTAACGAGAAAAGGAGGACCATTAGTGATTTAAAGCGATTTTCTGTCCAAATGCTCTTCGATATTGAGGGTTAAGAGCGGTTAGCCAATCATCAGAATGGGGAAGACTTGCAGAAAGAAAGCTGTTAAATTAAAACAGAAAATGAAAGCAGTAAATAAAGTAGTAAATGAAAGTTGAAAAAGAAAGCAGTAAATTACAAGTCCTACTCAAACGAGTAGGCGGGAAATGAAAGAAAAAAAAGCTATCTCATACACGCACTCACTCTACATAAATTGAACACACTGAAGCACTTAACAGAAATTAAAACAATGCGCTATTTAACTCAAACGAGTCGGCGGAAATAAATACACGCCATTTAACTCTAAATGAGTAGGCAGAAATAAATGCGCACACGCACACACTCTATATAAATAAAAGAAAACAAGAAAATCTAACTCATACACGCACATACACAAATGAAAAAAATAAGAAAAACAAAGTGACTAAAAAATTAAAAAAACTACATTTCTACCGCTAGAATGCGGTAGAAATGCATAAAAAGAGAAAATAAAAATTAAAGGAGCAAAAAGTTTTGAAAATAAAAGCTAAAATCAAAGTTAGAGAAAAATTGAAATGATAACTTTTTAATTCTTAGGTTTTTATAACAGAGCTAAAAAAGTGAAAATAAAACTAAAAACGACAAAAAAGTGTAACATTCCTAAAAATCCTAAGTTAAAGAAAATGAAAATAACAGTTTAAAAAACTCTTTTTATAAAACATATAAGAATGAAAACTAAGAAAGAAGAAGAAAACAAACTAAACCTAAACAAGTAGGATGCATGAAAATAAAATGGATGACACTACGGCTAGAAATTCGAAAAAATCCTAAATCTAAACTTAGTTATCAAAGCTTAAACAAAATATAAAAGCATGAAATAAGAACGAACAATAAAAATCACTTCGAGTAGGGCGCATAAATGAATTCCAAACTATGTAAAGAGAGAAAAAACTCACATATTTTATTAATAAGAAAGGGTTTACAAGAAAGCTAAAAACAAACACTAAGAGGAGGAGGGAGAAATTCCCTTACATAGCATAGCAAATACATCGAAGCAGCACCTACCCTAAGTGAAGTGGTCCAAAAAAGGGAACAAGAGAGCTTACAAAAAACTTTTATTTATAGGCAAAATTTTGGGTGTGACACGCCCTAGTCACGGGCGTTATGGGGGGCATGTCAGGAAGGGTTATCTGGGGAAGGAAAAATCTGGCGAGCTGGCATCGTTTTGGAACAACTTGAGGAGTCACAGGCATATCAAGCTTGGCCACGGGCGTGTCGAGGGGCGTGACAGGACAGTTGGGTGGAGGAAGTCAATTTGATCTTTGCTGGTTGGAGGCATTGAGTGGCGTTGAGTGTCGAGTTGATGGCATTGAGTGGAGTTGAGTGGCTCTGAGAGGTGAACTGTGAAAGCGTTGAGTGGCATTGAGTGTCGAGTTGATGGCGTTGAGTGGCTTCTGTCTCGACGACGTTGAGTGGCATCACACGGGCGTGTCGAATCTTCGAACAGGGGTGTGTCCTTCTCTTGTTGATGAAGGTCGGACGTCGACCGGCGGGTTGAGGTCAACGATCGTCGAGGGCATGACCCGGGTGTGTCAGGTTGAGTGACACGGGCATGTAAGGTCATTTTTTTACAATTTTCTTAAAAATTTCTGAAATCTATTTAAACTAAGTTAGAAATAAAATTTACAAAAAAGAGAAATTTATTAAATAAAACTAACTAAAAAGGCAAAACTAAACTAAAATAACATAATAAAAACACGGAAAAATGCGTATATTTACAACTTATTAAATACCCCCATACTTAGGCTTTTGTTATTCCAGAGTAAAAGTTGGAGATGAACTTATAAGGAATTGAAAAAATCCTATGTTTAGCTATTGCTTGAATTAATTTAAAGAAAGATCAAAATAAATGTCTGGGGTACTAGAGTTAAATCCTAAATTATGAAAAAATTATAAATAGAGGAAGAGTTTCAAAAATACTTATAGACGAAACAAAATAGAAAGCAAAAATTTATTTTTGTTAGTTTAACATGGATAGAATGAAATTATATAAAAAACATTAGCTTAAAAGAGGTTAAAGGAAATGATGCAATTTAAAAATTATGCTCTCAAAAAATTTTAAATTAATTCTAGAATCATTGAATTGGCTTAGTGGTTTTGTTTATGAAGAGGGCTTTGATTTAGAGGCGAGGTAAATTTTTTCTCGAACCTCTGCATATAAATATATATATTTTTTGGATAATTAGGAAAATGAAATCTTATTTTCCCCGGCAATGGCGCCAAAAACTTGATGGTTAAAACTAGCGGCGCCCCGATTATTTGGTGTGTGGGGTTATTTTTAGGGTTTTATAAGATGGTGGTTTTATTAAGAAAGGCGGGGCGCACAGATTTATTTTTTATATAAAAAGGGGTTGAAACCGAGTTTCAACAAAAGGGAGGCAAGTGCACCTATCACGTGTAGTACAGGATATTCCGGTGGGGAATATCGGGGTCGTATTATTATCGGGGTCGGTTTGCCTATTTCTACTCTTTCCCTGAATGGACTATTATTTTACCGATAATATTTTTGATGGTTTGATTTATTAATGGTTTATATATTTAAAGTGCAGAAAATAAAAGCAGAAAAATGACGGAAGGCTGATGAAGAAATAGTGCGACGATATCAAATAGAATTTGAACTAAAAAAAAATTTCAATAAAAAGAGATCCTAAATTTCAAATTAATTAAGGCGGAGACTTGGACGTCGAAGTTCCAAAAGAATGAGCTCACTTATCTCTAGGAATATCGCTCACCTGAACATTAAAACTATTCGACCGAATTTTATCCCGACGAAGGATTCCTCTTAATGCCCGCATTACGCTAAGAACCCCGCTATTGGGTGGGGAACCCAATCTTGTAGAGTTACGCGCCTTCTCTTTCAAGGGTTTGTGCGGAACAATCTTTACCCAAGGGTGATCTATCCATACGCATGGCCTCTCGACTAGCTAGCATATAGATAACGGAAATAGAGCCCATACATCGATATGTGGTCCTACGCGTCGTTAACCCAGGGCAAACCTTAAGTACTTTTAATTAACAAGAAAAAGAGTACCTTTAGTTATTTAAAGTGATTTTTTCTGTCCCAATGCTCTTCGGTATTTAGGGCTAAGAGATGTTAGCCACTCATCGGAATGGGGATGGCTTGCAGAAAGAAAGTGATAAAATAAGAACTGCAAAAGAAAGCAGTAAATAAAGCATTAAATGAAAAATGAAAAAGAAAGCAGTAAATTGCAAGTCCTACTCAAACGAGTAGGCGGGAAATGAAAGAAGAAAAAGCTCTCTCATACACACACACATTCTACAGAATTTAAACACACTCACGTACTCTACAGAAATAAAAACAATGCGCAATTTTACTAAAACGAGTAGGCAGAAATAAATACACACTATTTAACTCTTAACAAGTAGGCAAAAATAAATGCGCACACGCACACACTCTACATAAAAACAAGAAAATCTAACTCATACACGGACGTACACAAATGAAAAAAATAATAAAAACAAAGTGACTGAAAAATTAAATCAACTACATTTCTACCGCTAGAATGCGGTAGAAATGCATAAAAAGATAAAATAAAAATTAAAGGAGCAAAAAGTTTTTAAAATAAAAGCTAAAAACAAAGTGAGCGAAAAATTGAAACGATAACTTTTTCATTCTTAGGTTTTTATAGGAGAGCTAAAAAAGTGAAAATAAAACTAAAGAAGACAAAAAAGATTTACATTCCTAAAAATCCTAAATAAAAGAAAATGAAAATAACACTTTTAAAAACTCTTTTTATAAAACATATTAGAATGAAAACTAAGAAAGAAGAAGAAAACAAACTAAACCTAAACAAGTAGGATGCATGAAAATAAAATGGACGGCACTATGGCTAGAAATTCGATAAAATCCTAAATCAAAACTAAGTTATCAAAGCTACAATGAAACATAAAAGTACGAAATAAAAACAAACAATAAAAATCACTTTGAGTAGGGAACATAAATGAATTCCAAACTATGTAAAGAGAGAAAAAACAAATATATTTTATTAATAGAAAAGTGATTACAAGAAAGCTAAAAACAAACACTAAGAGGTGGGGGGAGAAATTCTCTTACATAGCATAACAAATGCATCCAAGCAGCACCTACCCTAAGTGAAGTGGTCCAAAAAAGGGAACAAGAGAGCTTACAAAAAACTTTTATTTATAGGCAAAATTTTTGGTGTGACACGCCCTAGTCACGGGCGTGACGGGGGCGTGTCAGGAAGGGTTATATGGGGAAGGCAATATCTGGTGAGCTGGCATCGTTCTGGAACAGCTAGAGGAGTCACGGGCGTGTCAAGCTTGGCCACGGGCGTGTCGGGGGGGGGGGTGACCGGGGGGTGGCAGGACAGCTGGGTGGAGGAAGTCAATTTGATCATTGATGGATGGAGGCGTTGAGTGGCATTGAGTGTTGGGTTGATGGCGTTGAGTGGCTCTGAGAGGTGAATAGTGAAAGCATTGAGTGGCGTTTAGTGTCGAGTCGATAGCATTGAGTTGCTTCTGTCTCGCTTGCGTTGAGTGGCATGATACGGGCGTGTCGAGTCTTCGGACACGGGCGTGTCCTTGCTCTGGTTGATGAAGGCCGAACGTCGACCGGCGGTTTGAGATCAACGATCGTCGAGGGCATGACATGGGTGTGTCGGGTTGAGTGACACGGGCGTGTCAGGTAATTTTTTGACAATTTTCTGTAAAATTTCAGAAGTCAAAATAAACAAAGTTAGAAATAAAATTTACAAAAAGGAGCAATTTATTAAATAAAAATAACTACAAATCAAAACTAAACTAAAATAACATAATAAAAACACGGAAAAATGCATATATTTACAACTTATCAATCACCATAGAGAGTTGGTTCGTTATCTTCTTTGTATCCCCAGACTTACACATAAGCGAGTGATGCAGAACGTCTTGGATTATGCGGACATTCAGAGTGAGGATATCCACTATTGTGATGAGGTCTCAACAACCATCGATACCATAGAGGATCTTATTAGTTTCTCTCCAGTTCTTATTACATCTGAATGACTCGATAATATCGAGTCGTTCCCCTCCTAGGAACCAGATATACTTCCTCTCTAGATTTTAATATAGTATAGTCATAATTTGGGTACCTATGCATGACTTCACCCCTCTGTCAAGTTGTGTGAAAGCTGGATACCGTAGGTTGTTATAGAACCCATGAACGAGCACCGATGAAAATGGGTCACCCATTGAAATCAGAAAGAGTACACCTGCATGTCCAAATAGCTATAGATTTGATTGTATCACTCATCGATGTCGATGACAATCGCCACACTCACATTTGCCTCGTCCACCACAGGGCAAGTCAATGTCGGTATTCTAGATCACTTGGAGAAACATCTACAGGGTGTTTGGGAGCTGGAAGAGGCCATTGCATGAAAACACAAAGAATTCCCCTATTTAAAAACTAAGGAAAATAATTTCTGGAGGGTATCGCCGCGCGGTAATCTTGGACCTCCGCGCGATAGTGTGACAGACTGTACATCGTCCCCCTCTACTAGATCTCCCCTAAAATCCCATTTTAACATATTTTTTTGAATAAAACCTAGAGAGGAACGGGAGCTATGCACTTATAAGTAAGATCCAAGAAATCTAACTTGATTCATGAAGAAAAACCTCAAATCAAACTCAAAACACTTTGAAACCTCCATAGATCTTGCCCAAAAAGAGAAAATCTCCATTACCATAGCTCCAACCTCAACATAAACTGAAATCGAGGAGAAAAGGATGACATTTACTTGGATATGGGGTTGTGCCGGTGGAAGATCTAAACTCGGGATAGTGAGAATGGAAAAAGAAATGTGAGTGGTTCGGCCTAGCGCCAGATGAAATAAATCGAGCTACTGCACCAGGCAAACTCTATCGTCGATGGTTGCCTGATTTCTTTTTAATTATAAACTATCATTCCTGGTAACCCATGTTTCTCATTTGATGTGAACGATAACTCAAGACCAGGTGTGATGTGTCTCACAAGAGAAGGGGCGTAGGTGTTTCTACATTAGAGTCACTACCATGTTGTAAAACCCCCATCTATCACATAGGATATAATAGAAGGTCTAGCCGGGGCCCCATGCCATATTCTATGGACAGTCAGTGGAGTTATGTATTGAAACCATAATTCAAACACGCATCCTACTCAGAGTGCATTCTAACGGAAGTATTTTAAGATTGTAACAATAACCCAACCATAAGAATGTCCGCTAAACCAAACAGGAATGAAAAGATGAATACATAAATGTTACGGCCTTAAGGACTTATAAGGTTTCCTCAAATAATATTATTTTACATACTTCGACACGCAGTCCGGCCACACATGAGTAATAAAAGAAAACACACTTTGCTTTGGCCTTCGAGGGACGGCTTAGCAACCATGGGATTTAGCCTGATATTTCCCGCGCGGCTCAACTGCTCCTGCACGAGGACACTCCACCCAAAAGGTGGCAAATAAAGCAACGGTCAGCATTAGCTAACAAAATTATAATCACCCCACCCCTCACTCAGGGTGGCGGTGCTCCTTCCCTACATGCATTTAACATATATATACAATGGTAAATAGCACGTGCAACTTAAGCACCATTCATCACATACCTTGGTACGACTGACCACACGTCTCGTGCACACAGGGCACAAATACGGTGTGCAGAGATTCAAGCCCCACCATCATCCCAAAAATGATAACTTTCAGCATTTCTAGTCTTTCTGGCCTAAAGCCTAAGACTCACCCTATCCTATGGAAAAGTCGTATTGAGATTCAAGCCACCGACTCATTCAAAGCTGATCTTCATAAGGTTGGGTACAGTCCAAGGAAGAGTATCGTTACCCTTGAAGTTCATTTCACCGCCATATAAGAGATTTTGGCCGGATGGAAATGACCGCTACAGCTTTGACTCCGTAGATCTGGACTCATCTTGCAGATCAAAGCTCTAAAACTCTAACGGTGGCGAGATCTCCTACATCAGACTCTCCTCCTCTCTTCTCCAGCCGCTCAGAATATACCCTATAAAGAAAATAAGTGAAAACACCACTTCAATAGCTTTTAAACCGAGCTACCACTGCGCGTTACCCTAAAACGACGGCTTATTCTGCAAGCCACCGCCCAAAACCTTCAATCACACGCTAACACATGTTCGCTTCATAACTGCTCGGCTTCCGCCCCACGATATCTTACTATCGTCGGGCTATAGCTGGTTCGTCACTTAACCGACGCAGAAATGACAAAAGCCCAGCTACCTCCAGTGCTAGCCCTATCGCTAGGCGATAGCTAATCGAGAGCTTTGTAAAATAAATCATCCTTGCTACAACCGCGCGATAATAACCTACTACCGCGCGATAAATGATGTGTCGTGCCAATATGCCGCTCTCAATGCTCTTGACACCTAATGCTAATGCCACGCGTTATTACTACCGCCACGCGGTACATACCTGAGAGCTCTGCTAAAAAAATTGGCCACGCAACCGCCAGCGATAACCCTACCACCGGGCGGTATCTCACAAAAATCATTTCTTATCTCTGGAAACTTGGGGCATTACAAATCTCCCTCACTTAAAGAATTTCATCCCGAAATTACATATGGCGGGAAAATAGAGGAGTATCAATACTACAAGAGTATACCTCAAACAAATAGCTTGGGGAAATCGGCCCTTATGGTTTGCTCCCGCTCCGAAGATAGCTCCTCACGACCACAATTGTCCCAACAGACCTTGACTATCATGATAGAATTATTCATAAGTTGCTTGACTTTTTATTCTTCGATACGAATGGGATTGACCTTCGTTGAAAACCCACCATAAATCGGCACCTGATCCACAACAACCACCTGCATAGGCTCCAGCACTTCCTTCCGCAATATCGATATATGGAATACGCTGTACAGACCACTTAGCTCCGTTGATTGCTTCAATGGATATGCGGCTTCACCAATACCCTCCAATATCTCAAGAGGC
This sequence comes from Platanthera zijinensis, assembly GCA_039513925.1. Taxonomy (NCBI): domain Eukaryota; kingdom Viridiplantae; phylum Streptophyta; class Magnoliopsida; order Asparagales; family Orchidaceae; genus Platanthera; species Platanthera zijinensis. The sequence continues at coordinate 167,900,361 of CM077092.1, forward strand.
CCAAGGTATCTCAGACATAGCTTTTTCAAGCATCGAATCCTTAGTATGCCCTTGAACGGTTTGATCTTCAAATACACCCAATCACCTACGATGAACTCAATATATCGACGCCTATTCAAAGAAAACCACGATATGCGGTTTGAATCTTGGTATGAAGTAGATAGCAATATGACATGATTCTTTACTTTATTTCTCTTGTGCTGGCATATTGAGTTATTGAGATAAAACATATACTAAAGTTTATTTCTACCTGATGTTTTTCTTTTAATGCTACACATACACATGTCATTATTCTATCTAATGCTTCCATGCATAAGAATTAGACTTACACTTCATTATATGTCTATAGCACATATGTACTAGTACACGATTTCTATTCCTGACTCTTATAATGTTGCATTGTATTAACTCTATAAATCGCTTAGCATTGTACTCCAAATAATGTTTATTTAGTTTAACTTATGTTGTCCAACTTTCTTTTACTCTGAAAAATTCGTCAAATCAATAATTTTTTTTCATGTATTGGGTAGGTCTATATTCATGGTGTTCCACTCCAATTTTAGCCATAACTTCTTCTGATTTGTTTTATGTGTGCACATTTTCTCATTTCTTTAGTATTTTATGCACATAGGGAGAGAGTTAGGGATTAACGAGACATGTTCGTTATTCCTCGGCCCTTTTAATAATATCAAAAGCGGGAGAATCGAGCGTTCATGAGCTTGTCCTATGCTAGTTGAGTGTTGAGTGTTGCTTTGTCACCCACCGGAAGATAACAGGTAGGGGGCACACACATAGGGGAAGCACACTTATAGAGGGAGCACATCTGTTTGGGAGCCGTATTGAGTATTTCAAGCTGCTAAATTTCATGCTTACAGATTGAAGTACATTATACTATGTCGTTAATTTTTTATATCTCATGAATGGAATTTGATATTATCAAAAGGGGGAAGTTTGTTGGAACCTATGGTTTGCATCTCTTTAGTTTGACCATATCAAATTCGTGTTATATTTGATCATATGTGGTTTGGGTATAGTTTGCAAGTTTACAGGTAAAAAGAATAAGAAAATCAAGTTCTGGAACCTACCGCCGACCGCTAGTGCTACCGCATGCGCTTGCCTCGATTTAAATCTGGACAAGCGCTCTATTGACTACCATGTGGTGTTATCCTTATCGCGTAGCTCTAGGTCTCTCAACGATCATCGAGTCATCATGTTACTTCTAGGTGATAGCTTCGTACAACACCGCATAGCACGAAAAGGCAGAAAAATATTTATTCTAATATTTTTCCAAATCTGCTGGACAGCTGTCACATCCATGCGTATAGACCTACCATTGGGCGCCATCTCTACCGCCGGTGGTAGCTTATTTTTTCAAGAGGTATAAAAGCGCACATCACTTTTCTTAGAGATACAACCAAGGAGAATATTTCTTTCTAGGGTTTCGGCGCCATCTAGTGAAGGGAGAACTCTCATATCCGCAGAAGGAAAAGCATTATTTCTTCCACCCGCTTGTGATCGAAGAACTCTAGCAAACAAAATCTTCAACCACCATTCGCAGCGGATCGACTTCAATAAGAATGATATTCAAGAGCATCAATAACGGACCATTTCTCGGAGGAGTTCTACCTTTAAGGGAGAAACAACTTCTTAACTCTTTGTATTTTACTTTAAACTCTATTTATTGTCTAGTTGTGTGTGCGAGGGAAATCGATCAGAGGGTTGTCGAAATACAGGGAAGGGTTTCGTGAGAAATCGTCCCGATGAGGGACGTCTAGATTGGGGGGATTGAGTGTGAGGAAAATCGATCGGAAGGCCATTAGAATCCGAGAAGGGTTTCGTGAAAAATTGTATCGGTGAGGGACATCTATATCGAGGGATCTAGTGGGGCTCTAAGGCACTTCCAGACGGAAGATGAAGAGTTAGCTCGAAGACCTATTCGGGGGTGAAAGGGAGAGAGCCAGCCTTTTAATGCACAAAACGTGCCTCTCCGCGCTCTAGAGAGGTGAAACGTTCGATCCAAGGATGCGATGGTAAAAGGAGGTTGATGAGGAACTGTTGAGCAGCCGGTTACTTTAGCGGTTAGGTTTAGCAGAAGAGGCTGAGAGAAGGGAGAAGGGAAAAAGAGAGGTTGTTTGCAGCGGCAAAACAAGAGTTCGCCCACCGCGGCTTAAATGTCTCTGCTGCAACGGGCTTTCCTTTGATTATGAATCAATATTATAGCTTGAGTCACTCCTTTACAAGGAAAAATATAAAGGGTATAAGGGGAATCTTGTGGAGGCTAGAAAAAGAAGATGCTGAGGCCGCGCACACTGAACTGGTAAGTCGCCAAGCTGGAAGTTGCTGGCCTGAAGAACTAGCCATGCGAGTTATCTATAGAGTCCGCCTGGACTAAACTTGCAAGTCGCCATGTTGGTAGTTTCCGGCCTAAAAACCAAGCCACGCGGGCTATCTGCGGAGTCCGCCCGGACTGATGGAAGGCCGCTAGTTAAGGTCGGCGGATAGGAATTTGTAGCCACAGGGTTTGCTGCCAATGTTGCTCCCTGATGCTTGTCCCACATAATGAGAGGTATGGTGGCCAATTTATAGGTTCGAGGAGGAGACTATCTTGGTAAAATTACCCCTGGTATGTCAGTGTGTTATGTGAGTAGACAAGGAGTCCCCCGAGTCAACCCTTGTTGATCTGGAAGATGGCCAGTTTGCTACTGCTTAGGAGGACACTGGAGTAGTCCGCCTCTACTTGGTGGAGAATAGGACCCTTTCTTGCCTCATCCGGTCAGAGAAGATTTCTTGCGAGCTAGGCAGACACCAAGTCGAGGGTCCTCGACCACGCATATGCCCCCGCCCTCGAGGAGCTGCCAGAAGGAGAGAAAGAGGCACATTTCCAAACAGTTATGGGTAGTAGCATCCAATGTGGCCCGGTTGGTTGCATTCGAAGCACACTTGCTCCTGCCGCCCACCATGTTGCTGAAACTGTTGAGGCTGTGGTGGTAGAGGAAATGCTGGCAGCTGTGGAATTGGGTGCTCCACTCTATAATTCTGGTGGAAACGCCTGCCACCTCTCTGATGTCCTCTTCCTCCTCCGAAGTCATGTCTCCTTCTATTGCTAGGGCCAGCTTCCATCACACCCTCAACAGGTCTTTTACCACTTCCCAAGTGGTCCGCTTCTAGCTTCTTCGCCATGTTGATAACTTCTGCCAGGCTGGAGTCCACTATAAAAAATGAGCTTTCCTCAGGGGGTCTCGCATGCCTTTGTAGAACCTTTTTTCATATCCTCTATCATTCAACTCATAGGAGTCAGCAAATGTAGCCAGATGCTGAAACTCCCACTGGTACTCTGTCACTGACATGGATCCTTACTTTAGTTATAGGAATCTCTCTTCGAGTTCATCTCGACAAGATGAGGTAATGAAGTGCTCTAAAAAGGCTCCCGAGATCTCATTCCAGCTGATCTCCATATACACTCTCCCTTGAAAGGTGGAGCCCATGAGGGACTTCCACTAACTCTTGGCATGCTGTTCTAGGAGTATCACTACCAGGGTCACAGCCATGTTGCTTGGGCATCTAATTCCTGCCAGCAGTACTTGCATGGTGTTGAGTCATTCCTCCGTAAGCACTACCGACTCTGTCCCAAGGTAAGTATGAGGTGAGAGAGCTTGGAAAGTGCTCACCCAATTGGAGCCCGGACCTTGTTGTTTTATGGGGGCTTGTTGGGATCTGAAGGTATCCATGATAGCTGTGAGCTTCTGCCCTAGCCCTTATTGTTTAAATTGTGTGGGTACGGACGGGGTGGGGGTGCCCCTAACTGGCTCAATGTGCATTGGTATCTACACGTAGAATACAAACCTAAGGTCAGGTTGGATAATCTTAAGGTCAAAGTTGGACATACTTAGTGTGAATTACATATGGGCACACCACTACTTTCGTTAAGTCAGTTTGTCCCCAAACTGACAAATCGAACGGGGGTGGCACCATTGTTAAATGACTTCTCTAATTCAGGATCGTAGAAAGCTGATACCATTTGTAAGACCCCCTCCCCCCCCCCCTCCCGGAACACAAAGCACGGCTCAAGGGGAGTCTTATGCCCAGAAAAGTCGTATTGCGGTAGCACTAGCACTCAGGCTAGCCTATACTACAAGACGCCTATTCTACCGTCATTTACCAATATCAATCATGCTAACCCAACTAGAATAAAATCAGAAGTCAAAATCCTCACAAAGCATATAATTAGTCCAAAAGAACAATAAGTAAAGAAGCTTCATCAAGCTTCTAAAGTATCAGAGTACGAATAGACTTGCCCAAAAGGGGCTACATCAAAAAGTCTCTCAAAAACTCACATCTGTCACTGACCGTAACGACCATACCGTCCCTTCAAGCCCTGTCGTCCTGGCCTAGCTGTCCTGCTGCAAAACTTATTTCTGCTCTGTCTGCGGGGTTGCCTCCTAAAAAGTAAGACATGGCAACCGTTAGTCATAACGACTAAGTGGCTATGACATCCGCTCCCCCGGCGACTCCTCGGCACTGGGCGGAGAAAGGAACATGGTACAATATATGTATATAAAGCAATAGTAAAAACATGTGGTATAGAGTGATCGGTAAACAATATATGTATATAGCAGCACAATAAATGAGCAAACCAATTGCCCTTGCAGTTCTATCATCTACAGCAGAGTATGAAAGAGTAAAGCTACAACAGAAAGTAACTCAACTTATATGAATGCCCATACAGATATATAAGTTGAGGATCGGCTCAACAGTAAAGTAACTCATCGTATAAGAGTTCACATACAAACTTATATGATGAGGATCTTGTGTATGCGATGTAATGCAATGCCATGAATACTATGAAAGTACTCACCCATGATCACAAACAAGCAATTGTTGTGTCGACACAAAATCTTATTTCCGACTTTTCGAGTAGGTAGCTAACCTCTCAGGGGTCATTCGTTGTGGCCAGACGGTGATAGTAGAGCGGGCATTTCCACTACAAGGCTGGTCTCTACAATACTTGGCCTAGGCCTCCGTACGCCTCAACGTTAAGAACACAACAGCGGAGCTCATACGCGTACTATGGATCGGCGGGAGTCTCGAGTAGATGTGCACCGAGAAATAAGCCTCGAACTGGCCTAAGATGTGACCCGGAAGGAGCCTTAGAGAAATCACGAGGAGCAAGCCCAACCGTTCAACTGGCACGGAAGGAGCCCCGAGAATGAGCACCGAGGACCAAGCCCAACCGCCCAAGGTCTAACCGTCAACTCCCGTCGGTGTGACGACTTGCGAGCCCGTAGACCTACAACACTATCCTTAACCCAGGATTATGACACCACGTGTCGACTCACATCGCATGCAATCTAATATTTCGAGCTCAACAGCTAACAAGGGCTCCTTACCGAGTCCCTTATCAACACAATCGATCAAGTGCGGCAAATACTCACGCACTATCAACCCTTCCACATGTTCATGCACAAACCTTATTCAATCCTCCTCCACACAACATTCATCACCTTGCTAGTATCAAGCTCATCTTACCGATTCACATATGTAGTTTGTTTGTACAATCCAACTCGCCTACCCACTAGTTCATCTAGGGATCTATCAACCAAATCATCTCAAACTAGTACGTTTCACTTCATCATTTGATTACAAAGGATCAATCCAACAACTCACAACAAACTTCATGCTAACTATCCACCATCTCTCTAATAGTTCTAAATTATGTTTACTTAACCAAAAGAACAAAACATGCGGGAATTGTATATAGTGCAGAAATTCAAACGGGGATTCCTGATGCTACAAGAATTCGGTGAAAGTGTTTAACCCCTCATTGGAAAGGTATTTCCAAGATCTGCGAATTTAATGTTTAGTCGGAGGGCCAAATTTGGCCATATCATGCTTGAAATCGACTTCAAAGTCTATTGCCTGCAAATTATAATTTTCATGTACGTTTATACTATTAGCCATCAAATTCGATCAGGCTTTCCAGTGGCTACAGACTTTTCACGAAGACGTGTAACCACTCGTTGGAAAGGCATTTCCATGGGATACGACTTTCATGTTTAGTCGAAAGCCCAGATCTGGCCGTTTCATATCTAAAAATGGCCACGAAGATTGCTTCGAGCAGAAAGCAGATTTCTGCGCGCATCTTAAGGCGGAACGAAAGGCATCGGACCGTCTTCCTCCTCTAGCCGATCTTCCCAAATCACAACCAGAAATTCCTCCTCCCTTATTCACCCTCATAAGGCCGTTTCTCTTCAAGAGACCATCCTCCATCTTCCCATTGAAGGAAGGAGAGGTTGAAGATGACTAAACCCTAGAACACAAGTCCTAGCATGGCCTCTTCCTATAAATCTTCATCTTACACATCAAGACTCTTTTGAGTCGATATCTTGCCTAGGAATAACTAGAGATCTACCACCAAGGAAGAGGGGAGGAATCTCACCTCTATTCCGGCATTTCCACCATTTCTAGCCATGGATCTCGTCACCCTTCGCGGCGACATCTTCTTCTACTCCATGGCGGTGGTTCTTCATGGGATGAAGATTGCTCCAGCACTAGTCTCTGCACAGAAAAGGCTTGGGAAGAGGATAAAAAACAGCCAAGGTTATAGAAATTATATACATATAAGACCAACACGGGTAGGGACACGCCCATGTCCATACTCGTGTCCCGCTCTAGTAAAGCGTTGTCGACGGTTAGAGTTTCGTTTGGACACTAACACGGGTAGGGACACACCCGTAACAACTACCCGTGTCACCCGACACGGCCGTGTTCATGCCCCTATTCTATCCGTGTCCTGCTCGGGTGACACGACCGGCTTCCTAGAGATATGCACATGGGTAGGGACACGCCCGTGTCTCTACCCATGTCCTGCTCGAGAAACTCGATCGACGATAGCAGTTACACAAACGGGTAGGGGACACGCTAGTGTAGCTACCCGTGTCCACATAAACACGGGTAGGGACACGCCCGTGTCAGTACCCGTGTCCTTCTCTAGAAACTCCACCAATTACCAACCCAGGTACTAGAGCACCACACAGGTATAGACATGTCCTTGTGACTACCCGTATCCTTTTCTAGACTGACTTCTCTTCCCTCACACAAGTGTAAGCCTTGCTGCCAGCACTCCCTGAGCCCAAATTGTTTCTCCTGACTCAAAAGTGCGCACGAGGGGCCTAACACGAATTGGGACGTTACAAATTCTATAAACAAAATAAAAGATTTCATCCCCGAAATAAGTCTAAGGCTATGGGGAGAGGAAAGCGTGAAAAATAAAATAAAACATGCTTTTAAATTTTTCCCTGATGGAAATAACTCCGGGTAGCGCTTTTGCAACAGTCCGTCGGCTCCCATGTATACTCCTCCTTCCCATGATTAGACCACAACACTTTTACCAAAGGAACCCTTTTTCGGCGCAAAATCCTTGTCTCATTGTCTACTATCTGCACCGGCTCTAGTCGTACAGATCTATCGGTCGCTACTGCTCCATCAATGTTGGGAATATATTGATCAGGCAGCAATAACGCCTTTGGGAGAGACGACACATGGAATACGTCATGAAGATTCTCCAGCTCTAGTTGTAACTCCAACCGGTAGATCAAAGGGCCAATCTTTTCCAATATAGTGTAAGGCCCAACATACCTTGGGCGGAGCTTCTTCATACCACGTACCCGTGACACTCCATGCATCAGTCGGATCTTCAGGAACACTTTATCACCCACTTGAAATTCTATAACCCGGTGCTTTGTATTATAGTATATAGCCTGCCGACTTTGAGCCTCAAGCATGCGGTCTCATATTACCTTAATCACCGCATCAGTATCATCGATGTATTCAATACCCAAAACCTTCGGGTCCTCATCTTATACCCATGACAAGGGGGTTCTACACCTCCTTCCGTAATGGGCTTCATTGTCAGCAATCCCGATACTAGCCTGGTGACTGTTGTTATATGAAAATTCCACCACGGGTAAGAGCCTTTCCCACGGCTCTCCTCTATCCAATACACATAGTCTCAATAGGTCCTCCAATGTACTGATAGGCTTCTCAAACTGCTCGTCCGTCTGAGGATGGAACGTAGTGCTAAAGGTAAGGCGTGAACACAAGTACGCTTGTACGACCTTCCATTCCTTAGAGGTAAACCGACCATCCCAGTCAGAAACAATTGTCTTTGGGACACCATGATACCGTTCTAAGTGCTCCACAAAGAGGTGTGCAAAAACATCCACATGAGCTTCTTTCTTTAAAGGAATAAACCAGGCTACCTTCGTCAAGCGGTCAACGATTACCCATACCGAATCATTCCCCGAGCGTGAGCGGGGAAATCTATGGATGAAGTCCATGGAGATATCCTCAAACTTCCACTTGGGGATGGTCAATGACTGTAATAATCCACCGGGGCTCCTGCATTCTGCCTTCACCCTTTGACAGGCCTCACAGTGCGTAACAAAATATCGGACGTCCCTCTTAATTCCTGGCCAACACATGGTCTTCCGCAGGTCAGCATACATCTTGGCAATCCCAGGATGCACAGAATACTATGTGCAGTGTGCCTCTCTAAGGATATCTTCCCGAAGTTTACTCCCTTCGGGAATGTAAAGTTGGCCACGGAGATGAACGAGGCCGTCTTTTAGAGAGTACTCGTCAGTTGTCCCATCTTCAATTGACTTGACTGTCATGGCCAGAGCTGCATCCTTTCCTTGCTCCGCCCGGATTAGGTCTCGAATATCACAGACTATGCTCATCGTGGTTAAGTACTCTGTATACCCTTCCGATTAATCTTTGTATACTAGGGTGATCTCCATCTCTTCAAGCATCCGTGCTAACTCCATTCTCATCAATCGGGACTCCGAGTTCGATTCCGGTAACTTTATGCTCAAAGCATCAGCTACAGAGTTTGCTTTTCCAGGGTGGTAGTTCAAAGTGAATTCATAATCGCAAAAAAACTCTAACCACCGTTGCTGTCTCAAATTTAATTCCTTTTATGTATGCACATACTTTAGATTCTTGTGGTCGGAAAAGATCTCGCAGTGGACGTCGTATAGATAGTGTATCCAAATCTTCAAGGCGAACACCACCGCTTCTAATTCTATATAATGTACCGGGTAGTTGATTTCATGCTTCTTCAGTTGTCTTGAAGCATATGCAATCACATGCCTGTGCTATATCAATACCGCTCCCATCCCTTGATACGTGATGACTTATTTCAGTCATCGTTTTTGGGGTAGTTTAGTATGCAAAATTCCTAGTTTAATTATATGTTTTAAGTATTTTTATGCATGCTTTGCTTTATTTTTTCTTAAAGTTTTTTTGTTAGGATATTATAATTCCTAGTTTTATTATAGTTTTATTTGCTTGTTATGTTGCAATTTAATTTTGTTATGTTTTGATATAAAAATCTATAGTTTTAGTACATGTTTTTTGTTTTATGTTTATTTGTGTTTTGTTATGAATATAATTAATTAATAGTATGATATGTTATGTTTGTAATGTTTAGTTTTATTTGTATTAACTAATGTTTTGTTTTGTTTTATTTGTAGTTTCAAAGCCCAGGCGTGATGAAGTCTACATGTGTAGCCCTCTAGTTCAAATTCAAAGCTAGTGCTGCCCTTTCACTTGATCAAGCCCTTCAACATTCAACTCATCCCTTTGGAATAGCCCGACAACTTTAAGAGCAGACCCTACATGCAATCCTAGCCCTACCCGAGCCCACAAAGCCAACAAACAGCCCCTCTACCTGAGCCCCTCATAAAGCACACACTAGCAACCCATTTTGCATTTGCATGGCCGGCCCCCCTTCATTTATTACATACATGCACGTCATTTGCATGGTCGACCACCCACGTCATGTCACCTCTCTCTCCTTTTTATTATTTTCTCTCTTCTCTCCTTCATTTAATGTCATGCATGCATCTCCCCATAGACATGGTCGGCCACCCTCCTCTTTCATCCCCCTTGAATATTTTATTTTCTCTTTTCATTTCTATTAAATGCCATGCAATGAATCTCATCCTCTCCCTCTCCCTTCATTAAATGAAATGCATGAACCCTTTCCAAATGTAATGGCCGGCCACCGTATTATTCCCTTCATATTTCCTATTTTCTAGAACCTTCTCCCTCTCCTATAAAAGGACCCCTTGCCTCATGCTTTGAAGAAAAAGTTTTTGTGGTAGGAAGTAGAGTGCTAGTTCAAGAGTGTTACTTTTTTGTCAAGTTCCTTTTATTGTAATTTCCTTTTTTTAGTATAGTAGCATTGTCCTATTTTAATTTTTGTGTATTTCCTTTTCTTAAGCAATGCAAATGATTTCTCTTTCTTCTATTTTGTTTTCTTCCTCTATTATGCTTAGCTAATTATATTTTGTGCCCGATCGCGATGAGCTTTGTGATAAAATAACGCATCTTTAATTTTATGTTTGCATTTGTATTTTTCCTATTTTGATCCTTCTTTGATTTTTATCGTGTCGACTCCGTATTACGATATACGGTAGTAGGCAATTGATCTCATTTCATAGAAGTTGAGAGAATCATTGATTTGAAAGATCACTCCAAGAAGGAAAGAGTTGAATGCAACCCTAGAGATAGGATGACGTAAATCCTCTAGATTGGAGTAAAATCCAATAGTGCGGGTCACTTCGGTAATGCGACTTTAGGCCATTTTTACTTATAAAGAGATTTTGATCAAAACGACTATAAGTTAGGGGATTTAATGCTCTAGCGAGATTACTTCCTAATATCGGATCCGTCACGGTCTTAATAGTATTGCAAATGCTAAACTAATTTATTTCGTTATTTTATTTCAAAGTGAATCATCGATCGAGCACTCTTTCGCAATATTTTATTTCTTTTTTAATTAAGCTTTGTTCATTTTAATTTTAAAACCCATCAATCGTTCGGTAGGATAATAGAATCGTTGTGAGTAATAGTACTTGCCTGCCCCGAGTTTTTATACGACCTTGATATATTTTTATCACTATACTATAAAATGATAGGTACACTTGCCTATTCGGATTGTAGTCCGTGAGACGATTTTTTCACATCATGTTCTTTGGCGCCGTTGCTGGGGATTATTTTTTGCAATATTACGAAAACACCGAAATTATTCCTCCTTTAAAATTCAAAAAAAAACAAAAATCAAAATAAAATTTTCTTTTTTTCTTTTTGGTAACAGTTTAATTTTTTTATGGAATCATCATCTTTTTGCTCTTTTTGCGAGTCGCTCGACCATTTTAATTTTGCATGTCTTTCGGGAACCTCTCCCTCTTTTGATTTCAATTTTTCTGGAGCAGGTCAAAGTGGCCAATTTGACTCTTACTCTTATTTTTATCATACTTGGGAGATTGGGAACCCGTCTTATTTTTCTTATGATTTTGCCCCGCAAAGCGCCGCGCCTCTAAATTTTTATTCAATCGATAATGGGTATTTTGAATTGCAAACTTCTCTTGATAATATTAATTTGCATTTCAAGACCATTATAGATTATTTTTCTCGTGAAGCTGCTTCGTTTTCTTCGTCTTCTTCTCCGTCTCCTCCAATTTCATCGTGTAATGAGTCACCGAATATCCCGTCTTGTCTTTTTCCTCTCGAGGAGGATAACTATTCAGATATTCCGGATTGTTTCCTTCCTCCTTTGGATGAAACCCCTATGGATACTCCGGTGTGCTTCTTACCTTTTGAGGATGACAAGAAGTCTCATCATTCTCTTTCTTTTTCTGAAGACGTTTGTGATTCCATTTCGCTTCAAACTTTAACTGTTCCCAATTTTTCAAGTTTTAGCGAGTCTTTTTCTTCTTCTTCTTTTATTTTAGATAATTCTTCTTTAGTTCTTTCTACCCCTTCTTCTACCGAAATTTCACAAGTGTCTCCTTCTCCTTGTGAAATTTCCATTGATGAAATTTCTTTTTCTACTTCTTTTATTCCTCATTCTATTTCTTCTTCTTTTTCTTCTTCTTTCTTTGACGACCCCTTCTTTCCCATTTTACATACGGCAGAGTTCTTTCATAACTCCGTCTGTTCATTTTCGGGCGTCATTCCCTTTAAGATTCCACCGCATGTCGGTGCGATTCTTCAATTTTTCTCTTTTTTGATTTACTCTCTTAAGCACATACTTAGGGAGTTACCTCTTCACTTTAGTTTTTATTTTCCATTTAGCTAACCAATAACGTCGGGCTCAAACGACGTTAAACAAAGAGCGCTCTTGGGAGGCACCCCTTGCTTATCACTTTTTCTTTTTCTTTTTGATTGCTTATTGTGTTTAGCGGGAATAAAACCTCCGACGGTTCGTTTGGCTCCACCCTTTCCTCTCTTCCTTAGGCATGAGCCGGTGTCCAACTCAAGCATGGGGGAGCGACATCTGTATTCGGCTTTATGAATCTGGGGAAGTCGTTTTCTTTTTAAGTATTTACTTTATTGCATCCCCCCTCCCCTTTCTTCTTCTTTTTTCTTTCTTGTTTTTATTTTTAATTGAGGACAATGCAAAATTTAAGCATGGGGGAGGGTTTAGTTGTTTTCTTTCTTCTTTCTTTTCTAAAAAAAAGGTTTTTAATTTCTACAAAAAACAAAAAAAATTAGTGTAGTTTTATTAAGCTTCTTTAGTACTACTTTTTCTTTAACTAAAGCAAAACCCAACAAATCAAAAATTCCGAAAAAATCAGATTTCAAAATTCAAAAAAAAAAACAAAATCTTTTAAAAATCCAAAAATATAATAAACCCCTTGCTTAGTCTTTTTGTTGTTTTCAGAAATTTTGTTTGAGTTTTTTATAAGCATATTTACTATTTTTTATTTTGCTAATCTTTTGTTTCATCAGATTTAGTTAAATCTATATTTAGTGATTTAGTTATGAGAATTATCTTATGCTTTTAATTTACTTCGAGTAATTTATTTAACATTTTTTCTCTTTTATTTTAAATAGTTTAAATTTTGTAGTAATTTTGCTTAACAATTTTGGATTCTAACAATTATTACTGCATGCTTTTAGATTCTTAGGAAATCTCAATCTACTAGTAGTTGCTCTCAAGTGTTTTAGTTTATTTTCTAAAATTTTATTTAACCCCTTCATTTTTCTTTTATTTGTTAGATCATAAGTCATGGGAATAAGGAGATGTTAGTTTCTTATTCTCTGGTAAACATATGCAACCCTGATAAAGAGAGGAATTAAAAGTTCATATATGTCGTTGGAAGTGATCGGATGTTAGTCTATCATTTTCTTGTATTACATATATATTTTATTAAAAAAAAATTTGTGGGGTGTGAAAAAAAAAATAATGATGATCACCTCCAATAAAAAACCTCTTCATGTTGATTTCCTCCCCAAACCCCTTAGCCAATATCATTGTCTTAGATTTTAAATTAAAATATTGGGAGAGCATAAGTAGTAGGTTGCATTCTTCCTTAAGTTTCTTTTAAGTTATGGTTTTTATAATTTTAATCTAACCTTGTTTGCAATTTACTCAATTTTGAGTGCTAGTTAATTTATTAGAAATTTTTTTGGCTAAATATTTCTCTCTTTTCACTTTAATTCCATAATTTCGGACTCAATTCGTAAATCCCTAAATTTTATTTTTTTGCTTGATTTTGGTGTAAATAAATTTTTAGTTTAATTGAAAATTTTATAAATGTCTTATAAATATTTCTCATACTTTTGCTCTGGAATAGAAAAAGCTCAAGCATGGGGGAATTTGATGACTAGTTTTAGTCATCGTTTTTGGGGTAGTTTAGTATGCAAAATTCATAGTTTAATTATATGTTTTAAGTATTTTATGCATGTTTTGCTTTATTTCTTCTTAAAGTCTTTTTGTGTTAGGATATTATAATTCATAGTTTTATTATAGTTTTATTTGCTTGTTATGTTGCAATTTTATTTTGTTATGTTTTGATATAAAAATCAATAGTTTTAGTACATGCTTTATTTTTTATGTTTACTTGTCTTTTGTTATGAATATAATTAATTAATAGTATGATATGTTATGTTTGTAATGTTTAGTTTTATTTGTATTAACTAATGTTTTGTTTTGTTTTATTTGTAGTTTCAAAGCCCAAGCGTGATGAAGCCTACATGTGCAGCCCTCTAGTTCAAATACAAAGCTAGTGCAGCCCTTTCAATTGATCAAGCCCTTCAACATTCAACTCAGCCCTTTGGAGCAGCCCGACCACTTTAAGAGCAGCCCCTACATGCAATCCTAGCCCTACCCGAGCCCACAAAGCCTACAAACAGCCCCTCTACCCGATCCCCTCATAAAGCCCACATTAGCAGCCCATTTTGCCTTTGCATGGCCGACCCCCTTTATTTATTACATACATGCACTTCCTTTGCATGGCTGGCAACCCACATCATGTCACCTCTCTCTCCTTTTTATTATTTTCTCTCTTCTCTCCCTCATTTAATGCCATGCATGCATCTCCCCATATAAATGGCCGGCCACCCCCCTCTTTCATCCCCCTTGTTTATTTTTTTTTTCTCTTTTCATTTCCATTAAATGCCATGGAATGAATCTCATCCTCTCCCTCTCCCTTCATTAAATGAAATGCATGAACCCTTTCCAAATGTAATGGCCGTCCACCCTATTATTCCCTTCATATTTCCTCTTTTCTAGAACCTTCTCCCTCTCCTATAAACGGACCCCTTGCCTAATGATTTGAAGAAGAAGTTTTTGTGGTAGGAAGTAGAGTGCCAGTTTAAGAGTGTTAATTTCTTGTCAAGTTCCTTTTATTGTAATTTTCTTTTTGTAATAGAGTAGCATTGTCCTATTTTAATTTTTGTGTATTTCCTTTTCTTATGAAACGCAAATGATTTCTCTTTCTTCTATTTTCTTTTCTTCCTCTATTATGCTTAGCTAATTATATTTTGTGCCCGATCGCGATGAGCTTTGCGATAAAATAACGCATCTTTAATTTTAAGTTTGCATTTGTATTTTTCGTATTTTTTATCCTTCTTTGATTTTTATCGTGTCGACTCCGTATTCCGGTATACGGTAGTAGGCAAATGATCTCATTTCAAAGAAGTCAAGAGACTCATTGATTTGAAAGATCACTCAACGAAGGAAGGAGTTGAACGTAACCCTACAGATAGGATGACGTAAGTCCTGCGGATTGGAGTCAAATCCAATAGTGCGGGTCACTTCGGTAATGCGACTTTAGGCCATTTAGACTTGTAAAGATATTTTGGTCAAAACGTCTATAAGTTAGGGGATTTAATACTCTAGCGAGATAACTTCATAATTTCGGATCCGTCACGGTCTTAATAGTATTGGAAATGCAAAACTAATTTATTTCCTTATTTTATTTCAAAGTGAATCATCGATCGAGCACTCTTTCGCAATATTTTATTTCTCTTTTAATTAAGCTTAGTTCATTTTAATTTTCAAACCCATCAATCATTCGGTAGGATAATAGAATCGTTGTGAGTAATAGTACTTGCCTGCCCAGAGTTTTTATACGACCTTGATATATTTTTATCACTATACTATAAAATGATAGGTAAACTTGCCTATTCGGATTGTAGTCTGTGAGACGATTTTTACACATCAATACGACACGTCAGTGTAAACTTGAAATCCATCCCTCCCGGATGGAAGGGCTAGGATGGGTGCGGATGTAAGTCAGTACTTCAGTTCCTGAAACACATCTTCGCACTGGGGTGTCCACTCATACGACACACCTTTCTTTGTCAGCGTATTAAGAGGAAGGGAAATCTTTGAGAAGTATTGCACTCCTTCTAGGTCTTTTATGAAGTCCGTAGACACAAACGAGTGCGAGGCACCGGTGTCGAATAATATATAGGCCGGTTTCCCGTCGACCAACATCGTGCCTCAGTACCAATAACAATGCTCGAAGCTAGATATCTACTATGTCTTAAGCAAGTTTATGATTAATAATGAAAATGTGATAACTAACTGCAACATACCTGCAATCACCTCCTTAGGGTTACGCTCTTGTGTCATGTCCAACGCGTATACCAGATTCCGAGCGGGCTTGGGATTTACTCCTCGTAGTCCTCGTCCTCGACCACGTATATGCCCCCTCCCTCGAGGAGCTGCCGGAGGGAGAGTAAGAGGCACATTTCCAAACAGTTGTGGGAAGTAGCGTCAAATGTGGCCCGGTTGGTTGAATTCAAAGCACACTCGCTCCTATCACCCAACGGGTTGCTGAAACTGTTGAGGCTGTGGTGGTGGAGGCAATGCTGGTGGCTGTGGAATTGGGTGATCCACTCTATAATTTCGATGAAAACTCTTGCCACCTCTATGATGTCCTCTTCCTCCTCCGAAGTCGTGTCTCCTTATGTTGCTAGTGCCAGCTTCCATCACACCTTCAGCAGGTCTTTTACCACTTCCCAAGTGGTCTGCTTCTAGCCTCTTCTCCATGCCGATAATTTCCTCCAGGCTAGAGTCCATTATAAACAAAATGGCTTGACTTAGGGGGTCTCGCAAGCCTTTGTAGAACCTTTTTGCATATCCTCTGTCATCCAACTCATAGGAGTTAGCAAATCTAGCCAGATGCTGAAACTCCCGCTGGTACTCCGTCACTGACTTGGATCCATGCTTTAACTGTAGGAATCTCTCTTCGAGTTCATCTCGAGAAGACGAGGGAATGAAGTACTCTAAAAAGGCTTTCGAGAAATTGTTCAACCTGATCTTCGTATACACTCACCCTTGAAAGGTGGAGCCCATGAGGGACTTCCACCAACTCTTGACATGCTTTTCTAGGAGTGTCACTACAGGGCTCACAGCCATATTGCTTGGCCATCTAATTCCTGCCAGCAGTTCTTGCACGGTGTCGAGCCATTCCTCTATACGCACTGCCGACTCTATCCCAGGGTAATCAGGAAGGGAGAGAGCTCGGAAAGTGCTCACCCAATTGGAGCCAGGACCTTGTTGTTGTACGGGTGTTTGTTGGGATCTAAAGGAATCCTGGATAGCTGTGAGAATCTGCCCTTGCTCTGATTGTTGAAATTGTGTGGGTACGGACGTGGTGGGGCTGCCCCCATTGACTCAATGTGCATTGGTATCTACATGTAGAATACAAACCAAAGGTTAGGATGGCTAATCTTAAATTCAAAGTTGGACATACTTAGTGTGAATTACATATGGGCACACCACTGCTTCCTCTAAGTCATTTTGTCCCCAAACTGACTAACCGAACGGGGGTGTCACCATTGTTAAATCACTTCTCTAATTCATGATCGTAGCAAGCTAATACCATTTGTAAGACCCCCCTCTCGGAACACAAAACACGGCTCGAGGGGAGTCTTATGCCGAGAACAGCCACCTTGCGATATCGCTAGCACTCGGGCTAGCCTGTACTACAAGACGCCTATTCTGCCGGCCTTTACCAATATCAATCATGTCAACCCAACCAGAATAAAATCAGAAGTCAAAATCCTCACAAAGTATATAATTAGTCCAAAAGTATAATAAGTAAAGAAGCTTCATCAAGCTCCCAAAGTATCAGAGTACGAATAAACTTGCTCAAAAGGGGCTACATCAAAAAGTCTCTCAAAAACTCACATCTGTCACTGATGGTAACGACCGTACCTTCCCTTCAAGCCCTATCGTCCGGACCTAGCTGTCCTGCTGCAAACTCTGTTGCTGTTCCGTCTGCGGGGTTTCCTCCTAAAAAGGACGACGTAGCAACCGTTAGTCATAACGACTAAGTGGCTATAACATCCTCTCCACTGATGACTGCTCGGCACCGGGCGGAGAAAGGAACAGGGTACAATATATGTATATAAAGTAATAGTACAAACATGTAGTATAGAGTGTTTGGTAAACAATGTATGTATATAGTAGCACAATAAATGAGCAAACCAATATCCCTAGCAGTTCTATCATCTACAACAGATTATGAAAGAGTAAAGCTACAACAGAAAGTAAGTTAACTTATATGAATGCCCATACAGACATATAAGTTGAGGATCGGCTCATTAGTAAAGTAACTCATCGTATAAGAGTTCCCATGCAAACTTATACGATGAGGATCTTGTGTATGTGATGTAATGCAATGCCATGAATGCTATTCAATTACTCACCCATGATCACGCACAAGCAATTACTGTGTCGACACAGACTCTTAGTTCCCACTTTTCGAGTAGGTAGCTAACCTCTCAGGCATCATCTGTTGTAGCCAGATGGTGACAGTAGAGCGAGCATCTCCACAACTAGTCTGTTCTCCACACTATCTGGCCTAGGCCTCTGTACGCCTCAACTCTAAGAACACAATAGCGGATATCATATGCAAACTACGGCTCAGCGGGAGTCTCAGGCAGATGTGCACCGAGAACCAAGCCCCGAACTGGCCTAAGATGTGACCCGGAAGGAGCCTCGAAAAGCACGAGGACCAACCCTAACCGTTCACCTGGAACAGAAGGAACCTCGGGAATTTGCACCGAGGACCAAGAACAATAGCCCAAGGTCTAACCGTCAACTCCCATCGGTGTGATGATTGGAGAGCCCGTAGACCTACCATACAATCCTTAACCCAGGATTACGACACCACGTGTCGACTTACACTGCATGCCATCTCACATTTCGAGCTCAACAGCTCACAAGGGCGCATTACAGAGTCCCTTATCAACACAATCGATCAAGTGCGGCAAACACTCACGCACTAACAACCCTTCCACATGATCATGCACTAACCTTATTCAATCCTCCTCCACACAATATTCATCACCTTGTTAGTATCTAGCTCATCTTACCGATTCACATATCTAGTTTGTTTATACAATCCAACTCGCCAACCCACTAGTTCATTTAGGGATCAATCAACCAAATCATCTAAAACTAGTACGTTTCACTTCGTCATTTGATTATAAAGGATCAATCCAACAACTCACAACAAACTTCACACTAACTATCCACCATCTCTCTAATAGTTCTAAATTAGGTTTACTTAACCAAATGAACAAAGCATGCGGGAATGATATATAGTGCACAACTTCAAATGGGGATTCATGATGCTACAGGAATTTGGTGAAAGTGTTTAACCCCTCGTTGGAGAGGTATTTCCAAGAGCTACGAATTTCATGTTTAATCGGAGGGACAAATCTGGCCGTATCATGCTTGAAATCGACTTCAAAGTCTACTGCGTGTAGAATACTGTTTTCTGTACGTTTATACTATCAGCCATCAAATTCGACCAGGCTTTCCCATGGCAACAGACTTTGCACGAAGACGTGTAACCATTCGTTGTAAAGGAATTTCCATGGGCTACGACTTTCTTGTTTAGTCAAAAGCCAAGATCTGGCCTTTTCATATCTGAAAATGGCCACGAAGATCGCTGCGCGCAGAAAGCAGATTTCTGCGCGCATCATAAGGCAGAATGAAAGGCATCGGTCCGTCTTTCTCCTCTGGATGATCTTCCCAAATCACAACCATAAATTCCTCCTCCCTTATTCACCCTCATAAGGCCATTTATCTTCACGAGACCATCCCCCATCTTCACATTGAAGGAAGGAGAGGTTTAAGATGACTAAACCCTAGAACACAAGTCCTAGCATGGCCTCTTCCTAGAAATCTTCATCTCACACATCAAGACTCTTTTGATTCAATATCTTGCCTAGGAATAACTAGAGATCTAGCACCAAGGTAGAGGGGAGGAAGCTCACCTCGATTCCGACGTTTGCACCATTTCCGGCCATGGATCTCGTCACCCTTTGCGGCGGCATCTTCTTCTCCTCGGCGTCGGTGGTTCTTCACGGGATGAAGATTGCTCCAGCACCAGTCTCTCCACAGAAAAGGCTTGGTAAGAGGATTAAAAACATCCAAAGTTTTAGAAATCCTATATATATAGGACCAACACGGGAGGGTGGTTGGTATTGTATCCACAATGTACCTTATTTGAAGAAGCCCCTTCACAAGCTAAGTTGAATTGACAATGTATTTGATGATCTTCTATCAAGTTGTGCTTGCAGCTATTCCATGCTAAGTACACACCAATGTCAGGGTGCAGTGGGTCAATATACAAGGGTTTGCGCAACGTAATCCCTCGTTGAGTAGATCAGTGTGTTGTCTCATGTGTGCTCTCTCTATTGGAGTGTACTTATTTTCAAGTACAGGGTCTAGGTATATCAAGAGCAGAAGGAGCAAAGATGGGTCAAAGACAAAGTCATCAAAGGAAGGAAGAGAAAATTCTTCTAAGTCTAAATCGACGGGAATAACTAAGTTATTCCCGCCGACTTCGACGGGAGTCACTTGTTATTCTCGCCGATTTCGTCGAGAATTGGTAGTGATTCCCGCCGACTTCTTCCAGCTGATAGTTTTCCAACAGGAATTCTGCTAAGGCAGAATCAACGAGAATCGTGAGTGATTCCCGCCGACTTCGACGAGAATTAGTCTGCATTCCCGCCGACTTCTTCCGGCTGACAGTTTTCCAATAGGAATTCTGCAAAGGTAGAATCGACGGGAATCGTTAGTGATTCCCGCCGACTTCGACGGGAATCACCAACGATTCCCGCCGATTTTGCCTTAGGCAATTTTCCTCTGTTCGCTGGACCGAACCATCTCGCCATGCGCTGTTTAGGTCGGGGCTAGGGTTTCTTCTCGTGGGCCCCACAACGGTCTTTAGGGCTGGCCTCTTGTATTTATACTCGCATATTTTGAACTTATACGGACAGATATTCTCGAAAATCAAAAAGAGGTCGAGCGTGACCTAGCGGATCGCGGAAAGAGCCGATCGCCTGTAGCCGCTCGCAGTTCGTCTTCGCCGCTAATCTCCGATCATCTTTGATCTTCCGACGATAGTACCGAGGCAAGCCGAGCGTCTCATGCATCTCTCTTGAGATCTCTTGTCTCTCGATTCGTTAAACAAGACTAGTTCTTCATTCCGAATCGGTGGAGATGATTTATCCGACTGAGATAATTCGTAGACCTTGCTTGCTTCGTCAAGAAGTTTTGATCTACAAAGTATCGCCGCCGCAATCACTTGTCGCCGCTGATCTAGACAAAATCCTCTCCAAGAGAGAAATCCGATTGTGGACTCTTCGTAACTTTCAAGAAAGCTTCAATGAACGAAGAAGGACATCAGAATCTCCAAAAGCTTTGTTTGTATTTTCTTTTACATTCAATTTTGGTTTGTTGTAAAGGAATTTTAATTCCTTATTGTAAGGGTTGGATGCAACCCGTGGTGGTGGAGTTGTGACTCCTTTGTATGAAGGGTTCCATTCGTAGTGTGAGGATTGGATTTCAATCTGTTTGGAGAAGTGACCGAGTCGTCCCTTGGTGGGAGATAGGTCGAAGGGGGAAAGTGGGCGTACCCAAATCGGGGAACCACTATAATTATTTGTGTGTTTTCTGTGCTCTATTTGTTAATTTGTGCAGGTAAATTTAATTTCGCAAAAGTCTGCACGACACCTATTCCCCCCCCCCATAGGTGGATTTAGTCGACACTAGAGACTTTCAAGTGGTATCAGAGGCAGGTTACTCATCAGTAAGGTTAACACCTTTAATAAGATTCTGTGTCTAGTGTCAAGAGGAAAGAAGATCTCGGGAATGGACGGACTCAAGTATTCAGGAAATATCCCAGTATGCACCAAGCTGAACTTTCCCATCTGGAAGGAAAGGACCAGGTTCTACATGGAAGCAGTCGACCCCCGACTCTTCATGATAGTGGAGGAGGGACCTTATATCCCCACTAAGGCCTCCACCATTGATCCGACCAAGATGGTGCCCAAGAAGATCTCCGAAATGGATAAGGATGAGATGGTGCTTGTCGGACTAGACAAGATAGCTCAGAACATTCTAGTAAGCGCCGTCGATGATTCTATGATGCAGAATTTCAGGAACTGCAGGACAGCCAAGGACATCTGGCGCTGCCTGATCATCCTGATGGATGGCATAGATGAAGTAAGAAATGATCGAAGATCCTTTCTAAACCAAATGTATGAGGCCTTCAGGCAATGTCCCAAGAAAGAAATATGAGTGACTTTCGAGAACTTCCTGAAGATCGTCAATGCCCTGAAGGGATATTGCAGAGTGTTCACCAATGGTGAACTAAATGACAAATTCCTTAGATCCCTTACTAAGGAATAGGACACCAAGATCTGCGCCATCAGGGAGTTTGGCAAGCTGGCAGAAACTGATCCCCAGATTCTGTTTGGGAAGCTTATGTCCTACGAGCTTCAGCTGAACACCAATAAAGCCTAAGAAGAAGCCGATAAGGCCACAGCCAAAGAAAAGACTGTGGCCCTGAAAGCTACTCACTCAAGGAAAGGCAAGGGTGCAGCCTCGTCCCGCTCTTGGAGAAAGGCTGAGGAAGAAGACTTTGAGCCATGCTTATCCGGCTCAGAGCTATCTGAGGAAGAATTCTCCTTCATGACAAGAGAGTTCAAGAAGTTCCTCAAGTTGAGGAATCAGAGAAAAAGGGATGGCTCCTCCTCCAGACATCAGAAAAAAGAATTACTCTTCTGACAAGTATGAGCCTAAATAGAACAAACATCATTCTACTGACATTATCTGCTTTGGATGCAATAAGACAGGCCATGTCATTGCTGACTGCCACCAAAGTAAGAGAGATAAGGGGAAATGAGAGGAGCACAAGTCCTTTAGAGATAAGAAGAAGGAGAGGAGCAACATTGCTAAAAAGACAAAGACACTGAGTGAATTTGTTTTGTCAGACTCCAATGATGATGATGAAGCCTACTTCGGGCTAATGGGTCGCTCCGACTCTGATGGAGACTGTCCCCCATTTATTGGGAAGGTAAAAGATCGCACCCCCTCTCTGACTCTAACTCTGACTCTGAGTCTCCTGACGATGGTCACGAGGACAGTCCATCTGCCTGTGAAGCTGAACTCCTCGAAAAGTATGAGCTTCTGCTCAATACTTTCGAAGAGTGCCGAAAGAGGTTGAGCGCTCAGAAAAAGGAAATCAAATTCCTTAAGGCTGAGAGTGTGTCCCTAAGAGAAGAGATCACTAGCTTGATTTCTCTCCGACAGGAACACCTATACCTGACCTCTGAGCACTCAGATTCTCTAAGGCTCCTTGACCAAAAACAGGAAGAAATCAACAAGTTGGAAGAACAGCTTGCGGTAGAGAGGAAGATTGTCAAAAGCTTCTCTATGCCCAAGACCGTTCTTCCTCATGTTGATGAATTCTCTACTCAGGCTAAGAGGGCTGGCTTAGGGCATGTGGGTGTGCCTGGTAAATCATCCAGGAGAAACAGAAATCAGAGGAAAAATAAGGCTGCTAAGAAGGCCTCTGCTACAGAAAAGGGAAAGGCCCCACTCGGTCGTGTTTTATTCAGAAAGCCTAGCTTTCCATGCAATGTGCATGACTTTGAGTCAACCTATGGCAACTTCTTCCGGCCCTCGGTTGAAAAGCACAAGAGCCGGTATGATGATTGGACCTTCCCCCGCAACTACGGTGAGAGTGTCTTCAAGGCACCTTATGAGGAAATCCAAGTGGAGAATTATGGTCACTTCTCTAGCGGCCATAATAGGAAGCAGACACCAAAGGCCAAGCCTGTTATACTGAAGGAATAGGAAGTGAAGAAATTGTGTGACTGCTGTCATCATAATGCCTCCACCTCCAGATCCAAGGCCCCGGCTGGACCCACCGTTCCAAGGGTGAAGCAGGAGCCTAGGAAGCGGTACAACAGGTTTGACTGTTGGTGTTGTGGCAAAGTTTGTCACTTTTCCGTGGATTGCCGGTTTAATCCGAGATTCAACGAGACTCCTCATGTTAGCAATGCGAGGCCGACCACTCGTAGGGTTAACCACACGAGGGGGAGTATGCTAACAAGGAATCTAGGACCCAAGTTCGATTGGGTTCCTAAGGGAAACTAATTCTGTTTTGCAGGTATGTCCAAAGGCCACCAAAATGCCAATTTGGTACTTGGACAGTGGATGTTCCCGGCATATGACCGGGACAAGAAGCCTGTTGCGTGATTACTCCCCAGTCAAAAATGGACCCAAAGTCATCTTTGGAGAATCTGATCGAGGTGTCACCATGGGTTATGGTATGATTTCCAACGGTGTATTCTCTATCACAGACGTGGCCTATGTTGAAGGGTTAAACAGTAACCTGATTAGTGTAAGCAAGTTGTGTGATAAAGGATACGACGTTAAGTTCTGTAAGAATAAGTGCTTGATAATATTGTTTGCCTCTTTGGAGACGGTATTAACTGGCATTAGGATAAGAAATATCTTTTGCTTAGATTTTCTTAGCTTAGACTCTTCTACCCCCGTGTGCCTAGTAGAAAAAGGAAGTGCATCTCTCTGTGAATAATTGCACAAGAGATTAGCACATATTAATTTCAAGACTATTAATATGTTGTTTTCCAAGAATTTAGTAAGGGATGCCCCTACTATCAAGTGCATCAAAGATAGCCCTTGTCCTGCATGCCAGAAGGGCAAACAGACTCGGGCTACCTTAAAGGCCATTGTAGACAAAGACTCCTCAAGATGTCTTTATCTTCTGCATATGGACTTGTTCGGTCCAGTGCAAGTTCATAGCTTAGGAGTCAAATCATATATGCTAGTGATTGTTGATGATCACTCTCGGTTTACGTGGGTGTTCTTCTTGAAACGAAAGTCAGATATGTTTAACATCTTCACGAATTTTATCAAGCAGATTCAGAACGAACTTAACTGCTCCGTGATCAAAATCAGAAGTGACCATGGAACAGAATTCGAGTCTGGTGCTATGATAGAATTCTGTGAAGAACAAGGTATCTTTCATGAGTTTTCCTCCCCGCGTACTCCTCAGCAAAACGGAGTTGCGGAGAGGAGAAATAGAATGCTCATTGAAGCATGTACGACAATGTTGAATGACGCTTCTCTTCCAGAGTACTTCTGGGCAGAGGCTATTAATATGGCTTGTCATGTGCAGAACTGAGCATTGATCAACAAGAATCATCGTAAGACGCCTTATGAGCAATTGAAAGGCAGGAAACCGACCATGTCCTATTTAAGGATTTTTGGCTGCAGATGCTATGTACTCCATAATGGGAAGTACCCACGTACTAAATTAAGAGAAAAATGCTTCGAAGGAAGCCTTATGGGCTATAGTAGCCATAGTCGGGCATATAAGGTTTTCAATAAGAAAACCCTAGTGGTAGAGGAGTCCATTAATGTTGTATTTGATGAAGGAAGCTTGCTTCACAGCAATTCTTCCAGTGGCATTCTTAAAGATGCAGGTGCAAGGCTTGAACAGTTAAGTCTCGATGAGACTGCTAAAGATGAAACTCCCAAATACGTCAAGGTCTCCACCTCAACGCCATTTGGAGAAGATGATAGTCAGGATGGAGAAATTCTCCCCGAAGAGGGAGAAGCCCGAGAAGATGTTAGAGCTCCAGATGCTAGACTCTTAGAGCTCTGATACGTGAGGGATCACCCAAGAGATCAGATCATAGGAGATCCTCAGGACGGTGTCAGAACTCGCAGAGGTACAATTAATGAGATTCTGCACCTAAGTTTTCTGTCACAGGTTGAGCCAAAGAAGTTCGACGAAGCGAACAAAGACGCGTCATGTATATTGGCAATGCAAGATGAACTGCATCAATTCGAATGATGCAACGTTTTGACGCTTGTTCCCAGACCAAAGAAACAGAATATGATCGGCACTAAGTGGATCTTCAAAAACAAAATGGATGAACAGGGTGTCATCATTAAGAACAAGGCCAGAATTGTGGCTCAAGGTTACAGACAGGAGGAGGGGATTGACTTCGACCAAACCTTTGCACCAGTTACAAGGCTCGAGGCGATCAGATTGTTCCTGGCATATGCCACTCATAAAGGATTCAATGTCTATCAGATGGACGTGAAATCTGCGTTCCTAAATGGAAATTTGAAAGAGCAAGTATATGTCGCGCAACCCCAAGGTTTTTTTAATCCATCATTCCCTAATCATGTTTACTTTCTTAATAAAGCATTATATGGCTTAAAACAAGCTCCTCAAGCTTGGTATGAGACTCTTTCTTGTTTTATTCTTGAGAACAAGTTCTCGAGAGGAAAAATAGATAAGACATTGTTTCTTAGGAAAGTCAAAGGCAAGATTTTGCTGGTGCAAATCTATGTCGATGACATAATATTCGGCTCAACGGACAACAATCTTTGCAAGAAGTTTTCTAAACTTATGCAAGGGAAGTTTGAAATGAGCAGTATGGGAGAGCTAAAGTATTTCTTGGGACTTCAAGTGAAACAGTCTAAGGATGGAATTTTCATTTCTCAGACGAAGTTGACAAATGAAATCCTCATGAAATTCAGAAG
The DNA here is from genome assembly GCA_039513925.1 of Platanthera zijinensis. Lineage (NCBI taxonomy): Eukaryota > Viridiplantae > Streptophyta > Magnoliopsida > Asparagales > Orchidaceae > Platanthera > Platanthera zijinensis. The sequence continues at coordinate 167,926,552 of CM077092.1, forward strand.
TGAGAATGCAACCTCTATGAGTACTCCAATGGGACCCACTGTGTCTCTGGACAAGGATGAGAAAGGGAAACCTTTTGATGAAACCAAATACAGAAGCATAATTAGATCCCATCTCTACCTTACTGCTAGTAGACCGGATATTATGTTTTCCACATGCGTTTGTGCCAGATATCAGGTGAACACTAAGGAATCTCATTATGTCGCTGCAAAGCGAATTCTTTGATACCTTAAAGGTACCCCCAAATCTTGGCTTGTGGTACCCACGAAACAATGATGTCGATATGATAGGCTGTTCAGATGCTGACTTTGCAGGAAGCAGGGATGATAGGAAAAGCACTTCCGGGACGTGCCAATTCCTCAAAAGAAGGCTTATATCGTGGAACAGTAAAAAGCAGAATTATGTCACAACCTCTACGGCTGAATCTGAGTACATCTCAGCAGGCAGCTGTTGCGCACAACTTCTATGGATTAGAAATCAACTCGATGATTATGACTTGCAGTTCAGAGAAGTTCCTATGTATTGCGACTCCTCGAGCGCAATTTCAATTGCGAACAATCCTGTGTCGCACAGCAGAACAAAGCATATTGAAGTGCGCTACCACTTCATTCGGGAGCATGTGGAAAACAAAGATATATCTCTCTGCTATGTCCCCACGGATAAGCAAATTGCAGATATCTTCAGAAAGCCCCTAGACGAGGCCAAGTTCAGTCTCTTCAAAACTGAACTCGACATGTTGAACTATGAAGATTGAAGACTGAAGGGCTCCAGGATCTTGGATCAAGGGGGAGCATCAGCAAGGAACTCAAGATCGGGCACGGATGCAAGAACTGAGGGGGAGCATTATGCTCCAAGTAAAGTCCCAGATTTGCAGAAGCCGAAAAGGGGGAGATTACCCTCTCGGCTAAGGCTAAGGTGGCTGCCAATGTTAAGAATGCTCTCAGGAAAATGGTAATGAATTTCACTCTCAACTGAATTTTCATTTTATGATTTTCATTCCCATCTATTCTATTCACCTTAGCTTATAGGGTTTAGGCTTCTTCAAATAGAGGGAGATTGTTGGGTATTGTATCCATAATGTACCTGATTTGAAGAAGCCCCTGAATAAGCTAAGTTGAATTGACAATGTATTTGACGATCTTCTATCAAGTTGTGCTTGCAGCTATTCCATGCTAAGTACACACAAATATAAGGGTGCAGTGAGTCAATATACACGGGTCTGCGAAACGTAATCCCTCGTTGAGTAGATCAGTGTGTTGACTCATGTGTGCTCTCTCTATTGGAGTGTACTTATTTTCAAGTACAGGGTCTAGGTAGATCAAGAGCAGAAGAAGGAGCAAAGATGGGTCAAAGACAAAGTCATCAAAGGAAGGAAGAGAAAATTCTTCTAAGTCTAAATCGACGGGAATCACTAAGTTATTCCCGCCGACTTCGACAGGAGTCACTTGTGATTCTCGTCGATTTCATCGAGAATCGTTAGTTATTCCCGTCGACTTCTTCCGGCTGACAGTTTTCCAACAGGAATTTTGCCAAGGAAGAATCGACGGGAATCGTGAGTGATTCCCGCCGACTTCGACGAGAATCAGTCTACATTCCCGCCGACTTCTTCCGGCTGACAGTTTTCCAAAAGGAATTCTGCCAAGGCAGAATCGACGGGAATCGTGAGTGATTCCCGCCGACTTCGACGGGAATCACCAACGATTCCCACCAATTTTGCCTTAGGCAATTTTCCTCCGTTCGCTGGACCAAACCTTCTTGCCATGCGCTGTTTAGGCTGGGGCTAGGGTTTCTTCTCTTGGGCCCCACAGCGGTCTTTAGGGATGGCCTCTAGTATTTATACTCGCATATTTTGAACTTCTATGGACAGATATTCTTGAAAATCAAAAAGAGGCCGAGTGTGACCTACCGGATCGCGGAAAGCGCCGATCGTCTGTAGCCGCTCGCAGTTCATCGTCGCCGCTAATCTCCGATCATCTTTGATCTTTCGACGACAGTACTGAGGCAAGCCGAGCATCTCACGCCTCTCTCTTATTATCTCTTGTCTCTCGATTCGTTGAACAAGACTTGTTCTTCATTCCGAATCGGTGGAGACGATTGATCTGACTGAAATCGTTTGTAGACCTTGCTTGTTTCGTCAAGAAGTTTTGATCTACAAAGTATCGCCGCCGCAATCACTTGTCGTCGCCGATCTAGACAAGATCCTCTCCAAGCGAGAAATCTGGTTGTTGACTCTTCGTAACTTTCAAGAATGCTTCAACGAACAAAGAAGGACATCGGAATCTCCAAAAGCTTTGTTTTTATTTTCTTTTACATTCAAATTTGGTTTGTTGTAAAGGAATTTTAATTCCTAGTTGTAAGGGTTGGGTGCAACCCGTGGTGGTGGAGTTGTGAATCCTTTGTTGGAAGGGTTCCTTACGTAGTGTGAGGATTGGATTTCAATCCATTTGGAGAAGTGACCGAGTCGTCCCTTGCTGGGAGATAGGTCGAAGGGGGAAAGTGGACGTACCCAAATCGGGGAACCACTATGATTCTTTGTGTGTTTTCTGTGCTCTAATTGTTAAGTTGTGCAGGTAAATTTAATTCATCAAAAGACTGTACGACACCTATCCCCCCCCATAGGTGGATTTAGTCGACACTAGAGACTTTCAGCAGGGACACGCCTGTGTCCCTACTCGTGTCCTGCTCGAGTGAAGCGTCGTCGACGGTTAGAGTGTCGTTTGGACACCAACACGGGTAGGTACACGCCCGTGTAAACTACTTATGTCACCCGATACGACCAAGTTCATTCCCGTGTCCTTCTCGGGAGACACGACCGGCTTCCTGGAGATATGCACACGGGTAGGGACACGCCCATGTCTCTACCCGTAGCCTGCTCGGGAAACTCGATCGACGATGGTAGTTAAACACACGTGTAGAGGACACACACGTGCCTCTACCCATGTCCACATACACACGGGTAGGGACACGCCCGTGTCATTACCCGTGTCCTTCTCTAGAAACTCCACGAATTTCCAACCCAGGTACCAGAGCACCACATGGGTATGTACATGCCCGTGTCACTACCCGTGTCCTTTTGTGGACAGACTTCTCTTCCCTTACACAAGTGTAAGCCTAGCTGCCAGCACTCCCTGAGCCCAAATTGTTTCTCCTGACTCAAAAGCGCGCACGAGGGGCCTAACGCGTATTGGGATGTTACATCTCTTTAGTTTTTTGTTGGAGCCTGAAACCGGTCTCTGTGGAGTATTAGGTCCCAAAAGAGGGGTGACCGTGCACCTACTACACTCAAGTGAACAATCTAGGCACGAGAATAGGAACACAAAAGACAAACCCAAGGTCTCAGCGTGGAGGTCCCACCACATACTCGGAAGACTAACAAACCCATCCCCTCCCAAGCCAAAGACTGAGCTAATTAGGCACCTTTGGAAGGCTCTCTTTGCCGACCAAAACACCTAAGGAGGATCTCAAGATCCACTCCCTTTTAACTAGAGGTGTCACCTCGGGTCTATGTAAAATTCCCATCATCAACCCTACTAATAGCATAGCCTCGCTGAATAGTTCTACTTTACACAGCTCCAATTGGGCCGCCCACAACGTGACTCCATTGTTCTGAAAGACTATAAGCAGGCCCTCAAGGGCTTCTCGATAACTTGACCTCGGGGACCCCACGGGGCGAGTGGTTCACAAGTATAACACTCGTCTAAGACGTAAGGGATAGATCACACACACATACAATCATAGATATTTAAATTACAGGAATATAAATTCCATACTTCCGCACGCATGCCTGCAATATAAACAAGTTAGGCCTTCGAGGGCCGGCGCAAACTTGGGCTCCACCTCTGCCTCGGGGCGGTGATGTTTATCTCCTAAGAGCAAATAATAAACAACTTCCACGGAGTTTTCCTTGGGAACCCCAGAACATCACCAATCCGGCTTACACATCCGGATGGACTTAACAAAGCATGTCTAAATCCGTACTCACGCTTCCAGATACTAAATGCGATTAACTGCGGGGATATACACATCGACCCGTCAGAGAGCTCCCTTCCCCCACCCATTGATGGAGAGGGCTTCCATGCAAATATGTTAATTGAGGGCTTCACCTGCCCAAGAAGAAACTTCGTTACCCTTGACGCGTATTTGGCGGAGCCGAACGGAATATCTCGCAAGAGGCTCGGCATCTAGTGAACGTAGCTGCTGTCCATGCACGGATCCGACCTTTACTCTAGGGTCGGAGGATCAAGGCGATTTCTCCTCCATGGATTAGCTTTTCCATAGCCGAACAAGCACGATGAAGAAATTCGCAACATCAAAGTCTCGAATGTTCATGCATGTTCCTGAATAGGCATGTATGCGACATTTGCATGTTGTTCTCATCTATGGTTGGATCTCACAGATCCGGCTCTCATCGGACATTGCCTGGATCTGAATCTATGTGGTGGTCGGAACTTATAGTAGAAGGAGAAAACACGAATCTACAAATTTGAGAAGATCTGGAGCCTAGATGGAGGAGATCTCGGCCTTTGGAGTTGAATCTAGGCGGGGCACATCACCGAAGTTGGCAGTGAAGGAGATGTCCTGCTTTAGGAGTGATGTTGTCGGCCGTCCATATAGGTGAAAGAAGCAGAAAACACTCGGATCTAGAGCCGTCGGGTGGTTGTCGGCCAGATCTTGAACCGTGGCTGGAGAAAGCTTCAGGTTGAAGTTTGAAGGAGAAGCTGGTCGGAAATGGAGTTGGTGAGTGACTTGATTCGTTGGCCACAAAAGGATTCAGGCTAAGAAATAGAGGAGGGGGTAAGCAAGGTTCGGGCCTGCACTTTTTTGCCTGCGACGGGAGAGACAGAGGGGGTCGGCGTCGGGCTGCCCCTGGTGGCCGACGGGAGGGAGAAAGAGGGCGGCATCGGGTTGCCCCTGGCGGCCAACGGGAGGGAGGAAGGGGGAGGCGGTGCCAGGCTCCAGGCCTGTCGGACTAGGGTTCCCAGCCCTTCCCGATCGATCTTCTGCTCCTCTCCTCCTTTTCTTTTTTCCCTCTTTAACCTCTCCCCTCTTTACCAATATATCATCTAACATATATATATATACTATAATATATCTATATATTATAATATTATATATATATATATATATTATAATATCACAGATATATATTACACATATATAATATGACATACATATAATGTTACACATATATTTACAAACCGCCTTTACACATAAAAAACTCTGCAAGCGTGCATGAGTGCTCACATGTCCTCGAATGGGGTTGCACCAAAATGCCGCTCATAGCATTCCCCTAGCCCGCTACCCAGGGAGGATTCCACTTGGCCGGGTACGGGGTTGTACATTTGACAATAATAAATTTTGTCTTGTATTTAATCATATGTGGTTTGGGTATAGTTTGCAGGTTTACAGGTAAAAAAGAATAAGAAAATCAAGTTCTGCAACCTACCGCCGACCGCTAGTGCTACCACACGTGCTTGCCTCGATTTAATTTTGGACAAGCTCTCTATGGACTACCATGTTGTGTTATCCTTATCACGTGGCTCTAGGTCTCTCAACGATCATTGAGTCATCATGTTACCTCTAGGTTATAGCTTCGTACCGCGCCGCGATAGCTCGAAAAGGCGGAAAATTATTTATTCGGACATTTTTCCAAAACTACTGGACAGCTGTCACATCCATGCGTATAGACCTACCATTGGGCGCTATCTCTACCGCCGGTGGTAGCTTATTTTTTCAAGAGGTATAAAAGCACACGTCACTTTTCTTAAGATACAACCAAGGAGAATATTTCTTTCTAGGGTTTCGCCGCCATCTGGTGAAGAGAGAACTCTCATATCCGCAGAAGGAAAAGCATTATTTCTTCCACCCGCTTGTGATCGAAGAACTCCGGCAAACGAAATCTTCAATGACCATTTGCAGCGGATCGACTTCAACAAGAATGATATTCAAGAGTATCAATCGCGGACCGTTTCTCGGAGTAGTTCTACGTTTAAGGGAGAAACAACTTCTTAACTCTTTGTATTTTACTTTAAAATCTATTTATTGTCTAGTTGTGTGTGTGAGGGAAATCGACCGTAGGGTTGTCGAAATACGGGAAGGGTTTCGCGAGAAATCGTCCCAGTGAGGGACGTCTAGATTGGGGGATTGAGTGTGAAGAAAATCGATCGGAGGGCCATTAGAATCCGGGAAGTGTTTCTTGAAAAATTGTATCGATGAGGGACATCTATATCGGGGGATCTAGTGGGGCTCTAAGACACTTAGGGAAGGAAGATGAAAAGTCGGCTCGAATACCTTTTCGGGGGTGAAAGAGAGAGAGCCAGCCTATTGATGCACAAAATGCGCCTCTCCGTGCTCTAGAGAGGTGAACACGTTCGATCCAAGGATGCGGGGGTAAAAGGAGGTTGATAAGGAACTGTTGAGCAGCCGGTTACTTTAACGGTTAGGTTTAGCATAAGAGGCTGAGAGAAGGGAGAAGGGAAGAAGAGAGGTTGTTTGCAGCGGCAACAACAGAGTTCGCCCGCCGCGGCTTAAATGCCTCTCCTACGACGGGCTTTCCTTTGATTATGAATCAATATTATAGTTTGAGTCACTCCTTTACATGAAAAAATATAAAGGGTACAAGGGGAAGCTGGTGATGGCTAGAAAAAGAAGATGTTGAGGCTGCACGGACTGAACTGGCAAGTCGCGAAGATAGAAGTTGCTTGCCTGAATAACTAAACGTGCGAGCTATCTGTAGAGTCCGCCTAGACTAAACTGGAAAGTCGCCATGTTGGTAGTTTCCGGCCTAAAATCCTAGCCACTCCAGCTATCTGTGGAGTTTGCTAAGACTGATGGAAGGCCTCTAGTTAAGGCCGGCAGATAGGAATTTTTAGTGGCAGGGTTTGCTGCCAAGGTTGCTCCCCGATGCTTGTCCCACACAATGAGAGGTATGGGGGCCTATTTATAGGCTCGAGGAGGAGAATTTCTTGGTAAAATTACCGTTGGTATGTCTGTGAGTTGTGTGAGTAGACAAGGAGTCCGCCGAGTCAACCCTTGTTGATCTGGAAGATGGGCAGTTCTCTATTGCTTGGGAGGACACAAGAGCAGTCCGCCTCTAATTGGTGGAGAATAGGACCCATGCTTGCCTCTACCGGTCAGAGATGATTTCTTGCAGGCTAGGAGGACACCATGTCGGGGGTCTGGTGAGACTTGATCAGAAAGCTAGGCAATCTGTTTGGATAAGAACCATTGGGCGGACTGGGGTTGAGTCCGCCACCTGCTAGCATATAGAAGGCAGGTTACCCCTACTGCTGGGAGAGCTGGTGGTCTGAAGGAAAAGGTCGCCCCTATAGCTGGGTGACCTGGAGGTTTGTCTCCCACTATTGGGCGACCTGGAGAGTTCGCCCGCTGGTTGGGCCAGAGAAAAATCTGCCTCCCTTTGGACGGATAGAGGAACAGTCTTCCTCTATAGGGTGGGCATGGAGAATAGGAGCTCACCTCCATTGATTAGAGAGGTAGGCAATCTGCACCTATTGCATAATAGCACTATAGCATAGTTAGCCAGTCTAACCGCACGGCCTACAGTTGTGGACCGAGGATGCAGTCTGCCACCCCTACAGATCACACAGTTACTGCGTGGATGCGGCGCTCAGACTAAGAAGACCGCCCTAGCCACGTGGTCTAGGAGAACATAGAACTCTATCCTCCTGACTAAAAATAGGGATGAGACAGGCCGCGACCTCCATAGCTATCCTTGAGCAGATCACTACTTGAGAGCTAGCTACTTTGGGAGGGATCGCCGATTTCTGGGTGAACATAATCCCCGTTAATTTTTAAGTACCGAAGGGAACTTCAAAAAAGTAGGAGACCCGCGAAAATTATGATCAACCACTCAAAATCTAGCCAAAAAGAGACAGGAGAGAACAAGTATCTGATATCTCTCCGACTGAGAGTCTAAGAACACTTACTTTTTCTTCTACAAGGAAGAAAAGTCAGAGCAAGTGAAAGATTCCTATCTTGTGTGTACCTGAATTGGTCTTACAAATGATGAAGAATTGTGAATGCTTTCTACCGAGCTCTGCAAAATAAAGGTGAGAAGAGGTATAGAAGAACAATAGTGTAACAACCCTATCCGTCACATAACATATAGCAGTAGGTCCAGCCGGGGCCCGACGCCATATAGCACAGACTGACCGAAGGGTTACTAAATGAAACCATCCTTCCAATAACACACATCCTACACAGAGCACATTCTAATAGAAGCATTTTAAATGTTGCGAAGAAAAGAACCCCAAAGTAGGAATGAGCGTACAAATAAACAAAGTACTTGGCCTTATGGCCTTACAATAGTTTACTTTAAACAATAAGTGTCTTCCAAACATCGGCACGCAAGCTGGGCACACATGAGTATAAAAGTAAACGTTCGCATTGGCCTTCAAGGGTCGGCTCAGCAACAAGGGCTTCAGCCCGCTATTTTCCACTAGGCTCCGCAATACCTTCAAACAAAATTCCACCGCAGCGGTGGAAAACAAAGCAACGGTCAGCTAAAGCTGACCAAATTATAACGACCCCACCCAAGATTTGGTGCGGCGGTGCTCCTTTCCTGCATTTTAGTAGTATATCCAAACAATATAGTGAAAGTACAACAACATCACACTTCAGCATAGGTGTAGGCACGGACGGCCACACACCCCATACTCTCAGGGCACTTACTCGGTGAACACAATAAAATCCGTGGTCTCACCACCGCCACCATGAAGGCAAACCTCATGAGCATTATAATCTTTTTGGCCTAAGCCTAATACCCTCCATCTATACAAATGGTAAGTACCCCGTACCTTAGGTCGCTATAACTGAACCACATAGAGTGGGTACAGTTCCACCTAACCCATTGCTCACACCGCTACATCAATTTAAGCCATAGGCGCGGGTCAAGCTTCTCTGAGTCCCAAATCGATCACACAAATTTTAAAAAACCCAGTTATATGCAAGTTGGCTCCCAGGCCACCAAGATGGCAGAATCACCCTTCTGCCCAGTTTTCCGGGTGCACCTTGGAGTTAATCCCCAAGACTCCCTTTTGCAATCTACCGCGTAGAAAACCCGAAAAGCAGACAGCACAGAGTCTTCTCCAGCACTACAAGCATAATGAAAACATCACCGATCCAAACCAACATGTCCGGGTGGGCTTCACACACCATGCCTATATCCGTACTTCGAATCCGGACTCTATATGTAAAACAACAAGGACAATTCATGTCCACCCAAAGGAAAACCTCAAACTCACCGTACACTCGCGAGAGCGGGTTTCCTATTTAAAAAGGAAGAGTACTTCACATGTCTAAGAAGAGAATCTTTACCCTAGCAATTCGCTTTTGCGTCATAGAAAACTAGTAGGACGAAAAGCACCACAACGGCCTCGCCTGCACAAATCTGGACTCGGATCGAGAATTGGGGCTCTGAAGCTCCACCGGCGGCCGGATTCCTCCTTCACCTTCTTCCTTGCTCTCCCCTCTCTCTAACACTTTAGAAAGAGAAAACCTAAAGATAAATGAGGGTTTTACCCCCTATTCCCGGCCTTATAACAGAAGGACCACTCTGAACCATTGGATCCCATTTGATGGAAATGAACGGCCACGATTCGCACCTAAAACCATTAACCTGGGTAGAACAAGGCTTGTTACACGCACGTGTCACAGGCTGTGTCTCGCACTCGTCGTAAACAACTAAACACAAAACATGACATGGCCTCTGATACGTCTTTGAACACGCCCATATCAAACATGGACACGCCCATGTCATAGGTCGTGTGACCCATCGACGTTGAAAATGTCGCATCCCGAACAGGACACGGACATGTGATACGCCCGTATCACAGGCCGTATGTCAGACATGCCTTTGGACATGACGGTGTCCCAGGCCGTGTAACTCACTCGACATAGCCCGACAAATAGCCCGAGCAGGACACAGCCCTGGACACGCCCGTGTCTCAGGGTGTGTTCTCGAACTCTAAGGATCGTTGACTGCATTTCATCGACCATGCAGAAAATTTTCAAACACGTAGCAGGATACAGCCTTGGACACGCCCGTGTACTAAGCCGTGTGACCCTTATCAGGCCCAAGATTTTCCTTAAGATGCTACTAGTTCATTTCCGAGTTTTGGGGCGTTACAAATAGCTTGCAAGTACCTTAAGGGAGCATGCAAGCAGCTGCTAATCTCTGCAATTAAGAAGAGTAAGAAGAAAATATAAAAGAAAAATAACTTGCAACTACCTGAAGGGAACTTGGAAATATTTAATAATCTCTGTAAAAAGAAGAGTAATAAGCAAATATGAAAGAAAAAAACATACAAGTACCTAAAGGGAACTTGCAAATATCTGCTAATCTCTGCAAAAAGAAGTGTAAGAAACAGATATGAAAAAAAATAACTTACAAGTATCTGAAGGGAACTTGCAAATATCTGATAATATCTGCAAAAATAAGAGTAAGAAGCAGATATGAAAGAAAAATAACTTGCTAGTACCTGAAGAGAACTTGCAAATATCTGATAATCTCTGTAAAAAGAAGAGTAAGAAGCAGATATGAAAGAAAAAGAACTTGCAACTAGCTGAAGGGAACTTTCTAATATTTGCTAATCTCTGCAAAAAGAAGAGTAAGAAGCAGATATGAAAGAAAAAGAACTAGAAAGTACCTGAAGGGAACATGCAAATATCTACTATTTTCTACAAAATGAAGAGTAAGAAGCAGATATGAAGGAAATGCACAGTGTGGGTACCTGCTAAATGTTGAGGTGGTAAGGAAGATGTAATCGGATAGCAGGAAGAATATTCAGCAAACTCAGCTATCAACTGAGTAAAAGAATGGGCAGAATCGAGCAGAGATCAAGGTATAACAATAATCTTCTTGCGCAGTCAAATATGATATCAATAATATGAAATCTGGATTAGCCAGGTAGAACCACTTTGATTAGACTTCAATAAAATGGCTTGTCGACCAAGAGAACCAAATTGTTTGATTAAACAATTGGTGCCGAAAAAGAGTTCAATAAGTATAATAGAGGCATTGCCAGCGAATAAGGCTTTATATGAGTTGAGTATATAAGACGGGTATACGACGTCGCGAAACCTTCTGACTGGTCAGATTTTTCCTGTTAACCTGAAAAACGACAGTTTCAAAGAGATCTACACCCGAAGATGATCAATTAGGCTAGGTGTGCCAAAAGGTCTAAAGCATTGCTCGCCCTAAAGGATAATCAAAAGTGTAGTCTACCAAGGGAGGATTAACCGCGCTCCCCGAAAGGGCACAAAAGAGAAAATTCAAAACTCCTAAAAATGAACGATGGACACACTGCTCTCATGACTTAGGGCTATAAGCTACACTTATCAGTTAGGCAAGGTGTGCTAAGTGTCTATAGAATTGCTCGCCCCAAAAGATCAGCAATGTTGTGGTCCTCGGAAGGCACGACATGAGAGTACCTTGGAGTGTTCGACGATCACAACACTAGATGATCACAGAGACAAGGCTACACCCGGGGGCCATTGTTTTCCAAGCAATAATTATCTTAGCTGTAATGTATCCCTAATGGAACATAATAGAGCTAACACATGGGACCTCCCTTGATGCACGCTTTGTGTTAGATACCGGCTAGGATCCGAAGCCCTGAAGTCCGCCTGCACAGATTGGACGGCTCCCACTGCACATATGTGAACACTCCCCGCTATATGTGTTCATGGTGGTATTACATCAGGGACCAATCTATGGGGGGCCAAACAAGACTCAGCGATATCTCCTTGGTTCATCGATTCCTTTGGCAAAAATAAAATAGAGGAGGAGGAACTCAAAAAAGAGAAATGTGTCAGTACGGGATCTCTGACGTAAACATTTATTGAAATTAATGAAAGAGTACTTAGAAATATTCAGAACATAGGTTAGAGAAAAGTTCAATATGGAAAACAAAATCGATCAGCCATGATTGCGAAGAGCTTTTAGAACTTTGTGACGTCCATCTTCACCTCAGAATAAATTTCCAAGGGTTCCTACATCATCCGCATCAATATTTTCACCAATTATGAAGTTAAGGCTGTACAACCCCATATCCGGTGAGTAGAGGTCGATAGGAGCAAGATCGGCCAAAGTCCAACAATCTGGCTCGCCAAAGTGGGGGTGGATCGTTTGAGGGGCGAGTGGAGTGGGTCGGCTAGAACTTACCCCAGGGTCCCGCAAGCAGCGAGCGAGTGGAGTGGGTGAGCTCGCACTCACCCTAGGGGTTCGGCATGCAGCGGGAGAGTGGGGCAGGTCGGGCCCGCACTCGTCTGGGGCTGGAAGAAGCTGCGAGTGCCAGCTCAATCGAGCACTCGCCGCCCCCGGCGAGTGGAGGCTCCATAGGGCCACTCACCCAGTCTCCTATGATGTATCTTTACTGTTTTACCCCCACTGGCCTATTTATAGCCTGTTGGAATAGCAGAGTTATGCTATTGGCATACCTAGTTTGGCTGCACATAGTTGTTCTGAATAGCGGAGGTTGGTTATTTGCATGCCGTTTCCAAAAATCTATAAATAGACCCAAGGGGGTACCTAAGAAGGCATGCTTTTCTTGTGCCACGATCTTCTTGCGCTTTCTGAGATACCCTTAGCTCGTAATTTGGCTATGGAGGGGAGCGCTCTATGATTTTCCGGGTGTGTGGTGGGACCTCCATGACGAGCCCTTGGGTCAGTTCCATGTTCTTTTTCCTTAGTCGTTTGGCTCACGAGAGAGAAGGAAGTGTGCGATCACCCCTTCCCCAAGGGTGAACTCCAAAGAGATCGAGTTTTTGTCTTCAACAAAGACCATTGCTGATTTGGCTCACTCCTTTTTAGCCAAAAGGAATTTCCGCTACTTCATTGCCTTTTGAAGTAGACAGAGCAGAGTGGTCATCCATCTGGAATAAGTCACGCAATTTGCCCTACCCCAACATCTTCTCCACTAGTTAACGAAGCACTCGACAGTTTTCAGTTGGATGTCCTTTCTGTTTATGGAATTTACATTAGGGATCTGAATCTTTGGATCTCTGATCTGCGGGCTGATAAGGCTTCTTATAACCGGTCTTACCTTTCATGACTTGAATTAATTCTTGCATAGCTCTGCTCAGTTCAGATTCTGGCGAGTAATAACCCTGCTGCTGGTAAACTGAGGCTGCTTGCGGAGCTTGTGCTGGATAAGAGGGAGGAACTAATAATTGTGATCTTTGACTTTGGAAGTGACATTGTCCTGGGAAGATCCATTGATGACATCAAAAATTCCTTCACTTCCTTGCTCGCGATTGAAAATCCTTCTGAGGAGACTTTGGAGGTTTCCCATATGAAGAAGATGGATTTTTCTTTGTTACAAGCCTGGAGATGTAGATGGGATTACTCTTTTAACCTCGTATGAAGAATTTGGCAAGACTGATCATCTCCTGGTATGTCCTTGGCACTCGGACATTAGCTTTGAACTTAAGTGTCCCTTCACTTAAACCACTTATCAGAGCGACTTGGTACATCTCTATATCGACGTTTTCAATGTCAAGAATCTCTCTTTGAAAACGATCGACAAAATTAGCCCAAGTCTCATTCTCTCACTTCCTAATCTCAAATAGAGCTTCCGGCCCGCTCTTCCTCTTGGTAGAGGTAGAAAACCTGAGTAGAAGCTCTCTTCACAGATAAGCAATGGAAGCGACAGACTGAGGGCGCAGTCTGTAGAACCACACTCTTGCTCTTCCTTCAAAGGACGTTACGAAGAGCTTTCACCTGGTAGCATCGGTAAGAGTCTTGAGGGCGATGGCTGACTCAAAAGCATGTAAGTGTTCAACTTGGTCAGACTCCCCAGTGTAAGTTGGTAATCGCAGCTCTCTGAAGTGAGCTTGAGTTGGTTCTTGCAGGATACTATCAGTTTACGGTAATGGCTCTCCCTATTATCCTAGAACATAAGGAAAAGGAAAAAAATGCGGATAAGCTGTAGTTGAAAAATGAGTAGGAGAATAGAAAGAAAAGATGATGCGGGAGGAGAATTGCGGGAGCTGAAGGGTAAGGATTACTTCCCTTAAAATTAAAGAATCTTGGTTGACTTCCTCGGGCAGCTTCGCGGAAGAAGTTTTGACGAGCTATGAACTCATGATTTTGGGACCGCAAAGGGGCAATGGCCTGGCCTTGCGGATGGGTTGCTGGATAGGTCGGAGGATAGACAGGATGATAGACCGGCGGGTAAGCCAACGGATAGGCTTGTGAGTCCTCCATTCCTGGTGTTGTATTGGCTGGAGGAACTGGCGCAGCTATTGGTTTCCCCTCTAATCGTTGCATGATAAAAACTAGAGCATTGTTAATTGCTTGGAACTGCTGGGCAGTTTCCCGATGTGATTGCTCCAAGGCTTCCCAAAGAGGATCTTCACTAAGACTTGAAGGAGCGAGGTTCTCGACAGTTTCATTGTCTGACATAGCTAATGGTTGGATTTCACCGTATGTTCAAAATATGAAGGTCGTGTGTTAACTATTGATGCACAAAATGCGCCTCTCTTCGCTCTTGAGAGGTGTACACGTTTGATCCAAGGATGCGGGGGAAAAAGGAGTTTGATGAGAAACTATCGAGCAGTCGGTTACTTTAACGGTTACGGTTAGCGGTAGAGGCCGATAGAAGGGTGAAGGGAAGAAAGGAGGCCTCTTGCAGCGGCAACAATAGAGTTTGCCCGTCGCGGCTTAAATGTCACTCCTGCGACGGGCTTTCCTTTTATTATGAATCAATATTACAGCTTGAGTCTCTCCTTTACATGGAAAACTATAAAGGGTACAAGGGGAAGCTAGTGGCAGTTAGAAGAAGAAGATGTTGAGGCCACGCAGACTGAACTGGCAAGTCGCCAGGCTGGTAGTTGTCGGCCTGAAGACCTAGCAACGCGGGCTATCTATGGAGTCCACTCGAACTGAACTGGCAAGTCGCCAAGCTAGTAGTTTTCGGCTTGAAGACCTAGCCGCGTGGGCGATCTGTGGAGTCCGCCTAAACTAATGGCAGGCCGCTAGTTAAAGCCGACGAATAGGAATTTTTTGTCACAGGGTCTGGTGCCAATGTTGCTCCCCGATGCTTGTCCCCCACAATGAGAGGTATGAGTGCCTATTTATAGGCTCGAGGAGGAGACTATCTTGATAATGTTACCCCCGGTATGCCAGTGAGTTGTGCGATTAGATAAGGAGTCCGCCGAGTCTTCCCATTTTAATCAGGAAGATGGGTAGTTTGATACTGCTTGGGTGTACACTAGAGTAGTCCGCCTCTACTTGGTGGAAAAGAGGACATGTGCTTTCCTCTGCCGGTCGGAGAAGATTTCTTGCGGGCTCCGCGGACACCAAGTCGGGAGTCCGGCGAGACTTGATCAGAAAGTTAGGCAATCTGTTTTGACAAGAACCATTGGTCGGACTGAGGTTGAGTACGCCACCTACTGGTGGATAGAAGGCAGGTCACCCCTGCTGCTGGGCGAGCTAGCGATTTGAAGGAACAGGTCGCCCCTACTATTGGGCGACTTAGAGTCTTATCGCCCACTATTTGGTAACCTAGAGAGTTTGCCCGCTGGTTGGGCCAGAGAACAATCTGCCTCCCGTTTGGCGGATAGAGGAGCAGTTCACCTCTGCAGGGAAGGCATGGAGAATTGGAGCTCGCCTCTATTGATCAGAGGGGTATGCAATCCGCACCTGTTGGATAACAGTACTATACCGCGGTTAGCCGATCTAACCGTGCGGCCTGTAGTGGTGGACGGAGGAAGCAGTCCACCACCCCTACAGAACACGCGGTTACTGCGCATAAGCGGCGGTCAGACTAGGAAGACCGCCCTAGCCGCACGGTCTAGGCGGATAGATAATTCTATCCGCTCGACCAAAAATAGGGCCGATATAGGCCGCGAACTCCATAGGGATCCTTGAGCAGATCGCGACTTGAGAGCTAGCTACCTTGGGAGGGATCACCAATTTCTAGGTTAACACAGTCGGTTCGGGTATTGGATCAGTGTTGGGTATTGCATCCACAGTAACACTGATTTGAAGAAGGGTCTAGTTAAGCTAAGATGAATTGAGTCTGTATTTGATGTTTTGTTTTGGGTATGTACTTGCAGGTCTTCATTGCTAAGTACACACCAATGTCAGGTTATAGTGGGTCAGTAAACACATGAGTATATAATATATTCCTTCATTGTGTAGGACAATGTATTGACTCAAGTATAATCTCTCTATTGAGATGTATGTCTATCCCAAGTGCATGAGGAGGATCAAGGAAGGAGAAAGATTCAGATTCAGAAGAATAGAATTTTACCCAGGTAAAATTAGTCGAGTATGGTAAGGGATTCTTATCAAATTAATCGAGTATACTCGTTGATACTCATCGAATTCATCGGATATCCTTACAAGCACCCGTCTATTTCATCATATATACATATGGTAGAATTTCTAAGTCAGGAGAGACAGTTAAGTAAAATTCGTCGGGTATCATCAAGTATACTCATCGAATTCGTCGAATATATCTAACGAAACTCGCCAAATTCGTCGAATATACTTTTCGGTACACGCTGAATTCGTTGAATCATCTCGACGCTACTTTTCTAATTTTTTCAAAGGAATTTTCATCGAGTGCGTCGAGTGAGTCAACAACATCGAGTGAGTCGAGTCAAACAACCGATACTCATCAAATTAATTGAGTATACAACGGATACTCATCGAATTCGTCGAATATGAATTCATCCTAGGCGTTGAGTGGCTTGATGGGTTGAGATGAATTTCTCTAAGTCAATTTCATCGTATATCACTACTAGTTCGGCGAGTATACTCAGCTATACTCGATGATACTCGACGAAAAAGACTTGGTTTATTTTTTAGCCTGATTTTCAGATTCCGGTTTGGGTTGGACGACGAACATGCATAGTAAATTTGGCAAGTTCTGTTTTGGAAATTCTTTTATGACCGTTGTTATTGAGGATGCCTATAAATACTTAGGGTGGATTTTTCATCAACTCTAATCGCGCTAATTGCTCAAAATTCAAAATCGCCCAAGATTCCAAAAATGACCCGTTAGCTCCGTACAATTCGCAATCTTCGTTCCGCCAACGCTTGTTGTGCACGATTCGATCTTCTTCTGATTCGACCGTTGTTGAGTTCATTGATCCCAATGTCCTGAATTTGAAGGACCAACAAAACAATGTATACACATGATGTGATCTAACTTGTGTTCATGGTGAATGATTGTAGTTTGTCCTGATAAGCTATGATGGGACAGGTAGCCTAAGTGGCTAATACATGTAAGTTCTTACCTAAGTGGTGGAAAGACAGATAACTGTCAAAGTCCACAAGCTTTGAGTGAAGATCAGTCACTCAACACCAGATGACTTATAGAGCTGAGTGAAGCCTGTACAGTCAAATCCAATGTTGTGGAAAGCTGAGATAATGGCTAAGTCCACAGACATTGAGTGATGTCACGATGCCATACAATAAAAAGTTGTAAGATAGGCTAAAGTAGTAAATGCCTAAAGTTGGAATGAGCTGAAAATGTGGCTAAGTCCAGAGGCATTGAATGAAGTAAACTCACTCAATGCCATGCTACTAAAGATAAAGTTGGCTAAGTGTTTTGGTGTTGAGTGATGAAGACACACTCAACGCCATTCAGTAAAAAGGCTGTAAGTTGAACTAAGTTTAGAATTCGTCGAACTGAGTTCAGAGTTTGTCGAGCTCAGCTCACCTTTCGTCGAGCTAAGTTTAGACCTTGAGTGCTGAGTTAGTAGAGCTAAGTTTAGAATTCATCGAACTGAGTTCAGAGTTTGTCGAGCTCAGCTCACCTTTCGTCGAGCTAAGTTCAGAGCTTGAGTTTTGAGTTCGTCGACTTATTTCAGAATTCATCAAACTGAGTTCAGAGTTCGTCGAGCTCAGCGCACCTTTCGTCGAGCTAAGTTCAGATCTTGAGTTCTGAGTTCATCGAGCTCAGTTGAGATTTCATGGAGCTCAGTTAAAAGTTCGTCGAGCTCAGTTCACCATTCAACTAACTCAATTCAAAGTAAGACAGTCCAAGCCCAGTGGTTTTTAAACACAGAAAATTGGCTAAGGAAAAAATCGTTGAGTGAGGCGTACTCACTCAACGATCTCAACGCCTTTATGCAGAAATAAGTTAAAAGAAAATAGCATTGAGTGAGGCATGCTCACTCAACGCTTCAGTTACTTAACAAGAAGATATATGGCTAAGGCAGATGGCGTTGAGTGAGGGTTATTCACTCAATGCTCTCAATGCCTAGAAACAGATTTATATTCTAAGTAGTTTGGCGTTGAGTGAAGGCTACTCACTCAATGCCTAGGGACAGTAAATCTGTCCAAGTGTTTTGGCGTTGAGTGATGCTTACTCACTCAACGCCTATGCTAATATTGCTTGATTTTTTGCTAAATCCACAGCTGGTGATGTCAGCAAGTCAACAAGTCAACATATTTCAAATAAGTGGCGGGATGGCTACAGTATGTGACAAATGTTGTTGCTGACCTACTGTATGATAATTGCCGTTAAAGTAAAATTACAGCTAGTATTAAAAGTGTGGGACCCACTGCTAAAAGAGCTGTTGGGTCTCAATAAATAAAAGGAAGTGCTCTTTAAGAAAAAAGAGTTAGTGGTAGTTTTTCTTCTTCTCCGGCATTGTTGTGGAGCTAAAGAATAGGAAGCTCAAGTCAGAAAGACAAATAGTAAGCTAGCTATTGAGATCAACATCTTCAACTACAAGTTTGCTGGTGCTATCTTCAACTGCACCAGCAATAAAGCTCAGGGTGATTCTCTGAGAAAGAGATAGCAGCAAGAGCCAACCCTTGCTGCAAGAGATTCACAAATCTAGCCAATACTTTCTAAAAGAACATACACTTGAGGAGCTATGAAGAAGAAGTTGGAGCTGAACAGTTAGCTCAATTCAGAAAGGAGCAGAGAAATAGATCGTTTAGTTGCTTCCACCATAAGCCAAAGCTTCTATATCATTATTGCTGTGAAGGAGAGAGAGCTGAATCTTTGGTTTAGTTCAGAAAGAGGCAGAATAGTATTCTACAAGTTTCTTCCAGCTCAAGTGCATAAACTTGCTGCTGTGAAGTAGTTAATACTGAGGTGCACTCAGTCTAGTAAAGTTGACACAGGAAAACTCTCCTGGTGTCTTAGTGGAGGGCAGAGTCTAACTCACCCAAGGCTGATTGTCACAGAGGAATTCCTCTTGTGATCAATCAAGAAGAACATCAAGCCATTTCCATCTTGTAGGATACTTTTGGATCTTAGTGTAAGAGTGCTGGAGTACTCTGAGATTAGAGCCTAGTACCTGAAATTGTAGGGCTGAAAAGTCTGAGTTGTAGGCCTTAGAGATAAGGCTGAGGTAGGTGGTTTGAGGACCATTGAGCTATAGGAGCACTACAGGGCTCTGAGGTAGGAACCTTTATGGTTTTGAGATAGGGTTTTGAAAAGAACCTGAGTGTAAGGTTGAGGTCCTGAGGTGTAAGCTCTTTAGAGCATTTTGGAGCAGTCCCTAGTACAACAAGACAGTTAGATAGGTAGGAGGGAAAGTGGATGTACCCATTTGGGGAACCACTATAAATATTTGTGTGCTTTGTTGTGTTGTTTTCTTTGAGCAGGGTAAATCATCCTGAATACATAAATTAACCAACCACTCAAACAGCAAACTAAAAGATAAGAAAAGAACTAATAAAGAGACCAATAACCTATTCACCCCCCTCTAGGTGATTTAGTTATCCTTGAAATTTAAGACTTCCAAGTGGAATCAGAGGGAGGTTACTTAAAGAGGACTTAACAGTCTGAGTTCACCTCCAAGGATAGCTAAAAGGTTAAACTTATGTGTTCAAGGATGAACCATAAGTTGTGGAACTCTAAGGAGCAGCAAATCTGCAGAGAGGACATGATCGTCATTACGCTCTTGGCTGCTCTTGGTGATGACAAAGTCCTTCTAGATGAAAAAGCAAGAATCAGGGCCCCTCTGCCACATTTAGAGAGTGACACAAAGGTGGATGAAGATGAAGAAGGGGAATGCAGATTCCATGAACAAATATCTACACCAGAAGAAGTATCTTGCCAGGATCGTCCTGGTCAAAATAAGGTACATTCCCCATCTAGCTCATCCTGAGAGTCTGGATATGAATCCTATATAAACTCTGATGTCTCCTCATCTTGTGATGATGAGGGTCCTTTTACAGATGATGATATCAATCAATTGATTGACAATCATGCTGCCCTTCTGAAAGCTTTTAAGGAAAGCAAGCTGCTTGTTAAGGAACAAGCAGAGGAAATAGCCTCCCTACAGAAGGCTGCTTCCAAGCTGGATGAAGCTTCATCCTTCCTATGTGTAAAAGATAGGGAAGCAGCTCATCTGAAAATCATGGTAGATATCCATGTTGAGTCATTAAAATACAAGGACTCTATTATCAAGAATCTTGAGGAGAAACTTGATAGGGAGAGGAGAATTGTGGCTAACTTCTATAAGATAGATTCTATCAAGAGAAGATTTGAATTTGAGTGGATTTCTAAAGTAATCCAATCTCAGAAAAGAGGCCAAGTTCCTGTCAGGCCTCAGCCTACCTTTCACAAGATAATTATCCCTTCCAACAGGTATGGCTAAGACCCCAGGGATGGTAACTAGAGGAATGGTAATCTTCCTTGTAAGACTACAAATGCCTCTTACAATGGAAGAAGAAAGGACATGGGTTTGAGTGCTCAGAAGGCTCCTCATGAAGAAGTGCAAAAGGCCCATCCGGTACCTTTTGTATTTAATGCACCAGCTCCATCTCTCTTGAGCAAGGCAGTGGACTTTTCTAAAAATTTCCTTGCTCACACTCTGACCAAGGGTAAATCTGTCAGGATTTAAGACTTGGAATCTTCCAAGGGAACCAACAGCATGTTCTCTACAAGGAGAACTGTTGCTGATAGACCTTGAGAAAAACCAAGCTCTTATCAGGTAGGACCCACTCTTTGTCAGGCTGTGGCTAAAAAAATTTGGAACAAGGAAGCTACTCTTCCTTCTGTTATGTCTGCAGTCAACCATGCTGTCAGACCTGTTCAGAAAAGAAGATACAATATTCATGAGAGCTGGTGCTGTGGCAAAGTGGGCCACTTTGCCATAGATTGTTGGCACAACCCTAGTGTGCCAAGGGCAAGAGATAGTTTTTTTTAACAGGGCTCTTATAGGTAGACATTTGGTTTTTAAATCTAACAAGAACCTAGGACCCAAGTCAGCTTGGGTTCCTAAGGGAAGGTAATTCTATCTTGCAGGATAGTCCAAGTGGCCATAACCATTTATGGTCCTTGGACAGTGTTGTGCAAGACCCAAGTCATGATACAAGAGATGATTCAACTTATCATCATACACAAGATGTCAATGACAAGTGAAATTATTAAGGGGAGGCTCACAAAGGAAAGTCAGATAAAACATCAAATGCTAAAACTCAAAAGCAAGGTTGTTGGTATGCTCAAAGACTGTGAATCAGCATGGGCTTCAAGTCTACAGAGCAGAGATAAGTAGAATTCACCATTGTTTAATTCTAATACTTAATTTCAAAATTGTTTACTCATATATGAGATATGGTAATTGAAATAAATGACTAACAAGATGTAACAACAAAAACTCTTCTTAATAAATATGTTGTGATTTACATGTTCACCATGCCACAAATGTAATTTGTCTCAACATACCAAAAGATATATTGCATATGAAATACTAAGCTCGATAAGTATCAAAATTTGGTTGAGCCAATTGAGTTTGGGGCTAATACAATCATTTGAAATTAATGTAAGGTTATTGAAATTATGTCTAATTGCACCCCAATAGAACACATTTTAGAATGTGTACTAGAGTTCTATATTACCCCTGCAAGTTAAGTCAACACAGTTAGGGGATAAGTGAAAAATTAATTACTAAAGAAAACTTGTGTTAAGCTAAATAAGCCCACTTAACAAATATTGGGGAAAAGACGGACTGCAGATATGTGTCGGGATTCAATCCTGGCCATTGATTAAGATTAAACAAAAAACATGGATTAGTGGCTTTCCGCCTTCTTTTTAGCAATACCTATAAATAGAAGGGCTTGTTCAATAAGCCAAGTCACTGATCCTTAGCCTCTCCCACCAGCATTCGCTAAATCGACAGGAAGCCGCTTTCGCTAGTATTCTCAAAATTCTCCAAAGAAATGTCGCCCAAGGGACCGGATTTCCTCTTCGAAGGAGCAGAGGTGGTTCGAAATGAATTCGTTGATGCTCCGGAAGAAGTTCAGCAAGTGCTTAATCTTCTACATAAATCTGACCTAGCCTTCGTCTTGACGGAACCCTGTCTTCTATGGAAGAGTACTGGAGTTATTTTCCAATGCCAAAGCGGATGCTTCGGCTGGTAAAATTAAGACCATAGTAAGCGGAAAGAAGATCAAGATAACCCACAGAAGGTTAAGCAAGGCTCTACAACTGCCAAAGCTCTCTACAACTTAGGATGAAGAAGAGCTATTACTGGACAATGAAAAATCGATAATGAAATGGTGTGGACTTTTCAAGCACACAACCAGATAAATTCAAAGGAAAGAACACAACCTGAGAGGCAAGTTCCTAGCCGATATCATTGGGAAAGCTCTGATATGAAAAACAGGCTCCCATGAAAAATCTCAAAAAGGATGTTTGAACTAATTGCTAGGGTCATACTGTCCAAGAGAACTGATTGGGGACGAGTGATGTTGTAAAGAATAAAGGACTGCATGACTGAACCCAATTTGGGGAGAATCCTGTCACTATTTCTGCGAGAAACTGCTCCAGAAATTCTGAATATTAAACATGGTGCAAGAATACACCACATAAGAAGGATGGACATCAGGATGCTTGAGAGATGGGATAGGGTCCTTAAGTTCCGTTGTCCAAAAGCTGTGGAGAGAAAAGGAAAGAGAATTGCTGCTACAGAGCCCAGCTCCTCTAGCAGCGAATTTGAGGATGAAGAGCCTCATGATCCTGATCTATCTTCATCTGCTGAAGTGTCAAGGAGGGACATGAATATCCAGGTATCCTGCCTCATATGATCTTACCCCTCTTAGTCGTGTGAGCAGACTAGAGTCAAATTCTGTTCCTAAAGTGGATGAGATTGTTGCCAAGTTAGCGGGATTTGCTGGAGAGGAAGGAGATGATTTTACTCCAACCAAGGATGTTGGGAAAATAGAAGAGGAAATTGCTAACAAAATATCTACAGAAATGGATGATGATGCATCCAGATTGGAAGATGAAGATTGGCTTATACCTATGTCTAAATATGAGGAACTATAAGATAAAGTATTGGAAATTCCTAGTGCTGAGGGAAGGATTGCTCAAACTGAGAGGGAGCAATTGATGGAAGAGATAATGCATGATACATAATTTGTAGGGGATCAACTAAAGGTTCCTCCAATAGAGGTTGCTGCTGCTGACCTGCATGCAAATGAAAGCATGGCAGAGTTAGAGGTGGAGATACAATCTGATATCCCTGCTTGTGAAGTGCATGATCTAGTTTCCTCAGAATAAGAGGAAGAGGAATGTAGTCAAGAGAAGGAATAATCCTCAGCTCATACAGTGGATGACCCCGCTCTAAGAACAGGGGTCAGGCAAGTCTAGCAGACCCAAAATGAAGGCACACTAGCTAGAACAGATAAAATCTCACCAATGCTCCTGGCCTAGGTGAAAAGCTTATTAGATGAGCAAAGAAGATCCCTTAAAATTTTGTAGATTATGCCTTAAAGAACATCAGGAATGAGATGGCTATAAAAGTCAAATCAATACAATTTGAAGTAAACTTTCTAAAGGGTGAAACTGTGAAGTTTTTCACCAAGGCTGCACCAGCTGTCGACTATACAATGAATAAGCTAGATGAGGCAAACAAGAATGTGATCATTACCATACAAAATCAAGACATTCAGGCCCAGAACTCACTGGTTGTTCACAATGCTACCCATATAATTGCTCAATAAGCAGACTGCTGCTATACTAACCAAAGCAGATGAATGCACCAAACTGCTAAATGACAACTTACTGGTGGTCAAAAATAAGGTCATTGCTGGAGTTAATCACCTGGAGCTCAGGAGATCTGAAGCTAGCACCTCCCAGACTACTCAAGTAATTGAAGAAGTTAAAAAGGAGGAGAGAAATGTCATTAGAACAAATACTGAGAATATGGCCTGGGATATAAATGTTGTGAGAGGCTCATTGGGAATGGAGCAACTGCAATATAGTAACATCCCAATGATGCCTGACCATGTACATGAATCTTTGAACAATATGTATAGTAGTGAAGCCCAAGTTGAAGATAATCAAGAATATGTTCATTACATTGAAGAAGGTGACAATGCTAATGCTCAGTGGGGAGAGAAGACTATATGTGCTCAAAATCCTTCCTTCATCCCCACAGTAGACCAGTCACTGCAGGTCAAAGAAGAATCACTGATGATGCTGAAGAGGAGGACAGGCTAAGGAAAAAGAGATATAGAGAAGAAATGGAACCGAGGCCTGATTTCGAGCAGTGGAGCCCAAAGTCCAGATCTATTATTCTTCTTGCTTGGGAATAGGTCAAGAATAAGAAATCAAATAGAGGTAAATGGTATAGCAAGATTGAATGGGATAAAATGGAAAAGAGAGACACATAAAGAAGGATTTTCTAGACGAACAAATAGGCAAATCATCTCACTCCTGATGCTATTGCACCATCTAAATACTTTCCCAAGCCATTAGGCTATTTTGAGAGACAAAAGGATAAAGCGAAAGCTGGAGATACTAAGGCTAAGGCTGTTGATGAAGCTGATAAGAAAGGAAAGAAGATAGCTGGCGATGATTACATGCCGGCAAAGAAATCTAGAGGCAGTGGAATTATGATAAGGGAACCTGAAACATAAAATGTTTCAGGTTCTGCTTACAGGGCTAGGGATGAAACACTGTACTTATATTATTTAAACATCTATTCTCTATATGATTAAATAGAACAACCATTTGCTATTATCTGTCTAACTCATCTTTTGTTATGATTTTGACTTATCTGCTATATCATTTGATATGTCTATAATTTTTCTGAATTATGCTGTGATGATATGTATTTATAATATGAGTATGTTAGTGTATACATTGGTTTAGGTTTTGACTTCTTCAAATAGGGGGAGATTATTGGGTCCATTGATCCTAATGTCCTAAATTTGAAGAAGGACTAGCAAAACAATGCTTACACATATTATGAGCTAACTTGTGTTCAAGGTGAATGATGCAGTTTGTCCTGATAAGCTTGATAGGATTGGTAGCCTAAGTTGCTAAAAGTAGTTAAGTTCTTACCTATGTGGTGGAAAGACAGATAACTGTCTAAGTCAATAGGCATTGAGTGAAGATCAGTCACTCAACACCAGATGACATATAGCGTTGAGTGAAGCTTATACAGTAAAAGACAAGGCAGGGCAAGCCGAGAAAATGTCTAAGTACACAGACGTTGAGTGAAGTCAACTGACTCCACGCCATACAACAAAAATCTGTGAGATTGATTAAAACAGTAAAAGCCTAATGTTGGAATGAGTTGAAATGTGTCTAAGTCCACAGGCGTTGAGTGAAGTCAACTCACTAAACTCCATGCTCCTAAAGTGAATGTTGGCTCAGTGTTTTGGAATTGAGTGATAAAGACACACTTAATGCCATTCAGCAAAAAGGTTGTAAGTTGAACTGGTTGAACTAAGTTTAGAATTCATCGAACAGAGTTTAGAGTTCGTTGAGCTAAGCTCACCTTTCATCGAGCTAATTTCAGAGCTTGAGTTCTGAGTTCGTCGAGATAAGTTCAGAATTCATCGAACTAAGTTCATAGTTCGTCGAGCTCAGCTCACCTTTCATCGACCTATGTTCAGAGCTTGAGTTCTCAGTTCATCGAGCTAAGTTCAGAATTCACCAAACTGAGTTCAGATTTCGCCGAGCTCAGCTCACCTTTCGTCGACCTAAATTCAGAGCTTGAGTTCTGAGTTCATCGAGATCAGTTGAGATTTTGTCGAACTGAGTTCAAAGTTCATCGAGCTCAAATCACCATTTGTCAAACTCAACATAAAGTAAGACAGTCCAAGCCCAGTGGTTTTTAAACACAGAAAATTGGCTAAGGCAAAAAGCATTGAGTGAGGCGTGCTCACTCAACGCTCTCAATGCCTTTATGCAGAAATGAGTTAAAAGCAAATAGCGTTGAGTGAGGCATGCTCACTCAACGCTCTCATTGCTTCAGTTGCTGAAGAAGTGGATATATGGCTAAGACAGATGGCGTTGAATGATGGTTGTTCAATCAACTCTCTCAACGCCTAGAAATAGATTTATATTCTAAGTAGTTTGGCGTTGAGTGAAGGCTACTCACTCAACGCCAAGGGAAAGTAAATCTGTCCAAGTGTTTTGGCATTGAGTGATGCTTACTCACTCAACGCCTATGCTAATATTACTTGATTTTTGGCTAAGTCCACAGCTGGTGACGTCAGCAAGTCAACATATTTAAAATAAGTGGCGGGATGGCTACAGTACGCAACAAAGGTTGCCACAGACCTACTCTATGATAGTTGGCATTAAAGCAAAATTACAGCCACCATTAAAAGTGTGGGGCCCACAACTAAAAGAGTTATTGGGTCTTAATAAATAAAATGAAGTGCTCTTTACAGAAAAAGAGTTAGTGACAGTTGTTCTTTTTCTCTAGCATTGTTGTGGAGCTAAAGAACAGGATGCTCAAGTCAGAAAGACAAAGTGTAAGCTAGCTGTTGAGATCAACATCTTCAATAGCAAGTTTGCTGGCGCCATCTTCATCTGTACAAGCAAGGAAGCTCAGGGTGATTCTCTGAGAAAGAGATAGCAGCAAGAGATAACCCTTGCTGCAGGAGCTTCACAGATCCAGCCAATACTTCCTAAAAGAACATACACTTCAGGAGCTGTGAAGAAGAAGTTGGAGATGAGAAGTTAGCTCAGTTAAGAAAGGAGTAGAGAAATAGATCTGCTAGTTGTTTCCAGCAAAAGCCAAATCTTCTACATCATTGTTGCTGTGAAGAAGAGACAGATGAATCTTTGGTTAAGTTCAGAAAGAGGCAGAATAATATTCTATAAGTTTCTTCCAGCTCAAGTGCATAAACATGCTGCTGTGAAGTACTTAGGACTGAGGTGCACTCAGTCCAGTAAAGTTGACATAGGAAAACTCTCCTGGTGTCCTAGTGTAGGGCTTAGTATAACTCGCCCAAGGATGATTGTTATAGAGGAATTCCTCTTGTGATCAATCAAGAACCACATCAACCCATTTCCATCTTATAGGATCCTTCTACATCTGAGCTGTAGGAGTGTTGTAGTACTCTGAGATTAGGGCCTAGTGCCTGAAATTGTAGGGCTGAAAAGCCTGAGTTGCAGGCCTTTGAGATAAGGCTGAGGTAGGTGGTTTGAGGACCACTGAGCTGTAGGATAACTGTAGGGATCTGAGGTAGGAACCTTTGTGTTTCTGAGGAAGGGTTCGGAAGAGAACCAGAGTGTAAGGCTGAGGTCCTGAGGTGTAAGCTCTTTGGAGCATTTTGGAGAAGTTCATAGTCCAACAAGACAGTTGGATAGGTGGGAGGGAAAATGGATGTACCTAGTTGGGGAACCACTATAAATATCTGTGTGCTTTGCTGTGTTGTTTTCTTTGTGCAGGGTAAATCATCTTGAAAGTAGAAATAAACCAACCACTCAAGCAGCAAACAAAAAGATAAGAAAAAAACTAATAAAGAGACCAATAACCTATTCACCCCCCCCCCCTCAAGGTGATTTAGCTATCCTTTAAATTAAAGACCTTAAACCGTGTCTTTGCAATCTGAAGGCTTCTTTTCTCCTAGATCTAGTCGATTCAAGATTCAAAGTCTTCAAGATTTCTGATTCTACCGTGTTCTCCAAGATATTCAAGTTTGACCTTAACAAAGAACGAAGAATAGCAGACTTCAGATCTTCTCAAAATTTATTTGTAAATCTTTTGTGTAATTTTCGTTTACATTTGTAGGAGATTTATCTCCGACAAGTAAATCCATTTATGGATCGAGTTGCAGATCCATTTGTGGATCAAGTTATAGATCTGGTTATGGATCGAGCTGTAGGAGAGGTTGTTCAGCGAGTTATAGGAGTCTCGGCTCTGTGGTGTAATTTTTGTTGAAATCTGAGAAAGGTGAAGTAGTCGAATCTAGACCTTCATGGTAGATAGGAGAGGCAGGACAGTGGACGTACCCAATACGGGGAACCACTATAAATCTATATGTTCTATGTGCTCTAAAATTTTAAAGTATTTTTATTCTGTGAAAAAACACAGACATCACCTATTCACCCCCTCTAGGTGATTTAGGTATACTCTAGATACTTTCAATTGGTATCAGAAGGGTGTTGTTTGGTATAAGGTTATCATCTTGAAGAAGATCCCATATCTAGCGGCAAGTGATTCCACTCTGTATCCATGGACAAAAGCAAGGACAAGTCTTCTATGAAGTTACGGGTGTGCACCAAAAAGAACTTTCCCATGTGGAAAGAATGAGACTGATTCTTCATGGAAGCAGCAGATCCGAGGATTTTTCAAATTGTGGGAGAAGGACCTCATATTCCGACACAAGCCTCTGTACTTAATCCAGCAATCATGATCTCTAAGAAGTTGATGGATTTAACCAAGGACGAAATTGCCTTGGTTTCCCTAGATAAGAAGGCGAAGAACATTATCGCAAGTGCAGTGGACGCTTCTATGCATAAAAATTTATTCAACTGCAAATCCGCTAAGGAGATGTGGGACTGTCTAGTTGTTCTCATGGAAGTAACCTAAGAAGTCAGAGAAGATCGCAAATCATTGTTGAATCAAGAGTACGAAGCATTCTGTAGGGATCAAGTGATACTATTGCATACAGCTTCAAGAAATTCTCCAAGATTGTCAACGGTCTCAGAAACTATGGTCGCACCTTCACTAATGGTGAACTAAATGATAAATTCCTCAAATCCTTAGTAAAGGATTGAGATACTAAAGTTGTAGCCATTATGGAGTTTGGGAAGTTGCCGAAGATTGACCCCCAGAACCTCTTCGGAAAGCTGCTCTCCTACGATCTTCAAATGAATACAAGAAAGACGGAGGAGCAAAGCAGCAGGACCTCAAGCAGAGATAATTCTGAGCCTAGCACGTGTCACTAGTAAGGACACAAGCTCCAAACTCTCCAGAAGACTCTGAGCCTTGTACGTCAAGCTCCAAGCTATCTGATGGAGAATTTTCACTCATCTTCAAGCAGTTCAAGAGACTGCTCAGCAAGAGGAGAAAAATGAAGAATCAATATACCTCAGCTGACTTCAGAAGATCACATTGTGATGGTGATTTATCCAAGAAAAGCTACAACAAAGAGGATAG
Source organism: Platanthera zijinensis (assembly GCA_039513925.1). Lineage (NCBI taxonomy): Eukaryota > Viridiplantae > Streptophyta > Magnoliopsida > Asparagales > Orchidaceae > Platanthera > Platanthera zijinensis. The sequence continues at coordinate 167,955,899 of CM077092.1, forward strand.
GTATAAATCTAAATGGAACAAACATTCTTCCTCTGACGTTGTATGTTATTGTTGTAATAAGATAGGACACATGATTATGGATTGTCTATATAAGACGAAGGAAGGATCCAAGAAAGAAGAGAAGAGATCCTTCAAGGGCAAGAGGAAAGAAGAAAAGATCTTCGTACCCAAGAAGTCCAAGACTCTCAGCGATAGTGACTCGTGTGAGTCTAGTTCAGAGAATGAGGAAGCTTACTTAGGGATTATTGCTAGATCATACGAGTAAGTAGGTGACTCTGAGTATCATGGGAAGATAAACTCGAAAACGATACTCTCTGAATCAGAAACATCAGTTAAGGGTCATGAAGGCTATTCTTCTGAGAAAGACGATTCCGACTTGATGCCTCAGCATCAAGAACTATTGAAAGCTTTTGACAAATGGAGCAAGGTAGTCAAAAAGCAAGCAAAAGAGATGGCCTCCCTCAAGGAAGTGGAAACAAGCCTGGAGGAGGAACTTGCAAAATTATTTCCTCTCAGAGATAAAGTCCACTCCTTGAAAGAGGAATCGAAATGTCTGGCTGAGACATTAAGCCTTATGGAGAAATACTTAGATGAGCTAGAATAAAAGCTATAGGTGGAGAAAAACTTGTTGAAAGCTACTCCAAGCCGATAAATGTTCACCCTCTCATCGATGAGTTTTCCACTCCAAAGAAGGGTAGTGGTCTTGGCCATATAGTTGAAAAAGGCAAAGCTGCTAAGAGAGCTGCCACCAAAGGTAATGGGAAGGCACCTCAGACTCAACCCACCTTTAAGAAGGTTTTTTTCCACAAATAAAAATCACTTTGAGATGTCCTATAGGCATTATGCTAGGCCTACCTATGTGGAGCCTAAGAAGCGCTATCAAGGATAAACTTGTCCCCGAGACTTTGGGGCAAGTGTTTTAAGGCTCCTTACGAAGAAGTAACTCTACAAGAGTATAGACCTTATATTCATGGACATAATTTTAAGAAGTCACTGAAAGCTAAAACTATCGTACATAAGGCTAATGTAACTAAGAAGCCTTATGTGTGTTGCAATCAGGAGGCTTCAGCCTCAAAGTTTGTAGCCCCTACTAGACCTCCAGTACAAAAGGTAAAGCAGGAATACTAGAGAAGGTACAATAGGTTTGACTGTTGGTGCTGCGGCAAAATTGTTCATTTTGGCGCAGATTGTTGGTTTAACCTGCTAGTTTTGAATCTCCACGAGTTAATAGTGCGAGACTGACCACTAACAATATTAATGTTTCTATTGCTGTCAAACTAACGAAAAACCCACGACCCAAATATGTTTGGGTTTCTAAGGTAAAATGATTTATGGTTGTATGTATGTCCAAAGGCCAATAAAACTTCGATCTAGTATTTTGACAGTGGATGCTCTCGGCATATGATTGGGTCAAGAAGCCTACTACAAGAATTCACCCCAGTCGAAGACAGTCCAAAGGTCATCTTTGGAGGGTCAAACAGGGGAATAACTAAAGGCTACAGTATGATTTTCAACGGGATAGTCTCATATACAGACGTTGATTATTTTGAAGTATTATTGCATAATCTGATAAGCATAAGTCAACTATGTGACAAAGGCTATATCATTGAGTTCTGCATGGATAAGTGTTTGATAAAATCGTCTGCAAATTCAGAGACGATCTTAAAATACACTCGGAGTAGAAATATCTTTTGTTTAAACTTTTTATGTTTAGATAACTCTACTGTAGTGTGCTTTTTGGCTAAAAATAGTGCGTCTCTTTTTGACCAATGACACATGAGATTAGCACATATTAATTTCAAAACAGTAAACTTGTTATTTTCTCACAACTCAGTGTGTGATGCCCCGAGCATTAATTGCATCAAAGAGATTCCATGTCACGCATGCAAGATGGGTAAGAAGATAAGGGCTAACTTAAGGGAATTTTTGAAAAAGATTTCTCTAGGAGTTTGTATTTACTCCATATAGATTTATTCGGTCCAATGCCAATTCATAGTTTAGGAGGTAAAGTATATACGTTGGTAATTGTTGATGACTACTCTCGCTTTACTTAGGTTTTCTTTCTGAAACACAAGTAAGACACCTTTGAGTCTTTCAATAATTTTTTCTGACAAATTTAGAATGAACTAAACAGCTCAGTGGTCAAAATCAGAAGTGACATCGGAACAGAGTTTATGTTTGGTGCCATGACAGAATTTTATGGAAGTCAAGGTATCTTTCATGAGTTTTCCTCCTCGCGTACTCTACAACAAAATGGAGTTGCTGAGAGAAGGAATAGAACCCTAATTGAAGCATGTATAACTATGTTGAATGACGCTTCACTACCAGAGTACTTCTGGGCTGAAGTAGTCAACACAGCTTGTCACGTGCAAAAAAGAGCACAAATCAACAAACTCCATCGTATGACTCCCTATGAACTATTGAAGGGAAGAAAACTGGCGGTGTCCTACTTTAGGATCTTTGGTAGTAAATGCTTCGTACTTAATAATGGGAAGTATTACCACATGAAGTTTAGTGAAAAATGTTTTGAAGGTATTTTCGTAGGTTATAGTAGCCATAGTAAGGCGTATAGGATTTTTAACAAGAAAACCCTTGTGGTAGAGGAGTCCATTAATGTTGTATTTGATGAGACAAGCATGCTCCATAACAGCTCATCTAGTATCCATAGTAAGGCGTATAGGATTTTAAACAAGAAAACCCTGGTGGTAGAGGAGTCCATTAATGTTGTACTTAATAATGGTTTGTCTCATTACCGGTGCAGAAATGACAAAAGCCCAGCTACTGCCAGTGCTAGCCCAATTGCTGGGCAATAGCTCACTGAGAGCTTTGCCAAATAAATCATCCTTGCTACCGTCATGCGATTATAACCTACCGCCACACGGTAAATGATGTGTCGTGTCAACACGCCGCTCTTGATGCTCTCGACACCTGACGCTACTGCCATGTGTTATTGCTACCGTCATGCGGTACCTACCTAAGAGCTCTTCCAAATAAATTGGCCATGCTACTGCCAGCGATAACCCTACCACCAGGAGGTATCTCACAGAAATCATTTCCAGTCTCAGGAAACTTAAGGGAATTACAAATCTCCCCCACTTAAATAATTTCGTCCCGAAATTACATATGGCAGTAAAATAGTGGAGTATCAATATTATAAGAGTATATCTCAAACAAATAGCTCGGGGAACTCCGCCCTCAATGGTTTTCTCCCGCTCCAAAGATAGCTCCTCACAACCATACTTGCCCCAACAGACCTTGACCATCCTGATAGAATTATTTCGAAGTTGCTTGACTTTCGATTCTTCGATACGAATGTGGTTGACCTTTGTTGAAAAACCACCATCAATCGGCACCTGGTCCACAATAACCACATGCGTAGCTCCAGCGCTGCCTTCTGCAATACTAAATGTGTAATATGTCGTGTAGACCACTTAGCCCCGTTGAAATCTTCAATCGATAGGCGATTTCACCAATGCCCTCCAATATCTCAAGCGGCCCAAGGTATCTCAGACTTAGCTTTTTCAAGCGTCGAATCCTTGATATGCCTTTGAACAGTTTAATCTTCAAATACACCCAATCGCCTACGACAAACTCGATATATCTATGCTTGGCATTATAATACTTGGCCTGCCTATCCTGATCGATCAACAACTGCTCCCGAATTGCGCAAATAATCGAAGTGGAATCTTCAACTTCCTTCCGCTTAAACTGCTTTGATTCGCCCGTCTTCAACCAAGACAAGGGAGTACGACACTTCCTACCATAAAGGCCCTCAAAGGGCGCCATTTGAATACTTTCCTAGAAGCTGTTTTATAGGCAAAATCGATCATATACAGGTGATCCTCCCACGTTTACAGAAATATAGGGCCCACATGCGAAGCATGTCCTCAATCGTCCTGTTTACCCTCTTTGTCTGACCATCCATCTGCGAATGAAAGCCTGTACAGAACTTTAGTTTGGTACCTAACAGTTCATCTATAAGCATCCAATCATTAAACGTGAAGCGCCAATCTCGGTCACCAACGATGTAACGGGGCACACCGTGCAATCATACAATATTATCCACGTAAAGCTTCGCCAGCTTTTCCACTAAATCATCCTTCCTATTCAGAATGAAGTGTGACACTTTCGTTAAGTGATCAAACAATCACCCAGATGGCATCGTTCCCCTTCTCCTATCTCGACAAATAATGGAAGAAACCCATAGATATGTCGTCAAACTTCCATCCCGTTATAGGTAGAGACTTCAAAAATCTACTGGGCTTCTGACATTCGGCCTTCACAAAGGCACATGTCTGACACTTCACCACATATAATGCTACATCTTTCTTCAATACTGGCCAGTACAATACCTTTTTCATGTCTTTAAACATTTTTGTGCTCCCCGGGTGAAACGAGTACTTGGTGAAATGTACCTCGTACAACAACGCTTCCCATAACTTGTACACCTTTGGGATGCAGAATCGACTGTTTCTCCATAATAGGTAATCTTCAACGGTAAATCTGGCATTTTACCCATCCAAAGACTCTGCCATGTAGCATTTCCTACTATCATCTAGCTTCATCGCCTGTCGAATTCGGTCAGCGAGGTCATACTGCACCGCTGTCCAGTTCAATCGTGCTTCAGCACTAGCCCTCCTATAACCACAAGAGATTTCCAAGGCCTCCAAATATCGAAGAAGATGCTTGTCAAGCATCTATATCCAATTGGCCTGTGTGGGAACCCTGCGACTTAACGCATCCGCAACAGTGTTACCTTTGACAGGAACATAATGAATCTTGAAGGTGTAGTCCCCAAGGAACTCCATCTAACTCCGCTGGCGCATGTTCAAGTCCTTCTGATCTAACATATATTTCATGCTCTTATGGTTTGTATAAACATCTACCTTCACTTCATACAAGTTTCTCTATAGTTTCAGAGCGAATATCACGGCCGCCAACTCCAAATCGTGGTCCAGATAGTTCCTCTCATGCACTTTCAACTTGCATGAGCCATAAGCTATCACATTCCCGTGTTGGAGCAAAATGCAGCCTAAGCCGCTCCCCGAGGAGTCGCTATAGATATTATATCCCTCTATACCACATGGTGAGCATAGAATAGGCACCGTAGTTAGACGACTTTTCAATTTTCAAAAGCTTGCGCACACGCTAGCGACCAAACAAACTTCTGATCCTTCCTTGTTAGGGTAGTGAGGGGTAACACTATCCACGATAAGCTCTCTACGAAGCTCTTGTAGTATCCGAAAAGCCCTAGAAAACTATGGACTTCTTCCACATAAGATAATACAGGCCACTCCTGTATCACCACAATCTTCTCTAGATCTACCGTGATTCCCTCTCCACTAACAATATGACCAAGGAATGCTACCGAATATAGCCAAAACTCACACTTATAGAACTTGGGGTACAGCTGATTGCTACTCAAGGATTTCAACACTATGCGTAAATGATCCACATGATCTTCCATAGACTGAGAGTACACCAGGATGTCGTCAATAAAGACTATCGCAAACTGGTCCAAGTACTCTCTTAACGTCTATTTCATCAAGTCCATAAATACGGATGGTATATTCGTCAGTCCAAATGGCATGAAGGTGAACTCATAATGCCCATATTGAGTACTGAATGTTGTCCTGGGAATATTACTTTCCCTGATTCTCAACTGATAATACTTGAATTTCAGATCTAGCTATGTGTACAAAGTCGATCCAACAAGCTTGTCGAACAGATCATCGATCCTTAGAATCGGGTACTTATTCTTCTCTGTTAGCTTGTTCAACTCCCAATAATCGATGCACAACCGTAAACTTCCATCCCTCTTTTTCACAAAGAGGACTGGCGCGCTCTAAGTTGACAAACTTGGACGCACAAAACCTTGCTCTAACAGTTCATAAAGCTGTACTTTCAACTATGTTTTTTTCCTCGATGTTAAGCGGTATGGGGATCACTAGACAGGTTTAGCACTAGCACCAACTTGATGGTGAAATTGATCTCTCTCTGAGGTGGAGCTCCTGGGATATCTTTAGGGAAAATGTACGCAAACTCCAATACCATGGAAACACAAATCAAACAAGGCTTGGGTTTCTTAGCCTCCAACAGAGAGATGAATAATTTCACACCCTCACGAATGGCTTTGACTTCTTGAAGAGCAAACATCAACGACTTTCTCGGTCCCTTCATACTAGAGAAGGTAGTTTCACAATCCGTATTCAACCCTAGTTTGACCATCTTAAGACTGCAATCATTGTACGCTTGTTTCGCCGAGAGATAATCCATGCCAAATATCACATCAAACTCTATTATCGGTAGTAGCGACGCTTCTAAGTAAAACTCTTGACTTCCAATCAGCACCTTATGCAACAGACTCTATCTATGTGCATCGAACACCCGTTAGGCAACATCATATCTAATCTATCCTTCGTCGTAGAGGAAGGCACTCTGATATGCCTTTCGAAATCTTTTGACAGGAAGGGGTGCGAAGCTCCAGTATCAAACAGTGCTCTCACTGGACAGTTCAAGATTAAGACAAAGCCTAACACAAACAAATTATATACAAGCAATGCACAAGGTATCAAGTATAAAAAGCAGTAAATACTGTATCGTAACTCATACATGTTACAACATCACTTTTCTTGATGGCCTCCTGCTGGCCAAGGTTGTAGACCCTAGGTTTTTTTTGAGCATGATGGGATGCGGTTGACTCCACCGCCTTCCCCTTCTCATTATAAGATGCTCCTACATTCTTCTCTGACTTGCCACCCCAACACTCGCAGGCAATATGTCCTGGCTTGCCACAATTATAACATTGAATTGGGCCTCCTCGCCCAAACACTGCTCTAGAAGTAACTGATGAAGAAGCTGGTCCAGCATATTTAGGCTTCTTGTTCCACTTTCGGTATGCAAACATAGATTAATTTAGTACATTAAACACCGTCCTCTTTAGCGCCGAGTTATTTTTATTCTGCATGAGCTTTATGTCCTGCTCCAGAGCTCGAGTTGTATTGACCAGGGTCTTAAAGCCCTGCGTTATTGGATATAAGAGCAATAACCTCAGATCTTCACACAGTTCTTAATAGAAACGGTTGGTCTTACGCTCCTCATCAGCAAAGATAGATCTTACAAATCACCCAAACCTCGTAAACTCATGTAAGTAATCATCTACACTACTGTCACCCTGAGTCAACCTCTAAAACTATTACTCCAAAGCAATTTTCTATGCTTATAGGATATACCGTGCTAGAAACAATCTTGAAAACGCATTTATCGTGATGTTTGTGAGTTGTCTCCCGACAAAGTGATGTATCTCTAATTCATCCAACCATAATCTTACTTTACCGTCCAAAAGGAATGTGGCTATAGTAACCTTCTGCCACTCCTCAGTCTCCGTTGTCGAAATGAATCTCTTAACCAGAGAGAGTCAATCCTCAGGTTGCATTGGGGTCCCAGTCCCCATAAACATTGGAGGGTTAAAGCTCACAACATGCTTTAGTTACTTTTTTGTCGCTCTTCTTTGCACTACGGGCTTTGCTGCTGGCTGATCCACCACTATATTTTCGGCTATGCCAAGCGATATTAAACCAATTCAGGAGCAGGGGTTGTACTTGCCTCCCTAGTTAGGCATTTATCATGGCGAATACTGCTTCAGCTACCAAATTATGGTTTCAGCAAAAGGAGGGGTCGCAAGCACATCATTAGGCGCACTACTCTCTGTAGAGTACTGATGTTGGGACTTCTATGCACCACTCCTAGTCACCTATAATCGTAAAAAACTCAATTAGGCGACCAAACATAATGCTAAAAGTAATCATAGGAACACACCGGTTGCTCAAACATGTGTATTTTCATTCCTAAGTGGACATTCATGGGTTATTTCATGTTATAACGGTAACGCACATACATGTGATCACCACCCATTAAAAGAATTCGCCCACGAATTCAAATAAGAAAGACTGACACCAGAATTTGATACCAAATTGTAACACTCCCCATCCGTCACATAGGATATAATAGAAGGTCTGACTAGTGCCCCACGCCATATTCTACGGAGAGTCAGTGGAGTTATGTATTGAAACCATAATTCAAACACCCATCTTACTCAGAGTGAATTCTAGCGGAAGTATTTTAAGATTGTAACAAGAACCCAACCACAATAATGTCCACTAAACCAAACAAGAATGAAAAGATGAATACACAAATGTTACGGCCTTAAGTCCTTACAAGTTTTCCTCAAATAATATTGTTTTACATACTTCAGCACGCAGGCCAACCACACATGAGTAATAAAAGGAAACACACTTCGCTTTGGACTTCGAGGAATGACTTCGCAATAATGGGCTTTAGCCTGCTATTTGCCACTCGGCTCAGTTGTACCTACATGAGGATATTCCACCCAAAATGTGGCAAACAATGAAACAGTCAGCATTAACAGACCAAATTATAACGACCCCACCCCTCACTCGGGGGTGGCGGTGCTCCTTCCCTGAAGGCATTTAGCATATATATATATACGTGCAACTTAAGCACCATTCATCATAGACGTTGGTACGACCGACCACACGTCCTGTGCACTCAGTGAACAAATACGGTGTGCTGAGATTCAAGCCCCACCTCTATCCCCAAGACGACAACTTTGAGCATTTCCAGTCTTTTCGGCCTGAAGCCATAGACTCACCCTATCCTACGACAAAGTCAAGTTGAGATTCAAGCCACCGACTCACTCCAAGCTGATCGTCAAAAGGTTGGGTACAATATATCTTTTCCTATTTCTCAATTTGTCAGTAACAACAAGCAACGACGTGGGTTGGCCTCCCCTTTCCAATTCAAAACAGTACATATCTCGTATATGTACTAAGTCTAGCTCTCACGGCCACCTTAGCTGGGCCCCTCAGACTCCCAGCTCATCACAATTGCCCCAAAGTATCCAAGAGATAGATTTAAACCACAATGGCCCCAAGTATCCAAGATACAGGCCTCACAAACAAATGCTCACTGGGAGCTACCGCTGACTGTAGAGTTACAGCCGCATAGTTGGGGACAAACTATCGATTCTTCCCCTTTGAACGAGTGTTTTCTTTAAGTCCTTCCCCAGTACTCTCTTTGCAGTCACCTACACCCCCCATGACTTTGAAATTTACACGCTTACCACGGAGTCTTTTCTGACATACAAAACAATCATAACCAATCCATACCAACCTGTCCGGATGGGCTTCAAACAGCATGCCTATACCGTAATTCGATTCTGTATTCTAAATGCAAAGACAACGAGGATACAATCGATCTACCCATCGGGAGAACTACTTCCACGTGTTCATAGAGCGTCTATCCTCATACGCCAAAATAAAGGACTTCATATATCCAAGGAAGAGGATCGTTACCCTGCAAGTTCATTTCAGCTCCATAGAAGAGATTCAAATCAGATGGAAATGATCGTTATAGCTTTGCCTCCATAGATCGAGACTCATCTCATGGATAAAAGATCTGAAACTGTAACGGTGGAGAGATCTCCTGCGTATAACTCTCCTCCTCCCCTCTCCAGCCACTGAGAACAAACCCTAAAAATAAAAGAAGTGAAAATGCCACTTCTTAGGATTTTAAACCGAGCTACCATCGCATGGTAGCTAGCTACCGCCGTGCGGTACCCTCGAAAGATGGACTGTTCCGCAAGCCACTCCCCAAAACCTTCACTCACACACTAACACATGTCCGCGTCATAACTACTCTGCCACCGCCCTGCGATATCTTACTATGGTCGGACGATAGTTGGTTCATCTAGTAACTAGCGTAGAAACGACAAATGCCCAGCTACCGCCAGTGCTATCCCTACCACTGCGTGGTAGCTCACCGAGAGCTTTGCCAAAAAAATCATCCCTTCTACCACCGCGCGGTAGATGATGTGTCGCGTCAACACGCCTCTCTCGATGCTCTCAATGCTTGAAACTTGGGGAAGCGACAAAGCCCGTAGTGCAAAGAAGAGCGACCGAGAGCTTTGCCAAAAAAAATCTCCTTGCTACCGCCATGCGTTACCTACCTTAGAACTCTATTAAATAAATTGGCTATGCTACCTCCAGGAAATTGGTGTAATGCCCCAAGTTTCCTACCTGAGAGCTCTGCTAAATAACTTGGGGCATTATACCTGCTAAATAAATTGGCCACACTACCTCTGCTAAATAAACTTAGGGAATTACACCTGTAAACCATGTCTTGCCCCAAGTTTCCTCAGACAGGAAATAATTTCTGGAGGTACCTGTAACACCCCTATCAGTCATATAACATATATCAGTAGGTCCGGCCAGGGCCCGACGCCATATACCACAGACAGACCGGTGGGTTACTAAATGAAACCATCCTTCCAATATAAAACGTCCTACACAGAGCACATTATAGCGGAAGCATTTTAAATGTTGCAAAGAAAAGAACCCAAGACACAACATGAATGTCCACTAAAAACCCCAAAATAGGAATGAGCGTACAAATAGACAAAGTATTTGGCTTTATGGCCTTACATGAGTTTACTTCAAAAAAATAGTATCTTCCAAACATCGGCATGCAGGCCGATCACACATGAGAATAAAAGTAAACATTCGCATTTGCCTTCAAGGCCCGGCTCAGCAACAAGGGCTTCAGCCCGCTACTTACCACTAGGCTCCGCAGCACCTGCAATCAACATTCCACCGCAACGATGGAAAACAAAAGCAACGGTTAGCTAAAGCTAACCAAATTATAACGACCCCGCCCCTTAATCGGGGCGGCGGTGCTCCTTCCCTGCATACTATTAGTATAACCAAACAAGATAGTGAAATAACACTACACCATAGGCGTAGGCACACACGGCCACACACCCCATGTACTCAGGGCACATTCTCGCTGAACTCGGTCCACTATCGCCCTAAGACGGAAATAACGTGAGCTAACAGTCTTTTTCAGCCGAAGCCTAAGACCCGCCCTCTATGCCACCGGTAGGCCTCTTAAAACCGAACAACATAGAGTGAGTACGGTTTCACTCAACCTGTTGCTGACATCGCCATAATAATTCAAGTTATCGACACGAGTTAAGCTTCCCCGAAGCCCGAATATCGATCAAACAAAAGTACATAACCCGGTTATGCACAAGTTTGGCTCCCAGGCCACCAAAACGGCAGAACTTAGCTTCTGCCCAGATATTCGGGTGTACCTTTTAGATAATCCCAAAGATTCCCTGTTGCAATCTACCACGTAGAAACCCGAAAATAAGCGGCACGGAGTCTTCTCCGGCAATACACGCATAATGAAAACTCATCGATCAAGACAAACTTGTTCGGTTAGGCTTCACACACAATGCCTATGTCCGTACTTCTATTCCGGACTCTATATGCAAAACAACAAGGACTATTCATGTCCACCCACAGGAAAACCTCACACTCACCGCACACTCGCGAGAGCGGGTTTCCTATGAAAAAAGGAAGAGGACTTCACATGTCCACGAAAGAGAATCGTTACCCTTGTGATTCGCTTTGGCACCATGGAGATCTAGACGGATGAAAAGCACCGCAATGGCCTCGCCTCCGTAGATCTGGACTGGGCTTGCGATTTGGGGCTCCGAAGCTCCTCCGGCGGCCGGATTTCTCCTTCTCCTTCTTACTTGCTCTCCCCTCTCTCTAAAGCTTTTAGAAAGAGAAATCTTAAAGAGGAATGAGGGTTTCAAACCCTATTCTCGGCCTTATAACAGCAAGGACCGATCAGGGCCATTAGATCCCAATAGAAGGAAACGACCGGCCACGATTCGCAATTAAAATGACTTTCCTAGACCGAACACGTCTTGTGACACGCCCATGTCTAAGGCCGTGTTCCACACTCGCCGTGAACCAGGAAATATAGAATAGGACACGGCCTCTGACACGGCTAGGGACACGCCCATGTCAAGCATGGACATGCCCTTGTCATTGGCCATGTGCCCCAATCGACGTTGAAAATGTCATATCTCAAACAGGACCTGGCCATGTGACATGCCTGTATCACAAACCATGTACAAGACACGCCCTGGGACAAGCCCGAGTCCCAGGCCATGTAAGATACTCGACACAGCCTGGCTAACAGCCCGATCAAGACACGACGCTGGACACGCCTGTGTCTTAGGCCGTGTTCCTGAAATCCAAGGATAATCAATATCATTTCGTCGACCACATGGAAAATGGTCTAACCCGAGCACGACACGGCCATGGATACGCTCATATCCCAGGTCGTGTGACCCTTACCAGGCCCCAAACTTTTCTTAAATGCTGCCTGTTCCTCTTTTGAGTTTTGGGGCGTTATAATTCTCTCCCTCTTAAAATAATTTCATCCCGAAATTATAGAAAGGAAAAGATACACAAATTAAAACGGTATCTGAGTGGAATAACTCGGGGTACTCCTCAAGCATGGTCTTATTTCACTCCCACGGGACCTCCTCCCGACCGCAATTGTCCCAACAAACTTTGACCATCCTGATGACCTTGTTACAAAGTCGCTTGATTTCAGAGTCCTCAATGCGAATGGGCTTGACCTTCGTTGTCAACCCATTATCAATCAGTACCTGATCGACTGTAAAAACTTGTGACAGCTCTTGCACCGCTTTCCGTAACACCGATATTTGGAATACGTCGTGTAGACCACTCAATTCCACTGATAGCTTTAGACGATAATCTTCTTCACCAATTTGCTCTAGAATCACAAACGGTCCAAGGTACCTCGGGCTCAGCTTCTTCAGGCGTCATACCCGTAAAACACCCATGAACGGCTTAATCTTCAAGTACACCTAGTCACCAACATCAATCTTAATGTTCCTATGCTTGGCATTATAGTACTTAGCCTGCCTGTCCTGAGCGATCAGCAAACGTTCTCGAATTGTCTGTACCAACGAAGTGGAGCCTTCCACTTCTTGCTGTTTGTACAGCTTCGACTCACCCGTCTCCAACCAAGACAATGACGTGCGACATTTTCTACCATAAAGGGCCTCGAAGGGCGCAATTTGAATACTCGCTTGGTATATGTTATTTTAAGCAAACTCCACCAAGTACAGGTGATCTTGCCATTGCTTTCTGAAATCCAGGACGCACATGCGAAGCATTTCCTCCATCATCCTGTTGACCCTCTCAGTCTGACCATCCGTCTGTGGATGAAAGGCTGTGCTGAAACTCAGCTTGGTTCCCAACATTTGTTGCACCAAACTCCAGTCATTGGACGTGAAAAACCCATCTCGGTCACTAACGATGCTATAGGACACACCGTGCAATCGAACAATGTTATCCACATATAGGTTTTCCAGTTTATCCACCGAATCAACCTTAGTATTCGGAATGAAGTGCGACACTTTCGTCAATCAATCTACGATCACCGAGATGGCGTCGTTTCCCTTCTGCGACCTTGGCAACCCATTCAGAAAATCCATTGAAATATCGTCGAACCTCCACTCTGGGATAGGCAAGGACTTCAAGCAACCTCCAGGCTTTTGGCATTCCGCCTTCACCAAGCCGCGCGTTTGACACTTCGCCACATAAAGTGCTACGTACTTCTTAAGTCCTGGCCATCAGAATAACTTTTTCATATCACAATACACCTTCGTTCTCCCTGGGTGGATTGAGTACTTGGTATGATGAGCCTCGTACATCAAATCCTCCCATAGTTTACCCACATTTGGGACGCACAGACGACTGTCCTTCCATAATAGTCCATCAACAACGCCAAATTGGGAATTTGACCCATCCAAAGCCACATCATGATTTGCTTCATATTGTTGTCCAAAATCAGAGCCTATCGAATCCTATCAGCATGGTCATACTACACCTCTGTCCAGTTCAATTGGGCTTCAGCACTAGTCTTCTTGTCAACACAAGAGATCTCTAGTGCCTCCAAATCCCGAATCAAACGCTCGTCATGAACCGATAAGTAGTTGGCCCGTACAGGGGACCTGCAACTAAATGCATCCGCAACTGCATTGCCTTTCCCATGCACATAATATATCTTGAAGGTGTAGTCCCCCAGGAACTCCATCCACCTCTGCTGCCGCATGTTTAGGTCCTTATGATCCAATAAGTATTTCAGGCCCTTGTGGTCGGTATAGATATCGACCTTCACACCGTACAGGTAATGCCTTCATAGCTTCAGGGCAAATATGACAGCCGCTAACTCCAAGTCATGGATAGGATAATTCCTCTCGTGCACCTTTAGCTCATGCGAGCCATACGCTATACATCTCCCATGTTGTAATAGAACACAACCCAAACCACTGCCCGAAGCATCACTGTAAATATCAAAACCTTCGGTCCCAACCAACGAACATAGAATAGGCGTCGTGGTCAACCGACTCTTCAGTTCTTCGAAATCTTGCGTGCACTCTGGCAACCACACGAACTTTTGATCTTTCCCTGTCAAAGTTGTGAGGGGTAACGCTATCCGCGAGAAGTTCTCTATGAAGCACCTGTAGTAGCATGTAAGTCCCAGAAAACTCCGGACTTCCGCTACCGTAGACAACACATGCCACTCCAGTAAAGCAACTATCTTAGTCGAATCCACAGCGATTCCCTCTCCACTAACTATGTGACCAAGGAATGCTACCGAGGACAACCAAAACACGCATTTGGAGAACTTGGCATACAGTTGGTTCCTCCTCAGCGTTTCCAACACCAAGTGCAGATGCTTAAAGTTATCCTCCTCACATCACGAGTACACCAATATATCGTCGATAAAGACTACCACGAAATGATCCAGATACTCTCGGAACAGATCATCAATCATTAGGATCGGATACTTATTCTTTCTATGTTAACTTATTTAGCTCTCTGTAATCAATACAGAGTCGAAAGCTTACGTCCTTCTTCTTAACAAAGAGTATCGGTGCGCTCCAAGGCGATGAACTTGGACGCACATAACCCTGTTCCAACATCTCTTGAAGTTGAACTTTTAGTTCTGCCATCTCCTTAGGCGCCAAACGATACAGAGAGCATGACACGGGTTTGGCACCTAGCACTAGCTCAATAGTGAAGTCAATCTCTCACTAAGGTGGGGCTCCAGGGAGATTATCCGGGAACACATCAGGGTACTCGGATACCATTAGGATACTGTCCAAAGTAGGCTTAGGATTCGAAGCCTCTAGTAGTGTGAAGAACAAATCTACACCAGCGCGAACTGCCTTAACCACCTGAAGAGCAGACATCAAAGTCTTGCTCGACCCTTTCAAGCCCGCAAATGTCGTCTTACGACCAGTTCCAAATTTGACCTTCTTGCAGTTGCAATCAATGTATACCTTCTTCTCCGAGAGCCAGTCCATACCAAATATCACGTCGAACTCCACTAGCGGCAGTAACGACGCTTACAAGTCGAACTCTTGACTCCCAATCCATATCTTTACGCAACAGACTCTATCCGCACGCATTGAACACCCATTTGGAATCAACACATCCAATTTGTCCTTTGCCATTGAAGAGGGTACTCCGATGCACGATATAAATCCTTCGGACAAAAAGGAGTGCGAAGCTCCCGTATCGAACAGTGATCTCGCTAGATTTTCAAAAATCAAAACAAAGTCTATACAAGCAGTAATAAGCTAACATGCGCAAGGTAACAAGTATTTAATGGTTAATTGCCATAAATTTAAACCGCACCTGTCACCACATCAGCTTGCTTTATGGCCTCATGATGGACAAGGTTGTAGACTCTAGACTTGGCTGGAGCATAGTGCGATGCAGTTGACTCCACCGCCTTGCCCTTCTCCTCATAGGTTGCTCCAGGTTTCTTCTCGAACATTAGGCGTCCGCTACATCAATCCCAGGAATAGTGTCCCTGCTTTCCCTAATTATTGAATGCGCTCGGGGTTCGACCTATAGTCGCCCCAGATGCACTAGAAGAAGGGGTTGGACCCGAAGACCTAGCCTTCTTATTCCACTTACGGAACACAGATTTTGAGGAGTTCGGCACTTTGATTTTTGTCCTCTTTGCACTAGAGTCTTTCTTCTCTTGTACATTCCTCAGACCTTTCTCCAATGACCGGGCCGTATTGAACAGGGTCAAGAAGCCCTGCGTCATTGGCCCTGAGAGCAGTAGCCTTAGGTCATCCCGCAGACCCTCATAGAACTGGTTTGTCTTACACTCCTCATCCGCAAACGTAGAGCTAGCATACCAACCCAACAGTGTAAATTCATGGAGGTACTCGTCCACGCTACTGTCTCCTTGCGTCAACTTCAAGAACTCATTCTCCATCGCAATCCTATGAGCCGAGGGAAGGTACCGTGCCAAGAATAATCTCGAAAGTTTCTCCATCGAGACGTCCGTGAGTTTCCTTCAACCTAGGTGATGTAGCTCTAAACCTTTCCACCACAACCTTGCATCACCATCCAACAGGAAAGTGGCTATGGTGGTCTTTTGCCACTCCTCCATTTTTGTAGCTGTCAAGACTAATATCACTCGGGAGAGCCAATCCTCAGCTTGAGATGAGGTTCCAGTCCCCAAAAACACCGGAGGGTTAAAGCCCATAACATGTTTGAGTTGCTTTTCGTTCTCTCTTCTAGGTATCAACGACTCCACAACCACTTGCTCAACCCTTCTAGGTTCTGCCTCTTGAAGCGGTACCTGCTCCACCACAGGGGCTAGGTGTTGCACCTGCCTTATTGGCTGGGCATTTATCATTACGAACGCCGCTTCAACCACCAATCTTATTGTTTCTGCTGAAGGAGGTGTTGTAGGCACATCATTTGGTGCCCTACTTGCCTCAGAATATAGGTGTTCTGAATTCCCTACACCACTCCTGGTCACTATAGACGTACAAAACACCATTAAGTGACCGAACAATATTACAAAAAGAAATTATAGGAACACGCAGGTTCCTCAAACATGTGTATTTTCATTCCTGAGTGGACATTCATGGGTTCTTTTTATGTTATAACGATGATGAAGATACATGTGCTAACCACCCCTTAAAAGAATTCGTCAACGAATTCAAATAAGCATAACCAAAACTGGCAGTCCGATAGCAAATTGTAACACCCCTATCCGTCACATAGCATATAACAGTAGGTCCGGCCGGGGCCCAACACCATATACCAAAAACAGACAGGTGGGTTACTAAATGAAACCATCCTTCCAATATCACACGTCCTACACAGAGCACATTCTAGCGGAAGCATTTTAAATTTTGCAAAGAAAAGAACCCAAGCCACAATATGAATGTCCACTAAAAACCCCAAAATAGGAATGAGCGTACAAATACACAAAGTACGTGGCCTTATGGCCTTACATGAGTTTACTTTAAACAAATAGTTTCTTCCAAACATCGGCACGCTGGCCAGTCACACATGAGAATAAAAGTAAACATTCGCAATGGCCTTCAAGGGCCAGCTAAGCAATAAGGGCTTCAGCCAGCTACTTGCCACTAGGCTCTACAACACCTGAATCAACATTCCGCCGCAACGGTGGCAAAAAAAAGCAACGGTCATCTAAAGATGACCAAATTATAACGACCTCACCCCTTAATCGGGGCTGCGGTGCTCCTTCCCTGCATATTATTAGTATAACCAAAAAGGATAGTGAAATAATACTACATCACAGGCGTAGGCACACACGGCCACACACCCCGTGCACTCAGGGCACATTCTCGGTGAACTCAGTCCACCGCAGTACTTAAGACGATAATAACGTGAGATAAAAGTCTTTTTTAGCCGAAGCCTAAGACCCACACTCTATGCCATCGATTGGCCACTTAAAACTGAACCACATAGAGGGGTACGGTTCCACTAAACCCATTGCTCACATCGCCATAACATTTCAAGTCATCGACACGAGTAAAGCTTCCCCGAAGCCCGAATATCAATCAAACAAAAGTTCATAACCCGATTATGCACAAGGTTGGCTCCCACGCCACCAAAATGACAGAACTTTGCTTCTGCCCAGATTTCTGGGTACACCTTGGAGTTAATCCCCAAGATTCCCTACTGCAATCTACCCAGTAGAAACCCGAAAATAAGCGACACAAAGTCTTCTACGGCAATACAAGCATAATGAAACATCACCGATCCAGACCAACTGGTTCGGGTAGGCTTCACACACCATGCCTATGTCTGTACTTTGATTCCAGACTCTATATGCAAAACAACGGGGACTATTAATGTCCACCCAAAGGAAAACCTCACACTCACCGCACACTCGCGAGAGCGGGTTTCCTATGCAAAAAGGAAGAGGACTTCACATGTCTAAGAAGAGAATCATTACCCTTGTGGTTTGCTTTGGCTCCATGGAGATCTACACGGATGAAAAGCACCGTAATGGCCTCGCCTCCGTAGATCTGGACTCGGCTTGCAATTTTGGGCTCTGAAGCTCCTCTGGCGGCCGGATTTCTCCTTCTCCTTCTTCCTTGCTCTCCCCTCTTTCTAAAGCTTTTTGAAAGAGAAAGCTTAAAGAGGAATGAGGGTTTCAAATCCTATTCTCGGCCTTATAACAGCAAGGACCGATCTGGGCCATTAGATCCCAATAGAAGGAAACGAACGGCTACGATTCGCACTTAAATTGACTTTACTAGGCCGAACATGGCTTGTGACACGCCTGTGTCCAAGGCCGTGTTCCACACTCGCCGAACCAGGGAATATAGAATAGGACAAAGCCTCTAACACGGCTTGGTACACGATCGTGTCAAGCATGGACACACCCGTGTCATGGGCCATGTGCTCCAATCGATGTTTAAACCATCACATCCTAAACAGGACACGACCATGTGACACGCCAGTGTCATAAGCCGTGTGCCAAACACGCCCTGGTACATGCCCGTGTCCCAGGCCGTATAACTTACTCGACACAGCCTAGAAAACAGCCCGAGAAAGACACAACCATGGACACGCCCGTGTCTAAGGCTGTGTTCCCAACCTCCAAGGATTGTCGACTGCATTTCGTCGACCACATGGAAAATCGTCAAACTCGAGCACAACATGGCCCCGGATACGCCTGTATCCTAGGCCGTGTGACCCTTACTAGGTCCCAAACTTGGCTTAAATGCTACCCATTCCTCTTTTGAGTTTCGGGGCATTATAGTACCTACCGAGATCTTTGCTAAAAAAATTAGCCTTGCTACCGTTAAGGGGTATCTCACAGAAATCTTTTCCTATATCAGGAAACTTGGGGCATTACACCTATAAACCACGTCTTGTCCTTAATTAGGGAGGGTTCTAGTAGGTAAATATGAGGCACTGGGGGAAAGAGTGTTAGGTTGAGCGGGTTCTTCTGTATGTATATGAAATTAACTGAAAGACTTTATTTCAAAAGCCTAAACACCTAGAGGGGGGATGAATAGGTTCTAATCTTTTTGTGTCTTTTTAACTTTTTAGGCAAACAGTTATATGAATTCTTTCAACACAGATTAATCAATCTACAGAAAATAAACACATCATAACAAACACCAGATTTATAGTGGTTCCCCAAGATATGGGTACATCCACTTTCCCCCTTCGCCTATCCAGCAGATAACTTGATTCAGCCTAACTTCCTTCCACTGGCTCGGATTCGCAGATCTTACAATCTCAGAACCCAAGATAGTTCCTACACCTCAGACTTAACACAAGTCCTACCTCAGATTATTCTCAAGAATCCTACCTCAGGCCTTAGCCCTACCTTAGCCTTTATAATTAGGTTTACAACTAAGACTTTCCACAAGTCCTACCTCAGGCACACAGCCCTACCTCAGCCTTTATAATTTTAGGCTTACAATCTCAGATCTAACAATAGATCCTACAAGAATTTGTGAGTAAAGAGTAACTGAAAACTTCACCAGCAAGATTTCTCTGTTGATGTTGTCTTCTTGATCAGTTCTTGTATAGACCGATCCTTCTAATCTAACCTAGCATAGCTTTTCAAAGCTTCTTGATTAGAACAAAATAAGGTGGACCTCTTTGTTGATGAAGATTATCTTCAATCAGCTTCTTCCTTAAATTCAGATTGAACTCTGAATCTTTCTTGCAGACAGCACTTGATCTATCAGAATTCTTTAATCCGTCAGATTCCTCTAGTTGATAATTGCCATTTCCGATCTGTCTCTTATATAGAGCTTGCTCCATGGTTACCGACTGATCCAGTTTATAACAGACTTCTGACAGTTCTGACAGTGGTGTCAGACCGGTTAGTTATGGCAGCTGTCAAGTCACCAATCACGTCACTAGGTTCTTCAATGTCTTTTCAACTCAGCACACAACACTCAGCAGACTGCTTCACATGTATCGACACATATAGGCTAAGTGTCGACACAAGTCTTCATGGTGTCGACACAATTACTCCATGTGTCGACACAGTTATACTTCTACATCTCGACACTGCTTTTGTTGTATGTGTCGACACAAGTCATGTGTGTCGACACAGCAGCTCCTTGTCTCGACATTTCTATTACAGATAGTTGGCATTGAGTGTTTGTCAAATGGCGTTGATTGTGTGTCGACACAAGTCCTGTGTATCGACACAATTACTTCTGAACTTGACACAGCCTTTTGAGAGTTGGTGTGTCGACACAAGTCTTGTGTGTCGACATAATTGCTTCAGGTGTCGACATATCTCCTGAGTGTCGACACAGTTTCAGTTTTAAGTATCGACACAAATCCTTCTTCATATGTCGACACAATTCTAGATGTCTACACATCTGCTTCTTTGGGTGTCGACATAGCTTTGAGTGTCGACACAGCTTCTTCATAAGTGTCGACACAACTTCTGGGTGTCGACACAACTTCTTTACAAGTGTCGACACATTTAGCCTGTGTGCCGACACAGCTTGCCTGAGTGTCGACACAAGTTCCCTGAGTGTCGACAGAGTTTCTTCACAAGTGTCGACACTTGTAATTAGAAAATTTTTCTTCAAATTCTTAAACCTGCACAATGAAACTCAAACTTCTATCGAATACAAATTGATGCATATCATTGACTAAGTTGTGGCTTCTCCAAATCTGGTACACATTTTCCAATGTACCCAACAATCTCCCCCTATTTGGAGAAGTCATAACCCTTAGTCAAAGATATAAATCTCTTAAGATAAAATAAAATTGTAATAGATGTAAAAACATTTCAGAGCAGGTTATCACATAATAATTGTAAACAACAAACAATTAATACTGAAACAGATTTCATTAATCAGTAAAATTTTGGTTTACAAGAATTTATTATAGAACAAAAGAAATAAATTAGTACATTATTCTATTATATAAACCTAGCAATCCTATTACTGACTAGGATCCTTAATAACTATTCCTTTGCCAGACTTGATTTTAGCCTATACAGAAGGTTCAACATCCTCAGCTGGCTTTTTTCCCTTTTAGAGCTTTCTTCTTTGATTCTTCAGCCTTGATCTTCTGTCTTTCAAAATAGTGGAAAGGTTTGGGGAAGTACTTGCTTGGCTCTTGAACATTAGCAGGTAGCTTCCCAGCCTTAGTACTTCTTCTATGTTGAAGGATTGCTTCTTGTTTTCTTGATATTTATTCCACTCTTGTTCAGAATACCACTTACCCCTGTCATGGGTTTTATCCTTTACAGCTTTCCAGGAAGTAAGTATGATGTTTCTAGAAGTTGGGCTCCACTACTCAAAATCTGGCTTCAGCTCAGCCTTCTCTATGAACCTCTTCTTGGAAAGTTGAGCTTCCTTCTGAGCTTCTGACATCTCAACCTTTTCCAGAATTACATTTTGTGCCTCTGGTGGAGGACATACATTTTCAGCACTTCTTCTTGAATCACCTCAAAATCCGCTGGGGGGTAGATCACCTGAGCAACTTCAGGCTGATCTTCTTCAAAATATGTAGGTGTTATCCCAGACTCTGCTACATTATCATCATCACAAAGAGGAGGATATCCAAGATTAGCCCTAATACTATTGAAAGTCTATTTAGCATGGTCAGAGCTAGTTTGACTAGTAATATCTCCTCCTTTATGACTTCTCTTGTAACATGATCTCTAAAATCTTCTTTCTGGAATCTGACTTGATCAGCTACATATTCAGTTCCCTCTTTAAAATAAGCTTTGAATTTTGTAAGGAAAGCTTTAATCTTCTCCTGAGAGTCTTGAAATGTGGCTTTAACAGCAGATATATCTTCCTGGATTTGCTTGGAGATTTCAGCCTTCAGAGAAGTGCTAGAATCAATGAGCTTTGTTAATATGGCATGATGTGAATCCTTAAGGTTTTCATTTATTCTAATCGGATTCTCCAGTACATAGCCTTGCTTCACTTCAATTTCATCCACTGTAGCTTTGATATCTTGTTGTTACTTGGCCAGGAACACCACAACATTACCTCCTTTATGGAAGCAATCTGTCATCTCCTTCTTATTCTAATTTACTTCAAACCTAATAGATTTGATGTCCTTGTCCAACTGAAACTGTAACTCCTTAGTAGTTTCATCCACATATTTATCTATTGTCTGTCTTTGATTATCTAATTTTATCTTCATCTGGACCAGAAAAGAACTGAAGTCCATACTTGATTTAGATGGTGCAGTTCCCATTTGTAAAGCCTTCTTATATCCAGAACTCTTTTTCTTTAACACAGTCAGCTTTCTTTTCTTAGCCAATGTGGCTTCTTCATCTTTGGAAGATTCATATGTACTTTTAATATCACAGTGTCCTTTTCAGCTGAGGTATCCTTCCATAACTCCCCCTCAGTCCTTGGAAATTCTTTTTCTTTTTCGGTATGCGGGACTCAGTCCCATCTATAGGACGATCTGAAAACAATTCTTCCAAGGTGAATTCCTGTTGTATTTGTACAGAAGGAATAAGATTAGTTTTTAAAGTACTACTTAAAGACTAATACCACTTGAAGGATTTTTTGTGTAAACAAAAGTGTCCCCTAGAACAATTTTTGAGGAGAATCCCATCATATATCACTAGAATTTGGAGAAGATACTTACTGGCTCATTTTGAGCATCTGTCTTATCAGTTTCTTCAACTGCAGTGTTGATTTCAGATACTACATTCATGATTGTATCTGTAGCTAAGTCACTGTCTAGGACAACATCATCAATACCTCCCCCTTGGGCAGACATCTCAGTTTCTTGATCTAAGTTTTCTCCCCCTGGAGTGGAGTCAACTTGTTGATCCTGGGGCTCACAGTCCTTTACTTGATCATGAGCATCCTGTTGGTGCTGGTCTTCATCAGAACTAAAGACCACTTCCTCCTCAAAATCACTGGAGGAGTCACCCTGTATAATCACATTCTTTTTCTTCTTGTCTTTCTTAGTTTGCTCCTTAGGAGCAGGGACTTCCTAAGTCCGAACACTGTCCCATCTTGATAGTATCCTCACATCCATTTTCCTCATATGATTTATCTTAGAGCCATTTGCTTGTTTCAGAACATCTGGAATTACTGATGTTAAGCATAAACTGAGGATCCTTCCCAGGTTAGGTTTCTTAATTCCTTCTTGTATTTTATCAAACACCACTACTGCCCAGTCAGTGTTTATCTTGAATATAACCCTCACCATAAGATTGAACATGTGGGCAGAAATCCTATCATGTCCACCAGTCTTACAGATAATCACTTTGCCCATAACTTCTGAAAGAAATTTTCCTTGGGAATTCATCCCTTTTCTTTTGATAGATGATCCAATCTTTATACTGGGACTTAGTACACACCAGCTTAAAGCTTCAGTTATCTGGGAAGGAGTTATTTTGTCTGTATCATTTATCAATGGTAGATATTGTGCTTTCCTGATAGATTTCAATGTGAGCTTCACCCAGGTCTCTTGAATGGATGCCTTGATTTTCTTTCCTTCTGTGTCCACAGTAGCGGTTGTGTAGAACTCCCTGACTTCCTTTTTCCAAATTTTGGTCAGTTCAGAGACCAAAAATTCTAATCCATTTTCAGAAATTAGGGCAATAACTCCCTGAATTTCATCAGAAGCTATCATGAAACCTTCACGAACCAGTTCATAACCTTCATTAACCTTATCTTCTTGGTGTGGCGCCATTGACGTAAGTGCTGGAGGAGAAGAGAAGAGAAGGTCTGAAAGTCCACCTAGTGTCAACTATCTTCACCTAAAGGGGGGGGGGGGTTAGGTGACTCTGCAGCGTAATTCCGGAATTAAAGTTTTACCTGCATAAGAAAACAAAACAACCAAGCACAAGAGGAACACAGACAATATATGTGGTTCCCCGATTTGGGTACGTCCACTTTCCCCCTTCGACCTATCTCCCAACACGGGACGACTCGGTCACTTCACCAACAGGATTGAAATCCAATCCTTGCACTAACGGAAGGAACCCTTCCACACGTAGGAGTCAACACTCCCACAATCCGGGTTGCACCCAACCCTTACAATTAGGGACCAATCGGTCCGTTACAAGGAATTAAAAAACTAGCTTGTAAGAAATACAAACAACGTTTGGAGAGAAGGTGACCCTCTTCGTTTGACGACGTGCTCTTGAAGTCAACGAAGAGTGCTCAGCCCTAGATCTCACTTGGAGTGAACCTTTCCCGAAACCGGCGGCGGCTTGAGGCGGCGGCAAGGCTCTCGGAATCAGCAGCGGCGACGGAGAGCAGCAGCAGTGCCAACTTGATTCAAACTTCGTAGCAAAGGAAGCAAGATCTTCCAACGGTCACACAAGGATCGATCGTCTCGATCGATTCGAAAGGGGAAAGATTTTCCCGATCAACGAATCAAGAGACAAGGGATCTCTCGTTAGACACGTGAGACGCTATGCTAGCCTAAGCTTCTGTCACCGGGAGATCTGGAAGAATCCACGATCAGCGGCGGCGACCACCTTCACGAGCGGCGACGGCGGCGGACGACAATCTGCGATATGCTAGGTCAAGACGGTGGCCGTCCTTTTTAAATCCCGTGTCCTTACTGTTCATACATACGAAGTATATATACATTAGGTCAAATATATGACCGTTGTGGGTTCCATCAATAAGAAGGCTTGAGCCTGGTTCGAACCAGTTCAGATAGTTTGAACCGGTCCAGAGAACAACAGAAAACTGCCTAAGTCAAATTCGGCGAGAATCATTTTCGTCGAATCGGCGAGAATCGTAGGTGATTCTCGCCGAATCGGCGAGAATCACTTACGATTCTCGCCGACTTCTACTTAGCGAATTCTGGTTGAACTGATACAGAAGCCGGGGAGAATCGGCGGGAATCACTTTTGATTCTCACCGAATCGTCGAGAATGCAAGGTCATTCTCGACGAATCGGCGAGAATCATAAGTAATTCTCGACGATTCTGCCTTAGAAAATTTCCCTGTCTGTGTCAAAGCTGCCGGCTTCATCCGGCGAGAATCAGCTAGTGATTCTCGACGACTCGGTGAGAATCATTAATGATTCTCGCCGAATCGGCGAGAATCACATAGTGATTCTCGTCGATTTGTACTTAGGCTATTTCTCCTCTTTCTTTCTTTGAGCTGGTCTTTGCCCCATCCTTGCTCCTTGTCTGCTCTTGCTTTATCATAGCCCTGTACTTGAAATTAAGTACACCCCAATAGAGAGAGTACACGTAGGCCAACACACTGATCTGTGCAATGAGGGATTACGTTGCACAGACCCGTGTATATTGACCCACTGCACCCTGACATTGGTGTATACTTAGCATGGAAAGTCTGCAAGTACAACTAGAGAATAATTCATCAAATACATTGTGGATTCATCTTAGCTTGACAGGTGGCTTCCTCAAATCCAGGTAATTGTGGATACAGTACCCAACAATCTCCCCCTATTTGACGAAGCCAAAATCCTACTAGCTAAGATGAATACCACCACCCACAGAATAATTAAAACTTTAAGACAATAAGAACAGACAAAATAATACTTGAGTCACAACATGTCATCACATATATATATTTATATAAAACCACAATACTTGTTCGTAAGACAATATAAAAACATAGATGTGCAGTGAGGAACAAAAAGGTCCTAGGTCTATTTTTCCTTAGCTAGATCATCCTTAAGCTTCTGGGCCAGGAATTTCTTGCTCTGTCTTTCGAAATATTCTTTGGGCTTAGGATAATATCTGGGAGGAGGAACTTTATCTGCCACTGTGTTATTTCTGAAAAATATGTTGCGTTTGGCTTCAAATTCTTTGTGCCTCTCCCATTCGTATTGACTGTATACCTCACTTCGTTTTATGTGCCCCTTCTGCTATAACAAGAATGTGTCCAAGATGATACTTTTTGATACAGGACTCCATTTTTCATTTCTCACATCCTCCTCCGTCAATCGAAACCTCTTTTCAGCTGGTGTTTCCCTTGAGGTTCCCTCTTGGATTTGCCTTTTTCCTTTGGCTTTAGCTAAGGCATCTTGATCAAACCAAGTTCTGCGTTCAGCCCTTTCAGCAGCTTTCTTCATCTCAGCTTCGCTTAGCGGAACACCCTCTGCACTTGCTCCTTCATCCTCCACAGTATTGTGCTCAGTAGTTTCATGAACAGGATTAACCTCAGGTATATTATTGCCTAATGCTTGGTTAAGCAACCACTGGCAACTGTCATATACAAAAACATTGGACTGATCGAAGTTTTCAATGATGATGTGCTGAAGCCCTTCCATCTTAGTAGTATATTCCTTCTCCCCCTTTTTGGCTTCGAGTGCTATAGAGTTTGCATAGGAGTGCAGGGACTCATCTATATGCTTCAGAGAGTTGGAGAATTCAGTCAGCAGGGCTTGTTGATTTTGATTGAGGAGCACCATGTTGGCATCAAATTTCTGTATGTTGTTCGCCACAACATGTGCATTACTATTGACCACTCCCAGGTCATCAGTATTCTTTTTGAGTCCTTGCATGAGAAGAGTTACAGCTGTGCCTGCCTCTGTATATTTCTCATCAAATTTCTTTTCCATCAAATCCAGTTTGTGGTTGATCTGAACCACATTCTTCAGCATGAGATCCTCAGATTCCTTCAGCCTCTTTAGCACCGTTTTGTGGGATTTCTTAAACGTACTCTTGAGCTCATCCAGTATCCCTTGGACAACATTAACAGTGAGATTTGCCAGGTTTGCTTGGAGGGAAGGAGCTGTAGGCAGATCCTGGTCGGGCTCCCCAGCAGAAGTACTGGGAGAGCTAGACACTAGAATAGATTCTACCGGGGGGACAGCGGGTTGCTGAGAGGGCTCCCCCTGTATTCCTGGATCCGACCTCTCAGGAGCTTATTCCTCTGATGAACCAGCAGCATCCTCCTGAGGGTCCACCACTTTCCTCTGCTCAATTACTTCTTCCTCCTCCTCAGTCTCCATGTGCTCAGCTTGATCAGCAGAATTATGCGTGTCTTCTTCCACTGCATCCACCTCCTCTTCATCAGCCACTCCATCACCCAGGTAATTTATATCTTCCTCACCGTCCTCTTCCTCTTCCACATTTGCCACTTCCTCCTCACGGTCTTCGTGCACGGCCTCCACAGCATCTTTTGCTATCTGAGAAATATAAGAGATGGTGTTCGCAGAAGAGAGTACAGGCTCCCCCTCAGTTCCTGTAATCAATGCATCATGAACTTCACTGGGGGCTGCCAAGAAATCTGCTGAAGTTCTGTTGTCCTCGGCAGGAGATTCTTCTTGTTCAACTACCACTGCAGCTTGCCCTATGATTCGCTCCCATCTGTCAAAGACGCTGGAGTCCATTTTCTTTAAATAATGCAAGGGAACTCCTTTGCTCATGTCGAACCTATCTCCGTTCAACTGATTGAGAAATAGGCTGATGATTCGTCCAAAGCTTGGAGATCTGAGGGTGTCCTTGATCTTCTCGAAAAGCATGGCCCCCCAGTTGAATCTCTTTCGGCAGACAATCACCACAAGAATCTTGAACATGTCGGCTGAAATGTGGTCGTGTGAGCCTGGTTTGCATATCAGTACTTTCCCAATGATGTCGGACAAGAGTTTCCCCTCCTCATTCATTTCTTTTCTCTTTATCGATCTGGTGCCCCTAGCTAGCCCACAGAATGATAGGGTCCTGGCTCTATCATGTTCCTCCAGATAATCCTCGTGCTCAGAACTGGAAAGCTGCAAGCATTGAGTCAGTGTCCTGGCAGACATCTTGATCCTTGCACCTGCAACCTTACTCTTGATGATAGAGTCTTCATTCCGAAGTTTGGCGGTTGCAAAGAACTCCATCACTTCTTTATCCAGAATTTTGCAGGGATGCTCCGGTACAAACGTGAGTCCAGCCTCTTCCAGCATGATAATGATGTTTCTGAACTCATCCGAGGCATGTGAGAATCTGGTTCGAACTAATTCACAGCTAGTGACCAGCCCAGCGGTGGTCCTTGGAGCCATAGCAAACTAGGAAGACGGGGAATATCAAGTTCCAAGTCTAAGGTTCGTCGAAACTAAGAGGTTGAGAGTAATATCTATACTAATGCTCAAAGCACGGTTGGGATAAGAGAGGCATTACCTTAGGAGGAGACGCAGTGAAGGTTCCGGAACCACGTTGCGTAAGGTGCAGCGAGCCGATTCGAGGCCAAGCGAGGGCGTGACTCCGGCTGCAAGAGGTCTTCCGGAGGGTTGTTAGGTCACGATGAAGCCAAAGACGAAGAAACCAGTAGCGGGAGAGCTTCGGAAAAGGGGGGACACTGCTTCGGGAGAAGTGATAAGCTTCGGCGAGGATTGGGAGGTGCTGGGACACTGCTTCGGGAGAGCTTTGAAACCAGTAGCGGGAGATGACTTGGACAGGGTGTTGGCGACAATCGGAGGTAGAGGGGATGACGGGAAGTCGAAGGGTCGGCGGGATTTACTGGGTCGGCAAGATTCACTGGGTCGGCGGGATTTGAGCTATAGCCGGGTTTAAGAGCTTCGATTCGATGAGAATTGCCGGAATTTCAATTTTATTTGTCCGGGGTTGTCAAGGATTTGAAACGATCACTTAAGCCACGTGTGGTGTAACTTACCACACCGCTTAGGAGGCACATCAACTCTGAGATTCCTAACTCACTAACATTTGCAAGCAGGATTCATAAGTTATGTCGAGATTGATAAATGCAATATTCATGATGTTAGTTGTCATTCTCAGTGTCTCCTAATGTCGTGTCAGCTTTAATTTTCAGCTTGTAATGTATGACTTCTCGAATTTATCAGAGAATTTACTGACACATCATTAATAGCGTATCTAAGGCGTATTTTTATAGTGATGATCTGTCCTTAGAAGAACACACATAGATGTATATATGTATATATAAATATATATATATATATATATATATATATATATATATATATATATATATATATATATATGTAAATGTCAAATATTTAGGCTGATCAATGATACCTGGAATTGTAAGATTCATCATTCAGCCCTTCTGATTAGAGCATACCAGGTGTTCAATTGGAGTATCCCATTGTTGATAGTGCTTCTTTCATTCCAGATACTTGTTCCAGACCAATCTTGGAACATCTTCTGTCTAGCTCCCATCATGACACGGAAGTATAGACTACCCTGCACCAAAGAATATTACCTTACCTTAGGAGCCCAATATGTATTGGGTCCTAGGTTCCTGTCAGCATGATAATTTGACTGTCTTCCCTCAGGAATCCTGGTGGGAAGACTAACATTACCTCGAGGATGTGGAAGTCCCCTTGCCATTGATACAGAATAGTTGTGCCAACAATCTATGGCAAAATGACCCACTTTGCCACAACACCAACACTCATGAATGTTGTATCGTCGCTTGTGACCTGAACCGATGACAGAGATAGTCATAGTTCTGGGTCTAAACGGAATAGAGCCAGATATGCTCACAGAATTGTCTCTTCCACCGTGACTATTGGAAGGGTGGAAAGAATGCATATGGCAGGCGTCATGAGGCCTGGGAGGTGGTGCCTTCTTTTCAGTCAGCCCCCTTCCAAGGACCTCATGAGTCCTAACAACATGATTTCTATCCCCCCTTTCCAGAGTCCTAGGGAGGTGAGAGGCGCATTGTGAGCTGATGCTGGCAGATTCATGACGAGTAGGTGCTGTGGCCGAGAATACAAAGGGCTTGGTGGAAGCCGGAGGTATTCTCTTCTGGGTGGCCATGACAGCCCTTGCATTTTGAGTGCTCTCACTAGAGGATTGATCATTCTTGCAGTGACCATGGTTATTCCTATGGTCATACCCGAAGGCATGATGAGTGTCCTTCCTACTCGGGGTGGGGGGTCTGAACACCGTTTCCCCATTTCTCCATGACTTAATAATTTGGGAGATCCACCCATTTTCTGCTTTTCTCTTGATAGCATCAATCTTGGAAAAATTAGAAACTATCCTCTTCTCGGTCTCTAGACGACTTTCTAGATCCGAGATCTGAGAGTCCTTTACTTTGATGGATTCCAATTGGAGATTCATCAAAATCTTCAGCTGAGCAATCTCCTTAGCTTGTTCCTCAACAAGTAAGTTGCTCGTCTGAAGGGCACTCTCAAGGGGATCACGATTATCAATCTTTTGAGTGAAGCTATGTGTATCCCATGCATCATTGGAAGGACTACTCTCAAAACTATTCCTGTCTTCAGGAACTTCAAGAGGAGAGGGGCATGAGGAAGAAGTTACCTGCGTCAGACTTTGTTGTTCAAGGTTACCATCCAGACTGGCAGAAACTGTTGAGTTAGCTTCATCAGAACTGCTTTCCTCAGCTTCTTCTTCAGTCTCTGACAAGGACACAGGAGCCCTGATATTGACATATTGATCATGCCCTTCATCTTCAGAAATAAGGACTCCTACATAGGCTTCATCCTCTTGCTGACAACCGGTACCAGCTTTCTCTGATCCCTCCATGAGGTCTGAGATGGTTTGCCACATGGACTTGGCTGTCCTACACTTGTCCACTCTTGAACGAGATACACCAGACCAGACGTCAGTGATGATCTGACGTATTAACTTATCCAAGTTGTACAGTGAGAGCTCGGTCTCAGAAATCTCTTCGGGACTCTTGGGGATAAGAATATCCTCTCCAGACTCAGAAGCCTTCATGGGAATGAAGGGACCCTCTTCCAAGATGATTGACACCCGAGGGTCGATGGCCTCCAGATGAAACATAACTCTCATCTTCCAGATAGGATAATACTCTATTGTGCACGCAGGGAGTCTCAGAGGAGGGACATCAAATTCCAGCTCCATGCTTGAGTCTCGTCTTCTAGTTGACACAGGAGGCAGGATCTTACTCAAGGTGTTAACCCCTTTGATGAGTAACCTCCCTCTGATACCACTTGAAAGTCCACCTAGTGTCAACTATCTTCACCTAAAGGGGGGGGGGGGGGGGTTAGGTGACTCTGCAGCGTAATTGCGGAATTAAAGTTTTACCTGCATAAGAAAACAAAACAACCAAGCACAAGAGGAACACAGACAATATATAGTGGTT
Organism: Platanthera zijinensis; assembly: GCA_039513925.1. NCBI lineage: Eukaryota > Viridiplantae > Streptophyta > Magnoliopsida > Asparagales > Orchidaceae > Platanthera > Platanthera zijinensis. The sequence continues at coordinate 167,987,160 of CM077092.1, forward strand.
CCCCGATTTGGGTACGTCCACTTTCCCCCTTCGACCTATCTCCCAACACGGGACGACTCGGTCACTTCACCAACAGGATTGAAATCCAATCCTTGCACTAACGGAAGGAACCCTTCCACACGTAGGAGTCAACACTCCCACAATCCGGGTTGCACCCAACCCTTACAATTAGGGACCAATCGGTCGTTACAAGGAAATTAAAAACTAGCTTGTAAGAAATATAAACAACGTTTGGAGAGAAGGTGACCCTCTTCGTTTGACGATGTGCTCTTGAAGTCAACGAAGAGTGCTCAGCCCTAGATCTCACTTGGAGTGAACCTTTCCCGAAACCGGCGGCGGCTTGAGGCGGCGGCAAGGCTCTCGGAATTAGCAGCGGCGACGGAGAGCAGCAGCAGTGCCAACTTGATTCAAACTTCGTAGTAAAGGAAGCAAGATCTTCCAACGCTCACACAAGGATCGATCGTCTCGATCGATTCGGAAGGGGAAAGATTTTCCCGATCAACGAATCAAGAGACAAGGGATCTCTCGTTAGACACGTGAGACGCTATGCTAGCCTAAGCTTCTGTCACGGGAGATCTGGAAGAATCCACGATCAGCGGCGGCGACCACCTTCACGAGCGGCGACGGCGGCGGACGACAATCTGCGATATGCTAGGTCAAGACGGTGGCCGTCCTTTTTAAATCCCGTGTCCTTACTGTTCATACATACGAAGTATATATACATTAGGTCAAATATATGACCATTGTGGGTTCCATCAATAAGAAGGCTTGAGCCTGGTTCGAACCAGTTCAGATAGTTTGAACCGGTCCAGAGAACAACAGAAAACTGCCTAAGTCAAATTCGGCGAGAATCATTTTCGTCGAATCGGCGAGAATCGTAGGTGATTCTCGCCGAATCGGCGAGAATCACTTACGATTCTCGCCGACTTCTACTTAGCCGAATTCTGGTTGAACTGATACAGAAGCCGGGGAGAATCGGCGGGAATCACTTTTGATTCTCACGAATCGTCGAGAATGCAAGGTCATTCTCGACGAATCGGCGAGAATCATAAGTAATTCTCGACGATTCTGCCTTAGAAAATTTCCTGTCTGTGTCGAAGCTGCCGGCTTCATCCGGCGAGAATCAGCTAGTGATTCTCGACGACTCGGTGAGAATCATTAGTGATTCTCGCCGAATCGGCGAGAATCACATAGTGATTCTCGTCGATTTGTACTTAGGCTATTTCTCCTCTTTCTTTCTTTGAGTGGTCTTTGCCCCATCCTTGCTCCTTGTCTGCTCTTGCTTTATCATAGCCCAGTACTTGAAATTAAGTACACCCAATAGAGAGAGTACACGTAGGACAACACACTGATCTGCGCAACGAGGGATTACGTTGCACAGACCCGTGTATATTGACCCACTGCACCCTGACATTGGTGAATACTTAGCATGGAAAGTCTGCAAGTACAACTAGAGAATAATTCATCAAATACATTGTGGATTCATCTTAGCTTGACAGGTGGCTTCCTCAAATCCAGGTAATTGTGGATACAGTACCCAACAAGGTCTATGTTGACAGAAGGTGTAGAGTCAAAAATTCTGATAGCGTAGTCGAACAGATTTCGGATTCATCTATTTATAGTACTTGTGTCAAGGGCAAGTCAAACGACGGGCTAAGTCGATAAGTCAGTTTTCGTTTCGACAAACAAATGACCTAGGTCTTGACAGAACTTAAGTTGAGTCGACACAACTATGTGTCGACATACTAATTTCTAAGTCGACAAAATGTATTTTAAGTCGACACATTTATGTGTAAACATACTTGAGTCTGTGTCAACATTCTTGCGTCTGTGTCGACACCGACCACTTTAGTCTCGACAGAGTTATGCCGACACCAACTTCTGTGTGTGGACACAAAATCCTCTCGACATATGGTCTTGACAAGGTTGTGTCTACACCTATTCTTTTGTCAGCATAGATACTGTTTCTGTGTCGACACATCCTTTTTCTATGTCGACACAACATACTGAGTGCGTCGACACAACTTGCGTGTGTCGACACAAACTTTGTACTTAGCCAAATTTTAATAGAAATTTGGTGCTTACATATGCTACTTATGGAAACTTGTGTTAACCAATTCTAGGTTCAACATACCTAATTCAATTTTGAAATTATTGAATTTAGTTTCATCCAGAGGTTTTGTAAAAATATCAGCTATCTGATTATCAGTTTTCACAAACTCTAGGCTAATATTTTCCTTCTCTACATGTTCTCTGATAAAATGAAACTTAATTTCTATATGCTTGGTCCTACTATGTGATACAGGATTCTTAGCAATAGAAATAACACTTGTAGAATCACAAAATAGTGGAATTCAACTTACCTGGATATCATAATCTTCTAGTTGATGCTTTATCCACATCAATTGTACACAGCAGCTACCTGCAGCTATATACTCTAATTCAGCTGTTGATATAGCTACACTTATTTGCTTCTTGCTGCTCCATGACACCAGCCTCCCACTAAGGAATTGACAGGTTCATGTGGTACTTTTTCTGTCTTCTTTGCATCCAGCAAAATCTGTATCTGAGAAACCTGTTAATAGAAAATCTCTATTCTTAGGGTACCAAAGGCCTAGATTAGGTGTGCCCTTAAGATATCTAAAAATTCTTTTAACTGCAATATAATGAGATTCTTTAGGGCATGCTTGATACCTAGCACAGACGCATGTTGCATACATGATGTCAGGTCTACTAGCAGTTAAGTATAGTAGGGAGCCTATTATCCCTCTATACAAAGACTCATCAACATGTTTCCCTGCTTTATCTTTGCATATAGGCATACTTGTTCCCATTGGAGTTTTCATAGTAGAAGCTGAGTCCAAACCATACTTCTTAATCAACTCCTTGGTGAACTTAGACTGGGATATGGACAACCCACTCTTAGTCTGTCTAACTTGAAGTCCAAAGAAAAACTTCAGCTCACCCATACTGCTCATCTCAAACTTCCCTTGCATAAGTTTGTCAAACTTCCTACAAAGGCATTTTTCAGTAGAACCAAAGATAATGTCATCCACATATTTCTGGACTAGTATTATCTTGCCTTTTGATTCCCTATAGAATAGAGTTTTGTCTCCCTTTCCTCTAGAGAATCTATTCTCAATGAGGAAGGCAGACAAGTTTTCATACCAAGCCCTTGGAGCTTGCTTCAAACCATATAGTGCACTCTTAAGCCTATATACATAATCAGGAAAGTGAGAGTCTATAAAACCTGAGGGTTGTTCTACATAGACTTCTTCTTTTAAATCACCATTCAGAAATGTTGATTTCATATCCATCTGATATACTTTGAACCCTTGATAGGCAGCATAGGCCAAGAACAGCCTTATAGCCTCCAGCCTTGCCACTGGAGCAAAGGTTTGATCAAAATCAATACCTTCCTCTTGCCTGTAGCCTTATGCTACCAGTCTACCCTTAGTCTTGACTATAGTGCCATTCTAATCAAGCTTGTTCCTGTAGATCCACTTAGTTCCTATTATGTTGTAATCCTTAGGTTTTGGCACCAGTTCCCAGACTTACACCTTTTGAACTGACTGAGCTCCTTCTTGCATTGCATCAATCCAGTTAGTGTCTTGCATTGCTTCTTCAATCTTCCTGGGTTCTATCTGAGACAAGAAGCAAGAACATAGAACTGTGTTCATGCTCCTGCTCCTTGTTATAACACCCTGACTTGCATCACCTATGATCTGGTGAGCTGGATGATCCTTTAGGTTTCTCCTTGCTGGAGGAATTCTGTCCGCATTATTGCTATCTCCAATTCCATCATCTTGATGCTCCATATTTTCTTCTTAACCCAGAGGGACTTGGTATCCCCCTGGATAGCTGGCATCTTTATCCTCATCCAGTTTAGCAGGAACATCTTCATTGATGGTCAGCTTGTCCAGCTTATCTGTTAGACCTGTAGAACAAATTGAAGAACTAGACGATTCAATGTTAATAAACATTGACTCATCAAATACAACATGCACAGATTCTTCTACAACTTGAGTAGTCAAGTTGTAGATTCTGTATGCTCTACTTTGGTTGCTGTACCCAACAAATATCCCTTCTAGGGATTTGGCAGCAAACTTAGTTTGGTAGTGTTCACCATTGACTAGTACAAAACACTTACTACCAAAGATTCTGAAATAAGATATGTTTGGTTTTCTGCCTTTCAAAATTTGGTAGGGAGTCATCTTGTGTTTCTTGTTGATGGAAGCTCTATTGAGCACATGACAAGCAGTATTTACTGCCTCAGCCCAGAAGTATTCAGGGAGAGTAGTGTCATTCAGTAGAGTTCTACTGGCCTCAATTAGAGTCCTATTCTTTCTTTCAGCAACACCATTTTGCTGAGGAGTTCTAGGTGAAGAGAATTCCTTATGAATCCCAAGTTCTTCACAGAATTTTGTCATACATTTAGACTGAAATTCTGTTCTAAGGTCACTTCTGATTTTGACCACTGAACTGTTGTATTCATTGTGTATTTGTCTTACAAAAGACTGGAAAACAGTTGGAGTTTTAGATTTCTGTCTCATGAAGAAAACCCATGTAAATCTAGAATAGTCATCCACAACAACAAGTGTGTATGCTTTCTTACAAAGACTATGAACTGGCATAGGACCAACAAATCCATATGCATGAGATACAAACATCTCTTTGAATCTTTGATGTCAAGTGACTGAAAAGAGGACTTAGTCTGCTTTCCTTTTTGGCAAGCTGAACACACACCCTCTTTAATGCACTTAACTTGAGAACCATTCCTCACTAATCCCATGCTGAATAACAGTCCAATTGACTTATAGTTTAGATGAGCTAGAGTCTTGTGCCATTTTACACATAGAGAAGCTTTCTCTCCAGCAACCAAACAAATAGGTGAGCTGTTAGACTCACAATCTAGGTTAAGGCAATACACATTTCCTTTCCTAGTGCCAGTCAAAATGATCTCCGGATCACTTGACCTTTTTACTAGGCACTTCCCTTTGAGGAAAGAAATGTCATAACCTAGATCAATAAGTTGACTTATGCTAATCAGGTTATGTTTTAAACCATTTACATAAGCCACTTTAGTGATTGTAATTGAATCACAAGAGATGTTACCAAATCCTTTTATGATTCCCTTTTCTGATCCATCAAAGATTACTTTGGGTCCATTATCTATGGGCACATAGTCCCTTAACATTCTCCTGGTTTCAGTCATGTGTCTGGAATATCAACTATCCATGTACCATATAGGGGTATGATCACTTGGATTCACCTGCAACAAATAAAGAATCACTTACCCTTAGAACCAAACTTGCTAGTAGGTCCTAGGTCCTTGTTAGTTTGAAATCCTGTAACTGATCTAACAGGAATCCTACTTTTGGTTTTAACACTTGAGTTAAACCAGCAATCCATGGAAAAGTGGCCCACCTTGCCACAACACCAACACTCAAACCTATTATACCTATTCTTAGGTATAGGCATTCTTACTTTATTGCCAGTAGACTTTTTAAGTGTTGGTGCTGAAATAACATTCTTCAAGAACTCCTCTTGAATATGATGGGCATGCCTATAGATTGGTCTATTGACATTAGCACCCTTGCTCATGAAATTTTCATGCTCTTAGTGACCATGTGTAATGTCATGATCATACCTGTTAGTAGGATTCACTACCTTCTTAAAGAAAATAGGGGGATTAACAGCTAGAGGCTGAACTGTGGCTTTACCTTTTCTATGAGAATTAGTAGCCCTAGTTCTTCCCTTAAAGCCTAGACCAGTCTTCCCTTTTTGTGAAACAAAATTATCTATCAAAGGTAAGACTTATTTTGGCTTGGAGAATTTAGCCACTAGCTCTCTCTCTCTTGCTGAAGTTTTACCTCCAGTTTCTTGATATGATTCTCTTTGAATGAGATTGTGCCCATCTGAATAACTGTAATGTTTTTTAATTTGGCAACCTCATTCAGTTTTTGATCCAGCAGTTTTGCTGAATCTGCTACAGCCAGTTTAAGAGACTCAATCTCTTTGTCCTGCTCTTTAACAAGAAACTTGCTCTTCTTTTGAGCATGCAACAACCCACCATACTCATCAATGAGTTGGTGAACATCCCCCTCAGACTCAGATCCATCAAATTCTTTTAAAGTAGATGCTTCTGATTCTGATCCAGTAAAGTAATCTGAGACTGGGGAAGAATTGTTTACCTTACTTGGTCAAGGCTGATCCTGGCACTGTTCTTCTTCAGATTGAGCCATCAGCCCTTTACAGCAATATTCTTCCACTCCATTTATGGAGTCCAGCATCTTTAGGAATTCTAGTTCCCTAGAATCCTCTTCTGTTTAGAAGAGTCCAACATATGCTTCTGCCTCTTCTTCTCCAGATTTTTAAGATGAAGAGTCTTTCCAACTCTTCTCTTTCTGAGCCACTAGAGACTTCTCCTTCTTGCCTTTGACCAGCTGCTTCTTCTTGTCCTTTGACTCCTTTCTTTTGTCATGACAGTCAGATATGACATGCCCAAACCTGTTGCAGTTATAACACACAATCTTAGAATTAGATTGTTTACCAGGTTTAGAAGCATACCTGTCCTCCTTAGGTGTTTTTTTCTTCCTGTAGTATTCATCCTTGGAATGGAATGTTGATGAAGGCCTGGTTCTCCATTTATTTTTCTTCATGAACCTTTGGAATTGTCTTGTGAAGGCAGCAAAGTCTTCATCAGATGTGTTACTATCTGATGTACTAGTTTCAGGAACTCCTTCTTCTGCTTCAGTACTCCTTCTAGGTGGAGAAGGAGATTTTCTCCTACCCTTCCTTGAGCCCTAAGCCTTGAAGGCTACTGACTTTTCTTTATGCTCAGTTCTGCCGCCCTTCTCTTCCTCTTTCCTAGCAGTAAGCTGCATTTCATATGAAAGCAGTTTTTCAAAAAGTGTAGGTGGAGGAGTGTCAGCCAGTTTTGCCACTCCCATGATGGCACATATCTTAGTGTCCCAATCCTTTGTTAGGGACCTAAGAAACTTGTCATTCAGTTCATAAGTACTAAAGACTCTTCCATATGTCATCAGTTCATTCACTATTCTGAAAAACTTTTTATAACATTCAGCTATGATATTAGTTTTAGTCTGCCTAAAGCTCTCATAGTCCTGATTCAGCATAGATTTTCTGTCCTCTCTGACTTTTTTTGTGCCTTCCATATAGACAATCAATGTATCCCACATTTCTTTGGAAGTTTTACAGTGCACAAGATTCTTGAATGTTGCATCATCTATTGCACTTACAATTATTTTCTAAGCTCTTTTATCTAATGTAGCCAAGATGATTTCATACTCAGTCATCTCTGAATAACTCTTTGGAGTTTGAATGCTTGCATCAAGAACTGATACCTTCATTGGGATGAAGGGGCTTTCCTGTATTGTGATATAAATTCTTGGATCAGATGCTTCCATAAACAGCCTGACCCTTTCTTTCCAAATGCCAAACGATTCTTTCCTGCATATGGGCAATTTCAGAGATCCAAATTCCTTTTGATTTTCACATGAACCCATTCTTGTTATCTGTTATTTGTCTTGGATAAATCCTCTGACTGTTAGGCCAAATTTTGAGGAACCTCCCTCTGATACCACTTGAAAGATTTTATTTCAAAAGCCTAAACACCAAGAGGGAAGAGGGGGTGAATAGGTTCTAATCTTTTTGTGTCTTTTTAACTTTTTAGGCAAACAGTTATATGACTTCTTTCAGCACAGATTAATCAATCTATAAAAAATAATAACATCACAGCAAACACCAGATTTATAGTGGTTCCCCAAGATATGGGTACATCCACTTTCCCCCTTCGCCTATCCAACAGATAACTGGATTCAGCCTAACTTCCTTCCACTGGCTCAAATCCGCAGATCTTACAATCTCAGAACCCAAGATGGTTCCTACACCTAAGACTTAATACAAGTCCTACTTCAGATTCTTCTCCAAAATCCTTCCTTAGACCTTAGCCCTACCTCAGCCTTTATAATTAGGCTTATAACTAAGACTTTCCACAAGTCCTACCTCAGGCACACAGCCCTACCTCAGCCTTTATAATTTTAGGCTTACAATCTCAGATCTAACAATAGATCCTACAAGAATTTGTGAGTAAAAAGTAACTGATAACTTCACCAGCAATATTTCTCTATTAATGTTGTCTTCTTGATCAGTTCTTTTATAGACTGATCCTTCTGATCCAACCTAACTTAGCTTTTCAAAGCTTCTTTATTAGAACAAAATAAGGTGGACCTCTTTGTTGATTAAGATGATCTTCAATCAGCTTCTTCCTTAAATTCAGATTGAACTTTAAATCTTTCTTTCAGACAGCCCTTTATCTGTCAGAATTCTTCAATCCGTCAGATTCCTCTAGTTTTTAATTGTCATTTCCGATCTGTCTCTTATATAGAGCTTGCTCCATGCTTACCGGTTGATCCGGTTTATAACAGACTTCTGACAGTTCTGACAGTGCTATCAGACCAGTTAGTTATGACAGCTGTCAAGTAACCAGTCATATCACCAGGTTATTCAAAGTCTTTTCAACTCAGCACACATTACTCAGCAGACTGCTTCACATGTGTCGACACATATAGGCTAAGTGTCGACACAAGTCTTCATGGTGTCGACACAATTACTCTAAGTGTCGACACAGTTATACTTCTTCTCGACACTGCTTTTGTTGTATTTGTCGACACAAGTCCTGTGTGTCGACACAGCAGCTCCTTGTCTCGACATTTTTGTTGCAGACAGTTGGAGTTGAGTGTTTGTCAAATGGCGTTGAATGTGTGTCGACACAAGTCCTGTGTGTCGACACAATTACTTCTTAACTTGACACAGCCTTTTGAGAGTTGGTGTGTCGACACAAGTCCTGTATGTCGACACAATTGCTTCAGGTGTCGACATATCTCCTGAGTGTCGACACAGTTTCAGTTTTAAGTGTTGACACAAATCCTTATTCAGATGTCGACACAGCTGCTTCTTTGGGTGTCGACATAGCTTTGAGTGTCGACACAGCTTCTTCATAAGTGTCAACACAGCTTCTGGGTGTCGACACAACTTCTTTACAAGTGTCGACACAGTTAGCCTTTGTGTCGACCAGCTTGCCTGAGTGTCGACACAAGTTCCCTGAGTGTCGACACAGTTTCTTCATAAGTGTTGACATTTGTACTTAGAAAATTTTTCTTCAAATTCTTAAATCTGCACAATGAAACTCAAACTTCTATCAAATATAAATTGATGCATACCATTGACTAAGTTGTGTCTTCTCCAAATCTTGTACACATTTTCCAATGTACCAGACATTAACACCCCACCCTATGATATTTGTGCTGTTCCTCATGCCCATCCATCACTTAGTATGGGGCTAGGGTGTCGACATATTGCTTGGGTAGTTTTTGTCGTGAGAATTCTCATGATTTTCATATACATAGCATGAACTTTATTTTGCTTCTCATACTTGTTAAAATCATGCATAATATTCTATCGTGTTATCCTGTATTTTCCTGTTCTTTGTTTTTGTTCTTTTTGTCCTTTTCGTTTGTCTGGTGTGCATTGTTTTTTGTTTGCAAAAATCAAACAAAATTTTTTACAAAATATCTAAAAACATATTTTATTTTTATTTCCAGTTTGATTTGTTTAATTGTTTATTAAAACAAAAAAATTTATAAAACCCCAAAACGCAAAAAAAAACTATGGATCGTTCTTTCTTAGGACACGTGTAAGACCCCATTTTTTTTCTTCTTCAACCACCGGGGTCTTAGGCCCAGAACCGCCGCTTTGCGGTGACTCCTTCACGTCCTGAAGGATCATCACCACAAGGCACCGATTCTGCCGGCCAATTCGATCACAGAAAAGTAGCACAATTATTGAAGTAAGAACAATACAGTCCACAATAATAAATCACATGTAAATAAGATAAAATCTCCACGAAGGGAGTGTCCACAGAAATCATCAGAGTACTATAAATACGGGCTTATGCCTGGTACAATATGTCCTCACTACAAGTCTCTCATGCGGAAGCGAAAACAGAAACTACTCAAGGTCGAGACTCACGGTCCCGGCTGTATGAACTCCGGAGCTAAACTGCCCCATCTCTAGGCGCACCGATCTCTGGGGCTGCTCCTCCATGCTGGGCTCCACGATCCCCTAAATGATGCAGTTCGAAAACCGTTAGTCATAAAGACTAAGCCCTATCATCCCCTACCCCTTCCCCCATGGCTCCTAGGTACCGAGCGGGGAGGAAGAAAGGGAAGGACATGATGGCAGAGATAAATCAAGAAACAGGTGACTATGGACTTAATCTAGCAAGATGTATTCGGTGAGCAGTTATATGATTGTTATAATAGGTCTAGCAGTAAGAAAAGCAATTATATGAATTTAAACCTTCACTTATGCGAGAACACATAAGCAAAAGGGATCTTTTGCAAGGCTCCCATCGTATAGAGTGTCCCATACCACTTATACGTTGGGGTGTCAGTTATCAAACAGCAATGGTTGTTATATATTGAAATTAACCTTTGATTTATAAACTTGCCCACACAAGCTTATAGACCAAGGGGTCGTTTTGCAGGTCCTAATGTATAAGCGTCCCATACCACTTATACTTTAGGTGTCAGGGTTAAATGAATCGATTATGCTATGACATGCTAGTGGGTATGATGAAACATGCAAGTGCAACTCACACACCCGACTCTGTGCACACAGACCTTTAGTTCCCCCTTTCGGAGCCGTTACCTCCCAGGATACCTCCGTAGTGGCAGACAGAAGCGGTGGGTTGGGCCTCGCCCACCTCCAAAACTAGTAAAAGCACCACTGGTCTGACCTATCGTACACCTCAACGCTTGGTGCACTAAGCGGACGCCTGCGTACTCTTGCCGGCTGGCGCACCGGACTTCTGTTGGCGAAGTGTTAACCACCTCGCCGAGTCAACGATATCGGTGTCGGTGCAATCAAACTCCCCGATATCATAAAACCCACCACCTTAACTTTTCCTATCTTATGCACATGCAAGTTTATTCGTAAACACACAAAACCGAGCCGAAGCTCCCTGGACCAAACGTCCGTCTCCAACCAACCGAGCCGAAGCTCCCCGGACCATCCCGTCCGTCTCTTAACCAACCGAGCCGAGGCTCCCCGGACCCAAACGTCCGTTTCCAAATCACCCGAGCCGAAGCTCTCATCAATCTTCCGGTGCCAACAGTGTTTGTGAAAAGTGCAATCCTAGTTACTAAGTTACTCTTGCCAGTTTATTATTACAGTTTACGTTAGCCCAGGACTGCCCCCGGTATTCCCCGTGAAGGGCTCTCAAGGGGCACTAGGAACCAAGACGGCGGCATTACGGCCCGAAGTTCCCTTTCGCAAGGCACTTATTGTTATTGGTTGATTTCCCTTAGCCCGATTCCCTTCTCATTTTACGATAGACTATCCTAGGGTGATTTTTAAACCTTCCACTCTTCGGAAAAAACGATATTTCGCCAAACCCGAGCACCTCTTAACTCTAACTATCACCACTACTCACTACTCTTTATATCTTCCTCATATCATGTCCTATTGCATTTCACAATTTACTATATTCAGACCGACCTAGGCTACATGTCGAACCGGTTATGAAATGATCCATTACTCATCCAAATGCCTTAAATTATTTACTGGAGACTTACCATGACATAAATGACCTAAATCCAGAAAATGGAAATTTTCCTAATTTATTTGGCATTTAATTAAATTCCTCGAAGATCCCAAGGACTACCGGTTTGAACATGAACTACCCTAAGTTCTCATGCAAGATGTCTAGAAATTTTATGATAAATACTAGGTTATCTCAATAGGTTAAATCCTAAGTATTATAATTTTTCTATTATTAGAAGGGCATGAAAATTATTTTAGAAATAATCTCTAACTTCTGTTGTTTATGAATCAAGTACAGAAAATATTCTTCCAAAAATTATAAATAATTTATGTCATGCAGATAAAGGTCTAAAATTAGCACAGGCCAAGTTTCACAATTTTCCAGCAAGTATTTTATCCATAATTAATTTTTAAACATAAGAGCCCTTTCTATCATCTGCGAATAAAGTACTAGATTTACTCAACATAAAATTTCCATAAAAATTCAGGGATCAATGTTCTACTGGTCAAGATCTAAATCCAGGATTTTAAATGATTATAATTAATTTAAAGTTTCCAAATAATTGAAACAACAAATCGGGCAAATAATCCGTTAACACATGAAGTATAATATTTATCAATTATAAAATTCCAGGAAAATTATCATAAGTCTAAAACATCCTAAAACTCCCTCCTCCCAAGTTTCATAATTTTTGGATTAGATTTAGTGCTTAAAATAACTAAATTACATTTCTAACCTAATTCAAACTCTCAACTTCCGAGGTACCCAATTACCTCCAATTCCCTCACTATTTCCGCCAGAGGGTTTTCAGCATATCATGCCACTCTCCTCCAAATTTCAAGGGCATACAAGAGCTTTTGCTCCTATGTCCTTCACAAACCTCAAACTACCACCCGTTGGGTTTGAGCCAATCTCTTAGGGTAAAATCCACCCTAATCCACACCATGTTACCCAAGAGGGTAGACATAGGCTCAACAAATCAGTGGCCAACAACTTCAGCTTCTTTTGAGGAGATTTGTCCACTCCATCTCCAATCGTACTTTTCCCCAAAGTACCCCTCACCAAGACCTATCTAGGACTTGATACTTCCCTATTCAAAACTCGACCAATCGAGTTGAAATTTTGTACAGATCTTAATATTGATGCCAGGGACCACCACCCAAAATTTGGGGGAGTTTGGACTTAATTTCATCTCCTAATTAATTTTATATTGTTTATTAAATTTTTACAAAAAATTTAGGCAAAAGTTCTCCAAAAATTCTCATTTTTGGACAACCTCTCGATATACATATTATAGACCTCCAGTCCAAATTTCAAGTCATTTGGACATGTTATGAACCGTGGGCAACCATTTTAATTTCTGGTTAGCCTAGGTCTTGATCCCACCAAAATAAGTGTTGTGTTCAAACCACTCACCCAAATTGAATAAAATCAATTTTAAATTAAAGTAGACCCCGAGGGCTACAACTTTTGTGTCTGGTCATTTTTCCTAAAACGGCCTCTACGTGCCTCGTTTCGCAGCCTCAACATATATCCAAATAATCTATTTTTTCCATATGTAATATATAATAATCTATATATTATAAAATTATTTCTACTGTTCATCTTCTACATGAACCCGAAAACCAGACACAGAAAAATCATTTTTCCTGTAAGCATTCCATGATCCGTCGCCGGCCGTTCGGTCACTTCCCTGGCCAGCCACCACCACCACCTCCTCCGTTGAGGCGATGGCTATCGGTCGGCGGTGGTTTGGCCGCCGGAGGTGGCGGTTTTCGGCGAACTCAAAATACCTTTTTCATGGTTTTTCCATGAAAACGAGAGACGGGTCCGGCTCCGTTGAGCGCGAACCTCCTTTCTAAGAATCCTAAGATCTACCCATGAAAGAGAAGGAGCAGAGGAGGACCTTGTTCGCGGTTTGAAGGCGAGAAGAACGTCGGGGTGCCATGGCGCGGTGGTGGCGTTTGCTGAACTTCTCCTTCAGCAAGAACAAATGTCTGATCCGATTACTTGAGCGTGTAACCTTCTCCTCTTGCCCAGGTGGGCTTTTATAAATCAGGAAGTGGGAAGGTGAATGGGTAAAACCATTATGGCCATGAAGTTCCCCCCCCCCTTAATGTTTCGGTTACAGTGAAGGGATAAGAAACGGTGGAAACTGAACAGGTGTGTCCAGCTGGCGGTTTTCTATTGGACCACCTTTTCCTCATTTATTATATAATTATAGAAGGAAAACGGCCGGAAGTTACTCCTGGTGTAACTTCCCACACCAGCATTTATTACCACGCGTGTTGGAATAATTTCGGGCCTGAACCGTCGTTTCGGCCAATGTCACGAGCGTGACACATAGGTCACGGGCGTGACAGGCCCGGATAGCCAATTCTGGGTTCGACGATCGTCGAACTGAGACCGACGATCGTCGATGGATGGTCACGGGCGTGACACCTCGGGTCACGGGCGTGACAGGCCCAAACGGCAGATTGTGGGTCGACGATCGTCGAATTGAGATCGACGATCGTCGAAGGCTGGTCACGCCCTAGGTCACGGGCGTGACCTCTAGGTCACGGGCGTGACATGCCCGAACGGCAAATTTCGAGATCGACGATCGTCGAATTGAGGTCGACGATCGTCGAAGGCTGGTCACGCCCTAGGTCACGGGCGTGACACTCATGTCACGGGCGTGACATGCCCGGGCCGCAAGGTCGACGATCGTCTCACGGCGATCGACGATCGTCGATGGGGTCACGCCCATAGTCACGGGCGTGACATCTTGGTCACGGGCGTGACATGCCCAGACAGCACGTTCGACGATCATCTCGTGGAGATCGACGATCGTCGAAGTAGTCACGCCCAAGTCACGGGCGTGACGGGTCGGTCACGGGCGTGACCAACCCGTGACCCGAAATATTGATCGCTTGTTTCAATTTTATGTGCTCCCTGGGGTTTTGTCACAACTAACCGACTCCTAGGGGTCTAGCCGGAAATGGGATGTTACAAATCCCAATAAACAAAACAAAAAATTTCGTCCCCGAAATTGAGGTTGAGCCTACGGGGATTTCTATCGGAATAAATTAAACTTGTAACATCCCATACGATCTTTATATTGGGTTCAGGCGACTGTTCGTTTGATAACTAAGACAATCTCCCCAATAAACAAAAGATTAGCCCCTACCTTTCTGATTAAGTGCGCATGCCTAGGTCTTGGATTTTCCGTATCTAGTCTTAACATTCCAAAACAAGAAGGCAATCTATAGTATACCGAGAGGTGGTGAGATGTACCTGACTGAACAACTCCGGGTATCTTTGCCTCATCAGATCCTGCGGTTCCCAGGTGTGCTCCTCCTGACTGTGATTTCTCCACAGAACCTTGACTAAGGGGATCTTCTTGCGGCGCAAGATCCGCACTCCTTTGTCATCGATCCGAACCGGCTCCAAGTGAACCGATCGGTCTGAAGCTACCGGCCCTTCGGTGGTCAAAATCCGCTGCTCCGGGCGTAGTAGAGCCCTTCTCAGCGAAGAGATGTGGAAGACGTCGTGTAGAGCTGCCAGCTCTGGTGGCAACTCTAGCCTGTAGGCTAGGGGTCCGATCCGCTCCAGGATCCGGTAAGGGCCCATATACCTAGGGCTGAGTTTCTTCCTCCGACCGCGCACCCGTGAGACTCCGTGCATGGGCCGGATCTTCAAGAACACTCGATCCCCTACCCGAAACTCCACCTGACGATGCCGGGCGTCATAGTATTTAGCCTGTCTGCTCTGCGCCTCCAACATCCTATCTCTGATCAGTCTCACCTGAGCCTCGGTGTCTTCCACAAAATCCAATCCCAGCAGCTTCGGATCCTCGTCTTGAACCCAAGAAAGCGGGGTCCTAAATTTCTTCCATACAGGGCTTCATAAGGCGCCATCCAGTTGCTGGACTGGTAGCTATTATTGTAGGAGAACTCAACCAACGGTAACATCTTCTCCCACGGCTCCCCTCGATCCAGTATACACAGCCGTAGTAAATCATCCAAGGTCCGGTTGGTGCGCTCGGTCTGCCCGTCCGTCTGAGGGTGGAAGGCCGTGCTAAAAGTCAACCGGGTGCCCAAATATGCCTGCACTGACCGCCACTCCCTGGATGTAAACCGTCCATCGCGGTCCGATACTATCGTCCGGGGCACGCCATGATATCGGACATACTGCTCCACAAACTTCCGTACCAGCACTCCCACCGAATCATCCTTCCTGATCGGTACAAAGCGGGCCACCTTCGTCAACCGATCGACAATCACCCA
Organism: Platanthera zijinensis; assembly: GCA_039513925.1. Classification (NCBI taxonomy): domain Eukaryota; kingdom Viridiplantae; phylum Streptophyta; class Magnoliopsida; order Asparagales; family Orchidaceae; genus Platanthera; species Platanthera zijinensis. The sequence continues at coordinate 168,003,057 of CM077092.1, forward strand.
AATCGAGTCGTTCCCTGTCCGAGACCGGGGAAGACCATGTATAAAATCCATCGCTATATCGTCAAACTTCCACTCCGGCACCGGGAGTGGCTGTAACAATCCTGCGGGGTTCCTGCACTCCGCCTTCACCAACTGACACGCCTCGCAATGGGTCACGAAGTACGTAATGTCCTTCTTCATGCCCGGCCAAAACATCGTCCTCTTCAAATCAGCGGTCATCTTTGTGATCCCCGGGTGTACCGAGTACCGGCTGCAATGCGCCTCCATCATAATATCCTCTCGGATCTGGCCTCCTGCGGGTATATATACTCTGCCTCTGAAGTGGAGCAAACCATCTCTCAGGGAATAATCTCCTGTCAAACCTTCCTCCAAAGCTCGGAACATCGGCTCCGCCCACGCATCTGTCCTCTGTCCGTCCCGAATGCGATCCCGAATATCGTCAATGGCCACTATCGATGCCAGATACTCCCTATACAGAACTGGGTCATCCTCGGACACTAGGGATATCTGCATATCTCTGAATGACTGGACTAGCTCCATGGACATAACCTGGGGCCCAGCTTCGGAAGTGGCAGCTCTCCGGCTCAACGCGCCGGCCACCACGTTTGCCTTCCCTGGATGGTAGTGCATCTCATACTGATAATCTGCTAATAACTCCACCCAATGCCTCTGTCTGATATTCAGCTCCTTCTGCGTGTCCACATATTTCAGGTTCTTGTGATCGGAGAAGATATCGCAGTGGACTCCATAAAGATAATGACGCCAGACCTTTAGAGCAAAAACGACCGCTCCCATCTCAAGGTCGTGCACCGGGTAGTTCCTCTCATGGGTCTTCAGCTGGCGGGAGGCATATGCTATGACATGTCCGTTCTGCATCAGCACCGCTCCCATCCCTTGGTATGATGCGTCGGTATATACCTGGAATCCTTCCTTTCCGGATGGAAGGGCCAGAATAGGGGCCGAGATGAGTCGGTCCTTCAGCTCCTGGAAAGCCGCCTGGCACTGCGGGGTCCAAACAAAAGGTGCCTCCTTCTTTGTCAAAGATGTGAGGGGGAGGGCAATCCGAGAGAACCCCTCCACGAACTTCCGGTAGTAACCGGCAAGTCCCAAGAAACTGCATACATCGGTGGCTGTCCTCAGCTGCGGCCAATCGCGAACTGCCCGAATCTTTGCTGGATCTACTGCTAACCCGGCTCCGCTGATGATGTGGCCTAGGAAGGCCACCTCCTTCAACCAGAACTGACACTTGCTGAATTTTGCATAAAGGCGATGCTCCCGCAACCTCTCCAAGGTCAGTGCCAGATGCCGAGTGTGCTCCTCCTCCGTCCTAGAGTAGATCAGGATGTCGTCTATGAATACTACGACGAACACATCCAAGTAGGCCTCGAAGACCCGGTTCATGAGACTCATGAACGCCGACGGAGCATTCGTGAGCCCAAAGGGCATCACGGTGAACTCATACAGGCCATATCTGCTACTAAAGGCCGTCTTCGGGATATCCTCCTCCTGGATCCGCAGCTGTTAGTATCCTGATCTCAAGTCCAGCTTCGAGAAATAATGGGCCCCCTCCAGCTGGTCGAATAATTCGTCTATCCGTGGGAGCGGATAGGTATTCCGGACGGTCAGCCTGTTTAGTGCTCGATAATCGATGCACAGGCGGAGTGTCCCATCCTTCTTCTTCACGAACAGGACCGGTGCTCCCCATGGCGAGGAACTCGGTCTAACAAAACCTGCCTCAACTAATTCCTGCAACTGAGTCCGAAACTCTGCCAACTCCTTTGGGGCCATCCGATAAGGGGCCCTAGACGCCGGCTTGGCTCCCGGCACAAGCTGTATCTGAAAATCCTGCTCTCGGTGTGGAGGTAGTCCTGGCAGTTTCTCCGGAAAGATGTCAGCGAAATCTCGCACCACCGGGATGTCTGTCACCGACTCCTTAACCTCCGCCATCTCAAATAGAATCTGATAGACCTCCTCTCCCTGCAGATGGGCCTTAACGGCCTGTACCGAAGATAAGAGTATACGAGAGACAGGTCTTATACCTTCGATGGTAATGAAAGAGTCCCCGTGTCTCACGGTGATCCTCTTTGCCTGACAGTCAATCTGGGCATAGTTCCAGTGCAGCCATGCCATGCCCAGGATCAGGTCGTAGTCCGTCAGCTTCAAAATCGTCGCTGGAGCCTCGAACGCTTTTCCACCAATTTCTGCCTCCATATTGCAGTGATCCGTGGTAAGGAGCTCAGATCCATCTGGCAGTCGCACCCTCATCCTCGAGCCTGTGAACCGCTCCACACCTTCCAGTCCTTCTACGAACGACTCCGACACAAAGGAGTGAGTAGCTCCAGTATCGAACAGCGTGCGGGCAGGCTTGCCGCTGATGAAGACTATACCTGGGGTGATTAAATATCTTAGGGTTCTATAAAGAATTTTCTTTCCTTGTTAATCTATCTAGTGCGGTTCTGAGTTTTAACAACTTAAAGGGAAATTCTATGAAAATAAAGAAGCATTGTTGCGTACCTGCTATGACCTGCTCCGGATTTCGAGGCTGCGCAAGGTCCAAAGCATATACCTGCTCTCTTCCTTGTCTACGATCTTCCCCCAGGTATCCTCGACCGCGTCCGCATCCTCGGCCTCCGTAATGCTGAGCTGGTGGGCCGCCCTGATGTGCTGGAGGTGGTGCCCCCCTCATGGGGCAGTTCCTCCGAATGTGCCCAATCTGATGACAAAGAAAACACTCTGGTGGGGGATACGCCATTCCCCCGGGTCTCGGCATCTCCTGCATCCGAAGAGGGGGAGGGGCTAATACCACCTGTTCCCTCGGCTCCGGCCACACGTCCTGACGAGGCTAGTCCTCTGTCCTCCTCCCCTCTGGTGCAGCACCCCGCCGCTGGTCATTTCTACCTCTCCGTCCCTGATCCTCTGCTGGCCATTTCCGGCCCCGGGTGGCGTGCCAATCTGCCTCAATCCTTTTGGCCATCTCCAAAATCCGGGAGATGGGCCCGTCAGATACAAACAACAGAGCCTCCCTCAAGTCCTCCCGCAGGCCCTTATAGAACCTCCTGATATACCCTGCCTCGTCCAGCTGGTAGGAATCTGCGTATCGAGCCAGATGGTCAAACTCTCGATGGTACTCCACCACGGTCCGAGTACCCTGCTTCAGCTGTAAGAACCGCTCCTCCAAATCATCCCTAGCCGACTGCGGAACGAAATGCTCTAGCAGTGCGGCCCTGAACTCCTCCCAAGTAATTTCCGCAACCTCCCTATCAGCAAATGTCGTGTCCAACAGCGTCTTCCACCACCTCTTTGCATGGGACTCCAGGCAGGAGACAACCAGAGCCACCCTCTCCTCCCATGGACACCGAATCCCGGTCAGCATCTCGTACATGATATCTAGCCACTCTTCCGTCCGAACAGCCTGACTCTGTCCCCAAATAGGACGGGGGAGCCAGTCCTCGGAAGATGCTTAGCCAGTTGGCCCCCGGATTTGGCTGCGGGGCCGGAACCTGCTGGGCCCTGAAGGCCTCTAGAATGGCTGTCAGGGTCTGTCCCATGTCTGACTGAAGGAAAGGAGTGGGGGCCGGTGGGGGTGGTGCAACATCCTGAGCCTGTTGAACTCCACCTTGTGGCGTAGTCCGTGCTGGAGGCTGCGTAACAAAAACACACGCTGAGAAAACGTTCAAATACTACATAAAGGTGGACAAATTATATGTGATCCCCATATGGGCACACCACTGCTTCCGCTGCTTAGTTTGTCCCAAACTAAACTCGAGCGGGGGTGACCTAGGGTTTGTGGACTGCTACTTCCTTCTGATCGATGTTTGCCTCTGATCGATGTTTCCTCTGATACCACTTGTAAGACCCCATTTTTTTTTTCTTCTTCAACCATCGGGGTCTTAGGCCCAGAACCGCCGCTTTGCGGTGACTCCTTCACGTCCTGAAGGATCATCACCACAAGGCGCCGATTCTGCCGGCCAATTCGATCACAGAAAAGTAGCACAATTATTGAAGTAAGAACAATACAGTCCACAATAATAAATCACATGTAAATAAGATAAAATCTCCACGAAGGGAGTGTCCACAGAAATCATCAGAGTACTATAAATACGGGCTTATGCCCGGTACAATATGTCCTCACTACAAGTCTCTCATGCGGAAGCGAAAACAGAAACTACTCAAGGTCGAGACTCACGGTCCCGGCTGTATGAACTCCGGAGCTAGACTGCCCCATCTCTAGGCGCACCGATCTCTGGGGCTGCTCCTCCATGCTGGGCTCCACGATCCCCTAAATGATGCGGTTCGAAAACCGTTAGTCATAAAGACTAAGCCCTATCATCCCCTACCCCTTCCCCCATGGCTCCTAGGTACCGAGCGGGGAGGAAGAAAGGGAAGGACATGATGGTAGAGATAAATCAAGAAACAGGTGACTATGGACTTAATCTAGCAAGATGTATTCGGTGAGCAGTTAATATGATTGTTATAATAGGTCTAGCAGTAAGAAAAGCAATTATATGAATTTAAACCTTCACTTATGCGAGAACACATAAGCAAAAGGGATCTTTTGCAAGGCTCCCATCGTATAGAGTGTGCCATACCACTTATACGTTGGGGTGTCGGTTATCAAACAGCAATGGTTGTTATATATTGAAATTAACCTTTGATTTATAAACTTGCCCACACAAGCTTATAGACCAAGGGGTCGTTTTGCAGGTCCTAATGTATAAGCGTCCCATACCACTTATACTTTAGGTGTCAGGGTTAAATGAATCGATTATGCTATGACATGCTAGTGGGTATGATGAAACATGCAAGTGCAACTCACACACCCGACTCTGTGCACACAGACCTTTAGTTCCCCCTTTCGGAGCCGTTACCTCCCAGGATACCTCCGTAGTGGCAGACGGAAGCGGTGGGTTGGGCCTCGCCCACCTCCAAAACCAGTAAAAGCACCACTGGTCTGACCTATCGTACGCCTCAACGCTTGGTGCACTAAGCGGACGCCTGCGTACTCTTGCCGGCTGGCGCACCGGACTTCTGTTGGCGAAGTGCTAACCACCTCGCCGAGTCAACGATATCGGTGTCGGTGCAATCGAACTCCCTGATATCATAAAACCCACCACCTTAACTTTTCCTATCTTATGCACATGCAAGTTTATTCGTAAACACACAAAATCGAGCCGAAGCTCCCCGGACCAAACGTCCGTCTCCAACCAACCGAGCCGAAGCTCCCCGGACCATCCCGTCCGTCTCTTAACCAACCGAGCCGAGGCTCCCCGGACCCAAACGTCCGTTTCCAAATCACCTGAGCCGAAGCTCTCATCAATCTTCCGGTGCCAACAGTGTTTGTGAAAAGTGCAATCCTAGTTACTAAGTTACTCTTGCCAGTTTATTATTACAGTTTACGTTAGCCCAGGACTGCCCCCGGTATACCCCGTGAAGGGCTCTCAAGGGGCACTAGGAACCAAGACGGCGGCATTACGGCCCGAAGTTCCCTTTCGCAAGGCACTTATTGTTATTGGTTGATTTCCCTTAGCCCGATTCCCTTCTCATTTTACGATAGACTGTCCTAGGGTGATTTTTAAACCTTCCACTCTTCGGGAAAAACGATCTTTCGCCAAACCCGAGCACCTCTTAACTCTAACTATCACCACTACTCACTACTCTTTATATCTTCCTCAGATCATGTCCTATTGCATTTCACAATTTACTATATTCAGACCGACCTAGGCTACATGTCGAACCGGTTATGAAATGATCCATTACTCATCCAAATGCCCTAAATTATTTACTGGAGACTTACCATGACATAAATGACCTAAATCCAGAAAATGGAAATTTTCCTAATTTATTTGGCATTTAATTAAATTCCTCGAAGATCCCAAGGACTACCGGTTTGAACATGAACTACCCTAAGTTCTCATGCAAGATGTCCAGAAATTTTATGATAAATACTAGGTTATCTCAATAGGTTAAATCCTAAGTATCATAATTTTTCTATCATTAGAAGGGCATGAAAACTATTTTAGAAATAATCTCTAACTTCTATTGTTTATGAATCAAGTACAGAAAATATTCTTCCAAAAATTATAAAAAATTTATGTCATGCAGAAAAAGGTCTAAAAGTAGCACAGGACAAGTTTCACAATTTTCCAGCAAGTATTTTATCCATAATTAATTTTTAAACATAAGAGCCCTTTCTATCATCTGCGAATAAAGTACTAGATTTACTCAACATAAAATTTCCATAAAAATTCAGGGATCAATGTTCTACTGGTCAAGATCTAAATCCAGAATTTTAAATGATTATAATTAATTTAAAGCCTCCAAATAATTGAAACAACAAATCGGGCAAATAATCCGTTAACACATGAAGTATAATATTTATCAATCATAAAATTCCAGGAAAATTATCATAAGTCTAAAACATCCTAAAACTCCCTCCTCCCAAGTTTCATAATTTTTGGATTAGATTTAGTGCTTAAAATAACTAAATTACATTTCTAACCTAATTCAAACTCTCAACTTCCGAGGTACCCAATTACCTCCAATTCCCTCACTATTTCCGCCAGAGGGTTTTCAGCATATCATGCCACTCTCCTCCAAATTTCAAGGGCATACAAGAGCTTTTGCTCCTATGTCCTTCACAAACCTCAAACTCCCACCCGTTGGGTTTGAGCCAATCTCTTAGGGTAAAATCCACCCTAATCCACACCATGTTACCCAAGAGGGTAGACATAGGCTCAACAAATCAGTGGCCAACAACTTCAGCCTCTTTTGAGGAGATTTGTCCACTCCATCTCCAATCGTACTTTTCCCCAAAGTACCCCTCACCAAGACCTATCTAGGACTTGATACTTCCCTATTCAAAACTCGACCAATCGAGTTGAAATTTTGTACAGATCTTAATATTGATGCCAGGGACCACCACCCAAAATTTGGGGGAGTTTGGACTTAATTTCATCTCCTAATTAATTTTATATTGTTTATTAAATTTTTACAAAATCTATAGGCAAAAGTTCTCCAAAAATTCTCATTTTTGGACAGCCTCTCGATATACATATTATAGACCTCCAGTCCAAATTTCAAGTCATTTGGACATGTTATGAACCGTGGGCAACCATTTTAATTTCTGGTTAGCCTAGGTCTTGATCCCACCAAAATGAGTGCTGTGTTCAAACCACTCACCCAAATTGAATAAAATCAATTTTAAATTAAAGTAGACCCCGAGGGCTACAACTTTTGTGTCTGGTCATTTTTCCTAAAACGGCCTCTACGTGCCTCGTTTCGCAGCCTCAACATATATCCAAATAATCTATTTTTTCCATATGTAATATATAATAATCTATATATTATAAAATTATTTCTACTGTTCATCTTCTACATGAACCCGAAAACCAGACACAGAAAAATCATTTTTCCTGTAAGCATTCCGTGATCCGTCGCCGGCCGTTCGGTCACTTCCCTGGCCAGCCACCACCACCACCACCTCCGTTGAGGCGATGGCTATCGGTCGGCGGTGGTTTGGCCGCCGGAGGTGGCGGTTTTCGGCGAACTCAAAATACCTTTTTCATGGTTTTTCCATGAAAACGAGAGACGGGTCCGGCTCCGTTGAGCGCGAACCTCCTTTCTAAGAATCCTAAGATCTACCCATGAAAGAGAAGGAGCAGAGGAGGACCTTGTTCGCGGTTTGAAGGCGAGAAGAACGTCGGGGTGCCATGGCGCGGTGGTGGCGTTTGCTGAACTTCTCCTTCAGCAAGAACAAATGTCTGATCCGATTACTTGAGCGTGTAACCTTCTCCTCTTGCCCAGGTGGGCTTTTATAAATCAGGAAGTGGGAAGGTGAATGGGTAAAACCATTATGGCCATGAAGTTCCCCCCCCCCCTTAACGTTTCGGTTACAGTGAAGGGATAAGAAACGGTGGAAACTGAACAGGTGTGTCCAGCTGGCGGTTTTCTATTGGACCACCTTTTCCTCATTTATTATATAATTATAGAAGGAAAACGGCCGGAAGTTACTCCTGGTGTAACTTCCCACACCAGCATTTATTACCACGCGTGTTGGAATAATTTCGGGCCTGAACCGTCGTTTCGGCCAATGTCACGGGCGTGACACATAGGTCACGGGCGTGACAGGCCCGGATAGCCAATTCTGGGTTCGACGATCGTCGAACTGAGATCGACGATCGTCGATGGATGGTCACGGGCGTGACACCTCGGGTCACGGGCGTGACAGGCCCAAACGGCAGATTGTGGGTCGACGATCGTCGAATTGAGATCGACGATCGTCGAAGGCTGGTCACGCCCTAGGTCACGGGCGTGACCTCTAGGTCACGGGCGTGACATGCCCGAATGGCAAATTTCGAGATCGACGATCGTCGAATTGAGGTCGACGATCGTCGAAGGCTGGTCACGCCCTAGGTCACGGGCGTGACACTCATGTCACGGGCGTGACATGCCCGGGCCGCAAGGTCGACGATCGTCTCACGGCGATCGACGATCGTCGATGGGGTCACGCCCATAGTCACGGGCGTGACATCTTGGTCACGGGCGTGACATGCCCAGACAGCACGTTCGACGATCGTCTCGTGGAGATCGACGATCGTCGAAGTAGTCACGCCCAAGTCACGGGCGTGACGGGTCGGTCACGGGCGTGACCAACCCGTGACCCGAAATATTGATCGCTTGTTTCAATTTTATGTGCTCCCTGGGGTTTTGTCACAACTAACCGACTCCTAGGGGTCTAGCCGGAAATGGGATGTTACAACACGCATGACTAGAACTTAGAGAATAACGATTACATGTAATGTTTGATTTAGGAGCATAAATCCCTATTACCATTGTCTAATTATGTCATGATGTGTCTAATCTATAAGTACTTAACTACTGACTGCGACTAGACAGGAAGGTGCATGTTGAATACGCCTCTAGGTATTTGTGAGGATTTAGGTAGCGTAATGACATTACACTGTTCACACATCCCTAGAAAATGCACTCATGTAAAAATTCATGCGTACATGTTATAACTCGTGATATTGTGTCTAACATGCTAGAAATAACTTGAACAGTCAATGTCATGGTGTTCTTTTTTCTATATATAGCTTAGAACATTGGGCCAAAATTCTAGTGAATAAGTCCTTTGTATACAAGTTAAAGTGTATTTATTTATGTAATTAGTTTTCGATTTAATCGGGGTCCTTGAACTAAAAAATGGTATAAAAATGGTAGTGAAAAAGTGAATGAAAAAATGAGTAAATCATATGCTATCAAATCATGTGTCATGGATACCCCCAAGCAGTACTCACTACTCATGATAAGTCTTCATGACCATTGTGAGGATGAGCACCTTGGTCAAAAGTGTCGTTCGATCTTGTGCAAAGACCAATGAGTCTTTATTTCAAGGATAGCTAAATCACCTAGAGGGGGGTTGAATATATTTCTTAGTCCTTAGTGACTATCTTTTATTCTATCTTAATTAGCTACTTTATTGGTATATAAGGTTTTTCTTTCAACACAAGCTACATGCACAAAGAAAAGCAACACACAGAATATACACAGATTTATAGTGGTTCCCGAATCTTTGGGTACATCCACTCTCCTCTCACCTTGCCAACTTCCTGTTGGTCAGGGCACTTCACCAAAACAATGCTCCAAGGAGCTTACACCTTAGATCCCTTAGGATCTCTCAGTATTCTCCAAGACTTACACCTCAGCTACAAGGGCCTACACTCAGTGATACAATTATCACCTACCTCAAACAAATAATCCCTACCACTCAGGCTATGGAGGATAGCTCTACCTCAGATCTACAAGGGATTCTACCTAAGAGAGAATTTCCCTCCTACAAATCAGACCCAAAGGTCCTACCTCAGATCTAAAAGGATCCTACAGCTCAGGCTAAATAACCCTACAACTCAGATCAACTTTCGGATCTTATCTTAGAGCAAATTTGCTCCTACCACTCAGATCCACAAAGGATCCTTAAAGGTGGAAGTGGGTTGGTGAGGTTCTTGATTTTACACAAGAGAAATTTGTTTGTGCCAATCTACCTTGACTGAGCTAAACTCAGCCCAACTTTGACTCCAGAAATGATTTTCCCGAGTCTACTTTTCTGGACTAAGAACTCCTTTGCCCCAACTACTTCACAACAACAAGTATATCCACTTGAGCTGGAAGTGACTTGCAGAATACTATTCTACCCATTTCTAAACTAAACCAAAAGCTCAGTCATATCTCCTTCTTCACAGCTCCCCAAGAGAATGTTCATTAGGATTTGTTGGCTGGATCTATTAAGCACCTGCATCAAGGGTTGGCCCTAGCTGGTATCTCTTACTCAGTGAATCACCATGAGCTTGCTGACTAGTGCAGATGAAGATGGCACCATCAATCTTGCTATTGAAGATGTTGATATCAACAACTAACTTGATATGCCTCTAGACTTGCTTGTCTTGGGCTATCTGTTCCTCAGCTACAGCCATAATAATGGTGATTTTGAAGAACTACTGTAAAAATTGGTCTCTCTGTAAAGAGCTTCACATTTTGTTTATTGTAACTCAACGGCTCTTTTACCAGTGGGTCCCACACCATTAATGCTAGACACATCTTTTCTTTAATGCCTAACTATTGTACAGCAGGCCTGCGACGCCTTTTGTCATGTACAATGGCTTTGCCGCTCATAATTTGAATATGGTTGACTTTTTGACTTGCTGACATCAGCACCTGAAGACTTAGTAAAAATTCAAGAATCAGTAGTATAGGCATTGAGTGAATGAGCTTTACTCAATGCCAAAGTACTTAGACAGTTCTGTCTATCTATGCGTTACGAGCGTTGAGTGAACAAGCCTCACTCAATGATTTTTTCCTTAGCAAAAACTTCCTGCTTCTCTACCGTTTAGTGTGTCTTCATCACTCAACACTTTTAGCCTTACAAAAGCTTTCTACAACATTTAGACGTTGAGAGCATTGAGCGAGCATGCTTCACTTAACACTTTTTGCCTTAGACAATTTTCTTCCTCTGCAGCATCTTAGACATTGAGGAGTGAGCACGCCTCACTAACCGCTTTTTGCCTTAGCCAAATTTCTGAACTTAGTTTGACGAACTGAACTGAGTTTGACGAATGGTGAGCTCAGCTCGATGAATTCTGAACTCAGTTCGACGAATTATGAACTGAGTTCAACTCACATCTTTTTGTTGTATGCCGTTGAGTTAGTTGACTTCACTCAATGCCTGTGGACTTAGCCACTTTCTCAGCTTGCCACTTCATGGCTTTGACTGTATAGGCTTCACTCAGCGCTATAGGTCATCTAGTGTTGAGTGAATGATCTTCACTCAATGCCTGTGGACTTGGACAGTTTTCTATCTTTCCACCACTTAGGTAAGAGTTTACCTGACTTAGCCACTTAGGCTATCTGTTCCATCATTGCTACTAGGACAATCTGCAATCATAAACTTGAGCACAAGTTAGATCACCATATGTGTAAACATTATTTGTTGGGCCTTCTTCAAATCCAGGACATTGGTATTAATGGACCAAACAATCTTCCCCTATTTGAAGAAGTCAAAACCTAAGCCAATCTATACACAAACACACTTATGCTATATATGCAAAACATATCATCACAACATATATCAGATAAATCATAGGCATGGCAAATGATGTAACAGATAATTAAAAATCATAGCAACTAATGAGTTAGACAAAGCATAATTATAGCAAATGATATTTTATTTACCATATAGGGAATTAATGTTTGAGCAATTAAACAAAGTATCACATCCCTTTTCCCTGTAAGCAGAAACTGAATCATTTCAAGTTTCAGGTTCCCTTATCATAATCCCACTGCTTATGGTTATCTTTGCAGGTTTGTATTCTGCTCCAGCTATCTTCTTCCCCTTTTTATCTGCATCATTCAGTAGTCTTAGCCTTAGTTTCTTTATCATTTTCACCTTCAGCTTCAGTATTATATTTTTGTCTTTGAAAGTAGCTGAAGGGCTTGGAGAAGTATTTAGATGGTTCATAAACATTAGGAGTGAGAAGATTGGCATTTTTATTCCTCCAGAAAATTCTTCTTTCTATGTACCTTTTTTCCATCTTATCCCATTCGGTTTTGCTTTACCATTTTCCTCTGTCTGATTTCTTATTCTTGACCTGATCCCAAGCAAGCAAGATGTTAGATCTGTACTCTGGGCTCCATTGCTTGAAATCAGGCCTTTTCTCCATTTCTTCTCAGTATTTTCAATTTCTCATCCTGACTTCCTCTTCAGTTTCAGCAATCATTTCTCTTGTTCGTAGTTCCTGGTTTACAGTGGGGTTGAAGGAGGGAATTTCAACAGCAGTGGGCTGTACTCCCCACTGATTACTAGCACTATCATAATCATCTATATTCATCCCATACTCTTGATTATCTTGAGCAGGTTCTCTGTTCAAAGTCTCTAGCACTTGAGAAGGCATCATTGGGATATTGTCATATTGCACTGGATCTAATCCCAATGAGCCTCTCACAACATTTATTACCCAGACTATGTTTTCAGTATTGGTCCTTATGGCTTCTCTCTCCCCCTTTTTGTCTTCTTCAATTAATTTAGTGGTCTGGGAGGTGCTAGCTTCAAATATTTTGAGCTCCAGATGATTAACTCCTGCAATTACATTATTTTTGACAATCAATAAATGGTCATCTAGCAGTTCGGTGCATTCATCTTCTTTGGTTAGTATAGTAGTAGTCTGCTTATTCAATAATACATGGGTAGTATTGTATACAGCCATTGAGTTCTGGGCCTGAATCTCTTGATTCTGTATGGTAATGACCACATTCTTGTTCGCCTCATCCAGGTTTTCCATTATATAGTCTACAACTGGTGCATCCCGAGTGAAAAACTTCACAGTTTCACCCTTTAGTAAGTTTACTTCAAATCGAATTGATTTGATTTCTGTAGCCAGCTCATTCCTGATGTTCTTTAAGGCATCATCTACAAAAGTTTCCAGGGTTCTTCATGCACATCTAACAAGATTTTCAGCTGGGCCAGGAGCATTGGTGAAATCTGATCTATTCCAGCTGATATATATTCATTTTGAGCCAGCTGGACTTTCCTGAAACCTATTCTTAAGGGGAGGTCATTCACTATATGAGCTGAGAATTGTTCCTTCTCATGATTATATTCATCTTCCTCTGATTCTGATGAAACTAGATCATGCACTTCATGAGCAGGGAGATCAGATGGTATCTCCCCATCAACCTCTGACATGCTTTCATTTGCATGCAGGTAAGCAGCAGCAGCAACCTCTTTATCAGCTGTAGCAGATAGTACCACTATTGGAGGAACTTTTAGTTGCTCCCCTACAAATAATGCATTTTACATTATCTCTTGTATCAGCTGCTCCCCCTGAATTGGAGCATTCCTTTTCTTAGCACTTGGGATTTCCATATCTTTATCCAGTGGATGTTCTTCTTCATACATAACAGTCTCTTTATTTGAAGCAAGGTTGATTTTCCCTTCACTTTAAGGCCTAGGAGCATCATCATCATCAAACATAGGCATATGCATATCTGCATCATCCAGTCTTGAGGCATCTTCCACCATTCTTGCAGATATACTGCCAATAGCTTCCTTTGTAACTATTTAAGCCAACTCAGCTGCAGGCTCATCATCTTTAGGGTTCAATATCTGACTCATGTCTGCTTGCATGACTTAGAGGGGCAAGTTTAGAAGAGGCTGATAACTGAATGTCCATATCCTTTCTGCACTTTTCTGTAGAGGATGACAATTTCGGATCATGTGGTTCTTCCTTATTTGAAGAACAGCTAGTGGAGCTAGGCTCTGCAACAGCAACCTTCTTCCCTTTCTTCTCAGCAGCTACCGGACTATGGGGCTGAAGGAACCTTTCTCATCTCTCAAGCATTCTGAAATCCATTCTTCTCATGTGGTGAATCTTTTCCCCAAGCTTCAGATTCAGGATTTCTGGGACTGTTTCTCGCAGTAATAGAGATAGAAATCTCCCCAAATTTGGTTCAGCCAAGCAGCCCATAATTCGATCAAACACTATCCTACCCCAGTAAGTTCTCTTGGTCAGAATGACCCGTGCCATAAACTCAAACATTTTCTTTGAAATTTTGTCATGTGAGCCTATCTTGAAGAGCAGGGCTTTTCCAATGACATCTGCAAGGAACTTTCCCTTTAGATTCAGTTCCTTTCTCAAAATGGAGCCGGAGGTGTGCTTAGACAATCCACACCATTAAACTGCAGACTTTATGTCTTCCTACGACAATTCATCTTCATCATCATTTGCGGAGAACTTACTCAGCTATAGGGGTTTTGCCAACCTCCTTGGAGTTAACTTGACTCTTATTCCACTTATAGTACTTTTTATTTTCTCTCCTATTGTATCTCCCCTAACATTGGAGAATAATTCCAGAACTTTATGCTTCTAGAGTAAACAGGGTTCCGATAGTAGGAATTCTTGGTCAGAAATGCGGAGAAGATGAAGCACATATTGTACCTTTTCAGGAGCATCCTTGAATCCATTTCAAACAATCTCAGCTCCCTCAAAGAGAAAATCCTGATGTTTGGGCGCCATTTTGCTTGAAAATATCGAATACCTAGCGAGAATGGCTTTCCGTCGATTTGGTGAATGCGGGCGGGAGAGGGTAAGAAACAGTGACTTTGCTTATTGCACAAGCTCTTCTATTTATAGTTATTCCTAAAAAATAAGGTGGATGGTCACTATCCTATTTTGTTGATTAGTCTTTATCAATGGCAAGGATTGAATCCCGACACTTATCTGCAGACCGTCTTTTCTATAATTTTTTGTTAAGTAAGCTTATATTTCTCAACATCTGTTTTCTTTAGTAATTAGATTGCACTAGCCCCTAACTTTCTTGGCCTAACTTGCAGGGGTAAGATTGCCCTGCACTACACATATTAATATGTGTTCTAGTGGGGTGCAATTAGACATAATTTCAAGAACCTTAAATTAGTTTCAACAGAGAGTGTGTTACCCCCCCCCCCCCAAACTCAATTGATTTAAACTTAATCTTGATACTTATCTATCCTAGTATTGCACATGTGATATGTGTCTTTGGGTATGATGAGACTAGTTACTCTTGTGGCATAGTAAACATGTTTGCCACTAACATATTTATTGAGAAGAATTGTTTAGAAAAATGTTTTTACATCTTCTCAGACATTTGTTTTAATTACCTTACCTCTAACAAGCATAATCAATTTATCTATTACAATGTACAATTAAAAGCGAGGTAAATTCTACTTATCTCTACCCTATAGACTTGAAGACCATACTGGATTCACAGTCTCGGAGCATACCAGCAACCTTGCTTATGATATTTTGCCTTTGATGTGCATCTGGCTTTCCTTTGCAAGCTCCACCTCAACAGTTTCACATGTCTTTGACATCTTGTGCACTATGATTAGTTGAGTCATTCCTTGTACCAAGACTTAATTTCGGTACATCTCTGTCCAAGGACCATAAATGGGCATTTCCACTTAGACAATCCTGCAAGACAGAAATTACCTTACCTTAGGAACCCAATCTGACTTGGGTTTCAGGTTCTTGTAAGCACAATAATGCATATGTCTACCTACAGGAGTCCTATCAGGAAGACACTATCTTGTCTTTGGAACACAGGGGTTGTGCCAACAATCTATGGCAAAGTAGCCCACTTTGCCATAGCACCAACATTCATGGATGTTGTATCTCCTTTTCTGAAAACACTTTGAAGTGTGCAAGCCATTTCTGGCTGCCTATTCAGTGGGGAGAATTGTGGACTTCTTCATGTTTCTTTCAGAAGTAGTTTGACCAAAAGATAATCTGCCAGTGGGAGAACTTGGATTTCTCTGAACTACATTGGTACCAGCCTTCTTTGCAGTTTGCATATTATTAGTGGCTTCAGAGGCAGCTAAGTAAGCCTTACTGACATAAGCACTTTTGGGTTGTGTTCTTGCTTGAAGAACCTTAGAATAGTGCACATCCTTATCCTTGAATAAGGGTGGTGAGGCACCAAATACAAAAGTTCCAGGTTGGGCCTTTTGGACTTCTACATGGGGAGCCTTCTATGCACTCAATCCCATGACCTCTCTTCTTCCACTGTAAGGTACCATTGTAATCTTACAAGGAAGATTCCCACACCTCCAGTGACCACACTTACTGTCTTGGTCATGCCTGTTGGATGGGAGAATTACCTTATGGGAGGTTGACTGAGGCCTGATAGGAGCTTGGCCTCCTTTCTGAGACTAGATAACTTTAGAAATCCACTCAGACTTAGATTTTCTCTTGATAGCATCTATCTTAGAGAAGTTGGCCACAATCCTCTTCTCCCTTTCAAGTTTCTATTCAAGATCCTTGATGACAGAGTCCTTAAATTTTATGGAATCAACATGAGAAAGTCCACCTAGTGCCAACTACCTTCACCTATGGGGGGGGGGAATAGGTGTCTTGCAGAAATTTTAGCGGAATTAAAATTCTACCTGCACAAGTAAATAAAACAACACAACACAAACAGACACAAGCAGATATAGTGGTTCCCCGATTTGGGTACGTCCACTTTCCCCCTTAGACCTATCTCCCAACAAGGGACGACTCGGTCACTTCACCTACCGGATTGAAATCCAATCCTCTCACTAACGGAAGGAACCCTTCCAAACGAAGGAGTCACCACTCCTCCACCACGGGTTGCACCCAACCCTGACAACGAGGAACCTACGTTCCTTTACAACAAAAATAAAATGGAATGTATAAAATATACAAACTACTTATGGAGTGCTAGGTGTCCCTCTTCGTTCGATGATGCGCTCTTGACGGAGACGAAGAGTCCACGACCTTAGTTCTCACTTAGAATGAATCTCCACGAAACAGGCGGCGGCAAGAAGAGCGGCGGCTTGGCATTCGGGATCGGCGGTGGCAAGAAGTGCGGAGGCTGAGCTTTTAGAGATCCAACCTTCGTAGCTATGCTAGCAAGGTCTACAAACGGTCTTCCTTGGATCAATCGTATCGATCGATTCGGAAAGGGAAGGTATTCCCGATCTACAAACAAAGATACAAAGGATCTCAAGAAGGACACGTAAGACGCGTTGCTTGGCAAAGCTTCTGTCGCCGGAAGATCAGGAGGTATCCACGATCAACGGCGGCGACTAACTTCCCGAGCGGCGATGGCGGCGGCGGAAGAGAAATCCGCGATCTAGGTCACGTCGGCGGCTCGATTTTCTTTCTTGTGTATTCGTACTCATTACTGTTCAAAATGCCGAAGTATTTATACAGTAGGTCATACAATATGACCATTGTGGGCCCCACCAAAAGAAACCCTAGCTCCGGTTCAAAACAGCGCCTGAAACATGATCCGGTCCAGCGAGCACCAGAATTTTGCCTAAGGCAAATTCGGCGAGAATCATAGGTGATTCTCGATGAATCGGCGAGAATCACCTACGATTCTCGCCGAATTCTACTTAGAAGAATTCATGCTAAACAACTTGGCAAACTAGAGTGGATCGGCGAGAGTCATCAATCATTCTCGACAAATCGTCGAGAATGCAGAATCATTCTCGACGAATCGTCGAGAAACACTTGATGACTCTCGACGATTTTGACTTGGCGTGAGATTTGCACGCACTGAGTAAGTCGGAGATAGATGGCGAGAATCAGCCAGTGATTCTCGACGATTCGGCGAGAATCGAATCGGCGAGAATCACTTAGTGATTCTCGTCGATTCTTAGACGTTATTTCGTCTTTCCACCCGCGAGCTGCTCTTTGGCCCATCCTTGCTCCTTGACTACTCTTGGTCTATCACAGCCCTGTACTTGTAAATAAGTACACTCCAATAAAGAGAGTACACGTAAGCCAACACACTGATCTGCTCAACGAGGGATTACGTTGCGCAGACCCGTGTATATTGACCTACTGCACCCTGACATTGGTGTGTACTTAGTGTGGAATAACTGCAAGCACAACTTGAAGAAAAATGATCAAATACAATGTTAATTCCCCTTAGCTGGTCCAGGGGCTTCTTCAAATCAGGTACATTGTGGATACAATACCCAACAATCTCCCCCTATTTTAAGAAGCCTAAACCCTACAAGCTAAGGTGAATATAACGGATGGAAGAAAAACATAAACTCAATAATCAGTTGAGAAAGAATTTCCATACCATTATCTTTAGAGAATTTGGAGCAAACTTTGCGAGAGCACCTAAGCCCTTAGCACCTTAGCCAAGAGGGCAATCTCCCCCTTTTTGGCTTCGATAAATCTGGGACTTTAGCACTTGCCACAATGCTCCCCCTCAGTTCTTGCATTTGTGCTTACACTTGAGTTTCTTGCGGATGCTCCCCCTTGACCAAGAGTCGGTAGCCTTTGTATTCTTCATTCCTCAAGGTTTAGCATACCCAGTTCAGTTTTGAAGAGACTGAACTTGGCTTCGTCTAGGGGCTTTGTAAAAATATATGCAATATTCTTATCCATGGGGACATAGCAGAGAGAGATGTCCTTGTTTTCCACATGCTCCCGAATGAAGTGGTAGCGCACTTCAATATGCTTTATCCTGCTGTGCGACACGGGATTGTTCGCAATAGCTATAGCACTTGAGGAGTCGCAGTACATTGGTACTTCTTTGAACTGAAGGTCATAGTCTGCTAGCTGATTTCTGATCCATAGAAGTTGTGCGCAACAGCTGCCTGCTGAGATGTACTCAGATTCAGCTATGGAGGTTGCAATACAATTCTGCTTCTTACTATGCCATGATATAAGCCTTCTTCCGAGGAATTGACACATCCTAGAAGTGCTTTTCCGATCATCCCTGCTTCCTGCAAAATCAGCATCTGAAAAGCCTATTAGCTCAACATCATTGTTTCTAGGGTACCACAAGCCAAGATTAGGTGTACCCTTAAGGTATCTAAGAATTCGCTTTGCGGCGACATAGTGAGATTCCTTAGTGTTCACCTGATATCTGGCACAAACGCATGTGGAGAACATAATATCCGGTCTACTTGCAGTAAGGTAGAGCAGGGATCCAATAATGCTTCTGTATTTGGTTTCATCAAAAGGTTTCCCTTTCTCATCCTTATCCAGAGACATAGTGGATCCCATTGGAGTCCTCAAGGAGGTTGCATTCTCCATTCCGAATTTCTTGAGGAGTTCATTTGTGAACTTCGTCTGAGAAATGAAAATTCCATCCTCAGACTGTTTCACCTGAAGTCCCAAGAAATACTTTAGCTCTCCCATACTGCTCATTTCAAACTTTCCTTGCATAAGTTTAGAAAACTTTTTGCAAAGATTGTTATCCGTTGAGCCGAATATAATGTCATCAACATAGATTTGCACCAGCAAGATCTTGCCTTTGACTTCCCTAAGAAACAATGTCTTATCTATTTTTCCTCTAGAGAACTTGTTCTCAAGAAAAAAACTAGACAAAGTCTCATACCAAGCTCGAGGAGCTTGTTTTAAGCCATATAAAACCTTATTAAGAAAATATACATGATTGTGATAAGTCGGATTAACAAAACCTGGGGGTTGTGCGACGTATACTTCCTCTTTCAGGTTGCCATTTAAGAATGCAGATTTCACGTACATCTGATAGACAGTGAATCCTTTGTGCGAAGCATAAGCCAGGAACAATCTGATCGCCTCGAGCCTTGCCACCGGTGCAAAGGTCTGGTAGAAGTCAATCCCCTCCTCTTGTCTTTAACCTTGAGCCACCAGCCTGGCCTTGTTCTTTATGATGACACCATGTTCATCCAGTTTGTTTCTGAAGAACCACTTGGTGCCAATCACGTTCTGCCCCTTTGGTCTGGGAACAAGCGTCCAGAAGTTGCATCTTTCAAATTGATGGAGTTCATCTTTCATGGCCAATATCCATGCTGCATCCTTGTTCGCTTCGTCGAACTTCTTTGGGTCAACCTGTGACAGAAAGCTAAAATGCAGAATCTCTTTAATTGTACCTCGGCGAGTTCTGACACCGTCACAGGGATCTCTGATGATTTGATTTCTGGGATGATCCCTCACGTGACGAAGCTCTAGCAGTCTAGAATCTGGAGCTCTAACATTTTCTGGGGCTCCTTCCTTTTTAGGGAGGACAACACCATTCTGACCGTCATCATCTCCGATAGGTGTTGTTGTGGTGACTTTGACGTACTTGGGAGTTGCATCTTTAGCGGTCTCATCGAGACTAAGCTGTTCAATTCTTGTACCTACATCTTCAAGAAGACCACTGGAAGAATTGCTGTTAAGCAAGCTTCCTTCATCAAATACCACATTTATGGATTCCTCTACCACTAGGGTTTTCTTATTGAAAACCCTATATGCCCGGCTATGGCTACTATAGCCCATAAATATGCCTTCGAAGCATTTTTCACCAAATTTAGTACGCGGGTACTTCCCGTTATTTAGTACATAGCATCTACAACCAAAGATCCTAAAATAGGACATGGTTGGCTTCCTGCCTTTCAGTAGCTCATAAGGCGTCTTATGATGACTCTTGTTGATAAAGGCCCGGTTTTGTACATGACAAGCCGTATTGACAGCCTCTGCATAGAAATATTCTGGGAGAGAAGCGTCATTCAACATTGTCGTGCAGGCTTCAATGAGCGTTCTATTTCTCCTCTCCGCAACTCAATTCTGCTGAGGAGTGCGCGGGGAGGAAAACTCATGAAAGATACCATGTTCTTCACAGAACTCTGTCATAGCACCAGACTCGAACTCTGTTCCATGGTCACTTCTGATTTTGACCACCGAGCAGTGAAGTTCGTTCTGAATCTGCCTGACAAAACTGGTGAAGATGTCAAACGTATCAGACTTGCGTTTTAAGAAGAACACCCAAGTAAACCGAGAGTGATCATCAATAATCACTAGCGTATAAGACTTTCCTCCTAAGCTATGAAGTTGCATTGGACCAAACAAGTCCATATGCAGAAGATAAAGACATCTGGAGGAGTCTTTGTCAACGATGCCCTTAAAGGTAGCCAGAGTCTGTTTGCCCTTCTGGCATGCAGGACAGGGGCTATTTTTGATGCACTTAATGATGGGAACATCCCTTACTAAGTTTTTAGAAAACAGAATACTAATTGTCTTGAAATTAATATGTGTCAATCTCTTGTGTCATTGTTCATAAAGAGATGTACTGCCTGTTGCTACTAGGAATACGGGGGTAGATGAATCTAAACAAAGAAAATCTAAGCAGAAGATATTTCTGCTCCTAATGCCTGTTAATACCATCTCCGAAGAGGCACACGATGTTATCAGGCATTTATCCTTGCAGAACTTAACGTCATAACCTTTATCACATAACTGACTTACACTAATCAGGTTATGATTAAACCCTTCAACGTAAGCCACATCGGTGATAGAAATTATACCGTTGGAAATCATACCGTAACCCCTGGTGACTCCTCGATCTGATCCCCCAAAGATGACTTTGGGTCCATTCTCGACTGGAGAGTAATCACGCAGCAGGCTTCTTATCCCGGTCATATGCCGGGAGCATCCACTGTCCAAGTACCATATGGGAGTTTTGGTGGCCTTTGGACATTCCTGCAAAATAGAATTAATTTCCCTTAGGAACCCAATTGAACTTGGGTCCTAGATTCCTCGTTAGCATACTCCCCCTCGGATGGTTAGCCCTACGAGTGGTCTGCCTCGCATTGCCAACATGAGGAGTCTCGTTATTCCTCGAATTAAACCAGCAATCCACGGCAAAGTGACCAACTTTGCCACAACACCAGCAGTCAAATCTGTTATACTTTCTCCTAGACACCTGCTTCACCCTTGGAACGGAAGGTTCAGCCGGGGCCTTGGACCTGGAGGTGGAGGCATCATGATGACAACAGTCGCATGATTTCTTCACCTCCTGGTTTCTCAGTGTAACAGGCTTGGCCTTGGGTGCCTGCTTCCTATTATGACCACTAGAGAAGTGGCCATAATCCTCCCTTTGAACTTCCTCATAAGGTACCTTGAAGACACTCTCGCCAATGTTGCGGGGGAAGGCCAACCCCTCATACCGGCTCTTGGGATTTTCAACCGAGGGCCGGAAGAAGTGGCCATAGGTTGACTCAAAGTCCTGTTCATTGCAGGGAAAGCCAGGCTTCCTAAATACAACAGGGTTGAGTGGGGCCTTTCCCTTTTCTGCAGTAGAGGCCTTCTTTGCAGCCTTATTTCTCCTCTACTTTTTTTTCTCCTGGATGATTTACCAGGCACACCCACATGCCCCAAGCCAGCCCCCTTAGCCTGAGCAGAGAAGGTATCAACTAGTGGAAGAACAGTCTTTGGCATAGAGAAGCTTTGGACAATCTTCTTTTCTGCCGTAAGTTGTTCTCCCAACTTATTGATTTCTTCCTGTTTAAGGTCAAGGAGACTTAGAGACTCTGAGTGCTTAGAGATCAGGTCCAGGTGCTCCTGTCGGAGAGAAATCAATCTAGTGATCTCTTCCCTTAGGAAGACACCCTCGACCTTAAGGAATTTGACTTCCTTTTTCTAAGCCATCAATCTCTTGCGGCATTCCTCGAAGGTGTTGAGCAGAAGCTCATACTTTTCGAGGAGCTCAGCTTCTCGGGCAGATGGGTTGTCCTCGAGATCATCATCAGGAGAGTCAAAGTAAGAGTCGGAGAGGGGGGTACGAGCTTTTACCTTCCCAGTGAATGGGGGGCATTCTCCTTCTGAGTTGGAGCGACCCACCAGCCCGAAGTAGACTTCCTCATCATCACTGGAGTGTGAGGAATCAGACTCACTCAGTGTCTTTGACTTTTTGGCGATGTAGCTCCTCTCCTTCTTTTTATCTTTAGAGGTTCTGTGCTCTTCTCCCTTCCCCTTCTCTCTCTTGCCTTGATGGCAGTCGGCCACGACGTGTCCTGGCTTATTGCACCCAAAAAAAATGATGTCAGTATGACGATGTTTATTCGGTTTTGATTCATACCTGTCAAAAAAATAATTCTTCTTCTGATTTCTGGAGGAGGAGTCGTCTCTCTTTTTTTGATTCCTCATCTTGAGGAACTTCTTGAATTCTCGGGTGATGAGGGAGAAGTCTTCTTCAGACAACTCTGAGCCGGAGGAGCATGGCTCGGAGTCTTCCTCCACATCCTTTTTCCCCGTACGGGATGAAGCCGCACCCTTGCCCTTCCTGGAGTGAATGGCTTTTAGGGCCACAGTCTTTTCCTTGGCTGCGGCCTTCTCTGCTTCTTCTTCAGCTTTCCTCGTGTTCAACTGGAGCTCATAGGACATGAGCTTCCCAAAGAGTATCTGAGGATCAGTTTCAGCTAATCTACAAAACTCTCGGATGGCGCAGATCTTTGTGTCCCATTCCTTAGTAAGGGACCTAAGGAATTTATCATTAAGTTCACCATCAGTGAAAACTCTTCCATATCCCTTGAGAGCATTGACGATCTTGAGGAAGTTCTCGAAGGTAACTTCGAGCTCTTCCTTGGGCCCCTGCCTGAAAGCCTCATATTTCTGGTTCAGGAGGGATCTCCGATCATCCCTCACTGCATATGTGCCCTCCATCAGGATAATCAAGCTATGCCAGATATCCTTGGCTGTCCTGTAGTTGCAGAAGTTCTGCATTATGGAGTCATCGACTGCGCTGATTAGTATGTTCTGTGCCTTCTTGTCAAGTCTGACCAGCACCATCTCGTCCTTGTCCAATTCAGAAAGCTTCTTTGGCACCTTTTTGGTAGGATCAATGGTGGAGGCCTTAGTGGGAATATAAGGTCCCTCCTCCACGATCATGAAGAGTCGAGAGTCGACTGCTTCCATGTAAAATCTAATCCATTCCTTCCAGAAAGGAAAGTTTAGCCTGGTGCACACTGGGATCTTGCCTGAGTACTTGAGTCCGTCCATAGTGGATATCTGCCTTCTTCTTAACACTAGTGGAAGGAACTTACTCAAGGTGTTAACCTTATTGCTGAGCAACCTACCTCTTATACCACTTGAAAGTCCACCTAATACCAACTACCTTCACCTATGGGGGGGGGGAATAGGTGTCTTGCAGCGATTTTAGCGAAATTAAAATTTTACCTGCATAAGTAAATAAAACAACACAGCACAAACAAACATAAGAAGTTATAGTGGTTCCCCGATTTGGGTACGTCCACGTTCCCCCTTCGACCTATCTCCTAACAAGGGACAACTTGGTCACTTCACCAACCGGATTGAAATCCAATCCTCTCACTAACGGAAGGAACCCTTCCAAACGAAGGGGTCACCACTCCTCCACCACGGGTTGCACCCAACCCTGACAACGAGGAACCTACGTTCCTTTACAACAAAAATAAAATGGAATGTATAAAATATACAAACTACTTATGGAGTGCTAGGTGTCCCTCTTCATTCGATGACGCGTTCTTGACGAAGACGAAGAGTCCACGACCTTAGCTCTCACTTAGAATGAATCTCCATGAAACCTGTGGCGGCAAGAAGAGCGGCGGCTTGGCGTTCAGGATTAGCGGCGGCAAGAAGTGCTGCGGCTGAGCTTTAGAGATCCAACCATCGTAGCTATGCTGGCAAGGTCTACCAACGGTCTTCCTTGGATTAATCGACTCGATCGATTCGGAAATGGAAGGTATTCCCGATCTACAAACCAAGAGACAAAGGATCTCAAGAAGGACACGTGAGACGCGTTGCTTGGCAAAGCTTCTGTCGCCGGAAGATCACGAGGTATCCACGATCAACGGCGGTGACTAACTTCCCGAGCAGCGATGGCGGCGGCGGAAGAGAAATCCGCGATTTAGGTCACGTCGGCGGCTCGGTTTTCTTTCTTGTGTATTCGTACTCATTACTATTCAAAATGCCGAAGTATTTATACAGTAGGTCATACAATATGACCGTTATGGGCCCCACCAAAACAAACCCTAGCTCCGGTTCAAAACAGCTCCTGAAACTTGGTCCGGTCCAGCGAGCACCAGAATTTCGCCTAAGGCAAATTCGGCGAGAATCATAGGTGATTCTCGACGAATTGGAGAGAATCACCTACGATTCTCGCCGAATTCTACTTAGCAAAATTCATGCTGAACAACTTGGCAAACCAGAGTGGATCGGCGAGAGTCATCAATCATTCTCGACAAATCGTCAAGAATGCAGAATCATTCTCGACGAATCGTCGAGAAACACTTGATGACTCTCAACGATTTTTACTTGGCGTGAGATTTGCACGCGCTGAGTCAGCCAGAGATAGACGGCGAGAATCAGCCAGTGATTCTCGACGATTTGGCGAGAATAACTAGTGATTCTTATCGAATCGGCGAGAATCACTTAGTGATTCTCGTCGATTCTTACTTAGATGATATTTCGCCTTTCCACCCGTGAGCTGCTCTTTGGCCCATCCTTGCTCCTTGACTTCTCTTGATCTATCACAGCCCTGTACTTATAAATAAGTACACTCCAATAGAGAGAGTACACGTAAGCCAACACACTGATCTGCTCAACGAGGGATTACGTTGCGCAGACCCGTGTATATTGACCTACTGCACCCTGACATTGGTGTGTACTTAGCGTGGAATAACTGCAAGCACAACTTGAAGGCAAATGATCAAATACAATGTCAATTCCCCTTAGCTGGTCTAGGGGCTTCTTTTAATCAGGTACATTGTGGATACAATACCCAACAACATGGATATCTACCTTGGTCTTCAAATGAGCTACTTCCCTCTCTTTTAAATATAGAAAGGATGAAGTTTTATCTTGCTGGGAAGTAGCCAGCTGTAGGGAGTCAATTTACTCTTTTAGTTTCTTAACAAGCATCTTTATTTTCATGAAAACTTTAAGGAGCACACCTTGATTTTCAATCATTTTATTTATATCATCTTCTGAGGAAGGACTCTCATCATCACTTGATAAGGATACATCAGAGCTTGAGCATGATTCAAATCCAGACTCTGAGGATGAACTAGGTGAGGAATATACCTGACTTTGTCTAGGCTGCTCCTGGCAGAATTGTTCTTCTAGTGAGGCTATCAGTTCATAACTCCTGCATTCACCTTCCTCAGCTTCATCCACCTCTGAGTAACTATCTGAATGTGATAGAGGGGCACTTATCTTTGCTCTTGTATCTAGATAGACTTTTACATTTGCAAGAGCTGCCAGTAGTCCAATGGCCTTCTTGTCATTTTTGTAGATTTAAAGCTCCATTGATCTCCACACCTTATGATTCTCCTTTGAAACCATAAGATAAAACCATTTTTGCTATCCTTTGAAGTCTACTCAGACTGTAAGGTCCTTTTTGAGTAACCTCCCTCTAATACCACTTGAAAGTTTTTATTTCAAAGATAGCTAAATCACCTAGAGGGGGTGAATAGGTTTCTTAGTCCTTAGTGACTATCTTTTATTCTATCTTAGTTAGCTTCTTTATTGGTAGATTAAGTTTTGCTTTCAAGACAAGCTACCTGCACAAAGAAAAGCAACACATAGAATACACAGATTTATAGTGGTTCCCTAATCTTTTGGTACATCCACTCTCCTCCCACCTTACCAACTTCCTGTTGGTCAAGTCACTTCTCCAAAATAAAACTCCAAAGAGCTTACACCTAAGATCCAACAGGATCTCTCAGTCTCCTGCAAGACTTAAACCTCAGCCACAAGGGCCTACACTCATTGATACAAGTATCACCTACCTTAGGCAATTAAGACCTACCAATCAGGCTATATAGGATAGCCGTACCTCAGATCCAAAAGGGATCCTTCCTTAGAAAGAATGTCTCTCCTACAACTCAAACCCAAAGGTCCTACCTCAGATCCAAAGGATCCTACAGCTCAGGCTAAACAGCCCTACAACTCAGATCCACTTCTGGATCCTACCTCAGAGCAAATTTTCTCCTACCACTCAGAACCACAAAGGATCCTACAAGGTGGAAGTAGGTTGGTGAGGATATTGATTCGACACAAAATAAATTTCTCTATGTCAATCTACCTTGACTGAGCTAAACTCAGCCCAACTTTGACTCCAAAAATGATTTTCCTGAGTCTACATTTCTTGACTAAGAACTCCTTAGCCACAACTACTTCATAGCTACAAGTATATCCACTTGAGCTAGAAGTGACTTATAGAATACTGTTCTGCTCCTTTCTGATCTGAACCAAAAGCTCAGCCCTATATCCTTCTTAACAGCTCCCAAAGAGAATGTTCTTTTAGGATTTGTTGGCTAGATCTGTGAAGCACCTGCATCAAGGGTTGGCCCTAGCTGCTATCTCTTTCTTAGTGAATCACCCTAAGCTTGCTGGCTGGTGCAGATGAAGATCGCACCAGCAATCTTCCTATTAAAGATGTTGATATCAACAGCTAACTTGATATGCCTCTAGACTTGCTTGTCCTGGGCTCTCTATTCTTCAACTATAGCCACAACAATGGCGATTTCGAAGAACTACTATAACAACTGGTCTCTCTTTAAGGAGCTTCTCCTTTTATTTATTATAACTCAACGGATCTTTTAGCAGTGGGTACCACACCATTAATGTTGGCTGCATATTTGCTTAACGCCTAACAATCTTACAGAAATCATGCGGTGCCTTTTGTCATGTATTGTGGCTTTGCCACTCACAATTTCAATATGGTTGACTTTTTGGCTTGCTTACATCAGCACCTGAAGACTTAGTCAAAATTCAAGAATCAGTAGTATAGGCGTTGAGTGAATGAGCTTCACTCAAAGCCAAAAAACTTAGATAGTTCTGTCTATCTAGGCGTTGAGAGCGTTGAGTGAACAAGCCTCACTCAATGATTTTTGCCTTAGCAAAAACTTCCTGCTTCTCTGGCGTTGAGAGCGTTGAGTTTTTCTTCATCACTCAACGCCTTTTTTCTTAGAAAAGCTTTCTGCAACTTAGGCATTGAGAGCGTTGAGTGAGCACGCTTCACTCAACGCTTTTTTCCTTAACAAATTTTCTGCCTCTGCAGCATCTTTGGCATTGAGAGCGTTGAGTGAGCATGCCTCACTCAATGCTTTTTTCCTTAGCCAAATTTCTGAACTTAGTTTTACGAACTGAACTGAGTTCGACAAACGGTTAGCTCAGCTCGATGAACTCTGAACTCAGTTCGATAAATTTTGAACTGAGTTTAACACACAGCTTTTTGCAGTATGGCGTTGAGAGAGTTGACTTCATTCAATGACTGTGGACTTAACAACTTTCTCAGCTTGACACTTCATGGCTTTTACTTTATAGGCTTCACTCAGTGCTATAGGTCATCTGTCATTGAGGGAATGATCTTCACTCAACACATGTGGACTGATACAGTTTTTTGTCTTTCCCCACTTAGGTAAGAGTTTACCTGACTTAGCCACTTAGGCTATCTGTCCCATCATTGCTACTAGGACAGTTTGCAATCATAATACTTGAGCACAAGTTAGATCACCACATGTGTATACATTGTTTGCTGGGCCATCTTCAAAACCAGGATATTGGGATCAATGGACCCAACAAGCAAAACTTAAGTTGGTGCCCCTTTTTTAAATCTTGGTATGAAGTAGATAGTGATGTGATATTATTCTTAAATTTATTTCTCTTGTTCTAGCATATTGAATTATTGAGATAAAACATGTACTAAAGTTTATTTCTACTTGATGTTTTTCTTTTGATGCTACACATAAACATGTCATTATTCAATCTAACGCTTCCATGCATAAGAATTGGACTTACACTGCATTAAATGTCTATAACACATATGTACTAGTACATGATTTCTATTCCTTACTTTTACAATGTTACACTATATTAACTCTATAAATCTCTTAGCATTGTACACCAAATCATGTGTATTTAGTTTCACTTATGTTGCCCGACTTTCTTTTACTCTTAAAAATTCTTCAAATAAATTATTATTTTTCGTGTATTGGGTAGGTCTATATTCATGGTGTTCCACTCCAATTTTTTCCACAATTGCTGGTGATTTGTTTTATGTGCGCCCATTTTCTCTTTTCTTTAGTATCTTTTGCGCATAGGGAGAGATTTGAGGATTCACGAGACATGTTCATTAATCCTCGGCCCTTTCAATAATATCAAAAGGGGGAGAATCGAGAAATCATGAGCTTTTCTTATGCTAGTTGAGTGTGGAGTGTTGCTTAGTCACCCACCAGAAGATATTAGGTAGGGGGAGAACACACATAGGGGGACCACACTTGTAGAGGTAGCGCATCTGTTCGGGGAGCCGTATTGAGTATTTCAAGCTGCTAAATTTCATGCTTATAGATTGAATTACACTATACCATGTCGTTAATTTTTTTTATCTCATGAATGGAATTTGATAATATCGAAAGGGGGGAGTTTGTTGGAACCTATGGTTCTCATCTCTTTTGTTTGGCAATATCAAATTTCGTGTTGTATTTGATCATATGTGTTTGGGTATAGTTTGCAGGTTTACATGTAAAAAAGAATAAGAAAATCAAGTTCTGGAACCTACGGCCGACCGCTTGTGCTACTGCCCCTACTTGCCTTGATTTAATTCTGGACAAGCGCTCTATGGACTACCATGTGGTGTTATCCTTATCGCGTAGCTCTATCTCTCTCAATGATCATCGAGTCATCATATTACCGCTAGACGATAGCTTTGTACCGCGCCGCGATAGCACGAAAAGGCGAAAAAAATATTTATTCGGATATTTTTCCAAATCTGCTGGACAGCTGTCACATCAATGCGCATAGACCTACAATTGGGTGTTATCTCTACTGTCGGTGGTAGCTTATTTTTTCAAGAGGTATAAAGGCGCACGTCTCTTTTCCTAGAGATACAACCAATGAGAATATTTCTTTCTAGAGTTCGGCCGCCATATGTTGAAGGGAGAACTCTCGTCTCCGTAGTAGGAAAAGCATTATTTCTTCTTCCCGCTTATGATCGAAGAACTCCGGGAAACAAAATCTTCAACAACCATTCGCAGTGGATCGACTACAATAAGAATGATATTAAAGAGCATAATCGCTGACAGTTTCTCGGAGGAGTTCTACGTTTAAGGGAGAAACTACTTCTTAACTCTTTGTATTTTACTATAAAATTTTTTTATTGTCTAGTATGTGTGCGAGGGAAATCAATCGGAGGGTTGTCGAAATACGGGAAGGGTTTCGCGAGAAATCGTCCTAGTGAGCGATGTCTAGAACGGGGGATTGAGTGTGAGGAAAATCGATCAGAGGGTCGTTAGAATCCGGGAAGGGTTTCGTGAGAAATTGTATCAGAGAGGGAAGTCTATATCAAGGGATCTAGTGGGGATCTAAGAAACTTTCGGAATGAACGTGAAGAGACGGCTCGAAGACCTTTCTGGGACTTAAAGGGAGAGAGCTAGCCTGTTGATGAACAAAATGCGCCTCTCCGCGCTCTAGAGAGGTGAACACGTTAGATCCAAGGATGCAGGGGATAAAAGGAGGTTGATGAGCAACTATCGAGCTGCTCGTTACTTTAACGGTTATGTTTAGCGGTAGAGGCCGAGAGAAGGGAGAACGGAAGAAGAGAGGCTACTTGAAGCAGCAACAACATAGTTCGCCTGCCACTGCTTAAATGTCATTCCTGCGACGGGCTTTCCTTTGATTATGAATAAATATTATAGATTGAGTCACTCATTTATATGGTAAAATATAAAGGGTACAAGGGGAAGTTGGTGGCGACTAGAAAAAGAAGTCGCTGAGGCCGCGCGGACTGAATTAGCAAGTCACCAAGCTGGTAGTTGCTGGCCTGATGACCTAGCCGCGCGGGCTATCTGCGGAGTCCTCCTGGACTAAACTGGAAAGTCACCATATTGGTAGTTGCCGGCCTAAAAACCTAGTCGTGCGGGCTATCTGTGGAGTCCGCCCAGACTAATTGCAAGCCGTTAGTTAAGGCCGGTGGATAGGAATTTTTAGCTGCAGGGTTTGCTGCCAATGTTGCTCCCCGATGCTTGTCCCACACAATGAGAGGTATGGGGCCTATTTAGAGGCTCGAGGAGGAGACGGTCTTGGTAACATTACCCTCAGTATGCTAGTTAGTTGTGCGAGTAGACAAGGGGTCCGCCGAGTCAACCCTTGTTGATTAGGAAGATGGAAAGTTCACTACTGCTTGGGGGACAATGAAGCAGTCCGCCTCTACTTGGTGGAGAAGAGGACCCTTGCTTGCATCTACCGGTCGGAGAAGATTTCTTGCGGGCTAGGCGGACACCAAGTTAGGAGTCCGGTGAGACTTGATCAGAAAGCTGGGCAATCTGTTTGGACAAGAATCATTGTGCAAACTTAGGTTGAGTCTGCCACCTGCTGGCAGATAGAAGGCAGATATCCACTGTTGTTGGGCGAGCTGGTTGTCTGAAGGAACATGTTGCCCCTATTGCTGGGTGACCTAGAGGCTTGTCTCCCACTGTTGGGCGACCTGGAGAGTTTGCCTGCTAGTTGGGCTATAGAAAAATCCACCTCCCGTTGGGCAGATAAAAGAGCAGTCCGCCTCTGTAGGGCGGGAAAGGTGAATTTGAGCTCGCCTCCGTTGATCAGAGAGGTAGGCAATCCACACCTATTGGATAAGAGCATTATAGTGCAGTTAGTCAGTCTAACCATGCGGGCTGCAGTTGTGAACCGAGGAAGCAGTCTGCCACCCCTGCAGATCACACAGTGTCTGCGCGGATGCGGCGATCAGACCAGGAAGACCGCCCTAGCTGCATAGTCTGGCCGGACAGAGAATTCTATCCACCTGACCAAAAATATGGCCGAGACAAGCCGCGACCACCATAGGGATCATTGAGTAAATCGCAACTTGAGAGCTAGCTACCTAGGGAGGGATCACCGATTTCTGGGTTAACATAATCCCCGCGCTTTTTTAAGTACCGATGGGAACTTCAAAAAAGTAGGAGACCCGTGAAAATTGTGATCAACCCCTCGAAAGCTGGACAAAAAGTGATAGGAGAGAGCAAGTACCTGAGGTCTCTCCTACTGTGAGTCTGAGAACACTTACTTTTTATTCTACAAGCAAGAAAAGTCAGAGCATGTGAAAGATGCCTATCTTATTTGTACCTGAATTGTTCTTGCAAAGTGAAGAAGGCTTGTGAATGCTTTCTACCGAGCTCTACAAAACAAAGGTGAGAGGAGGTATAAAAGAACAATAGCTTGCAAGTACCTGAAGGGAGTTTGCAAGCAGCTGCTAATCTCTACAATTAAGAAGAGTAAGAAGCAAATATGAAAGAAAAAAAACTTGCAAGTACGTGAAGGGAACTTGTAAATATTTGTTTATCTCTGCAAAAAGAAGAGTAAGAAGCAAGCATGAAAGAAAAAGAACTTGAAAGTACCTGAAGGTAACTTGCAAATATTTGCTAGTCTCTGCACAAAAAGAGTAAGAGGTAGATATAAAAAAAGTACTTACAAGTACCTGAAAGGAACTTGAATAAATCTGCTAACCTCTGCAAAAATAAGAGTAAGAAGTAGATATGAAAGAAAAAAACTTGCAAATACTTGCTAATCTTTGCAAAAAGTAGAGTAATAAGCATATATGAATGAAAAAGAACTTTCAAGTACCTAAAAGTAACTTGCTAATATCTGCTAATCTCTGAAAAAAGAAGAGTAAGAAGCAGATATGAAAGAAAAATAAGTTGTAAGTACCTGAAGGGAACATGAAAATATCTGTTAATCTCTGCAAAAAGAAGAGTGAGAGGCAGATATGAAGGAAATGCATAGCGTGGGTACCTGCTAAATGTTGAGGTGGTAAGGAAGATGTAATCCAATAGCAGGTAGAATATCCAACAAAATCAGCTATCAACTAAGTAAAAGAATGAGCAGAATCGAGTATATATTAAGTCATAACAATTATCTTCTTGCACAGTCAGATATTATATCCATAATATGAAATACGGAATAGCCAGGTAGAACCACTTTGAATAGACTTCAATAACATGGCTTGTCTACTAAGATAACTGAATTCTTTGATTAAACAATTGGTGCCGAAAAAGAGTTCAATAAGTATAATAGAGTCATTGCCAGCGAAAAAGGCTTTATATGAGCTTGGTATATAAGACGAGTATACGACGTCACGAAACCTTCGGACAGGTCAGATTTTTCCTGTTAACCTGAAAAAAGGCAGTTTGAAAGAGATCTACACCCGAAGATGATCAATTAGGACAGGTGCGCCAAAAGGTCTAAAGCATTGCTCGCCCTAAAGGATCATCAAAAGTGTAGTCTACAAGGGAGGATTAACCGCGCTCCCCCAAAAGGGCACAAAAGAAAAATGCAAAACTCCTAAAAATGACTGATGGACACACTGCTCTCATAACTTAGGGATATATGCTATGCTGATCAGTTAGGCCAGGTGAACCATGTGGTCTATAGAATTGCTCGCCCTAAATGATCAGTAATGTTATGGGTCCCCAGAAGGCACGACTTGAGAGTACCTTGGAGTGTTTTACGATCACAGTGTGAGATGATCACAGAGACAAGGCTACACCCAGGGGCCATTGCTTTCCAAGCAATAATTATCTTAGCTGTAATGTATCCCTAACGAAGAATAATAGAGCTAACACATGGGACCTCCCTTGATGCACGCTTTTTGTTAGATACCAGCTAGGATTCGAAGCCCTGAAGTCTTCCTGCACAGATTGGATGGCTCTCACTACACATATCCGAACACTCCCCGCTATATGTGGTCGTGGTGGTATTACGCCAGAGACAAATCAATGGGGGGGAGGTTAAACAAGACTCAGCGATATCTCCTTGGTTCAGCGATCCCTTTGGCAAAGAGAAAATAGAGGAGGTGTCACTCCAAAAAGGGAAATATGTTAGTACGGGATCTCTGATGTAAAAATTTATTGAAATGAATGAAAAAGTACTTAGAAATATTCAGAACATAGGTAAGAGAAATGTTCAATATGGAAAACAAAACTAAACAACCATGATTGCGAAGAGCTTTTGGAACTTTGTAACGTCCATCTTCACCTCAGAATAAATATCCAAGGGTGCCTACGTCATCCACATCAATATTTTCACCAATAATGAAGTTAAGACTGTACAACCCCATATCCGGCGAGTAGCGATCGATAGGAGCCAGATCGTCTTAAGTCCAACAGTCCGGCTCTCCCAAGTGGGGGTGGATTGTTTGAGGGGCGAGTGGAGTTGTTCGGCTCGAACTTGCCCCAGGGGCCCTGCGAGCAGCGGGCGAGTGGAGTGGGTTAGCTCGCACTCGCCCCGGGGGTTCACCGTGCAGCAGGCGAGTGGGGCAGGTCGGGCCCGCACTCGCCTGGGGCTAGAAGAGGCTGTGAGTGCCATCTCCATCGATCACTCGCCTCCCCCGACGAGTGGCCCTTAGTGGAGGCTCCATAGGGCCACTCGCCCAGTCTCCTATGATGTATCTTTATTGTTTTACCCCCGCTAGCCTGTCTATAGCCTGTTGGAACAGCAGAGTTACACAGTTGGCAGACCCAGTTGGGTTGCACATAGCTGTTCAGAATAGCGGAGGTTGGCTATTTGTAGGCCGTTTTTATAAATCTATAAACAGACCCAGGGGGTACCTCAGAAGGCATCCTTTTCTTGTACCATAATCTTCTTGCACTTTCTGAGATACCCTTAGCTCGGCATTTGGCTAGGGAGGGGAACCGCTCTAAGATCTTTTGGGTGTGTGGTGGGACCTCTATGCAGAGCCCTTAGGTCTGTTCCTTGTTCTTTGTCCTTAGTCGTTTAGCTTGTGATAGAGAAGTAAGTGTTCTATCACCCCTTCCCCAAGGGTGAACTCCATAGAGACTGAGTTTTCATCTTCAACAAAGACCAGTGCTGGTTTGGCTCACTTCCATTAAGACGAAAGGAATGTTCGCTACTTCTTTGCCTTTTGAAGAAGACGGATCAGAGTGGTCATCCTTCTGGAATAAGT
Organism: Platanthera zijinensis; assembly: GCA_039513925.1. Lineage (NCBI taxonomy): Eukaryota > Viridiplantae > Streptophyta > Magnoliopsida > Asparagales > Orchidaceae > Platanthera > Platanthera zijinensis. The sequence goes on from CM077092.1 coordinate 168,037,809, forward strand.
CACACAATTAGCCCTGCCTCAGCATCTTCTCCACTAGTTGACGAAGCGCTCGGCAGTTTTCAGTTGGATGCCCTTTCTCTTTACGGAATTCACAGTAGGGATCTTAATCTTTGGAACTCTGATCTGCGGGTTGATAAGGCTTATTATAAACAGTCTTACCTTTCATGACTTGAATTACTTCTTGCATAGCTCTGCTTAGTTTAGATTCTGGCGAGTTATCACCCTGTTGCTGGTAAGCTGAGGCTGCTTGCGGTGCTTGTGCTAGATAAGCGAGAGGAACTGACAATTGTGATCTTTGACTTTGGAAGTGATCTTGGTCTTGGAAGAGGCGTTGATGACATCAAAAATTCCCCTTCCTTGCTCGCGATTGAAAATCCTTCTGAGGATACTTTGGAGGTTGTCTGTATGAAGAAGAAGGATTTTCCTCTGTTACAAGCCTGGAGATGTAGTTGGGATTACTCTTTTCACCTCGTATGTAGAAGTTGGCAAGACTAAGCATCTCTTGGTATGTCCTTGACACTCGGACATTAGATTCAAACTTAAGTGTCCCTTCACTTAAACCACATATCAGAGCAACTCGGTATATCTCTAGATTGATGTTTTCAATATCAAGAATCTCTCTTTGAAAACGATCGACAAAATGAGCCCAAATCTCATTCTCTCACTTCCTAATGTGAAATAGGGCTTCCGGCCCACTCTTCCTCTTAGTAGAGGTAGAAAACCTGAGTAGAAGCTCTCTTCGCAGATAAGCAAAGGAAGCGATGGATTGAGGGCGCAGTCCGTAGAACCTTTCTCTTGCTTGTCCATCAAAGGACATTATGAAGAGCTTGCACCTAGTAGCATCGTTAAGAGTCTTGAGGGCGATGACTGACTTAAAAGCTTGTAAGTTTGCAACTGGCTCAGACTGCCCAGTGTAAGTTGGTAATCGCGGCTCTCTGAAGTAAGCTGGAGTTGGTTCTTGTCGGATACTATCTCTAAACGGCAATGGCACTCCCTGTTCTCTTAGAACATATGGAAAAGGAAAAAATGGAGGATAAGCTACAGTTGAAAAATGAGCGGAAGGATAAAAAGGAAAAGATACTATGGGAGGAGGAACTGCGGGAGCTGAAGGGTAGGTTTGACTTCCCTGAAAATTCAAGAATCTTGCTGGAATTCCTCAGGCAGCTTCCTGGAAGAAGTTTTGATGAGCTATGAACTCATCATTTTGAGACCGCAAAGGGGCTACGACCTGCACTTACAGATGGGTTGCTGGATAGGTCAAAGGCTAGACAAGAGGATAGACTGACGGGTAACCAGGAGGATAGGCTTGCGGGTCCTTCATTCCTGGTGCTGTATTGGATGGAGGAATTGGCGCTGTTGTTGGTTACCCCTCTAATCAATGCGTGATAATAGCAAAAGTGTTGAGTATTGTATCCACAATAACCTAGATTTGTATGAAGTCACTCTTGAACTAAGATGAATTAAGTTGTATTTGATTTCCTGTTTTAGTTATGTATTTGCAGGACTTATTGCTATGTGTAGACAAATGTCAGTCTATAGTGGGTCACCAAACACAAGACCATACAATGTAATCCATCATTGTGTGATCCATGGTGTTGACTCATGTGTAGCCTCTCTATTGGGATACACTTTATTTTCAAGCACTAGGTCTAATGGAGGAAGACATGATGCAGTTTGGATTGGAGAAGTAAAACTTTTCTTGAAGCTGAAAATTATTCTAAGTGTTTTTCTCGAGTGATATAATTGTACTCGAGAAGAAACCTTAGAAGCACTCGATTAAGTTCTAGTCTGTAATTCGAGTAAAGGAAGTGGTTCTCGAGTAGCCTACATCTAGCTCTCGAGAAGCCAAGTCCAGTACTTGAGTAGACCTCCTCTTTTTCTCGAGTGGTCAGCTTTTAGTTCTCAGAAATTTTTCTAAGTATAACACTCGAGTAGTCAAGTCTAATACTCGAGTAGTTGAACAGTTTATTTCAACTTACAGAAGAATAGTTCTCGAGAAGATTCTAACCCCACTCGAGTAGCAAAGCCTGTACTAGAGTAGTCTGTTTAGTTCTCGAGTAGCCAAGTTCTATTACTCTAGTGATCAAACTTTCATTCAAGAATTTTCTCTATGTCAGGTTCTCGAGAAGTTCAGTTTCACATCTCGAGTAGTCTTTCAGGCACTCGAGTGATCATTACTCCACTCGAGTGACTTCAGACTTTTTCAAGAATTTCCTTGTAATACTTCTTCTCGAGTATGCTTTTCTATTTACTCGAGAACAAGTCATAGCATTGGAGTAGAATTCCTTTTACTCGACTAATGCTGTTATCTTTTCTGAAAATTTCTCCAAGTCCCCATCAGATCAAATTTTGAATTCTTTGATATGGCTTCTCCACGTGGCCGTCATTAATGACAAATCTAACCATTAGGCAGATCTTATAAATGGTTCTGTCCTCATGACTAACCCTAAGCGTGTAATTTCAGTCATTCTCTAATTTTCTTGATCGGCCGACAGTTACTATTTTTCTACAAAAGACGTCATTCTTCTTCAAGATCGCCAAGGCTGCTTTTGATCCAGATCGACTTGCAGATCAAGAGATTCATCAATCTTCATCTTCACCTTGATCGTGTGAGTCTATGTTTTTCAGAACAGATCTAGCAAAAAGTCTTCTTCTACAAATTCTGATAAAGCCCTAAAGTCCAAGAAAGAAGATCTAGGGAGATATTTTCAGATCTGAGAAGAAATTACTGTTTGTATTTTCAGATTTCTTTTTAATCTTGTAGGATATTATTCTCAGAGTGTAGGAGCCTTCGTTCTCCGAGTTGTAGGAAGTTTTCTTCTTCCGAGTGTAGATCCCTTTTGGATTGAGATTGTAGGAACATTGTTCCGATTGGTAGGATTGTTCTCAATCTGAGATTAGTGGTGTAGCCGAGTCTAGCGTATTGCTCGTTCGGTGAGTGGGAAGTGGATGTACCCAAGATTTGGGAACCACTATAATTCTTGGTGTTCTCTGTGTTTTGCTTGGTTTTTACTTGTGCTTAGATCGCTAAAGTTTTTATTTCGCTAAAAGACGCACAACTCACCTATTCACCCCCTCTAGGTTATTTAGGTAGACAGCTTGAACTCTATTTTAATCTGTATCAAAGGGAGGTTAATCATTAGAAGGTTAACACTTTGATCAGATCTGCCCAAAGTTGTCTCTAGAATTTTCCAAGCATGGACAAGGCCAAGGATTTTGCCAAGCTTCCTCTGTGTACTAAGACAAACTTTCCCATGTGGAAAGAAAGAATCAAGTTCTTCATGGAAGCTATGGATCCAAGGATTTCCATGATTGTTGAAGAAGGTCCTTATGTCCCAATGACTGCCTCCACTATAGATCCCACAAGAAAAGTTCCTAAGAAACTAATGGATCTCGATAAGGATGAGATTGCACTTGTGTCATTAGACAAAAATGCCAAAAACATCATAGCCAGTGCAGTCGATGACTCGATGCTGCAAAACCTAATTCACTGCCAATCTGCTAAAGAGATGTGGCAGTCCCTCCTGAACTTGATGGAAGGTACAGAAGAAGTTAGGGATGACAGAAGATCCCTTCTGAATTAGAAGTATGAAGCCTTCCGGAAAGGACCCAAGGACACCATTGCTAACACATTTGAGAACTTCTTCAAGTTAGTAAACAGCCTAAGAGTATATGGTTGAGTCTTCATAAATGGAGAGCTGAACGACAAATTTCTGAGGTACCTAACTAAGGAGTGGGACAACAAAGTCTGTGCCATCCGAGAATTTGTCAAGTTAGCTGAGACTGATCCTCAGAACCTCTTTGGAAAGTTGATGTCCTTTGAACTTCAAATAAATGCTAGAAAAGCTGAAGAAGAGAAGAGTTGTTTCTCTTCCAAGGAGAAGTTTGTTGCAATAAAGGTAGACAGTTTGAGGAAGTCCAAAGCTGCTTCAACTTCTCCTGCATAGGTAGAGAGTGAAGAAGAATCATCTGAGCCAAGCACTTCAGGCTAAGAGCTATCTGAAGGAGAGTTCTCACTGCTTTCAAGACAAATAAAGAAATTCTTGAACAAAAAGAAGCAATGGAGAGGCAAGGATGCCTCATACAGAAAATCACGACATGATGGTGATCGATGTAAGAAGTGCTCAAAAAGCCAGGACAGGTATAATTCCAAACCGAACAAACATATTTTTACTGATATAGTTTATTACTATTGTAATAAGCAAGGTCATGTAATTGTTGATTGCCCCCATAAGAAGAAGGAGGGTGGTAAAAGAGAGGAAAAGAAATCCTCTTACCTAAAGAAGAGAACAGAGAGAAGCCTGGTAGCCAAAAATGGAAAGACTCTCAGTGACACTGACTCATCTGAGTCAAGTAAAGAAGATAAAGCCTATTTTGGGCTCATGGCACATACTGACGAAGAAGAAGAGCCCCAGTTCACTGGGGAGGTAAAATCTCATACACCCCTCTCTGAATCTGATGTCTCTGATCATGATCATGAGGACAACTCTTATAACGATGAGTCTGAACTCATGGACCAGTACAAGGAGTTGATCAATGCCTATGACAAATGTTGAAAGGTCGTGAAAACTCAAGCTAAAGAGATTAAGTCTCTAAAGGCCGTAGAGAGCTCTTTAAGAGAGAAAATCTTTAAGATGGACACACTCAAAGAAGAATTGAGTACTGTTGTTGAAGAGTATAGTAAGGATCTCGAGCACCTTGATCTGAAAGAGAAGATCATCAAGGAACTAGAAGAACAACTTGATGCTGAAAAGAAGCTTTTTTGGAACCCCGCCTGTATTTTGGATTTGGGCTAAGGTTCACTATTAGGGTTGCATAGATTGACCCTTCTTGTATTGTCTAGGATCATAGGTCTTCATTAGATTATAGGGTAGGTCAACAAGTCAGATTGATCAGACCAATCCCTCAGAAGACTTAGAAGACTGAAGAAAATAGAACAAGGCGGAGTTTTCTCCATTTAAGTAGGTATTCGACGAACTCTGAAGTGAGCTCGACGATCTTCATTCTCAGTTCGACAATCTCAGAATCTCTTCTCTGAACTGAGATCGACAAAAGATGAACTGAGCTCGACGATATCTAATGTTCTATCAGGACTGAGTTCGACGTTCTCCTATCTCAACTCAACGATCTTGGAGCCCAGAATGGAAAGTAACATTTCAGTTCAAAATTCTCAAGGCTCAGCTCGACGAATGAGAGGTTTGAGTTCGACGATCTTGGATCTCAGATCGACGATTTCTTCAGTTCAATTTCTACTTCTCTGCAGTTATTTCTGATGGACTAAGGCTTAATTTCTGACTTATTTTACTCTGAGTAATTAATGCTTATATTCTAAGAATATACCCATTCAATGACAGCATTACTTGCTAGATTTCACAGAGTCATTATACAGCTAATTCTTGGGACAGTTAAGGAATTACTATATTGCTCTTGTAGCTGTTGTCCAAGTTCCAAGAAATCAGCAGTCAATTAAGGAAGGAATTCAAACTTTGTTGTAGAAAAAAATATGGTAAATATAAAACAAGTTTTTTCAAAAGAAAAAATAGAACGAAAAGCTGTAGAGTTACAGATTTCAGAATATAAGAGACTGAGAATTTTTCATCATTATCAGTCTTGCATCTCAAAAGAATTCCAAGAGACAATCATCATCAACAGTCTGAAAATTTTTGGAGGTCATTCTCAAGAAGACCTACTCACCCTGCAAAGCTTCCATCTTCCTGATCAAAATTTCTATGTCAGGGGGAGCTTTGGTTTCATCAAGAAAGATCCACTAGTCTTCTCAGTTGTTTGAGAAAGAGAAGAACTTCATATTGTTTTGTTTTATTCCTCTCTCTATATAAACGGTTTATTAACTCCCTTCAAAAGTTATACACCTTGGTTTCAAGTCTCCTGATCAAAAGACTTGATTTGGTTATTGGGGACCTGATCAAAAGCCTAAAGGGTTGTGATATCTCCCTTGAAATAGATCTTGTGGTGACAGGTTACCTGAGCAAAAACTAATTGGTGGCAGGGCACCTGATCAAAAACCTGAGTGGATTCCTACCACGGTGGTAGAAGAGTGGATGTACCCAAGTTTAGGGGAACCACTAAAAATTTATTGTGTCGTCTGTGTTGCTATCTTTTACTTATTATGTGTTGTGTGCTGTATTTTTCCCTTCTGCACTTTGTTCTTTACACATAGTAATATCAATATTTTAATCTAGTAGATTTAATTCTGTAAATAGATTTTAAAAGCTCTATTCACCCCCCTCTAGAGTAAATCAAACTAACCCCCTTCTTTCAATTGGAATCAGAGGGCAGTTCTCTTTAAGTTCATAGATTAACATCTGAACCAAGATCCTTGTTAGATTGTCCTCTCTTCTTTAGTTTTTCTATTTTTACAGCATGGCACAAATTAATGATTATCCTAGCACAAGACCTCTAGTCTGCAACCTAAATAGGTTTGCAATCTGAAAGGAAAGAATAAAGCTTTACATGAATTCTATTGATGAGGATACTTTCAATTCAATTTTAATAGGACCCCCTCAACCTACAGCAGTGACTGCAACAACATCTGACACACATGTAGTTCCACCACCTGAGTGGTTTGAAGCTCAGAAGAAAGCCAAGATAGCTGATGCTAAAGCATTTAATATCCTGGCCATACCTATGTCAGATGATATTTTCTAGAAGGTGGCTGAGTGCACATCTGGCAAAGAAATCTGGGACTCTCTAAACTAGATGGAGGCTGGCTCAGCAGATGATAGAAAGCACAGAAGATCCCTCCTAATATCTTAATATAGAACTTCGAGAAGGTGGAATCTGAAATAGTGGCTGAGATGTATAACAGGTTTAATGTTATTATAAAAGAACTAAAGACCCTGGATAAAGATATCTCCTTAATTGAGATTAATGACAAGATCCTAATATGCTTCCCCAGCACTTGGGATTCCAGGATCTTGTCAATCAAGGAAGCTAGAAGTTTGAATGAGATATCCACTAAATCTCTCCTTGGAAAGCTAAAATCATATGAGCAGTTAATCAAGACCAGAGAGGATGCCTAACTTAAGGCCTCAACCTCTTTAAGGAAGGAGCACAATATTGCTTTCAAAGCTACAGAAGAATTAGAAACCCTTCCTGCCAATGAAGAGCTGATGAACTTACTGGCCAAGAGATTTTACAAGTTTGCCTAGAAGGACTTCAGAAGGAAATCATCAAGAAGTGATGATAAACCTAAGTATGACAGAACTCCTCCAAAGGGGATTGTCTACTTTGGATGCAGAAAACCTGGGCACATTCTCCCTGAATGCCCAAAGGCATAGAAAAGAGACAGAAGAAAGGAAAAAGAGAACAAGAAGCATTCCAGCAAACACTCCAACAGACATTCCTCCAACAAGCATAAAAGAAAGGAGAAAGGTTTCATTGCTGAAACCTGGAGTGAAATAGAAGAGGAGACTTCATCTTCAAGCTCCGGTGAAGATGAGAAAGAAGCCAAGGCAAGGGAAGTGTACCTTATGGCAATCAATGCTTCTTACAGCAAGTCAGAAAATGAAGAATCTGATGAGGAATCATAATCAGAAGAAGACCAGGTAATATCTTCCTTTGATTTTAATTATGTTGATTTTAAGATTGAATTCAAATCACTGTGTAATGATTTAATCAACTCAAAAAAAGAAAATAAAACTCTTAGAGACAGGCTAGTTGAATTTGACAACATATTTGTTGAAAACATCAAATTAAAAGATGACGTAGACCTTTCTAAAGAACAAATAATAACTCTCAGAACTGAGTTATGTGAGGCTAAGAAACTTGAGGAATCTCTCAATGGGAGAAGCCTTAAGCTGATGGAAATCACAAGCACAGTAAATGCCATGCTAAATGGCAAGCTGGGCTTAGGTGCTTCATCAAGCTTGCCCCCCAGTCTCAAGAAAAATATTCTTTCAACTCCTATAAAATTTATATCTGAAAAAGGTAAAGAGGTAATACACAATAAGCAACCAACAGAAGGCTTACCTAAATCTAAAAATCAAAAGTATAGAAACAAGAAAAATCTAAATAAAAATAATGTTCAACAGATTTCGTCGAACTCAGATCGATGAAATGTGGCAAGTTCGTCGAACTCCGATCGACGATCTATGAACGCCAACATTAGCCATTATAATTCGTCTTACTACGATCGATGAATCTTGTATGGTTCTTCGAGCAGAGATCGACGAACTTGGGGCACAGAAAATGAGTATTCATTCTCTAAGTAGAGATCAACGATCTCATCCCATCTCGTCAAACTCCGATTGACAAACTTACAACACTTCGTCGAACCCAGTCAGACTTAACAAAAATCATAACTTTAAGAGAAATTTTAATCAAACTAGAAAACCTGTTAATCCATTTGCTAATTGAGAAATTCCACCAAGGAGATACCATCCCTTCAGATATAAATCTCAACTTGAATTTTCTGTTATATCAAGCTTTTCATATCAGGAAAATAAAGGGCTTAAGGTATTCTGGGTCAAGAACAACTAATTTTTGCTTTTGCAGGTAAAGAGCTGTCCAGCTTTTAATCAACAATGGTATCTGGACAGTGGATGCTCCAAGCATATGACTGGCAGCAAGGACATTCTAAATAATTACAAGTACAAGCTGGGACCAAAGGTGATCTTTGGTGACTCAAATTATGGCCAGACTGAAGGCTTTGGAGAAGTTAAGATTGGAGCAGTTACTTTCAAAAAGGTTGCATATGTAAGTGGATTGAAACATAACCTCATCTCCATAAGTCAACTATGTGATGAAGGTTGTCAGGTATCTTTTAACTCAAGCTCTTGTATTATTTCTACAAAAGAAAACAAACTATTTTAATTGAAAATAGACAAGGCAACATATGTGTAGTTAATTTTCAATCTGCAACATCAGATTTTTGTTTATTTAATCATGTTGGCAATCAAAATGAATTATGGCATAAAAGATTAGGTCATGTTAATTTGAAAAACATTGCTAGGTTATCTAAAGACAACCTTGTTATTGGATTGCCTTCTTGTCCCTACAAGAAGGAAGGCCTCTATAGGGCTTATCAATTAGGCAAGAACACTAAATGTAGTTTAAATCTATATATAAAAGTGATTCACCTAGGATCTTGTACTTGCTATATATAGACCTCTTTGGCCCTATTACTGTACAAAGCCTAGGTGGGAAATTTTATACTCTAGTTATTATAGATGACTTCTCAAGATTACTTTGGGTGTTCTTTCTAAGATCTAAGTCAGATAACTTCAAGGTTTTTACAGATTTTCTCAAGACCAAACAGATTGAGTACTCTACTCTAGTTGTATTAATCAGAAGTGATCATGGTACTGAGTTTGAGTCTCTTCTTATGCAAGAGTTCTTTTAGAAGGAAGATATAAGGCACTGCTTCTCAGCTTTTAGAACTCCTCAACAGAATGGGTAGCTGAAAGGAAGAATAGAACCCTAATTGAAGCTGCAGGCACATTACTTGATGATGCTTATATGCCCCTCTCCTTTTGGGCAGAGGCTGAGAGCACAACAAACTATGTACTGAACAGTAGTTTAATACATAAACTTAAGAATAAGGCTCCCTATGAATTGCTTAAAGGGAAGAAACCTAAAATCACCTATTTTAAAGTATTTGGTTGTATATGTTATATTCACAATAATAATAAGAAATACACTAGAAAGTTTAAAGCAAAAGCTGCAGAGGGAATTTTTCTAGGATATTCACAAGTCAGCAAAGCATATAAGGTGTTTAATAAATCTACTTTAAAAATTGAGGAATCAGTCCATGTGACTTTTGATGAAGCTATCATGTATTACAAGGAGAAAGAAATTTCTACCAGTAGCTCTTTGTAGGTACCTCACTTGTGTGAGAGATTGGATGATATAAAACTCACCCAAGAGGTGCTATCTAATCCCTCTCCACAAGCTATTGAAGATGATAGTTTGGATATTACTGACACTCATAAAATAGCTAACCCAATTCCATAAGAGGAATTAGTCCCTCAAGCTGCTACTTAAACTCCTACCACTGATCATATCACACTTAGATACTATCCCATATCTCAAGTGATTGGAGACATATCTACTGGTGTGCAAACAAGGCAGCAACTCAGCTGTAATGCCCCCGATTTTTCTGCGATTATTTAATTCTTGCTTGGCGTTACGTCGACGCGTTTTCTTGGCTTGTGCCATCTGTGGAGTGTGGTCTTAACTCCTTAGAACTGAGTGGCCTATTTTGTAGCCTATTGATAAGATCTCCCTAGCAAGCCGAGTCGTTTTTGGTGACCCGGTGTGGCCTCTCAGGGGATGCTTGTGTTTTTTATTTTTGTGGGTATAACTCGAGTTCTTTTCGTCGAAAGTTAATTTCGACTTCGTGGTTGTATTCGTAGCGTGGATATTTAGCTACGGTGCGAATTTCGTCGAATTTCGAGGACGTTCGGTTCTCGCGTCGTTTTGTATTTTATGTAATATAACATCATTTAATACGTATATTATGATTCAATTAGAAAAGGTGGCAGCATGGTTTGCAGTTTTGCTAGACTTGAAAGGGTGGTTGCGGTTTAAGAGACTTTTTAGGTGGAAGTTAAGGCTGAATAGACGTGTCTATGTATATATATAGCCTTAAGTTAAAACGGGACTATTCATCGTCTCCTTCCGTGAGAGAATAACCGTCGCCCTGTTCGTGAGCAGAAGAAAACCAGCGAATAGCCTTTCCTTCCACCGCCGTTTCCCGGAGTTCTAGCAGTCGGATTTTTGTTCTGAGGGTGGATCTGGACTGCTCTCCTCTAGATCTTCTTTTCGGTGGTAAGCTTTCTCCATTTCGTGTCATTCTTTGGTGTTGTAGATTTTTTTCTTTGAGCCCTCTCCCTCTCCGAAAAATGTCCAGTCTTGCTCGGTTAGGTGTTGGCTACCAGACCCATGGGGAAGTAGAGAAGTCGATCGAGACCTTCCGGAAATTGAGGCAAGTGGTATTCTTGCCCTTGCCATGTAATTCTTTTTATCTATCTCCTTGTTACCTTGTTAGCCTTAGGTTAGAAACCCTATTCTTGCTTGAAATCGGGTACAAAACCCAACTGTTGATAGAGAAGCCTAGTTCTCGGGATGTGTGAGGGCTTAAGGGTTGGGTTAATTTCTTTCCTGTGTAGTAGTTGTAGCCGGGTAGAGGAGAAAAGCTATAGTTTAATTTTTATGCAAACCGATCTTGCTTAGGCTCGGGTTGGGGTGTATGTGTGCTTGCCTGTGTAGTGGATGTAGTAGAAGCCTTCCCTGTACTTAGATTTGCTGGAGTTTTAATGGAGACAAAATTTTTGCGGCTAAGTACTTTGGCGTTGAGTGAGTCGACCTCACTCAACGCCAAAGCTATTTTATCATTAAGAGTGGTGGACACACTCAACGCCGCAGCGTATTTTCGCGGCAAAGTACTTTGGCATTGAGTGAGTCGACATCACTCAACGCCAAAGCCATTTTGTCGTTGAGAGTGGTGGACAAACTCAACGCCGCAGCGTATTTTCGCGGCTAAGTACTTTGGCGTTGAGTTAGTCAACCTCACTCAACGCCGAAGCCGTTTTGTCGTTGAGAGTTGTGGACACACTCAATGCCGCAGCGTATTTTTTGTGGCTAAGTACTTTGGCGTTGAGTGAGTCGACCTAACTCAACGCCAAAGCCGTTTTGTCATTGAGAGTGGTGGACACACTCAACGCCGTAGTTTGTTTTTGGCGGCTAAGTAATTTGGCGTTGAGTGAGTCCACCTGACTTAACTCCAAAGCTGTTTTGGAAATGAGAGAGGTGGACTCACTCAATGCCACAGTTAGTTTTATTGCGGCTAAGTGCTAATGCGTTGAGTGAGTGGACCTCACTCAACGTCGTAGCTGTTTTAGCGTTTAGTGAGGTTAGCTCACTCAACGTCATAACCTGTGTTGCTAAAGGCGTTGAGGGAGTGGACCTCACTCAACGTCATAGCTATTTTGGCGTTGAGTGAGGTTAGCTCACTCAACGCCACAACCTTCTTTGCTGAAGGCGTTGAGGGAGTGGACCTCACTCAACGCCATAGTTATTTTGGCGTTGAGTGAGGTTAGCTCACTCAACGCCACAGCCAGTGTTGCAGAAGGCGTTGAGTGAGTGAACCTCACTCAACGCCATTGCTGTTTTGGCGTTGAGTAAGGTTAGCTCACTCAACGCCACCATCTGTTTAGGTGTTGAGTGAGTGGGGCTCACTCAACGCCATGCCGTGTTTAGTTATCTCAACGCGTTTCCCTTACCTCGATTTTCTCCCCCGAGTGAATTTCCTTTGGTTTTGAGGTTCCTTGTCGGCTATGTTTTTCAAAAGGCCTAATCGTAGGTCGTGGTTAGTAGTGGTGGTTTGAAGCTCTTAATGGGGGAGGTGTTGTGTAATTTAGCCGAGGCCACCCTTTTTCTTTTATCTTGCTCCAGGTACGGGCTGGGCAAGGGGGTGGGAGGTCCCTAGTGCTTTCACATGTAGACCCCTGAGCTTTGTTTCTTGGAAATGGTGGTTGGGGGACTGAGTTTGCCTCCAAGAGCGGATCTGCGTTGTTTTGCTACTACCATCTCTCACATCTTAGGGTGTTAGACGTTTCTTCCTTTGTAAATTTGCAATGTTTGGGCTCATGGTAGCCTGGTAAACTCTTTAGGATTTATTTTTGGGCAGGGTTGTTGCTGTTTCCTCGCACTTAGTGCTTTTCTTTTTGTCTTGCTTTGGACAGTGGTGCTTGTTTTCGGTTTACTTACTCTTCTTGCTTAACTTATAACCTAACATTTCTGTACAACTTACTTGTTTAGCTTGTTGAGGTATTCTTTTCTTCTTTGAATGCCTCAAGTTCTCGTTAGTAAAAGATTGGGCGGCTAGTTGTGCTGTGCTGTTGCTGGTGGTCTCTCGTACTGTGGGGATCAGTTCTTTGGTCTTGTGAGGTAGTTTTGTACTTCTTTCTTACAGACATACATACTTGCATGTGGGTTCGTGTCAGTTTGTTGGCGCCCAATGGTAGTTTTACCTTGATACTAGATATGTTATCTTTTTGCTGCTACCTTTTTTTGGAGATAGTCTACTTTCTCTTGGGATGATTTATGCTAGGTTGATAGTTACTTTTAAACCTAAAAACACTATTATAAGTATATCTCATGATCAGCATGTTTATTAAAACTCAACACTATTTTCCATATAACGTAAAAAGATCGTTTTCCTATATATAGTATAAATTAAATATAGGGTCCTACATAGTATAAGTTCCCCTTTGGGGACTCTTATGCACTCTTTTAGGATTTCAAACCATAATAAAGTATTTTTCGCAGCGTATAAGTATAGTTTTTAAATTGTGGACTAGATGATCCACTGAGCCGAGGGATATGGCCTCTAAAAATATAACTGTTTATTTCTAATCATATAACTCATGAATTTTCATAAAGTAAAGTAGATAGTTTTGCCTGAGCGTCAGCAGTTATCCCCTGCTCTACGTGGCATCACGACGCATGTTTTCCCATACTCTGATAACTCTAAATTCGAAGAAAATGCGGGTTGTGACAGTTGGTATCAGAGGGAGGTTGTTTGATAAGTTAGTCGGGACACCGTCCCTTTTGATTGCATTAGTAGTTTAGCATCATATCCTTCACACACCGATATGTCATGAGCACGTCTTGGCAAAAGCACAAACACTACACTCATAGCATAACATGTAGTATACAGGGCATATTATGTAGTATGGGATGCATAATATGTGTTCGTATATGGATCCACCATAGGGGCAACATGTGAGGGTTATGTAGTATGGGATGCATAACCTCACCACATGGCTGCGACTAGCTCGTTTTATTTTTCGTTGCATGAGGATGTTATGTAGTATGGGATGCATAACATTATCATGTGTATGCCGCTCATAACATGCATTAGGGCCTTTTTAGAATGCATAGCACAAACATGCATAACATAACATTGCATAAGCACAACGTTCCAAGCTAAAGACTGGCAGGATGACATATGTACACACATAAGTTTTCGAGTCAAAAATATTATTAGTCATACATTCCCGATCTAGGCACAAGAGTTAGTATGGTGGTGGTTAACCATCCTAGGTTAAGGAATAAAATCATTTCTTGTAAAAATAAACTCTCAGAGCAAGTTTAGCAGCTTTAAGCTCATATTTATGTATGTATTGTCTGTAGTTGTAGTTAGTTGCAGCTTTTGTACTAGGATCTGACTAATGTTGTTATGATTTTTGGATGGCGAGACGCCCTTCGACTCGATCGACCCCCCTATCTGAGGGTGAGTCATCGGCAGCGCAGAATGATGCGGTGATTGAGAGCCTAAGATAGAGTAACTATTCCTTGAGAAGGCAGATGGTGGATGTGCGAGCCCAGATCCAGTCTCTGGTGGCAGTTGTGGCAGGACAAACTCAGGGAGTGCAAGGCCCTGCAGGAGGGTTAGTTGTTCCTCCTCCTCCTGCACCCCTGATACCTCCAATGGTGGTGCCAGCAGAGATGGCATTAATCTCACAGTTTCAGAGACTTAGCCCTCCTACTTATGATGGGAAGGCAGATTTCATGGTCATAGATGATTGGCTGATCTCCATGGAGGAGATGTTCTCGTACTACGGTATTATAGATGATCAGAGAGTGATGATAGCCGCCTATCAGCTCAAGGGTTTGGCTTAGAGTTGGTGGCTTAGAGAAAAGGAGAGCTTGGTAGCTGGTTGCTCTTGGGAAGTGTTCAAGGAAATGCTGCTGAGGAAGTTCTTGCCTTCGGTCGAGCGTGACCGTCTTTTGAATGACTTCCTCCACCTGAAGCAAAGGCAACTCACGGTCGGTGAGTATGAGGTAGAGTTCAGCAAGTTGAGCCTGTTTGGTCCTAGGTTGGTAAGTGTTGAGGCTTATCGAGTCAAGCGATTCCTTGGTGGCTTGAGGAGCGAGGTGCAGCAGTTGACCAGTACTTATGGATCAGAGACTTATGCAGGGGTAGTGGAGGCTGCTCTGAAGGTGGAGGCTATCGAGACCGCAAAGATCAGAGGCCAGCAAAT
This sequence comes from Platanthera zijinensis, assembly GCA_039513925.1. NCBI lineage: Eukaryota > Viridiplantae > Streptophyta > Magnoliopsida > Asparagales > Orchidaceae > Platanthera > Platanthera zijinensis. The sequence continues at coordinate 168,052,817 of CM077092.1, forward strand.
GAGAAAGGACAAGCGGAAGTCTGTTGAGGAGAAGAAACCCCAGGTACCCGGTGCTGCTTCAGGAAAGAAGAGCAAGGTTGTGTGTAGCTTCTGTGGCCGGTCAGGCCACCCTGTTGAGAGGTGTTTCAAGAAGGCAGCAGCCCAGAAGAAGAATCAAGTTCATGCTATTCAGGGTGCTCCTAGGAGGGATGTTTAATGTTCTATTTGCAAGCGACCCGGGTATGATGCTGCCCAGTGCTGGTCCAAGGATAAAGTCTGCTATCAGTATGGGCACAAGGGTCACATCAAGTCTAGGTGTCCTCAGGTCCAGCCTGCTCTTCATGCTGTTCCACTTCAGGCACTACCTCCGCCTCAGCATGTGAATAAGGGCAAAGAAAAGCAGAACGTGATCTCTTACGAGGAGGCTCAAGCTTCGACTCAGGTCATCTCAGGTTAGTTGTTTTTTCCAGCTTCAAAGTTTTATTTACTAGAATGGTTATAATTTTGTTTTGGTAGTTCCATAGTTGTATATACTCCTATAGGGAAATTTAAGGTGAAGAACCGTTGGGCGTGTGTTCTGTTCGACTCCGACGCTACCCACTCATTTGTGGCTAGAGCCTTTGTGGAGCGACATCGGTTGACTCTAGATCGAGTTCATGATACCTTCCGCGTCAAGTTCCCTTCTGGTGAATCTGTATTATCAGATTTGGGCATTCTAGATTGCCCTATTTTTTGGGGGGACTTTATTGCGAAGGCAGACTTGAAGATGATTAATCTAGAGGACTTAGATGTTATTCTGGGCATGGACTGGCTGTCTAAGTATGATGCGGTCATTTAGTGCAAAGGGAAGCGCTTGGACTTCATCAAGGACAATGGTCAGCCGGGAAGCGTGTATGCTGATCCGTTCCAAGATTCTCTTGTCTTTTCTGCGATATGTGCTCATAAGTTGTTTCTTTCTGGTTGTTTTGGTTATTTAGTCTTGGTGGTTGGGACCACTGTTAGTATACCGTGCTTAGATGAGATTCCCGTTGTTCGTGGTTTCGCTGATGTGTTTCCTGATAACCTTCCTGGTTTTCCTCCTTATCGGGATGTCGAATTTGTGATTGATTTGGAACCGGGTACGCGTCCTATTACTAAGGTGCCGTACCGGATGGCCCCTCATGAGCTAGAGGAGTTGTGAGTCCAGTTAGATGAGTTGTTGGCAAAAGGGTTTATCAGGCAGAGTTCGTCGCCTTCGGGTGCTCCTATTTTGTTTATAAAGAAGAAGGATGGGTCGATGCGGCTTTGCATCGACTACAGGGAGTTGAACAAAGTCACTATTAAGAACAGGTACCCTCTGCCGAGGATTGATGACTTATTTGATCAGTTGCGCAGCAGCATAGTGTTCTTCAAGATCGATCTTTGTTCTGGCTATCATCAGCTAAGGATCCGTGAGGCAGAGATTCCACGGACTGCATTTAGATCGAGGAATGGTCATTTTTAGTTCTTGGTGATGTCGTTTGGATTGACAAACGCACCATCAGTTTTCATGGATATGATGAACTAGGTGTTCAAGGATTTCCTAGACAAGTTCGTTGTGGTTTTCATCAATGACGTGTTGGTCTATTCCCGCAGCGCTGAGGAGCATGAGCAGCATCTACGCTTGGTTCTATCGGAGTTGAGGAATCACAAGTTATTCGCCAAGTTGAGCAAGTGTGAATTTTGGTTGCCTCAGGTCTCGTTTCTTGGCCACGTGGTGAATAAGGATGAGATCTCAGTCGACCAAGAAATGATCGCAGCAGTGATGGATTGGAGCAGGCCGGGCACGCGCAAGGAGATCAGAAGCTTCCTAGGGTTGGTCGGCTACTACAGGAGGTTCGTGGAGAGTTTCTCTACCCTGGCTGCACCTTTGACCAGGTTTACTCAGAAGAACGCGGCCTTTATTTGGAGCGAGAAGTGCGAAGAAGCCTTCCTGGAGCTAAAGAACAGATTGTGCACTACTCCCGTCCTAACCCTACCTAGTGAGGGTTTGGAGTATGATGTGTACGTGGATGCTTTGCATGTTGGTCTGGGTTGCGTGTTGATGCAGGTTGGAAAAGTGATTGTGTATGGGTCAAGGCAATTGAAGACTCATGAGAGGAATTACCCTACGCATGACCTTGAGTTTGTAGTGGTGATTTATGCGTTGAAGCTGTAGAGGCATCTTCTTTATGGGGCTCAGTGCAAGATCTTCACTGATCACAAGAGCCCTAAGTACGTGTTCACGCAAAAGGAGTTGAATCTGCGCCATCGGCGGTGGCTAGAGTATGTAGCTGATTATGACGTAGAGATCCAGTATCATCCAGGAAAGGCCAATGTGGTGGCCGACGCCCTGAGCCGGAAGACGGGGAAGATCTTTAATCTCTCCGCCGATCATTTAGTGGAAGAGTTCCTCCGTATGGATATCTTAGTGGGATGCTGCGACATGCAGAGCAGTTTGGAGGTGGCAGAGCCGTCTTGGATTTCCCTTACTAGGTTACACCAGAAGGATGATCCGGACCTTCTGCACTTATACTCAAGGACTGAGAGAGGGGAGTTGCCGGATTTTTCTATCGATTATGCAGGTACTTTGAAGTACCACGACAGATTTTGCATCCTCGCTGTTGGAGACATCAGGGGTATGGTATGCAGAGAGGCTCATGGATCAAGTGTTGCCTACCATCCGGGATCTACAAAGATGTATCGTAATTTGAAGCAGATTTCCTGGTGGTATAGGATGAAGAGTGATATAGCCCGATTTGTTGCTGAGTGCCACACTTGCAAGCATGTGAAGGCTGATCACGGAAGGCCTGGTGGCAAGTTGACTCCACTAGAGATCCCGACTTAGAAGTTGGAAAGTATTTCTATGGACTTCATCACGGGCTTACCGAAATCTCCAAGGGGATTTGATTCTGTTTGGGTCATAGTGGATAGACTGACGAAGTGTGCTCACTTCATGCCATATAAGATTGACTATCCGATGAAGAAGATAACAGAGTTGTACTTGAATGAGGTCATCAGATTGCACGGTGTGCCTGTTAGCATCATTTCTGATCGATACTCCCGGTTTACTTCTCGTTTTTGGCAGAGTCTGCCAGAGGGTTTGGGTACAGATCTGAGGTATTCTACTGCTTACAACCCACAGACCAATGGGCATACGAAGCGGGTGAACCAGATAGTTGAGGATATGATCAGATGCTACATTCTAGACCACGGTGGAGCGTTGGATGAGCGATTGCGACTTATGGAGTTTTCATACAATAACAGTTATCAAGAAAGTTTGCAAATGCCTCCGTTTGAAGCTTTGTATGGGAGGCACTGCAAAACCCCCCCTGTTTTTGGCTGAGGCAGGTGAGAGACCCTTGTTGGGTCCGGATGCGCTCGAGGAAATGGAAGTCGTGGTGAAGTTCATTCGAGAAAAGCTTCGTATAGCTCAGGAGAGATATGAAAAGAACGCCAATCGGCGTTGGTCGTACTTGGAGTTTTCTGTAGGGTACCTTGTGTTTCTTAAGGTTTCCCCGATGGTTGGAGTTAAGAGGTTCGGTAAGAACCGGAAATTGGACCCAAGGTATGTAGGCCCGTTTATGATCGTTGAACGGATTGGCGTGTTAGCTTATAGGTTAGATTTTCCAGTAAACTTCCCAGGTGTTCATAATGTATTTCATGTAAGCCAATTGCGGAAGTGTGTGCGCAGTAGTGGGCAAGTCTTTGATGTTGTGCCCCAGTTGGAGCCTAACCTCTCTTTTATTGAAGTGCCGGTCCGCATTTTGGATACTCAAGATCGGGTGCTGCTAAGGAAGTCCATCCAGATGGTCAAAGTTCTATGGAAGAATCAGGGTTTGGAAAGCGTGACTTGGGAGTTAGAGTCGGCTATGAGGGAGGCTCACCCTCAACTGTTTCCCTGATTAGATTGGTTTGTTTTCTTCTTGTAATGTTTGGCTTGTTACCTTTCCTTCTATAGTTGAGGCGTGGTGCGTAAAGTTTCGGGACGAAACTTTCTTTTAGGGGGAGTGACTGTAACGCCCACAATTTTTCTGCGATTATTTAATTCTTTCTTGGCGTTACGTCGATGCATTTTCTTGGCTTTTGACATCTGTGGAGTGTGGTCTTAACTCCTTAGAACTAAGTGGCCTATTTTGTAGCCTATTGATAAGATCTCCCTAGCAAGCCGAGTCGTTTTGGGTGACCCGGTGTGGCCTCTCAGGGGATGCTTGTATTTTTGCTTTGGGTGGGTATAACTCGAGTTCTGTTCGTCGAAAGTTAATTTAGACTTTTCTGTTGTATTCGTAGCGTTGATATTTAGCTACGGTGCGAATTTCGTCGAATTTCGAGAACGTTCAGTTCTCGCGTCGTTTTGTATTTTATGTAAAATAACATCATTTAATACGTATATTATGATTCAATTAGAAAAGGTGGCAGCATGGTTGGCGGTTTTGCTAGACTTGAAAGGGTGGCTGCAGTTTAAGAGACTTTTTAGGTGGCAGTTAAGGCTGAATAGACGTGTCTATATATATATATAGCCTTAAGTTAAAATGGGACTATTCATCGTCTCATTCCGTGAGAGAATAACCGTCGCCCTGTTCATGAGCGGAAGAAAACTGGAGAATAGCCTTGCCTTCCACCCCCATTTCCCGGAGTTCTAGCGGTCGGATTTTCGTTCCGAGGGTGGATCTGGACTGCTCTCCTCTAGATCTTCTTTTCGACGGTAAGCTTTCTCTATTTTGTCTCTTTATTTTGTGTTGTAGATTTTTTTTTATTTGACCCCTCTCCCTCTCCGAAAAATGTCCAGTCTTGCTCGGTTAGGTGTTTGCTACCAGACCCGTGGGGAAGTAGAGAAGTCGATCGAGACCTTCCGGAAATCGAGGCAAGTGGTATTCTTGCCCTTGCCGTGTATTTCTTTTTATCTATCTCCATATTACCTTGTTAGCCCTAGGTTAGAAACCCTATTCTTGCTTGAAATCGGGTACAAAACCCAACTGTTGATAGAGAAGCCTAGTTCTCGAGATATGTGAGGGCTTGAGGGTTGGGTTTATTTCTTTCCTGTGCAGTAGTTGTAGCCGGGTAGAGAAGAAAAGCTATAGTTTAATTTTTATGCAAACTGATCTTGCTTAGGCTCGGGTTGGGGTGTATGTGTGCTTGTCTATGTAGTGGCTGTAGTAGAAGCCTTCCCTATACTTAGACTTGCTGGAGTTTTGATGGAGACGAAATTTTTGCGGCAAGTACTTTGGCGTTGAGTGAGTCGACCTCACTCAACGCCAAAGCTATTTTATCGTTGAGAGTTTTGGACACACTCAACACCGCAGTATATTTTCGCGACTAAGTACTTTGGCGTTGAGTGAGTCGACCTCACTACATGCCAAAGCCATTTTGTCGTTGAGAGTGGTGGACACACTCAACGCCACAGCGTATTTTCGTTGCTAAGTACTTTGGCGTTTAGTGAGTCGACCTTACTCAATGCCAAAGCCGTTTTGTCATTGAGAGTGGTGGACACACTCAATGCCGCAACGTATTTTTCCCTGCTAAGTACTTTGGCGTTGAGTGAGTCGACCTCACTCAATGCCAAAGCCTTTTTGTCGTTGAGAGTGGTGGACACACTCAACGCCGCAGTTTGTTTTTGGCGGCTAAGTACTTTGGCGTTGAGTTAGTCGACCTCACTCAATGCCAAAGCTATTTTGGCGTTAAGAGAGGTGGACTCACTCAACGCCACAGTTGGTTTTATTGCAGCTAAGTGCTAAGGCATTGAGTGAGTGGACCTCACTCAACGCTGTAGCTATTTTGGCGTTGAGTGAGGTTAGCTCACTCAACGCCACAACCTGTATTGCTGAAGGCATTGAGGGAGTGGACCTCACTCAACTCCGTAGCTGTTTTGGCATTGAGTGAGGTTAGCTAACTCAACGCCACAACCTTCTTTGTTGAAGGCGTTGAGGGAGTGGACCTCACTCAACGCCATAGCTGTTTTGTAATTGAGTGAGGTTAGCTAACTCAACGCCACAGCCAGTGTTGCAGAAGGCGTTGAGTGAGTGAACCTTCCTCAACGTCATTGCTGTTTTGGCATTGAGTGAGGTTAGCTCACTCAACGCCACCGTATTTTTAGGTGTTGAGTGAGGGGGGCTCACTCAACGCCATGTCATGTTGAGTCATCTCAACGCTTTTCACTTACCTTGATTTTCTCCCCCGAGTGAATTTCCTTTGGTTTTGAGGTTCCTTGTCGGCTATGTTTTTCCAAAGGACAAATCGTTGGTCATGGTTATTAGTGGTTGTTTGAAGCTCTTAATGGGGGAGGTGTTGGGTAATTTAGTCGAGGCCACCCTTTTTCTTTTATCTTGCTCCATGTACGAGCTGGGCAAGGGGGTGGGAGGTCCCTTGTGCTTTCACATGTAGAACCCTGAGCTTTGTTTCTTGGAAAAGGTGGTTGGGGGACTGAGTTTGCCTCAAACCCGGATCCGCGTTGTTTTGCTACTACCATCTCTCACAGCTTTGGGTGTTAGACGTTTCTTCCTTTGTAAATTTGTAACGTTTGGGCTCATGGTAGCCTGGTAAACTTTGTAGGATTTATTTTTGGGCAGGGTTGTTGCTGTTTCCTCGCACTTATTCCTTTTCTTTTTGTCTTGCCATGGACAGTGGTGCTTGTTTTTGGTTTACTTACTCTTCTTGCTTACCTTATAACCTAACATTTCCGTACAACTTACTTTTTTTGTTTGCTGAGGTATTCTTTTCTTCTTTGAATGCTAATCCCTCTCAGTTTTTGGTCAACAAGTCATATTGATCATACCAATCCCTCAGAAGACTTAGAAGACTGAAGAAACTAGAACAAGGTAGAGTTTTCTCCATTTAAGAAGGCGTTCAACAAACTCTTAAGTGAGCTCGACGATCTTCGTTCTCAGTTCGACGATCTCAGAATCTCTTCTCTGAACTGAGATCGACGAAAGATGAATTGAGCTCGACGATCTCTAACCTTCGATCAGGAATGAGTTCGACGTTCTCCTTTCTCAGCTCGACGATCTTGGAGCCCATAATGGAAAGTAACATTTTAGTTCAGAATTATCAAGGCTCAGCTCGACGAATGAGAGGTTTGAGTTCGACGATCTTGGATCTCAGATCGACGATTTCTGTCAGTTCAATTTCTACTTCTCTGTAGTTATTTCTGATTGACTAAGGCTTACTTTCTAGCTTATTTTACTCTGATTAATTAATGTTTATATTCTGTGAATATAGCCGTTTAATGACAGCATTACTTGCCAGATTTCACAGAGTCATTATACAGCAAATTCTTATGTCAGTTAAGGAATTACTTTATTGCTTTTCTAGGTGTTATCCAAGTTCCAAGAAATCAGCAGTCAATTAAGGAAGGAATTCAAACTTTACTAAAAAAATATGGTAAATATAAAACAAGTATATCAAAAGAAAAAATAGAACGAGAAGCTGTAGATTTACAGATTTGAGAATATAAGAGACTGAGAATTTTTCATCATCATCAGTCTTGCATCTCAAAACAATTCCAAGAGACAATCATCATCAGTTTGAAACTCTCTAGAGATCATTCTCAAGAAGACCTACTCACCCTACAAAGCTTCCATCTTCCTGATCAAAACTTCTATCTAAGGGGGAGCTTTGGTTTCATCAAGAAAGATCCACTAGTCTTCTCAGTTGTTTGAGAAAGAGAAGTTTTGGAACCCCTGTTTTGATTTGGGCTAGGTTCACTTCTTTGGTTTTGTTGACCCATGATGTATAGTTAGGGTCACTATTTTTTCCTTCTAGGTTTTAGGCCAGTCCCCAAGTGTCAAACTTCATGGACCTGCCTGATGTGGACTTCAGATTCAAGACTTAGAAGATTTTCAGTTGTCTGGAAATTAGTTCGACGTTCATCAAACTCAACTCAATGAACTTAGAGCTCAGGTCGACGATATTCATCAGAAGGATATATTCTGTGGTTGACGTTCCTGGCAACATTGATTATGGTATTCATTAGAGGATTTATTTGACATATTTCTCGGGACAGTTGAGGAAACGAATAATGACAGATATGCTAGCCATTTTCCTTCCCAGTTTTCCAGAAAGGCATTAATTGCAGTTATTCAAATTTCTAAGGAAGATTAGTTGTCGAATAGAATACAGAGAGAATATTTTTCATAAGAGACACAGACTTAGAACAGTAATACATTCTTTCAGAGCAGAAAAATCACAGAGAGATATTCTTAGCAAGAGCAGAAAAATCACAGCATCTCTCAATCTTCATCTCTCACTTTGCTCTCAAGAAGATAGAAGAAGAACAGCACAAACTGATCAAGAGTCTTCTTCATCTTCTCTTTCCAGGAATTAACTGAGACAATTAAGATCCATCTGTTTAAAGTTCCTGGATCTGCTTTACACGAGCTGAAGACCTACACACTCCGAAACAAAGCTTCTCAATTCTGAACAACTCTACATCTCAGGGGGAGCTTTGACAAGATCTGGAATCCACACAAAGTCTTCTCAAATTGTTTTTGAGAAAAGAGAAGACTAACATCACTTTCTTTCCCACCCCACTGTACAGGGTTTTAACTCTCTTCAAAAGTTAGCCTGATTCACAAGTCACCTTCCAAAAGACTTGAGTTTGGTTTTGGGCACCTAATCAAAAGCTCAAAGGATTTCAATATCTCCCTGCAAATAGATATTGTGGTGGCAGTCACCTTATCAAAACCTGTAGTGGATTCCTAACAGGGTGGTAGAAGAGTTGATGTACCCAGTTGGGGAACCACTATAATATTTTTGTGTTGCCTGTGTGTTTGCTGTTTTCTTTTTGTCTTGTGCTGTGGTAGCTTAGTGTAGCTTTTCTTTGTTCTTGTTAACATCTCCTAGCTATTACTATATCACCTATTTTATCACTTAACTTTATATTTGTAAAAAGTTGCAAAGGAATTTTTTATTAAACTCTATTCACCCCCCCCCCCCTCTAGAGTTAATCAGAGCTTACTCTCCCTTTTCTTTCAATTAGTATCAGAGGGAGGTTAGTCATTTTTATTTAAATAGGGTAACACCTAGACTAACCAAGATCCTAAGATAATCTCTGATTAAATCTTATTCCTTTCATATTTTATATTATGGCACAAAACAAGGATTATGCTAGCACCAGACCTCCAGTTTTCAACTTAACCAAGTTTGTCATCTGGAAGGCAAGAATAAAACTCTATATGAACTCTATCGATGAAGAAATATTTAATTTAATTTTGAATGGACCACCAACTCCAGTGGCCTCGACTCCATTTACTTAAACAAATCTGAGTTTTATTTCACCTCCTGACTGGATAGATGCATAGAGGAAAGCTAAGATTTCAGATGCCAAAGCCATGACCATCCTAGCTCAGACTATGTCTGATTATATATTTCAGAAGATGGCTGAGTGCACTTCAGGCAAAGCCATCTGGGATTCTCTAAATCAGATGGTAGCTGGATGTGCTGATGAGAGAAAGGATAGGAGATCCAATCTCATCTCACAATATGAGAACTTCAAGAAGGATGAAGCGGAGTCAGTGAGTGATATGTACAACAGGCTTAGCTCAATCATCAATGAGATAAAGACCTTGTACAAGGACATCACTCTCACAAAAGTCAATGAAAAAATCCTCATGTGCTTCCCTAGCTCATGGGATTCAAGAATCTGGCCAATCAGAGAAGCCAGAAGCATGACAGAAATCTCTACTAAATCACTTCTTGGAAAGCTCAAATCCTATGAGAAACTAATAAAGACCAGAGAAGCAGCAGCTGAACAGAAGACTCCAACACCTATCAGGAAGGAGCACAACATTGCATTAAAGGCTGCTGAAGAATAAGAAGGCACTCCAGTCAATGAAGAGCTGATGAGCCTCTTTGCCAAAAGATTCTTCAAGATGGCAAAGAAGGATTTCATAAGAAAGTCATCAAGGCAAGATGACAAGCCAAGGTATGACAAGACTCCATCTAAAGAAATTGTTTTCTTTGGTTGCAAGAAGCCTTGACACTTCATCTCAGAATGTCCAGAAACTCAAAAGAAGGACAGGAGAAGAGAAAACGATTCAAGAAGAACACATCACAGGAAGCCCTCGTCCAGCAAACACAAGAGGAAGGAGATGGGTTTGCTGCAGAAACCTGGAGGGATACTGAGGAAGAGTCATCATCCTCCAGCTCTAGTGATTATGAAGAAGAAGAGAAGGCAAAGGAGGTTTGCCTAATGGCAATAGATGATTCCAGCAGTCAGTCAGAGGCTGAAGCTTCAGAAGATGAAGAAACTCTATCTACAGAGGACCAGGTAATAGCATCCTATGATTTTGATTCACAAGAATTTAAAACTGAAGTTTAAAATATGTGCTTAGATCTAATAGGCTCTGAGAAGGAAATCAAACTTCTCATAGAATGATTAACTGAACAAGATAAGTACATTGCTGAAAATACTAAACTAACAGATGAACTTACCTCAGCAAATGAACAAATTGCTTTCTTAAAAACTAAATTAAGCAAAGCCATGAAATTAGAAGAATCACTTAATGGTAGAAGCTTACAACTGTAAGATATAACTAGTACTCTAAATGCTAGGGCAAATAATAGTAAACTAGGACTAGGTGCATTATCTAGTGAACCGCCTATAATTAAAAAAAATAACTTATCTAAACAAGTAAATTTCATTTCAGATAAGGGTAAGAAGAATGCTGAACAAGTAGACAAAGTAAATGAAGTCTTAAAATAAATGGAACTCAAACAAAAATCTAAGAACAAGAAGAAAAATAACTACAACTATGTTCAACAGATTTCGTCGAACTCAGATCGACGAAATGTGTACAGTTCGTCGACCTCAGAACGAGGAACTCCAAACGCCAACTACAATAATAGTTATTCTTTGATCCACGATCGACGAAACCAGTATGGTTCGCCGACCAGAGATCGACGATATTGGTGCCCTGAGAATGAATATCTTCATTCTTCGAGCAGAGATGGAAGATCTTATCCCAATTCGTCGACCTCAGGTCGACGAACTTACCAGATTTCATCGATCCCAGATCAATCTTAATGAAACTTCAACTATAACAGAAACTTTAATAATTACCTTAACCAACCTAGGGAGAATATCACTCCATTCACCCAATGGATAATTACTCCCAGAAGATTTCATACCTTAGGTTATAGAAGCCAACCTGAATGTTCTTATATTTCCAGCTTTTCTTATAAAAACATACAAAGAGCCAAGATGACCTGTGTCAAAAACATCTAACTTGTTTCCTTGCAGGTGAAGAACTATCCTATCGTTGAGAATAAGTGGTATCTAGATAGTGGGTGCTCAAAGCACATGACTGGATGCAAGGACAGCATAATAAATTTCAAGGCAAAGCTGGGTCCAAGAGTGATCTTTGGAGATTCCAACTTTAGACAAACTGAAGGCTATGGAGACTTCAACAGTGGAGCTGTCACTTTCAGAAAAGTGGCATATATAAATAGTCTCAAACATAACCTAATATCCATAAGTCAGTTATGTGATGCAGGTTATCAGGTTTGCTTTACTAATTCCAAATGTATTATTTCTTCAAATAACTAAACTGTTTTAATAGGTTGTAGACAAGGGGATATATACCTAGTAAACTTTAACTCTACAAGTTCAGAACTATGCTTATTCAGTCAAGTAAGTAATAACAATATTCTATGGCATAAGAGACTAGGTCATGTAAACCTTAAAAACAACTCTAAGCTATCTAGGGATAACCTTGTCAGAGGATTGCCTTCTGGCCCCTACAAGAAGGAAAGCCTATGCAAGGTTTGTCAAGAAGGCAAACAAACTAAAAATAGCTTTAAGTCAATTAATAAGAGTGACTCACCTAAGATTCTGTACTTGCAACATATGGATCTTTTTGGACCCATTGCTGTACAAAGCTTTGGAAGGAAGTCTTACACTCTAGTTATTGTAGATGACTTCTATAGATTCTCTTGGGTGTTATTCTTGAGAAACAAGTTAGATAACTTTATAGTCCTTACAGACTTTCTTAAGAGCATAAGGATTGAGTATTCTGAAAGTGAGAGTTAGATCTAATATACTCTAGGGGGGAATAGAGTATTTCTGAGTAATTAAAATCTTTTGCTGAATAATATAACTTGTTCCTAAACTCAGATGCTATATCACAGCACAACAGATTAAACTAATAAAATTCAAAGAATCCTAACTATCACAGCCACAACAAGAACAAAAGAAAAAAGGCAACCAGACAACACAAGAATTTTACAGTGGTTCCCCAACCTAGGTACATCCACTCTTCTATCACCCTGGTAGAAATCCACTCAGGTTTTTGTTCAGGTGACTGCCACCAATGAGCTTTTGGTAAGGTGCTCAAAAACCAAACCTCAAGTAATTTGGTTAGGAGACTTACAACCAGGAATCACTTTTGAAGGGAGTAGAGAACCCTTTTTACAGAGGGGGTGAGAGAGTGATGATGTCTTCTCTTTCTCAAGTATTCAACTGAGAAGAATCTGTGGATTTGATTATGGCAAAAGCTCCCCCTAAAATACTGAATTTATTCAGGGTGAAAGGAACTTTGCTTCAGGGTGATAGGTCGTCAAGCTTTTAGCTTCAACCAGAAGATCTTTAGGAACTTCTTTGATTGATGCAGTAGTTGTTGTCCTTTGAATGTTCCTGAGGGGATGACAGAAGAAGAAGACTCTTGATTTGAATAGTTCTTCTTCTTCTTCTGAAAGCTATTCTTCTTCTGGTCTAGCAGTTCTTTTTTCTAGCACTTTGTTGTCAAGAGAGAGCTAGAGCTGAGAGAATCCTTATTGCGAGACGATGGTGTTCTACTCTTCCTGACTGGTTTTCTGTGTGTCTGTATCAGTTGTATATTCTGGAAGAGGAGAAATCCATCTTTTATATTTTCTATGTAAACGTCCTTTTGAATTTTGAAATCCTTTCTGCATTCAATGCTGACGGTGTTGGAAAATTTGAATTGATTAGTTTCCCCAACTGTCCCTTTGGAAAATGGCAGGCAATAATCCTGATGAAGACTATAATTAATGCTCTTGTCTAACGGTAATATTCAAATAATATTAGAGCATTAATTACTCAGGAATCATTGCGATATAATAGGAACAGAAGAGCGAAATAGACAAGTCTGGATTCGTCGAACTGAGTCCATAGTTCGTCGAGCTGAGAATAGTTGTTCGTCGAGCTGAGGTCCAAGTTCGTTGACCTCTGAATAGCTGACTGCTGCTTGACGACTTTCTTATTCTGTGCACCAAGTTCGCCGAGCTGATGTCCAAGATCATCGACCTGAGACCTGAGAACTGAGTTCGTCTAGCTGAGGTCCAAGATCGTCGACCTGAGTTTTTATTCTGGACTTAGACTCTTTTCTGGTGTTGAGTGTTGAAACAACATTTTGGCGTTGAGTGTGATGTTCTCTGTCATTGAGTGTTGAATCATCATTCTGGCATTGAGTGTGATGTCCTATAGTATTGAGTGTTCAATCATCATTCTGTCATTGAGTGTGATGTTCTCTGGCGTTGAGTGTTGAAACATCTGATCCAAAATTAGTCGATCTGGGACTAGAGAACAAAGTTCGTCTAGCTGATGTTCTAAGTTTGTCGACTGAAGTTTTAATTAGAAGTGTTGTCACTTTATCCAGAGTTCGTCGAGCTGAGAACCAAGTTCGTCAAGCTGGGCACGACTTTAGTCGACTTGAGATCGACGAACCTAGAGCTCTTTTTCTAAGTCTTGAATTTTCTCTAAGTCTTGAGTCTTTGGCAGTGTTGGAGGCTGGTCCCTGGCATTGTTGACTCTAAAGACTAGACCTAGACTCTAGGACACAACCATGACCCTGGCTATACATGTTGGGTCATATCCTAACTTAGTAAACCTAGCTCAAATCCAACTAGGGATCCAACAATCTCCCCCTATTTGGGTGAGGTCACTAATTACAGACTCAACGATAAAAATAAATGTACAAAGCAAGAAAATATATATCTGGCAGAGAATAAAATAATATAAATGCAACAGATATATTTACACAGTTTGCTCTGTATCATATAACACAATTTTTCAAAAGTATACCATACACATAGGAGTTCAGGTTCTATTTCTTCTGTTTCTTTGCTTCTTTTCCCTTATCCCCAGGCTGAGTAAAGATGATTTCCCTGTTAGGATTATCAACTTCTTTCTCTGATATGTACATATCTGCTGCTCAAATCACTGTCAGGGTGGAGGTTCTGGGTACTACAGCCTCTGGGTATATTGTCATGTACTCTGCAGGATTAAACACTTTCTTGCTCACTTGAAGTTTATCCTGTTCTTTTTCTCTGTATGAAGACATAGTTGTGAACTTTGTTGGATCTTCACCCTCTTCTCTAGCCTTCTTTATTTGTGACAGGCCAATCAACTCTTGGAGTCTAGCCATCCTGAAATTGGGATCAACATCCTGACTGACAGATGATTGATAATCTTGTGGAGGTAGCAGGGTAATAGGCTTGAATTGTGTGGATTGTGCTTGGAAACTTATCACTTTTTGGCTTTCATCATTTTGAGTGTATAGGTAATTTGGAGGAGCAGCCTCACTATATTTTCTTTTGGGCTTATGGGACTCTGTGTGCCTTCTTTGTTGAGCTTGCTGTTTGGGAGGTGAGAACTCTAGTTTCTGATAAACTACCTCCTTTATTTGCTCCATAGAACTAACATTCCTTTGCTGGCTGCTTCCTTGAGAATGATGTCTAGATGACATTTCCTGCCTTTGATATGTTCTGGTGAAGGATGTAGGCTTTGAAGATGCATCTGTCCCTTGAGAAGTAGTTCCTGAGGCACCAGTAGAAGGAGGAGGAGGAGGACCTCTCTTGAATTTCTGTAGGGGAGGAGAATATATTCTGCTCTTCTTCCTTGCCTTTTGTTCATTTTTGGACAGCAGCATCCAAGCTGGCACACCCTTGTATGGAGTTATGTTCTGCAGAATGTAATAGGGTGTGTCATTTGTTTGATTGGGTTTTGGGGCAGGAGGTGGAGGAGCTTTCCTTTTCTTTGAAACTTTCTTCCTCTTTGGGTCCTCATCAGAATCATCATCATCATAATCAGAAGGCTGAGGATTGTCATACATGGCATCAATCTCTCTTATTGTGTCATCAAAAATTGTTGTCTTTTCTATCTTTGAAGGAACTGGAGGGGAAACTGGAGAACTGTGTATATCAGTGCTTTGAGCAGCTGATTTATTTTCTTCCCTAATATAAGCCATGACCATTGCATCTAGATCAGGAATTGGAGAATCATCCAAAACATAAACAGGTGCTATAGGGGATGAGATGGTGGGGGAAGCAACTCTGGGAAGAGACTCTTGAGCTGCAAAAGTGGCCTTGAGCCAAATTGGTGTGGTATATGGAATTATAACCATTGATGGCTTAGTGTTGTCTGTTGGTACATCTTCTGCTATAACTTCTTCTTGTACATCTTCTGCTATAACTTCTTCTTGTACACCTGCTGCTGTTTCTTCTTCTGTTACTACATCTTCTGCTGCTTCTACTGTGTCCATATCCTTTTCAACAGATTCTACTGGTGCTACTGCTTTTGCTACAACTACTATTGCTTCTTCACCAAGTATCTCCGCCTGCATGGTTTCAGGAGGAACTGAAGCCAGGCCCCAAACTGAAGAGGGAGCATTAGTTAAGGTAGTAATTTGTGCAACTAGAGAGGATACGGAGGCAGCAGGAGGAGAGATATCCTCTGCTATGAGTGATTTTAGGAGGGGTGTGAGGAGGGTAATGAGTGGGGAGACAAGGGAGGGATCCAAGTGTGGAGTGGTAGATGTTGTGGCAGTGGTTTGTTGAGTGGATATGGTAGGTGCTGGGGGAGTTAGAGGTGGATGTAGAGGTGGGATTTGAGTGTCTAGGGGAGAGTCATTTGGAGGAGAGGGAGTGTTTAGTCGGGAAGATAAGAGGTTGAAGGATAGGAGGGATGATAGGTTGGTTTGGGGGATATAAGCAAGATGATGTGGAAGAGGAGATTGGGGTGGTGAGGGTGCAGATGTATCGAGCTGGGGGATTGAGTATTAGAGGGAATGTTTGTTGGAGAGGAAGGAAGTTGGGATGCTGGAGGTGTAGAGGTAGGGACAGGTGGGGTTGGTTGTATTGCTGGTTGGGATGGAACCTGAGGAGCCTGAGGTGGTGGAGGGATGGAACGGATCTCTTCAATGGGGTGGCGAGTGGCTGGTATAGCCCTGGTACTTTCAAAATTTCTGGTGGAAGAGGAGGGAGCCTTGGTTGGCTTAGTGATTGTCCTCTCCCACTTGCTAAACATAACACAAGTGAGTCTCTTGCTAGCATTAATTAATATTGTCGGGGAGACCAATGATTCAGCAGCCTTCTCCTTGAGGAAGATCCCTAGGATCCTTCCAAAGAAAACCTCCTTTATGTTGTTCTTCTTTCAAATCAGATCAAATAAGATTTGTGCCCAGTTCACTGTTCTTTTATTCACGATAACACACATGACCACGAATTGATTCTTGGTGATATATTCATGTGCAGTATGCTTCCATAGCAGCACCTTCCCCACAATGTCTGCAAGAAACTTGTACTCTGCAGACAAATATTTCTTGAGTAATTTATTGGGGGTTCGTCCCGAATGTAACACCCCTATCCGTCGCATGGTATATAGCAGTAGGTCCAGCCGGGGCCCGACGCCATATACTACAGACAGACCGAAGGGTTATAGAATGAAACCATTCTCCCAATCGCAAACGTCCTACACAAAGCAACTAGCAGAAGCTTTTAAGTAGTTGAAAGAACCCAAATAACAGATAGTATGAGTCATGAATGTCCACTAACCATAATAGGAATGAAATACAAAAATACATAAAATTACTTGGCCTTATGGCCTTACAAATGTTCACTTATCAACATAGTGTTTTACAAACATCGGCTCGTAGACCGGCCACACATGATAGAAGTAAAATAACAGTTCGCTTTGGCCTTCGAGGGAAAGCATAGCAGCTTGGGCTTCAGCCTGCTATTTGGTACCTGGTTTTGCAGCACCTGCAAACAACATTCCACTGTACGGTGGAAAACAAAGCAACGGTCAGCTAAAGATGACCAAATTATAACGACCCCGCCCCTTATTCGGGACGGCGATGCTCATTCCCTGCATTTTATTAGTACATCCAAAAATCCTAGTGAAAGTACAACCTAACATAATTCACCACAAGTGGAGGCTCGCATGGCCGCTAACCCCGTGCACACAGGGCACATTGACGGTGTACCGGACTTCCCGGATACCACCTCCATTCAGAGGTTCTTGACTTGACGGTTACTTTGAGAATTTAAGTCTTTATGGCCCCTGGCCTGAGAATCTCATTATGCCACGGACGAGAGCCAATTTCCGCTACTTTCATGTCATAGTCTACATAACGCAGGTACAGCTCCACCATTTACCGTTGCTCAAGTCACCCTACAATCTCCGAATACCGTAGTACTCATGGCGAAACCTGCAGGCCGTGGGTCAGTTTTGCCTTTCCTGTTCGGCTCCCTGGCCTAATAATTCTGAACCCCATGGGCTCACCGCTTCCAAAGAAAGGCCCTACATGTCTCCTAGAGACAGGCCTCGCACCTACAATCCCAATTATATACAAGGTTGTCCCCAGGCCACCTAGTTGGCAGAATTGCATTTCCGCATAGTTTTCGAGGTGCACCTTGGAGTTAAACCCCAAGGCTCCCTGTTGCAATCTACCGTGTAGAAAACCCGAAAAACAACACAATATGGAGTCTTCTCCGACAATCCATGCACAATGCAACATCACCGATCCAGACAAACACGTCCGGGTAGGCTTCACACACAATGCCTATGCCCGTACTTCGATTCCGGACTCTACATGCAACACAAGGGGGACTATTCACATCTACCCCAAGGAACACCGCACACTCGCAGGAGCGGGTTTCCTATGCAGAAAGGAAGAGGACTTCACATGTCCAAGTTGAGAATCGTTAACCTTACAGCAAATTTTGGCGCCATGGAGAAAAGTACACGGTTGGAAAGGACCGCAACGCTCTTGCCTCCGCGAATCTGAATTCGGTACGCGATTCGGACCACCGTAGCACAACTGACGGCCGAATTCCTCTTATTCTACCTCCTCTTGCTCTCCCCTCTCTCTTCTCCTTAGAAAGAGAAAGCCAAAGATGAAATGAGGAATAACTTCCCCATTCCCGTCCATAAACCATCAGGAGGCAAGCCAGGGCGGTTGGATCGTATTTAAAAAAAAGGAACGGCCCAGATTAACTCTAAAAATCATTTCAGACGGCCGAACACGGCTTTGCACACGGTCGTGGGCCTGGCTGTGTGCCCTGCTTGCACACGAAATTATCGATCCAGAGCAGGACACGGGTCGAGACACGCCCGTGTCTCAACCTAACACGCCCGTGTTGGGTCCCGACACGCCCGTAACCTAGGGGCGTGTCACAGATAACCACCACGCCAACTGCCACGTCCCTTGGTGGACACGGGTAATGACACACCCGTGCAAAAAAGGAATATGCCCTTGTCGATTAGTACACACCCATGTAATCGGCCGTGCACTCCTAACAACACACCCCAGGGTTTCAACCCGAGAAGAACACGGGTGGTGACACGGGTGAGGACACGCCTGTATCACCCCTGACACGCCTGTGTCACTACTGTTCAAAACCGTATTTCCTGCCGTGTCCTTTCCTGGATACAGCTTAGCCAACACAGAAGGACACGGCCTTAGACATGCCCGTGTCCCAGGCCGTGTAGCCCTATATAGGCACCAAAAATTCCTTAGGACGCGACCAGGTTGTTTACAGTTTTCGGGGCGTTACAAATATCCCCCCTAAAAGAATTTCGTCCCGAAATTAGGTAAAATTACACAACCTAAATTTTACATGAGCGGAATAACACGGGGTATTCCTCCATCATAATCTGCTCTCGCTTCCATAAAAGCTCTTCACGACCGCAATTATCCCAACGGACTTTTTAACCATTCAGAACTCCTTATTGCGGAGTCGTTTGACTTCAAAGTTTTCAATGCATACGGGCTTGACCTTCGTCGTCATCCCACAATCCACCGGCACCTGATCAACCACAACCACCTGCGAAGGCTTTTGTACCGTCTTCCGCAATACCGATATATGGAATGTATCGTGTAGCCCTCTCAACTCCACTAACAACTTTAGTCAATACGCTGCTTCACAAATTTGCTCCAGGGTCTCAAACGGTTCAAGGTAACTCAGCCTCTTCAAGCGACGGACTCGCGAGCAACCATTAAACGATTTGATTTTCAAATACGTCCAATCGCCAACAACGAACTCCCCGTTCCTAAGCTTTGGCGTTATAGTATTTCGCCTGCCTGTCCTGAGCGGTCTGCAAACATTCCTCGAATAGTTCATACCAATGACGTTGCATCTTCCAACTCTTGCCACTTGAAAGGCTTTGTCTCACCCGTTTCTAACCATGACAATGGCGTGCGACATTTTCTACCATAAAGGGCCTCGAAGGGCGCCATTTGTATACTCGCTTGGTAGCGGTTGTTATACGCAAACTCCACCATGTACATGTGATCTTACCACTGCTTTTAGCAATCCAAGACACACATGTGAAGCATGTCCTCCATCGTTTTGTTGACCCATTCAGTCTGACCATCCGTTTGTGGATGGAAGACTATACTGAAGCTTAGCTTAGCTCCCAACAATTTATGCACCAGCCTGGTATTATTGGACGTGAAGCATTCATCTCAGTCACAAACAATATTGCGGGGTACACCATACAACCGAACAATGTTATCTATATAGAGTTTGGCTAACTTTTCCACCGGATCATTCCTTTTAAGTCCTGGCCACCAGAACCACTTCTTCAAACTTCTAAACATTTTGTGCACTTCGGGTGAATTGAGTACTTGGTATATTGAGCCTCGTACATCAACTCTTACCGCTGACTCTCCACACTTGGGGCGTACAGACGAATGTCCTTCCACAATAGTCCGTATTCAGACACATGTTTTTGATTTGACCTATCAAAAGCATCATCCATGATCTGCTTGTCCACGCAAGAGATCTCCAATATCTCAAAAACTTGCGCCAACAAGTATGTCGAAGGTGTTGTCCCCCAGTAACTCCATCCACCTCCGCTGCCACAAGTGTTAAGTCCTTTTGATCCAATAAGTACTTTAGGCTCCTGTGATCGATTTAGATACCGACCTTAACACCGTTTAGGTAGCGCCTTTATAGCTTCAGGGCGAATATCACAGCCGCTAACTCCAAGTCATGGACCGGATAAATCCTCTCACGTACTTACAATTAACACGAGCTATATATTATTACACTCCCCTGCTGGAGCAGAGCACAATACAAGTAACTGTCCTAAGCATCGCTGTAAATCTCAACTCCTTCGGACCTACTCAGTGAACATGGAATATTTGCCGAGGGAAACAAACTTTTCAGCTCTTTGAAAGCTTACGCGCACTCCAGCGACCACACAAACTTTTGATATTTCTCCGCCAAAGTCGTGAGGGGTAATGTTATCCACTAGAGGTTATCTATGAAGCGTCTGTATTAGCCCGCCAGTCCTATAAACTTCGGACTTTTCGCCAACGCAAATAACACAAGCAACTCATGTATCACAAATATCTTTGACGGGTCCACCACGATACTATCTCCACTCAAGACTTGACCAAGAAACACTACTGAGGGTAACCAAAGCTCTCACTTGGAGAATTTGGCATACAGCTGATTTCTCCTTAACGTCTCCAATACCGAATCTAGATGCTTGGAATGATCACCCTCAAACTGAAAGTATACCAGTATATCGTCGATAAAGGTTATCACAAACTAGTTCAGGTACTCACTAAACGCCCTACACCTCAAATCCATAAACACGGACGATGCATTTGTCAGTACAAGCGGAATAACGATGAACTCATAATGCCTATATCATGTGCTGAACGCCGTTTTGGGAATATCACTTTCCCTTAGCAACAAATAATAGTATCCGGATTTCAGATTCAACTTGAGTACACACTTGACCCATTGAGTTGATCGAATAGATAATCACTACTTGGGTTTGGATACTTATTCTTTTCCCATTTACTAAATCAACTTCTAGTAACCATTACAGAGTTGTAAGCTTCCATCCTCTTTTAACCCGAGGACCGGTGTGCTCTAAGGCAGTAAACTTGGAAGCACATAACTCTGTTCCACCAGCTCTTGAAGTAATACTTCAGTTCCGACATCTCACAACATATAGCTAGTACCAAACTGACCACCTTACGTTTGAAATTGATGTACGCACGCTGCTACGAGAGCCAATCATACAAAAGATTATGTCGAATTCTACAAAAAGCACTAGCGACGCTTGCAAGTCAAACTCCTGACTCCCTATCCGTAACTTCATACAACAGACACTATTCGCGTATATAGAGCACCCGATAGGCAGCAGTACTATCGATTTGTCTCTTTCCATCGAATAAGGAACTTCGATGCGCGATACACATCCTTCGGATAAAAAGGAATGAGAAGTTCCCATGACAAACAGTGCTTTTATCGGACACTCAGAAAATCAATACAAATCCTATCACAACCAAACATAGGCTAACATGCGTAAGGCAACAAGTACCTAAAGCTAACATACCAAAAATTAAACCATACCTGTCACCATGTCAGCATATTCCATAACCTCCTGATGGCCAAAGTTGCATCCTCTAGGTTGGGATGGAGCATAATAAGGTGTAGCTACCTCCGACCCCTTGCCCTTCTCTTCGTTTGTCGATCTAGGCTTCTTCTCGGACTCCATACGTCCGCTTTGACACTCTCGGGCAAGGTGTCCCAGCTTCCCACATTAAAAGCATGCGTCCGGGTCTCAGCCAATAGTTGTTCAAGATACACCAAAAGAAGGAACTAGACCCGACCTCCTGGCCTTCTTACACCATCTACGGAAACTGGACTTCTAGGTAGGTAGCGCCTTGAACTCTGTCTTCTCAACACTGGAGTCTTTCTTCTCTTGGACTCCCTTTATAGCTTTTTCTGTCCCCTGATCGTCTTTACGACAATCTCGGGCAAAGTGAACAAACCTTCCACATATATAACACTAATATGGAGTTTGACTAGCAGATACGTCATGCCTCACTTTACTCCTCTTTCGGTGTACAGACTTTGCGGGACCTGGGGAGTTTCGTAAGCTGTATTTTGACATCTGGTTTATTCTGGCCAGATATGCTTCAAAAGCTCTAGACGACTCCACTAATGCTCAGAATATAAGTAGCTTTGGTCCAACGAGTAGCAGTCGTAATTCATCACGCAGACCGTTGTAGAATCTATTAACTATAGTCTGCTCGTTCTCCAAATCAAACCCTGGGTAGCGCCTTATAATAAGAAATGCCTGCAAATACACCTCAACTGAGTGCGTACCCTACACTAAAAGCATGTTCAACTACTGATCCTAAGGTCTTATACATGCCAGTTGTTCCATCACACCACTCGGTGTTGAAGTCACCCTAGGAACAGGGTGCTGCACTTTCCCTCCAAGTTGTGATTTAGTCACCGCGAACACCACTTCAACTATCCTTCTTATGGTTTCAACAGAAAGAAGGGTCTCAGACACGTTGTTAAGTGCACTACTCTCCTTGGAGTGCTGACCTTGCGACTGCCCCGCACCACTCGAATTCCCCTATATAGCATAACTATCGATTAGGCGACATACAAATTGCTAAAAGCAATCATTGGAACACTCAGGTTCCTCAAAAACAAGTGTATTTTCATTCCTAAGTGGACATTCATGGGTTATTTTTATGTTATAACAATGACGCACATATATGTGCTCACCACTTCTTAAAAGAATTTGCCCACGAATTCCAATAAGCAAGACCGGAACCGGTAGTCTGATACAAAATTATAACACCCCTATCCGTCGTATGGTATATAGCAGTAGGTCCAGCCGGGGCCCGACGCCATAAACTACAGATAGACCGAAGGGTTATGGAATGAAATCATTCTCCCAATCACAAACGTCCTATACAGAGCAACTAGCGGAAGCTTTTAAGTAGTTGAAAGAACCCAAATAACAGATAGTATGAATCATGAATGTCCACTAACCACAATAGGAATGAAATACACAAATACATAAAAGTACTTGTCCTTATGGCCTTACAAATGTTCACTTGACAACATAGTGTTTTACAAACATCGGTTCGCAGGCCGGCCACACATGATAGAAGTAAAATAACAGTTCGCTTTGGCCTTCGAGGGCCAGCAAAGCAGCTTGGGCTTCAGCCCGCTATTTGGTACCTGGTTCTGTAGCACCTGCAAGCAACATTCCACCATACGGTGGCAAACAAAGCAACGGTCAGCTAAAGCTGACATAATTATAACAACCCCACCCATTATTCAGGACGACGATGCTCCTTCCCTGCATTTAATTAGTACATCCAAAAATAATAGTGAAAGTATAACCTAGCATAATTCACCACAAGTGGAGGCTCGTACGACCGCCTACCCCGTGCACTCAGGGCACATTGACGGTGTACCATACTTCCCAGATACTACCTCCGTTTAGAGGTCCTTGACTTGACGGTTACTTTGAGGATTTAAGTCTTTATAGCCCCTGGCCTGAGACTCTCATTATGCCACCGACGAGAGCCAATTTCCGCTACTCTCATGTCATAGTCTACATAACGCAGGTACAACTCCACCATTTCCCATTGCTCAAGTCGCCCTTCCGTCTCCAAATACCGTAGTACTCATGGTCAAACCTGCAGGGCGCAGGTCGGTTTTTCTTTCCTGTTCAGCTCCCTGGCCTAATAATTCTGAACCCCATGGGCTCACCGCTTTCCAAAGAAAGGCCCTACATGTCTCCTGGAGACAAGCCTCGCACCTACAATCCCAATTATATACAAGGTTGGACACAGGCCACCTAGTTGGTAGAAATGCATTTCCGCCCAGTTTTCCAGGTGCACCTTGGAGTTAATCCTCAAGGCTCCCTGTTGCAATCTACCGTGTAGAAAACCCGAAAAACAACACAATATGGAGTCTTCTCCGACAATCCATTAACAATGCAACATCACCGATCCAGACAAACACGTCTGGGTAGGCATCACACACAATGCCTATGCCCATACTTCGATTCCGGACTCTACATGCAACACAAGGGTAACTATTCACATCTACCCCAAGGAACACCGCGCACTCACCGCACACTCGCGGTAGCGGGTTTTCCAAATAGAAAGGAAGAGGACTTCACATGTCCAAGTTGAGAATCGTTACCCTTACAACACGTTTTGGCGTCATGGAGAAAAGTACACGGTTGGAAAGGACCGCAACGCTCTTGCCTCCGCGAATCTGAATTCAGCACGCGATTCGGACCACCGTAGCACCACCTAGCGGCCGGATTCCTCTTATCCTACCTCCTCTTGCTCTCCCCTCTCTCTTCTCCCTATAAAGAGAAAGCCAAAGATGAAATGAGGAATAACTTCCCCATTCCCATCCAAAAACCATCAGAAGGCAAGGCAGGCCCGTTGGATCGTATTTAAGAAAAACGAACGGCCCAGATTAACTCTGAAAATCATTTCAAACGGCCGAACACGGCTTTGCACACGGCCGTGTGCCCTGCTTGCACACAAAATCGTCAATCCAGACAAGGACATGGGTCGATACACGCCCGTGTCGGGTCCCGACACGCCTGTGACCTAGGGGCGTGTCACAGATAACTGCCACGCCAACTGCCACATCCCTTAGTGGACACTCGTAAGGACATGCCCATGCAAAAAGGAACACGCCCGTGTCGATTGGTACACGCTCGTGTAACCCGGCCGTACACTCCTGACAACACACCCCAGGGTTTCAACCCGAGAAGAACACGGGTGGTGACATGGGTGAGGACACGCCCGTGTCACCCCTGGCATGCCCATGTCACTACTGTTCAAAACCATGTTTCCATTCGTGTCCTTTCCTAGACACAACCCAGCCAACAAAGAAGGACACGGCCTTAGAAACGCTCGTGTCCCAGGCCATGTAGCCTTATATAGGCACCAAAAATTCCTTAGGACGCGACCAGTTCATTTACAATTTTCGGGGTGTTACACCGAATACCCAATCATGCTAAGAATCATATCAAATTCCTCTGAATTTATATCTAATTCTTCATCACCATTACACAATCCAAAAGTTTCAATTAAAACATCAGGGGTAAGAGAAACAGTAGTACCCGCGATTGTTCCAGTCATCATATTTTCCTCTGTAGAAGCTATGTAAACCCATTCCCTGATCTCTGTTCCTGATATCTTGATGCGGGTGGAGAGCAGATTCTTCAACTGTTGGTCTTCAAGTAATTGTAGAATATTCAGGAAGATGGGATCTGAGTATTGGAAAGATTCAAAGTCAAGGTCGAATCCAGTATCAAACTTCATCGCCGCTAGAGTTCCTGCGGGAATCGCAATGTGAGCACCTGCAAGAGAAAACGAGGATCAAGTGCAAGAGAACTGAAAGTATGGGACGGAGGTCGAAGAAAACCTAAATATAAGGTTTTCCGAAATATGAATCGATAGACTCCGTTCCACGAAAAAGAAATAGATCTTCAATCTAAGGTCGACGAAATAATTTGAAGTTAAACAATTCGTCGCTCTCAGTCTGAAGGTTTGAAAACATTTTGTCGATCTCTGGTCGACGAAAGATTTTTTGAAGAAAGTTCCTCGATCTGAGTTCGATAAGACAAACTTCACTCACAGACAGTTCGTCGATCTCTGTTCGACGAATATCTCAAGAACCTTTCCTAGTTCGTCGATCTCCGTTCGACGAACTCTGAAAAATTCGTTGAGTGTAGACAGAAACTAAACTAAGTCTTCTCCATTGATCATGTCAAGCTGATTTACAAAGAATAAGTGATTTCTTTCATCCAAGGGTTTGGTGAATATGTCAGCTCTTTGTAAATCAGTATAGATATAAACAAGTTTAATTTTGTTTTTGTCTACACACACTCTAATGAAATGATGCCTAATGTATATATGCTTAGTCCTATTGTGATGGACTGGATTTTGTGCTATAACAATAGCACTTGTGTTATCACATAGTAGAGTTGAATTATTTAAGTTGAACTCATAGTCTAGGAGTTGGTTTTGAATCCACAGCATCTGGGAACAACAACTGTAAGCTGCAATATATTCTGCTTCAGCAGTTGATGTGGACATAGATGATTGATTCTTGCAAAACTAGGACACTAATCTCATACTAAGGAACTGGCAAGTTCCTGAGGTACTCTTTCTTATCCACTCTACATCCAGCAAAGTCAGCATCTGAGTATCCAATTAACTCAAACTCTTACTCAGTAGGATACTAGAGACCTAGACTAGGACAACCATTTATATATCTTAAAATCCTTTTTAGAAAAATTATATGAGATTATTTAGGGTTCACCTGGAACCTAACACAAAGGCATGTGGCAAACATGATATCAGGTCTGCTAGTTGTAAGGTATAGTAGGGATCCAACAATGCCCCTATATAATTTCTGATCCATAGGCTTCCCATGTGCATCAGAGTCTATTACAGCATTTCTAGCCATAGGTGTTTTCTTTGCTGAGGCATCAGCCATCGCAAACTTCTTAATAAGCTCTTTAGCATATTTAGCCTGGGAAATGAAGATGCCATCAGGGAGCTGCTTCACTTGGAGACCAAGGAAGTAGGAGAGCTCACCCATGCTACTCTCTCAAATTTTGAATGCATAAGGTCAGAGAACCTCTTGCATAATTTGGGATCAGTAGACCCAAATATAATGTCATCCATATATATTTGTACTAACAAGGTTTGATCCTTATGATGTCTAGTGAATAATTTTTTTTCTACAATGCCTCTAATGAATTTATGCTCTATCAAAAAGTTAGCTAAAGTCTCATACCAAGCTCTTAGAGCTTGCTTTAGACCATAGAGGGATTTATGCAATTTAAAAACATGATAAGGATGAGTTGGAGAGATGAAACCTGGAGGTTGTTCAACATAAACCTCTTCCTTTAGCACTCCATTCAGAAAGGAACTCTTCACATCCATCTAATAGACTTTTAACTTCTTGTAGGGAGCATAAGCAAGAAATATTCTGATTTCCTCCAATCTTGCAACTGGTGCAAATGTTTGGTCATAGTCTATTCCCTCTTCTTGCCTATAACCTTGAGCAATAAGCCTAGCCTTGTTTCTCACAATTACACCTTAGGCATCCAGTTTGTTTCTATATACCCATTTGGTTCCAATAACTGGGTAGTCTTGGGGTCTTGGAACTAAATCCCAAACTCTACATCTCTCAAACTGGTTGAGTTCCTCTTGCATAGGAATGATCCAGTTGGGATCTTGCTCAGCATCTTTTATGGTTTGAGGTTCAACTTGAGAGAGGAAACATGCATGCATCAAGTCTTGGTTGAGTTGATGCCTTTTCTGTACACATGCTGTTATGTCTCCAATCACTTGGGATCTGGGGTGATCCCTTAGTGTGACAAGATCAGTAGGTGGAGTTGGTTCAGAAAAAATAGTTGGATTTAATTCCTCCTGTGGAATTATGTTCGCTATTGGTTAACACTCAGCTACTTCTTTGCTTTCTTCTTCACTTTGTTCTTCTTATTATGGAGAAGGATGTGTTGGGTCCTATTTGGTGAGGCTAAGACCATCCAGATTCTCACACAAGTGAGGTACCTGCAAAGGATTATTGGTAGAAATTTCTTTTTCCTGGCAAGACAAGTTACCTTCATCAAATGTAACATGAACAGATTCCTCAATTTTCAGGGATGATTTATTAAATCCCTTATAAGCTTTGCTTACTTGGGAATATCCTAGAAAAATTCTCTCTTCAGCCTTAGCTTCAAACTTTCTAATGTATCTCTTGTCATTATTATGTATATAACATACACAGCCAAATACTTTAAAATAAGTGATTTTAGGTTTCTTCCCTTTAAGTAATTCATAGGGAGTCCTATTTTTTAGTTTATGTATCAGGCTTCTATCTAGTACATAGTTTGCTGTGCTTACAGCCTCTGCCCAAAAGGATAGGGGCATGTAAGCATCTGCAAGTAATGTTCCTGCAGCTTCAATCTGTGTCTTATTTTTCCTTTCAGCTACCCCATTTTGTTGGGGAGTACTAGGAGCTGA